>CM055116.1:88553966-89162483 GCA_029206835.1 Rana muscosa | reverse complement strand
GGTGTGGCATGTCAACTAACTCATTTTTTCAAAAAAATTTGGTCAATCATAGTTCATTCATGATTTAGCAAAGGGGGGGGGGGGGGATTACGTTTTCACATAGGACCAGGCAGGTTTGGACAACTTTTTTTTCCCCCCTTTATAATTTAAATCTTCATTGAAAAACTGCATTTTGTATTTACTTGGGTTATCTTTGTGTAATATTAAAATTTGATTAATGATCTGAATAATTTTAAGTGTGACAAATATGCAAAAAAAAAAAAATATATAAAAAAAATCAGGAAGGGGGCAAATACTTCTTCACAGTGCCGTACATGTATTGATGACTGCCTGATCTGAGATGTTTGAAGCACATCTCAAATTCTGATTGGCCTGTCATCACAAACATTAGGTTTGCAGACACAACCTATGAATTGACTGACTGATCTTCAATATTAAAGCAAACTAAATTTAAAAAAACAACGCACACAAGTTACATGATCAGTGACCCCTGAATGGCCAAAGTGGGAAGGCGGCAAACCCAAAAGTCTTGCCAAAGAAAATGTTCATAGGAACCAAAAAAATGGCAAGGGACAGCACAGGGGTAGAGGAGGGTAAAAGGTGAGTCCTCTATAGTGTGAAAGTATGTTATGGCAAAAATTCCCTCTGCAGATAGTGTTTTAATTTGGCTCTGTGGAAGTCTGTGCAATGTTTTATTAAACTCAAGTAATAGGTGTTTATGCAGAACTTTGAAGGTCTTGTGTTCCCTTCCAATCTTACCCCCCGAGTCCATTGAGAGCCCCGTATCCTCCATCTCCTCCATCAATTTCCGCCGTAACTCATTACGAGCGTGTTTCTTGCCGTTGTAGTGCTGCTGGGACACTGATGGGTTGTTGAAAGAGGCACAGCAGAGCTTGCAGTACTTGTTCGGGTCACTGAGATCAATCTCAGTATCGGCAGAGGATGGCTCGGTGCTGGCTTCCTGCTGGTTGGATTTCTCTGGAGGAGGGGACGTGACAACGTCTTGCTCATTGACAGGGGGAACAGCTGGAATAGTACAGAGAAAGGCAAAGTAATCAGCTGAAAAGCAACTGGCACTACAGATGGTGATGTACACATAAGTGGGGTTACTTAAACAAGTCAACAGAGCAGGGAATCAAAATGATTTAATTGCCAACAAGTGGCCAGAATTCTTTCCAAAAATGTCCTCTATTGTAAAATACCATCAGTATTTGCTGCACCCAAGTACCATCTGGCAAATCCCACACATCTTATTCTTCATGGCATACTTTTTGTCTCTCAATAATACATTAAACATCCAACATCAAAATTGTAATTACAAGCACATGTGTGCAGACCTTGGAATATAAACTCATAAATGGCACGAATACAATCTGAAAAATACAGTATAGTGACAAAGGTGTCAAAAATGTATATAAGAGCTAACTGACCATTCAAGCTCATCTTAAAAAGAACATGGGACGTTGCCCATTCAGGTTCTCTCGTAAGAACAACCCTCCCCCGTTTATATTTGTCTTGCTTCCTCATTACTCAGACGGAGCTCTCACTAAATGCTCTGTTCTACTGAGTCTGGGGGAGCATGCAAACTTCTTCCAGGATGCAGTCAATCAGCAATCCTAAACATTGCCATGTGAGGAGGTGGAGGATAAATGCGTAAGCTTCCATCTGACCTATCAATGGTTTAGATTAGTGGTCTACAAACTGCGGCCCTTTGCATGCCTTTACCCGGCCTTTGGGGATTTTTTGCTCCCACTCATAGGGGGCCCTCTTCCTCCCACGACACCCCTCGATAGGGGGGCCCTCTTCCTCCCACGACAACCCCTCGATAGGGGGGGCCCTCTTCCTCCCACGACAACCCCTTGATAGGAGGGCCTCTTCCTCCCACCAACACCTCTTGATAGGAGGGCCTCTTCCTCCCACCAACACCCCTTGATAGGAGGGCCTCTTCCTCCCACCAACACCCCTTGATAGGAGGGCCTCTTCCTCCCACCAACACCCCTTGATAGGAGGGCCTCTTCCTCCCACCAACACCCCTTGATAGGAGGGCCTCTTCCTCCCACCAACACCCCTTGATAGGATGGCCTCTTCCTCCCACCGACACCAATGATGGGGCACTCTTCCTCCCACCGACACCAAGGATGGGGCACTCTTCCTCCTACTGACACCAATGATGGAGCAATCCCTCCCACTGACACCAACGATGGGGCACAAATAACCCTAATACCAAAGATGGGACATTGTTTACTTTCACTGATGCCAAGACATTTCCTACTCCCACTGGCCCATGGTGCGGCCCCCCTAAAGTCTGAAGGACAGCAAACTGGCCCTTTGTTTAGAACGTTTGGAGATCCCCGTTTTAGATTGTCCCATTACAGACAGTGTTCATGACAGGTTTCTCTGCTCCATTTAATTGTTTTTGCAAATTGAAATCTAGTCTTAACTGTGTATGAGAAATATTAACACCCAGAGTTTATATCCCTTTACTCATCCTTTTTTACCTGGAAGTTTTCATTACAAGAGTGTTTTTACCACATTAGATAGCACCTCTAATATATTTCAGCCCAAAGGCCCAGTCAAAAGCTTGTGGCTGCATGCTATGTAAAAGTAGGATTTTTATAACAGCTTACCTGTAAAATCCTTTTCTTGGAGTACACCACGGGACACAGAGCTAGTCATTACATAATGGGTTAAGGGTCACCAGCGGTGATTGGACACTGGCACAACCAATGGAAGACAGTTCCCCTCCATATAACCCCTCCCATCAGGGAAGTTCCTCAGTTTTGTAGCAAAGCAGTAAGGTTCCCATAAGAAGGGGGGGACCTCTGTGTCCCGTGGTGTACTCCAAGAAAAGGATTTTACAGGTAAGCGGTTATAAAAATCCTACTTTCTTTATCGTACACCACGGGACACAGAGCTAGTCATTACATAATGGGACGTCCCAGAGCAATGCTCATATGAAGGGGGGGAGACACAGATCAAAACAGGCCGCTTGCGGACAAGAAGCCCTATACTGCTGCCTGCAGCACACTTCGCCCGAAGGCGGAATCCTCATGTCCTTTCACATCTATTTGATAGAATTTGGAAAATGTATGGACTGAAGACCAAGTTGCAGCTTTACAGATCTGAGCCATTGAAGCTTGGTGGTGCACTGCCCATGAAGCACTTATCGCCCTGGTAGAGTGCGCCTTAACAGGAAAAGGAGGAGTCCTGTTCTTTAAACCATAAGCTTGAACAATTACTTGTCTAATCTACCTGGAAATGGTGGATTTTGATACCGCTTGGCCCTTCTTGGGACCACCTGGTAAAATAAACAAAACATCTGTTTTACGTATCTGAGCGGTTGCTTGCAGATACACCCTTACCGCTCTCACTAGATCTAGAGAGTGTAATAATTTTTCCCCCGCCGTCCGCGGGTTTGGAAAAAAGGAAGGCAGAACAATGTCTTGATTCAAGTGAAAAGCCGACACCACCTTAGGCAGAAAAGCCGGATGGGGTCGTAGTACGATTTTGTCCTTGTGACAAATTAGATAAGGCTCTTTACAAGAAAGAGCTGCTAGCTCTGATACTCTCCTAGCAGAAGCTATAGCAATCAGAAAGGCCAACTTCCTACCCAATATAATTAAAGGAATATGGCGAATAGGTTCAAAAGGTTGCTTTTGCAACACTGACAATACCAAATTCAAATCCCATGGACACAAGGGAGACCTAACTGGAGGATTTATCCTCAGTACCCCCTGAATGAATGTCCGAACTAGGGAGTGAGATGCCAATGGTCTCTGAAAGAAGACTGATAGAGACGATATTTGCCCTTTGATGGTGCTAAGGGCTAATTTCATATCCACTCCTAACTGGCAAAAAAATGCAAGTTAGACTTACCGGTAACTTGTTTTCCAATAGGCTTTCAGGACAGCACCCGAGAGATCATGGCTCCTCCTCCTACAGGAAACACCTCATCAATTAATTCTTTAATTGGAGGCCTCCACGTTGCTTCCATCAGTTGTTTGTAGAGAACCTCCAGCCCCAGCTGCAACACATAAGCGACAGTTATTACATAGTATTACAGCCACAGCATAAAAAAAGGGCGGGATCCTGCTGTCCTGAAAGCCTATTGGAAAACAAGTTACCGGTAAGTCTAACTTGCATTTTTCCAAAACGTCTTTCAGGACAGCACCCGAGAGGATAATCGAGACTTACCCCATTTAGGGTGGGACAACAGCCTGTAAGACTTTCCTTCCGAAAGCCTGGTCCCCAGCCGTCATGAGATCTAATCTATAATGACGGGCAAAGGTCGTCAGACTTGTCCATGTAGCTGCCTTACAGATTTGTTCGGGGGTGGCACCAGCTTTTTCTGCCCAACTCACCGCCGAAGCTCTAGTAGAATGAGCCCTGATACTTACTGGACTCTCCTGGCCTGTAAGGGAATAGGCGTCTGAGATAGCCATTCTCAACCATCTGGCAATTGAACTGAGGCAACCTTTGGTAAAAAGTTAGGATCCGTCTTCAGCACAATTCTGTCTGAAAAAATAGAAAAAAATGGTTCCCTGATAGATAAAGCTTGCAGCTCACTGATCCTTCGAGCTGTTGTAATAGCTACTAGAAAAATTGTTTTTAAAGTAATTAGCTTCAGGGAGGTTAAATTGAGAGGTTCGAAAGGTTCCCTGGTCAGGGCCTGTAGAACGACTGATAAGTTCCATGACGGACAGTTTTTGATCACTATCGGTCTAGCCCGAGTGAGGGCTTTAAAGAATCTGTTTACTAGGGGTTCTGATGAAATAGATTTCTCAAAATATACCCCCAGTGCGGCAACCTGAACTTTTAGGGTACTGATCGCTAGGCCCTTGTCTGCTCCTTCTTGCAGAAATTCCAAGATAGAAGAAATCTGCTTTAATGGTCTGCCGGATGTAGTGCACCAAGAGTTAAAGACTTTCCAGACTTTGTGATATATTGCTCTGGTAACATTCTTTCTGCTAGATAGGAGGGTAGCCACCAACCTATCCGAGAATCCTTTTCTCCTTAAGAGCTGCTCCTCAGAAGCCAGGCTGTGAGTTTTAGCTTTTCTACTTCTTGGTGAAACAGCGGACCTTGTAACAGAAGGTCTTGCCTCAAGGGAAGATGCCAGTATGGTTTGATCTGCATCTGTAAAAGAGCCGAAAACCAAGGCCTCTTGGGCCAGAAGGGAGTGATGAGGATTACTGTCGTATCCTCTTTCTGGATTTTTGTTATGACCTGCGGAATCAGCTGAAAAGGAGGGAAGGCGTAGCTGAGGTGAAAATTCCAACTGTGCGCCAGAGCATCTACCCCAAGAGATGACTCGTTCCTGTTCAGGGAAAAAAAGAGATATTTGTGTATTTTCCTGAGTCGCAAAGAGATCCACTCTTGGCTGTCCCCATTTCTTCACTATTAGATTGAAGACATCTGGATTCAATTGCCACTCCGCTTCGTACACCTGGTTCCTGCTGAGGAAATCCGCTATCCTGTTTAGGGTCCCTTTTAGATGGACCGCGGACAAGGATTGAGTATGGAGCTCTGCCCAATTTAGAATGCTCTCTACTAGGCCTTGAAGTATTCTGCTTCTGGTGCCCCCTTGTCGGTTTATGTAAGCCACCGCCGTGGCGTTGTCCGACAGAATTTGTGTATGTCGCCCTTGGACTTCTTCTGCAAAGAACAATAAGGCCATTTCTATCGCCTTTAGTTCCCTCCAGTTTGAAGATCTCAGTGCTTCCCTTGTGGACCAAGATCTCTGAGCCCAACGACCGCTCATGTGAGCCCCCCAACCCCAGGAGCTGGCATCGGTTGTTAGCCTTACCTGGGTTGGAAAGGACCATAACAGGCCTGCTGAGAGTCTTGCCTGGTTCTTCCACCACCAGAGACTCCTCTTTACTTTGGTGGGGATCTTCACCAGTGAATCTAGTGAATTCTGCTGGCGATCCCAGATTTTTAACAGAAACTTTTGCAGTGGCCTGAAATGGAGCTTTGCCCATTGTACTGCCGGTATGGAAGAGGTCAGGGTTCCTAATGCTGACATGACCCTCCTGATGGACAGAAGCTGACTGGTTTGTAAGAGTGACACAACCTTTAACAGCTTTTCCCGTTTTTCTTCTGGGAGAAAAATCTTTTGCTCCACAGAGTTGATACGGAAACCCAGGAATAACACCTCCTGAGAGGGAATCAGATTGGACTTTTGGAGGTTTAGTATCCATCCGATGGATTCTAGGTGAGCACGTGCTCTATCCAAGTTTCTCTGAAGTCCATCTCTTGTTTGAGCAAACAGTAGCAGGTCGTCTAGATAAGGAATCACTGAAATTCCCTCTAGACGCAAGGGTGCTAGAGCTTCGGCCATTACCTTCGTGAACACCCTTGGAGAAGATGACAGGCCAAATGGAAGAGCTCTGAATTGCAGGTGTACCACCTTCTTCCCTTCTCTCAGTGCTAACCTCAGATATCTCTGAGATCTGGCAGCAATAGGAATGTGGAGGTATGCGTCCTGCAAATCTATTGACGCCATGAAGCATCCTTGACTCAGGAGGCTTCTTACTGAGAAAATGGAATCCATCCGAAATCTTTTGTATTCTACTGACAAATTCAGCATTTTTAGATTTAGGATGAGGCGGTACTTTCCTGAAGGTTTCTGTACAAGGAAAACGTGAGAATAGAACCCCTGGAAGAACTCCTTTGTTGGAACCGGAACAATGACTCTCTGGGATATCAGTTCCTGAATTAGGGACTTCATGGCGAGTGCCTTGACCGGATCCCTCGGGACGTTTGTCACTAGGAATCTCTTTGGGGGTTCTTCCGTGAATTCCACCACATATCCTTGGGAGAGCATGTTTACAATATACTGATTTGTAGTGATGTCTCTCCACTGGGGAATGAACTCCTGGAGTCTTCCCCCTACTTGGGGTGGATTGTCACTGCGGCTTTCCGGGGGTCGCAGGAGGATGGAAGAGCACTCCACTCCTACCTTTTGGTTTCTGGGAAGACCACTGCTTCCTTTTGTTTGCGTTTTCCCTTCCTGTTGTCCTTTTTGGGGACGAAAAAAAACGCTTACGGGTCTGTACCTGTTGTTTTTTGACCGGAAACGCCTTCTTTTTGTCAGCCGTACGGTCAAGAATGGACTCCAGCTCAGAACCAAATAGCAAATTCCCTGTAAAGGGAATGCTACACAGTCTATTTTTAGATGCAGCATCTCCTGGCCAAGTTTTAAGCCACAAGGCTCTCCTAGCAGAATTGGTCAAAGCCGCTGACCTGGCTGACATACGAATGGATTCTACTGAAGCATCCGCAATATATGATACTGCTGCAGAAAGCGTTGTAAATGAGTCCAGAATCTCCTGTTTTGGAGAATCTGCCGTAACATGGGTCTTCGTCTGGTTAATCCAGTGTTCTAAATTCCTAGCGACACAGGTTGTTGCTATTGCTGGTTTTAGATTGTTCATCACAGACTGCCAAGCCCTTTTAAGAAGCAAATCCATTCCTTTGTCCATGGGCTCCTTTAACATGCCCATGTCCTCAAAGGCAAGGTCAGTTGATTTTGAGACCTGTGAAAAAGCAGAGTCCAGTTTTGGAACCTTGTTCCAGATGGAATCCGGGTTGTCCTCAAATGGAAATCTTCTCTTATGAGACCGGGAAAAAAAATGGCTTTTTCTCGGGTTCCAACCACTCTTTTTTAATCATGTCCGAGATTATTGAATGGACTGGAAAAACACGGCTTTTTGGATCACCCAAACCTGCATACATGCGGTCATGTAGGGAGAGCTCCTTCTTTTCCTCTTCAATCCCCAAAGTCGCATGGATTACTTTTAAAAGTCCTGCGACTTCTTCAAGCGACATTTTGTACTTAGAAGCGCTCTCTGCTTCATTTTCTTCCTCCTCAGAGTCTGTTCCATCTGGAGCAAGGGAAGCAGATTCTTGGGAAGCGTCTATCGGACCTCCCAATAATATTTGAGAGCCGTCTTGGGGTTCTGAAGAAGGCTGCGGAGCCCTAGGTTCCCTTGAAGGGCCTGGTTCTTCTCTTAGGTTTGACCTAAAAGCTTGAAAGGTGGCACGGAGTTCATCCTTAATTGTAGATACTAGATCACCACAAAAGGATGGAGACTCTTCCCTGACTACATTTGCAGTGCAATCTGCACAAAGCGACTTGGTCCAAGCCTCGCTTAACTTTTCCTTGCAGACAGGGCACCTTCTCTTCACTGGTTGAGCAGAACTTTTGGCCTGCACAAACAGAAAAGAAAAAAACCAGGGACCACGCTAAGAAAAAACTGTTACACAGTACAAATCAATACACCCAGGTACACATAGGAAAAAACACTTTCACTTCCTTGTGCCCCGCAAGCCATGCACCACCACCACCTTTTACAAAAAGACCCCTAGTATTATGCAGACATGCTAAATCACCAGCCACTGCACCACCAGGGAGATGGGGGGTGGGGGAGATGGAGGGGGAAGAAGGTGAATACCCCCCCCACAGGAGAAAACGGCCCAGTGTAAAATAGGACACAGTCCCTTACCTTAGCCTTGCTGGTGCCTTGGCTTGCCCCCTTATCCGCTGCATCGCTGTCCATAGCTGTCTGCGGATGCGTGGTGAAGAAAAAAATGCCGGTTCCAGATTCGAAAACGCCGCCGCGCTGACCTGGAACCGGAACTTTAAGGCACCAGGTGACCCTGCCCTCTCCCTCTGCGCTTTGCGGCCGGAAATGACGCGCGCGCCGACCCGGAAGTGCTGCCTCTTCCCATACAGGACGCGGCCGAGGCTCTCCTCGGCCACCAGAACAATGGCGGCCGCTGTAAAGCTCCACGCCGCTATTCGCAATCGGTCGGCGAGAACACAGCAAACCACCGCTCTGAAGACAAAAAGGAGGCAGCACTCCCGGGCTGTACAGGCTCTCCCCGAGCACGGAAGAGGGAGAGGGAGCCCACGGGACCATCCATGCTAGGAGGTAAGTGGGAGGATCACTCTCCTAAGAAAAAAAGACTGACTGAGAACCTTGTCTCCCAGGAAAGCCCTGAGAGATCGTGGCTCTCACCAGAGGTGTTCCTCCGGCTGGAGGAAACACAAAAAACTGATGGAAGCAACGTGGAGGCCTCCAATTAAAGAATTAATTGATGAGGTGTTTCCTGTAGGAGGAGGAGCCATGATCTCTCGGGTGCTGTCCTGAAAGACGTTTTGGAAAGCAAGAATCCTGCTTATTTCATATTTCAGAGGATTCCAACTTCTGGATTCACACCAGGAAACGTATGCTTTCCAGACTCTATGATAGATGAGTCTGGAGGCTGGCTTTCTAGCATTAATGAGCGTAGAAAGAGCCGGACCAGAGACCCCTCTCTTTTTCAAAATGTGGGTCTCAGCAGCCAGGCCGTCAAATTTAGCCTTTGTAAGGAAGGGTGGAATACTGGACCCTGTGACAACAGGTCATGTCGAAGTGGAAGCTTCCAGGGCCTTCCTATCGCCATTTTTACGATCTCGGCGTACCAAGGCCTCCTGGGCCAGTTTGGGGCCACTAGGATTACTGGTATTCCCTCCTCCTTGATCCTGCGAAGCAGTCTTTGTAGAAGAGGGATCGGAGGGAATGCATAGATCAGTGAGAACTGATTCCATGGAGTTATTAGAGCGTCTGTATTATTAGAGCGTCTGTCCCGTAGGCTAGAGGATCTCTCGTTCTGGACACAAAGTTGTCCAATTTCTTGTTGAACCTGGAAGCTAACAGGTCTACATCTGGGTTTCCCCATCTCAGACATATGGCCTGAAAGATCTCTGGGTGAAGAGACCACTCTCCTGGTAGCAGCTGCTGACGACTCAGGTAGTCTGCTTGCCAGTTTTCTATCCCTGGAATGAAGATTGCAGAGATGCAAGGTACATGCTCTTCTGCCCATGCCAAGATCCGGTTCACCTCTCTTTGGGCTGCCCGACTGTGGGTGCCTCCTTGGTGATTGATGTAAGCTACTGCAGTAGCATCGTCGGATTGAACCCGAACTGGGTAGCCCTGTAACCTGTATGTCCAGGTTTTGAGGGCTAGATATACTGCCCGGATCTCTAGCACGTTGATAGGCAGGATCCCCTGAGTCTTGGTCCAGGTTCCCTGGGTAGAAGCCTCCTCGAATACTGCACCCCAGCCCGATAGGCTGGCATCCGTAGACACCACCTTCCAGGCTGCTGGGAGGAAGCACTTTCCCTTCCGTAAATTCTTGGCTTCTAGCCACCAATTGAAGCTGTGGCGTACTTGTGAGGACAGGCGCATGGGTATATCCAGAGCTTGGCTCTTCCTGTTCCAGGAGGCTAAAATATTGCCTTGAAGTAGTCTCGAATGAAACTGGGCGTAAGGGACCGCCTCGAAGGAGGCTACCATCTTTCCCAATAGTCTCATGCAAAGGCGAATAGACGGCCTTTTGTTTGCTTTGACCTTGTGGATCAGGTCTTTCAGAGACTGTATCTTTGGCTCTGGCAGGTATACCCTGTTTTGGGCTGTATCTATGATCATGCCCAGGTACACTATCCTTCTTTGGGCCTGGAGAGAGGATTTTTGTAAGTTTATAATCCATCCTAAATGCTCCAGGTATCCTACTGTAGTGTCTACAGCGTGATCCAATCCCTCCTTTGACTGATCTATTATTAGTAGATCGTCTAGATAGGCTGTTACCGCAATGCCCCGTGTTCTCAGGTTTGCTAACAGAGGAGCTAGCACCTTTGTGAATACTCTGGGCGCGGTGGCTACACCAAATGGCAGGGCCACAAATTGAAAGTGGCGATCTTCTACCGCAAACCTTAGGAATCTTTGGTGAGCGGGGAGGATTGGTATGTGTAGATATGCGTCTTTGATATCTATGGACGCCATGAATTCTCCGCCTTTTAAAGTAGCGACCACGGATCGAATCGTTTCCATTCGAAAATGGCGAACGTTCAGAAACCGGTTTAGAGATTTTAGATCCAGGATGGGTCTGACTTCTCCGTTTGGCTTTGGAATCACAAAGAGGTTTGAGTAAAAACCTGAACCTTGCTCCTTTTGGGGTACCTCTGTAACCACACCTTGAGCTATTAAGTGATTCAAACCTTTGAAGAAGGATCCTCTTTTTTGTGGATCCTTGGAGAGTCTTGAACCTCGGAATTGAGAAGATGGGATCTCTCGAAATTCCAGTTTGTACCCTGAGGATATTGTGGATGCCACCCATTTGTCCTGGGTTTCTGTCCGCCAGGTCGCTGAGAACTGACGAAGCCTTCCCCCCACTCGGCCGAGCGGGGGCGCCCCTTCAATGAGAGGTTTTGGGGGCTTGCTTATTAGCTCTTGAACCCCACGGCTTCTTGTTCTTCTGAGCCTGTTCTTTGGCTTTTGTGGGCGGCTGAAAAGGCCGTCGCCACTGGCTGGAGTCTGATTTCCCGGGAGCTGAGGAGAGAGTGCGTTTAAAACAAGGTCTCTTGTTTTTCTTTCTCTCAGGTAAAAGTGTCGTTTTACCACTTGATATCTTTTGGATATATTTTTCTAAATCTTCCCCAAATAGGCGTTCGCCATGGAACGGGAAACTTGCCAACAACTTTTTGCATGGGGCTTCCGCTGACCAATGCTTAAGCCAAAGTACTCTGCGCATCTGTACCAGCTGGAGTGTAAGGCGTGATGCCTGTATGATAGAATCTCTCATGGCATCCACTGTGAAGCATAAGGCTTTAGGCAAATTCTCCCAATTTTTAGCCTGCTCTGAAGGCAGCTCCTTCAGCCCCTGCTTTACCTGTTGGCTGATGACCTGACACATACCGACTGCTGCTACTGCAGGTTGGATAATTGAGCCGGCCAAAAGGAAGGAGGATTTCAGTAGGGATTCCAACTTCTTCTCAGAAGGATCTTTAAACACTTGTACATTATCCACTGGACATGTCAGGTTTTTATTTACACAAGAAATAGCCGCATCTACCGCAGGCAGGCTCCATTTCTTTAAAAAAAATTCCTCCATAGGATAAAGAATGTTAAACTTTTTTGGAGGTGAGAAACGCTTATCTGGATGTTGCCAGTCTGCGTACATTAGATCCTCTAGTAACGGATGAACCAGGAAGGAGCATGCACCTTGCAGGGATCTTAATGATCCTAGGGAGGAGACAGGTGATTCTGTTACCTCCAAAGAGGGTAACTTAAATGCAGATCGCACAGCTCCTGCATAGCATTGTACCTGTGACTTTAAAATCTGGGATACCGAAAAAGGCTCATCCGATATCCCTGATCCGTCTGACTCCTCATCCTCTGCTGATGTAGCCGCCTCCTCCTCCTCCTCCTCCTCCTCCTCCTCCTCCTCCTCCTCCTCAGGTACTTCTGAAGGGAGGTCCAATACTGGAGGAGATCTGCTTCGCTTATTGTCCTTTTTAGAGGATTTAGCGATTAAGGTAGCAATCTTTTCCTCCAGATTATTTAGGGCAGCTGATAAAGTGTCCTCAGTGACATATGCAGGCCCAGGCTTCACTGGGGAAGCCGCCATACCTGACAGAGGTAATGGCTTATCCTGTATAGGTGCATTTGGCAACACAGGAGAGGAAGGTACCGAGTCAGCACAGCTAGAGCCTCCTGTCTCAGGCGGCGGTGCTCTTTTATCTCTTTTTGTCCGCATTACTTCCCCTGGAAGACTTACTGTTTAGACAAAAAACAAGGTACCTAAATGCATATACTACCGTGCTTAGTTTAGCAATTTACATTAAGTATGCAACTTTTAACACATAGCTATGCATAACATGGATGTCTTCTAGGAAGTACCCAGTCCAACCACATGGAGTCTTACGTCCCTGTATAGCTGCTGTGTTTCTCTGCCAGGAATAAGAGAACAAACGAGCTTGCTTGCTGCTGCAGTGCCTCACACTGACAGTCTTTAAATTTGGCGCCGTTTGTGCCTGCGCACGCCTTCGGGCCCCCCCCCTCCGATAAAGCGCGCTCCCACGCGCGCTGCGCGCGGCTCCTAGCGCTATGGCGGTGGCCCTAGTGAGAGAGGACTCTCATCAGCCCCTGTTCCCACTTACTTGCACCTGCAGGTGTCTGTGTCGGCCACCGAAAGGAGGAGCGGGGTGCCCAAGCAAGCTCAGCAGCGGAGGTGACGAGCAGTGTACTTCGCCGAAGCCGACACTGAACAGAGTGAGGTGAGTATATTCAGCTCTTTACTCCCCCCAGTGGCGGAAAAAGAGAAGACATCCACTTTTTGAAAAAGGTCCCAAACCTAGTTATGGACCTTCTAATCTTACCTTATCCACGCCGCAGGTTTTTTCTGCTGAAAATTTTCAGACAGATACCAAACTTCACCCTTCACGGTGGGCTATGTGTGCCAACCTTCAGGGATATGGGTTCCTATTTAAAGGATACCTCTCCCCTGGGCCTTGTACAAGACTCTTACCAGGACTTTTAGCAAAATAGCGAAAGTGCTGGATCTTAGAGCCCAGTCCTCCGAAGAGAGACATTACAGGCGCTGCCTCATGGATGAGGCCCGGATCCCATCCAGTTTTGGCTTAACTTGTAGGCGTCTTGGATGGATCCGAAAGCATAGCTCTTTTACCCCCAGAGGGTCTCTTTGGTAGAGCTTTCCTTTAGCACCTCCTAACGCGTCCAACACCTTTCGACACTGGCGAAAAAACTGAGGAACTTCCCTGATGGGAGGGGTTATATGGAGGGGAACTGTCTTCCATTGGTTGTGCCAGTGTCCAATCACCGCTGGTGACCCTTAACCCATTATGTAATGACTAGCTCTGTGTCCCGTGGTGTACGATAAAGAAATCTAATTCCCCACCACATATTACCAACTGTACTGGACAATCTATTGACTCTCATGAAACAGTTTTTTTTATTTTAATTTTTTTAGACAGGACAACAGATCAATGCAGCCACTCTTGACATGTTGGACTGTAGAATTTTGCACATATATGCACAGTGAGTGTACTCCTTTTGTATGGCGATGCTATGAATACTATTTATGTAATATTAACACAGGGCAGTACTATATATTAGTTACATTGCCTGTATTCTGTTTGGGAGCCCCCTTGTGTGGGAAGTCACAAGACTATAGAGGCTATGGCGGAAAGAGGGAAGTGGTCTCTGCTATATAGATCTATATGTATACCTAAATATGGCTCCAGAATACACTCCTCACCAGAGAAGACATATCGGGACCAAAAGTGTGATTACCAACTTTTTTATGTAGGTAAATTAACCAAAAATTCCTCTTTAGCACACATTCTCACCTGCTTCATCCGGACCGGTCACTGAGGACTCACCGACTTCGGCTGTCCACTCACTCGTTTCTCCAGACAACTGCCTCAGCTTCTTGCTGTGAATTTTCCCCACATAATGTGACTGGGCGACAACTGGAGAACTGAACACCATGTTACACAAGCTACAAAACTTGTTTTTATCCTGGGCTAATGGTTGATCCCCCTGAAATCAGAAACTAGCGTTAGACATCTGTAATAAAAAGACTTCCTTAAAGGACAACAGTCAAACAGAAGTATATATTCTCGAGCAGTTCTGAAGATTACTAGTTTTCAGTTTTTGTTCTGCATAAACACTTCTCGATTCTCTATCAGTGCCCCCATGACTGCTTTAGCTTAACTACTTGCCTAATGGGCAAGGCCAATTTTCAGCTTTCAGCGCTGGCACACCTTGAATGAAAATTGCGTGGTCATGCTACACTGTACCCAAATTTTTTTTTTTTGTTAAACGAATAGAAAATATGAAATATGAAAAAGAAAAAAAAAAAAAAGGTAATTTTTCTCCTTCACTGATGTGCACTGATGAGGCTGCACTGATGGGCACTGATAGTCAGCACTGGTGGGACTGCACTGATAATCAGTGCACATGTCTCTTTTAGAAAAAGCCGTTATCGGCTCTCTTCTCCTGGCCTCATGCTGTCGGCATGAGAAAAGGAGTGCCGATAACCAGCTTCTGTTTACATCCGTTATTGGACACAGCTGATCACATGGTAAAGAGTCGCTGATTGGCTTTTTACCTCAATCTGTGATCAGCAGTGTCCCAGGACTAGCCAGCTGCACTGCAGCCAGCATTCGGCTATAGCGCAGTTGGCAAGTGGTTAAAGCTTTACTGAAGCTTAAATAGTTAATTTGGACCAAGCTGGTCCAAATTAATGAACCATTACCTTCGCTAACAGATGCAGCAGCTGGGAGCACTGTACAAACCTACAGCTGTGTGTTCCGTCAGTAGGTTGGGAACTTCCAGTTCCACTTCTGGAACATAGAGTCAGGCTGAGCGGTGCTTTCACAAGGAGGTTTGTATTCGATTAACGAATTCAAAGCTTCCTTGATTGGCTGGGTCAAAGATCATTAAGTAATTCACCAACTCAGCCAATCAAAGGAAGCTTTGTAATTGGTTTATAGAGTGAAAAGCTCACTGTGAGTGGCTGAGCAGCACTCAAGCAGACTCAATTTTGATTCGGGAGTGGGATGGGAAGTTCGTCATTTCCACAGTCAGCAAATGGTTAACGCTAGCCAGCCATACACATTTAAATTTCTCTCATTCAGCCTGTGGAGTAGGGTTGCCACATCATCCCTTTAATCCAGGACACACAATAATTACACAGGTTCTGTGGCTGATTAAGGTGGTAATTAAATACAATTGGTGCCTTATCTACATTAAATCAGCCTCAGAACTTGTGTAATTAATATGTATCCTGGATTAAAAGGATGATGTGGCAACCCTACTGTGGGGCCTAAATGAAAGAAATCAACATGTTTCTCAATTCACACTAAACAGCATTGATGGAGGAAATCTCCCCTGAAAGCTATTGGTTCCAGCCATCTGCAGCATATGCCTAATACACTGAACAGTGACTGTGACAGTATGCAGTTACTGATCGACTGATAAATTTCTCGTTCATTGAGACAGTGTTAGCCCTGGTTCACACTGCTGCGTTTTGACATGTCAAATCTGCAGCATTTGCCGGCAATGACACCGTCCTAATCGATGCGACGCCGCATCTGCAGTGCTGCACCGATTTCAAAAGTTTCTGTACTACTTTTTGCGATTTCGGCATGAAGCCTGCACAGATGTCTCTGTAATCACGGCCGAAATCGGGACTGCCAGCGGGAGTGAAATCGTGCAAGTTCAGCTGAACTCGCACGGTTTCATTCCCTTAGCCCAGTGTGAACCTGGTCTAAAGCTGGATACACATTAAACAACTTTTGTTGTTCGATTTCCTTTAGATTTACCTTCAACTATGTAGTGCAAGGGCCGGCCTGATTGCATACAAATTGAAAGTGTTTAGGTTTGACCTCATATTATATGGTTTTGGTAAATCTAAAGATTAACTGCATGGTGTGTATCCAGCTTTAGGCAACGCAGCCCAAAGCTACTGGTGTCCTAAAGGTGCGATTCACAACAGGGGGTTCGCTTTTCTTTACTAAAACTGGTGCACTCAGAATCTGGTTCAACTGTGCATAGTACCCAATCGGCTTCTAACTTCAGCTTGTTTAATTAAGCTGACAATAAAACCTGGAATCTGACTGGCTACTATACACAGCTGCACCAGTTTTAGTAAGAGCCAGTTCACACAGGGGCAACACGACTTTGTGCGCGACTTTCCGAGGCGACTTGGACACGACTTGAGCTCGAACCACATCGCGACTTGGGGCGATTTACAACACGACTTGAAGTTGCCTCCAGGACAGGGGACTTTGCCAGTGGCCAATCAAAGAATAATGGGCTCTGTGGGAGGGAGGGGTTTGCCTAAGAAAACAAAATTTCTCTTCCTGTAAAGTTGCTTCAGTTAAGACACTGATCCGACTTTGGAGGCGAATTCCATTGAAATCAATGGGTACAAGTTGCCTAGAAGTCGCACAGGAACCTTTTCTGAAGTCGGAGTGTACATTAAGACGGCTCTCATTCACCTGCTTGTAATTTGTCATGTCGCGCAACTTGGGGCGACACAAGTCGGATCCCAAGTCGCGGTAGTGTGAACCGGCTCTTAATCGCCCCTATTGTGCTCTAAAAATATAGAACATATGGATTGCAGATTTGTTACACACCAAGATTTAACACGGACAACACTAACAGATAGCGTCTTATTATGGGTAATTTAATAATAATACTGAAGCACGTTACAATTTGGTAAAACAAGCTAAACATGATTTAATACATTGTAAAATAAAAAAAATAAAAAATAAAAAGCACAAAAGCACCAGTTTATACATTTATACTTACTGAACTGCTGTTATGTGATAGAGACCTTGCAATCTAAAGAAATATTGAGAGATATGAGGGTCAAGAGCTAATCTGTGCAAAAGACTGGACATGTCCAATTAAAGAACAACAATAATAATAATGAATAACGTTTCATAAACTGGACACTCAGTCAACGTTTCATAAGCTGGATACTGTAAGAATGACGTAAAAGCGAAAAGCATTGGCAGAAAGAAATAAAAGGTACTGAACTCAGCAAAAAAAAAACAAAAAAAAAAAAAACGTCCCTCTGCAGGTTGATGTCATAATGTGCTAGCATGGACTGCATAGTAGTATATTATGACTGACTTATCTCTCAAACAGAGCCCTTCCATCATCCTCCTGGGTTTGCGTTCTTCGGCTACTTGACTGGCCGGGCCATGATGACATCACATGCGCACGGGAGTCACTGTTGTGGCACAGTGTCCTCCGGAATCTCAGCACACAGAGTGTGCCATGAATACAAAGTGTACTGCACATGCGCCAGAAACGTCATCGGCCTCAGCCGATATGAACATCTACTGCGACCACTGTTTCTACTGCTTTTATTAACACTACATACAAGTCCAACGAATGGAGGCTAAACGCGAGTTACAAACTGTTACAGGCAATTGGTGTTTCAAATGCCAGTTTGAACATCCGTCCTGAATGCATTTTTTTGGTTTCCAAAAAATTCTTCAAAACTCAACTGCCTACAAACTATAAATGCCCCCCGTGTACATGTACTGATAAGATAACAGAGGAGAATTCAGTGGCAGCTGAAAAAAAAAACACCCAACTGCTCCTAAACATCCATTTACCAGCAGCAGTGTACATGAAGCCTTAGTAAAGAATTAAGTTCGGGACTTTATATGAGGCATATGACAGACCATAATGTATCCGAGTATAAAAGTACTTATAGTCTGTCATATGCCTCATATAAAATCCCAAACTTTTTTCCTCCTAAACTAATACAGGGATGGAGACACGTCTTTTGTGCCTCATATAAGGTCCCACCCATTTTTATTTCAAGCATGAAGCCTTAGAAAGCACATTTTAGGCACACATTTAACCCTTTGATCAGCCCGTTAACCCCTTCCCTGCCTGTGTCATTAGTACAGTGACAGTGCATATTTTTAGCACTGATCACTGTATTGGTGTCACTGGTCCCCAAAGGCGTCACTTAGTGTCCGATTTGTCTGCCGCAATATCGCATGTCACGCTATAATTCGCTGATCGCCACCATTACTAGTAAAAAAATAAAGGGATTTTTATAACAGCTTACCTGTAAAACCCTTTTCTTGGAGTACATCACGGGACACAGAGCGACTTAGTCATTACTAATGGGTTATATAGATTACCTTCAGGTGTTGGCACTGGCCAATTCCAAACCGGAAGTACCCTCCCCTATATAAGCCCCTCCCATCCGGGAGCACCTCAGTTTTGTAGCCAAGCAATAAGTGTCCCAAAAAGAGGGGTGGGAGCTCTGTGTCCCGTGATGTACTCCAAGAAAAGGATTTTACAGGTAAGCTGTTATAAAAATCCCTTTTTCTTTTTCGTACATCACGGGACACAGAGCGACTTAGTCATTACTAATGGGACGTCCCAAAGCAATGCCAAATGAGGGGAGGGATACATAAGCTGGGCGCCATCAGGCATGAGGATCTTTTGCGGCCTGCAACACACTGCGCCCAAAGGCGACATCCTCCTGACTTCTAACGTCTACCTGGTAGAATCTAGTAAACGTGTGTACCGAAGACCATGTTGCGGCCTTACATACTTGAGCCAGGGAGGCCTGGTGATGCACTGCCCATGAAGTTCCAACTGCTCTTGTGGAGTGCGCCCTAACTTTGAACGGAGGCGGTCTCTTTCTCAAGCCATAGGCTTGTATTATGACCTGTCGAATCCACTTGGCTAAAGTAGATTTTGACGCTGCCTGACCCTTTCTGGGGCCTTCCGGCAGAACAAACAAAGAACCCGTTCTGCGAATCTGAGCAGTGGCTTTTAGATAAGCTTTAACTGCTCTTACTACATCCAAAGAATGTAATAACTTTTCCTCTACCGAGCTAGGTTTGGGGAAAAAAGGAAGAACCACATCTTGGTTCAAATGAAACCTCGATACCACCTTAGGAAGAAAGGCTGGATGAGGACGTAATACTACTCTGTCCTTATGGACAACCAGATATGGCTCCTTACAGGACAAGGCGGCTAATTCCGATACTCTTTTAGCCGAACAAACGGCTACTAAGAAAATCAATTTCCTGGTGAGAAGAACCAAGGAAATGTGTTGCAATGGTTCAAACGGTTGTTTCTGTAGAACCGACAGAACCAGGTTTAAGTCCCAAGGACATATGGGAATACTAACCGGAGGGCTAATACGCATCACTCCTTGTATAAAGGCTTTGACTAGTGAATGCGAAGCCAAGGGCCTTTGAAAAAATATTGACAAGGCCGAAATCTGACCCTTGATAATACTCAAGGCCAGCTTCCTATCTACAGCCCACTGTAGGAAGTCCAAAATCCTCCCTATCACGTACTTACGTGGATGCCATTTCTTGGCCTCACACCACGTAATGTACGCTTTCCAGATCCTATAATAGATCTGCCTGGACACCGGCTTCCTGGCATTGATCATGGTAGATACCACAGAATTAGAGAGCCCTCTCTTTTTCAGAATGTGGGCTTCAATAGCCAGGCCGTCAAACCTAGGGCTGGTAAGGAAGGGTGGTATATCGGTCCCTGCGACAGCAGGTCCGGACGATGTGGGAGGGTCCAAGGACTCCTCACTGACATTTTTACAATCTCCGCGTACCATGCCCTTCGGGGCCACGCTGGAGCCACCAGAATCACTGGTTTCTTTTCTACCTTGATTCTGCGGAGTAATCGCGTTAACAATTGTGGCGGTGGGAATGCATATATCAGCTTGAACTGATCCCAAGGGAACACTAGGGCATCCGAGCCGCAAGCTAGGGGATCCCTTGTGCGAGACACAAATCTGTCCACCTTTGCGTTGAATCTGGATGCTAGCAGATCTACATCCGGTGTTCCCCACCGCTGGCATATTGCCTGGAAAACCTCGGGGTGAAGAGACCATTCCCCCGGGCATAATTGTTGGCGACTTAGAAAGTCCGCTCTCCAATTTTCCACTCCTGGGATGAAAACCGCGGATATGGCTGGGACATATCTTTCTGCCCACTCCAGGATGCAATTTGCTTCCCTCTGGGCTGCACGACTCTTGGTGCCACCCTGGTGATTGATATATGCCACTGCCGTGGCATTGTCTGATTGAATTCTGACAGGGGACCCTTGGAGTTTGGATGTCCATGCTACTAGGGCATACCGGGCTGCTCGTATCTCTAAGAGATTGATGGGCAGGGCCTTTTCTGCTTCTGACCACTTGCCCTGGAGAGACCATTGCTCCAGTACTGCCCCCCAGCCTATGAGGCTGGCATCTGTAGTGACCACCTTCCAAGAAACCGGACTGAAGGGTTTCCCTCTTTCCAGATTCTGGGGCACCAACCAACCACCAATGGAGGCTCTTGCGAACGGAAGGGGACAGAGACATTGGTAAGTCTAAAGCCTGAACTTTTTTGTTCCAGGCTGACAGTATGGCCCTTTGCAAATTCCTTGAATGGAATTGACCGTAGGGTACCGCTTCGAATGAAGCCACCATCTTTCCCAGCAGCCTCATGCACAGGCGTATGGATGGTTTTCTTTTTGTACCCACTAAGTGGGTCAAATCTTTTAAAGACGACACCTTCTCTGGAGGTAAGAAAATCTTTCTCTGATTTGAATCCAGCCTTAGCCCTAAGTATTCCAGACTTTTGACTGGTCTTAGAGCTGACTTGTCCCGGTTGATAATCCAACCGTGATATTCCAGATACTTGATTGTCTTGTGAATAGCTACTTCCAGCTTTTCCACTGAGTGGTCTATTAGTAGCAGGTCGTCTAGATATGCCATTATCGTTACACCCTGTGTTCTTAGATTGGCCAATAATGGGGCCAGAATTTTTGTGAACACTCGTGGTGCTGTGGCCAGACCGAAAGGTAAGGCTCTGAACTGAAAATGGCGCCCTTCTACTGCAAAGCGTAGAAATTTCTGGTGGGCCGGAAAGATGGGAATATGCAGATAAGCATCCTTTATGTCGATCGAGGCTAACCATTCCTGCCCTTGTAGGGTGGTGGCCACCGATCGGATCGACTCCATCCGAAAAGTCCTGATATTTAGGAACTTGTTTAGCCCTTTTAGATTTAATATGGGCCTCACGTCCCCATTTGGTTTGGGGACTGTGAAAAGGTTCGAGTAAAACCCGAATCCGCTTTCTTCCAGGGGAACCTTCATGATTACACCTTGGAGCAATAGTTGTTCTAGTGCCAGAAGGAGGGATCCTCTCTTCTGGGGATCGCTTGGCACGTTTGACCTCATAAATTGGGCAGGAGGAGTGCCTTTTAACTCCAGCTTGTATCCCAGACTTACTGCGGAGAGCACCCATCTGTCTCTGATGGTGTCCCGCCAGGTCTCTGTGAACAACTGAAGTCTTCCCCCCACCCGATTGAGTGGGGGCAACGCTTCATGCCTTGGGGGGAGGTTTTGTACCTCTCTTGATCCAGGGCTTCTTGTTACCCTGTGATTGTCCCTGATTTCTGCCCCCTGAATTTGACCGCGGAGGCCGTCGGAACTGCTTCACAGCCGATGTGCCCGGGACTGGAGAAGTAGGCCTCTTAAAAGAAGGACTTCTACCCTTGTTCTTAACCGGTAAGAGTGAACTTTTACCGGCAGAAATTTTCTGGATATATTTGTCCAGATCTTCTCCAAATAAGCGTTCTCCATGAAATGGGAAGCTAACCAGCAGTTTTTTACAGGGAGCTTCAGCAGACCAGTTTTTGAGCCACAGAAGCCTACGCATATGTACTATAGACAGCGTAAAGCGGGAGGCCTGTTGGATTGTATCCTTTATGGCGTCCACCGCAAAACACAAGGCTCTAGGCAGGTCAGCTAGGGCAAGAGCCTGCTGATCTGGTAAGTCCCTTAAGACTTGTTTCAACTGATCTTTCACTGCTTGGCAGACTCCAATCGCTGCTACCGCAGGTTGTGTCACCATGCTTGCTGTAGAGAAAGCAGATTTTAGTAAAGACTCCAATTTTTTATCTATTGGGTCTTTGAACATTGGAACATTATCTACTGGACATGTCAGTGATTTGTTCACAGAAGAGATGGCTGCGTCCACTGTAGGGACCCTCCATTTTTTTATGAACTTATCCTCCATGGGATAGATCACCGGAAATCTCTTGGGGGGAGCAAATATTTTATCAGGATGCTCCCAATCCTGGTAAATAAGCCCTTCTAATAAAGGGTGGATTGGGAAGGAACAGACAGCCTGGGGAGCTTTTAGCGACCCCAGCGAGGAAACCGTAGTGGATGGTGGTTCCGCCAGAGGCATTTTAAATGCTGATCGGACCATGTTAGTCAGAGACTGAACCCATAATCTTTCAGCCTGAGATGCTGAGAAAGGTTCTTCCACTGTTGATTCCTCCATAACTGAATCAACCTCATCCTGATCCCCTTCCGGTAGGTCGATCTCTGTGTGGGGCTGTTCCTCCACTAACAGGCACTCTGAAGGAGGAGACGGAGATCGGACGCGCTTTTCCTGTGACAGGGAAGCAGCGATCAATGCTGTTAATCTCTCTTCCAATCCTCCCAGAGTTGAGGATAAAACCTCCTCTGTTATATATACACAGGAGCAGGTGGACTGGGGACAGCCGCAGCACCAGGCACTCCTGCGGGGTTTCTACGGCTACTGACCTCTGAATTCTCAGGGGAGATTGGTGCAGTACAAGCATGCCCAATATCCTCAGAGCCCGATGGAGACCCCTTTGGCTTCCTGGAAGACCTATTTCCGGAGCGTCTGGACGACATATCCTTTAAGCACAAAGCTGAGGTATTCCCGTCGTCATACACCAATTTTTGCTGGTAATAGTCTAACACAGTTGCTGCTATATACCAGCTGGTGTCCACTAAAGTGCCTTTCTATGGGGATGCCTGCATCAACCGCCTCTGTGTGCCACTGTTTGTTGCTAGCTCTGTTTGCATCCAGCTGACACTTGTACTGTGTCTTTTATCCATGCTGGGACACCTGCACATGCGCAGAAGCGCCGCGGCGCGCATCGAGCGTCATCCACCCGCCCCGCCCCTTTTTTTTCATAGGAGGCGCGTGCACGCGCCCGTGCGCCATTGGCGCCCTTTTCGAAATCAAACAGGGACTAGGAGCCAGGGCCCTTTTTGCCGGAGGGCCTGTGCGGTGGATGAGCGCAGCAACAGGGCAGAGGAAGTGGATTCCCACAGAGAAACTTACCAACTGCCTGGATCTTTTGACTTGAGAAAACCAAAGATCCACATGACAAGAAAAATGGACTACAGCGGCCTCTAGTGGTTAACACAGGTACCGCGGTCCTTTTTTTTTTTTTTTTTTCTTGACTACTATTAAAATTTTACATTTTCAGTAGTTACAGGCAAACACAGATATTTAGCGGGAATACCGTTAGGTAACAGACAGAAAGACAAATTAGGCTTGGGGGTCCCCCAATAGAACCAAGTTCCTGGGGGCCCCCACTTACCTGATCCCCGCCGCAGGACTTTGTTTGGTCCACAGAAGTCCAAACTTCACCTATCACGGCAGGCATTGTAATTAAACCTTCAGGGACCGGGTTCCCAAGGATTCCACTCCCCTGGACCTGTATAGCACCCTGCACAGACAACATCTTGGTCGTGGGTATGACCAGAGCTCTGGATCCCAGGGTCCAGCCCTCCTAAGAGAGGCATTACAGGCAAAACCTTGCTCTTCTGCTGCAAGGCCCGGGTACCGACCGTTTAGCTATGAAGCTTTTTTGGTGGGATCCGGAACAGCTTACTAAGGCCCAAAAGAACCTGTACGCAAGCCCAGTGAAAACACATGTTACTCTTTGGCCAACACCTTAGACACTGGCAAAAAACTGAGGTGCTCCCGGATGGGAGGGGCTTATATAGGGGAGGGTACTTCCGGTTTGGAATTGGCCAGTGCCAACACCTGAAGGTAATCTATATAACCCATTAGTAATGACTAAGTCGCTCTGTGTCCCGTGATGTACGAAAAAAAACACAAATTCCATAAAAATATCCCATAGTTTGTAGACGCTATAACTTTTGCGCAAACCAATAAATCTACACCTATTTACCAAGAATATGTAGCATAATACATATTGGCCTAAATTTTAGGGGAAAAAAAAAAATTGAATTTTTGTACTCACCGTAAAATCATTTTCTCTGTCGTCCATGGACGGACACAGCTCCATAAATCTAGACTGTTGGGGTATATTCCATCTATTAGGAGAGGACTAGGCAGAAACATGGTAAATATGCATACATGTTATTTTAAACAGAGTTGAAACAGCCCTGCCCAGGGGGGCAGTCCCTCTGAACATAACCCTCCACCCTGCAGCCACGAGCCTCAGTTTGTAACAAGCAGTACAAACTAAAAAACAAGAGGGGTGGGAGCTGTGTCCGTCCATGGACGACAGAGAAAAGGATTTTACGGCGAGTACAAAAATCCTATTTTCTCTTTTCATCCATGGACGGACACAGCTCCATAAATCTTGACTGTTGGGACGTCCCAAAGCAGTGTCAAAAAACGAGGGGTGTGCACAGCAATCAAAGAAAAAACGGTTTCACCCCAAACAAGCAGAGCTCCTCAACGGAGGAGTTGCAACCTCAAACAGCCGCCTGCAAAACTTTGCGGCCGAAGCTAGCATCTGAAGATGCAGTCACATCAACCTTGTAAAACTTTGAAAAAGTGTGCATGGACGAACAGGTCGCCGCCTTACACACTTGTGAGACAGACGCTTGATGTCGGAAAGCCCAAGAAGAACCAATAGCCCTGGTCGAATGCGCCGTAACGGTAAAAGGAGGCGCCTGCCCTTTAAGGGCATAGGCCTGAATGACAATCTGCCTGAGTCGACGAGACCGCCAGGCCCTTCTGCGGACCAGACACCGACACAAACAGTGAGTCAGACCTCCGAAACGAAGCCGTGACAGACAGGTACACTCGCAGGGCACGTACCACGTCCAAGGAATGTAGCGCAACCTCCTTGGCATGCGATGGCCGAGGACACAAGGATGGAAGCACAATGTCCTCATTCAGGTGAAAGGCCGAAACCACCTTCGGAAGGAAGGAAGGCCGCGGGCGTAGCAGCGCTTTATCATTATGTAGGACCAAATATGGGGACTTGCAAGACAAGGCCGGCAATTCAGAAACCCTCCTGACAGATGTGATGGCAACCAGGAAGGCCACCTTCTGAGAGAGTGTCAAAAGAGGAATCTCCCTAATGTCCTCAAAAGGGAGGTTTCTGAAGTGCCGAGAGCACCAGATTCAAATCCCACGGAGGTAGTGGAGGTCGCACCGGAGGAGCCACATGTCGGACCTCCTGCACAAATGTACTTACTAGCGAATGAGATGCCAGGGGTCGCTGAAAGAAAAACAGCCAAGGCTGAAATCTGCCCCTTAATGGTGCTTAAGGCCAGTTTCTGATCCAAACCACGCTGCAAAAACAGCAGGATCCTGGAAACCGAATAAGTCCGTGGACGCCATGCCATCTCCTCGCACATAGAAATATAGGCTCTCCTTGTGCGATGATAGATCTTCCTAGAAGAATATTTCCGTGCCCTCAACATAGTTGAAATGACCGAATCCGATAGGCCTCGGTCCCTCAACACCTGGCTTTCAATAGCCACGCCGTTAAAGCCAGAGACTGTAAAGCAGGATGAAGAATGGGACCCTGCGATAGAAGGTCCTCCCTCAGTGGTAGCCGCCAGGGCACATCCGCCACCAGCTGCACAAGGTCGGCGTACCAGGGACGCCTGGACCAATCTGGGGCGATTAGAATCACTGGAATTCCTTTGAACTCTACCCTGCAGAGTAGACGGGGGAGCAACTTCAGAGGGGGGAAGGCATAAATTAGCCGATACCGACCCCACAGAGCCACCAACACGTCCGACGCGTCTGCCCAGGGATCTCTGGACCTGGCCACGAACCTCGAAACCTTGATTGAGTCGAGAGGCCAGGAGATCCACGTCTGGTGTGCCCCATCTCCGGCAAAGGAGGTGAAAAATCTCCGGATGCAACGACCATTCCCCATAGTCCAGCATCTGGTGACTCAGATAGTCCGCCTGCCAGTTTTCCACGCTTGGAATGTAAACAGCCGATAGGGCTGGCACGCTCCTTTCCGCTCACCGCAGGATGTGAGCGTCTTCCGATGCTGCAGCTGCACTTCTTGTACCTCCTTGATGGTTGACGTATGCCACCGCCATGGCGTTGTCTGACTGGATCCTGACCGGACGCCCCTGCACCCTCAGACCACTTGGAGAGGCACAGCCTGATCGTCCGGAGTTCCAGAACATTGATCGACAGTTGGGATTCGGTCGGGGACCAGCGGCCCTGGGCCGCTTGAACCCCCCATACTCCCCCCCCCCCCAACCAGTCAGGCTGGCGTCCGTCGTGATCACTGTCTAAAGAAAAGGGAGGAAGGACTTGCCGGACCGAAGAGCCGGGGATCTCAGCCACCAACTCAGAGATGACCTGACAAGGTGACTTAACTGAATCTGCCGATCCAGAGACAACGGAGATTTGTTCCATTTGGAGAGAATCTCCTTCTGCAAGCCCAGAGTGTGGAATTGGGCATACGGTACTGCCTCGAAGGAGGCCACCATGAGACCCAGAACTCGCATGCAGAAACTGAGAGACGACCATTTGCGGGATTGTCAACAACCTGACTGCCGCCTGGAGTGTCTGCAACTTCTCTGAGGGAAGAAAGACTCTGGCCTCTGAGGAGTCCAGAATCAACCCCAGGTACTCTAGGCGCTGGGTCGGTACCAACACCGACTTCTGGAGGTTCAGTATCCAACCAAACTCCCGGAGGGTCTGACTGACCATAGACACGTCCTCTAATTCTGAGCTTGAAGCAGCTCTCAGAAGAAGGTCGTCCAAATAGCCTATGATAGCAATGCCGTGCTGTCTCAGCAAAGCTAGAATCGGGGCGAGCACCTTGGTGAAAACCCTTGGTGCCGACGCTAGGCCAAAGGGAAGGGCCACAAAATTGATATTGGTCTTCGCCGATCGCAAAGTGTAGGAACCTCTGATGCCTGACGCAGATGGGGACATGCAAGTATGCGTCCCTGATATCCAAGGACGCCAGGAAGTCCCCCGGATGGAGAGCAGCAACCACCGAACAAATCGATTCCATCCGGAACTTTTGAACCTTTACAAAGGCATTGAGAGCCTTGGAGGTCCAAGATTGTGGTCCCAAAGAAGGACGGAGTCCGTCCAAACAGATTTGAGTAGAAACCCTGAAACCTATCCTGTGGTGGTACGGGTATGATCACCCCGCACCTCAACAAGTCCTGCACTTCCCCCTGGAGGGCAGCCCGACGAGCCGGAAGGAGAGGCAGATTTGAGGGAAAGAATCTGTTTGGTGGACAAGAAAGAAACTATCTTGTACCCCGAGGTGACCACCTCGCAGACCCACTGGTCGGAGAGCAGGGAGGTCCACCGAGCTGCAAACCCGCAAAGCCGTCCCCCCACCCTGAAGTCGGGCGGGGGGGCAAAACTTCATGCGGTAGCAGGCTTGTTGGGCTTGCACACCCAGGGACGCTTCTGTCCCCCAGCTGGACCCTTGTACGCTTGGGAGGGTCTGCCAGCAGGTCCTGGCTGACGAAAATCCCGCTTCTGTGTGGGAAAGGAGGGCCCCGTCTTACATACCAGAACTGGGAAGGTCACAGGGAAGGTCCTGGTCCGCCCCTTCTGACATACCAGAACTGGTGTCCTGAGCCGCAGCCAGGCCCGAGTCTGAGTCAGAACATTCCCCAGGCGATGGCGGTGGGAGAGGGCGCTTAGTTCCCCCTGTGCACTCGCACGCCGCTTCCACCCTGGCAACAAATGACTCCAGGACCGCCGACAAAGCGTCTATGGGAAGCGCAGGTGCAGGGGCACCGGTTGCTGCCTCTGGAATGTTTGGGGAAAAAACACCAGCTTCTTGCTCCATATTGCCCACCGACAGCCCTTAGGAACTTAGTCAAGACACCTGACACAAAATTGTACATCCTCCTTGCTGCACTGACCGGGAGGGGTTACCCAGGGAGCTCACCACCCAGCAAGAGACTGTTCAGCGCCGCTGCCCGCTCTCCATCCACGCACAGCATGTGACTGAGGAACTCTGAGGTGAATTGCGCCGTTCGCGCTGTTCAGGAAGCTAGCCAGCACTAGAGGCCAAAACCCACTCCAAAATGGCTGTCGGGTGCCTCCGAGAAAAGTGCGTGGACCACAAGAAAATGGCTGCCCGCAATGCAGACCTGCGTCACAGCGCGGCCACGGCAAAATGGCCGCCAATGGGATTTTTACATTGCAATACATAGGCCCCAAAAACATGGCGCCCAAACATAGCGAGGTGGACGAGAAGGCCGCAGCGGAGGCTTCCAGAAAATAACTATCCCCCCACAGGCTCCAGGTCCGCCGGGACCTGGAGCCCCCCTACAGGTATTCCCCGGTCGCAGCGAGCCCCGCAAGGGGAGGAGAAAAAAGGGTGAGAGAGAGAGAGAGGGGAGGGCAGGAGAACCCCCTAGCGATCCCCTGGGAATGCCCAGCTGTTCCATCTCACCGAAGCAGGAGGAACTGTACTTACCCGTCCTTGCGAGGACCTGCTGGTGCGTTCCTGATAGACCTACAACCGAGCAGTACAGAGTAGCTGTCGGCCCGGGCCACTGTGACTGAGACAGCAAGCAGCCCGGTCATATGTGAACCCTGGCGCAAAGCTCACCAGCCACCCCTGGAGCCATGGGGTATTTTGTGTCTGACCCCGCGTGTAGCTAAGGCCTGCTCACGCTCGATGGCCAGACTGGGGAGACTACAAGGATCTATAATATCCAGCCTGTCACCCAGCCGGCAGTTGATAGGTTTCTTGAATTAAAAAATAAAATAAAAATTCTTCCGGACTCTGGGCCGAAAGGGAGCCAGCTCCTTCTCCTCTACTAGGCAGAAAAAAAACTGAGCTGCTGACTGCAGGGTGGAGGGTTATGTCTGGAGGGACCACCCCCTGGGCGGGGCTGTTCAACTCTGTTAACCACTTAAGCCCCGGACCATTTGGTAGCTAAAGGACCAGAGGTGAATTCAGAATTTTGCACTGCGCTGCTTTAACTGTAAATTGTGCGGACATGCAATGTTGTACCCAAACGAAATTTGCGTCCTTTTCTTCCCACAAATAGAGCTTTCTTTTAATGGTATTTGATTTCCTCTGCGATTTTTATTTTTTGCGATATAAACGGAAAAAGACCGAAAATTTTGAAAAAAAATGATATTTTCTACTTTTTGTTATAAGAAAAATCGAATAAACTCAATTTTAGTCATACATTTAGGCCAAAATGTATTCAGCCACATGTCTTTAGTAAAAAAAATGTCAATAAGCGTATATTTATCGGTTTGCGCAAAAGTTATAGCGTTTACAAACTAGGGTACATTTTCTGGAATTTACACAGCTTTTAATTTTCTTGAGGTGCTAAAATGACAGGGCAGTACAAAACCCCCCCAAATGACCCCATTTTAGAAAGTAGACACCCCAAGGAAATTGCTGAGAGGCCTGTTGAGCCCATTGAATATTTTTTTTTTGTCCCAAGTGATTGAATAATGACAAAAAAAAAAAAAAAATTACAAAAAGTTGTCACTAAATGATATATTGCTCACACATGCCATGGTTATATGTGGAATTGCACCCCAAAATACATTTTGCTGCTTCTCCGGAGTACGGGGATACCACATGTGTGGGACTTTTTAGGAGCCTAGCCACGTACGGGACCCCGGAAACCAAGCACCGCCTCCAGGATTTCTAAGGGCGCAAATTTTTGATTTCACTCCTCACTACCTATCACAGTTTTGAAGGCCATAAAATGCCAAAATAGCACAAAACCCCCCCCAAATGACCCCATTTTGGAAAGTAGACACCCCAAGCTGTTTGCTGAGAGGCATGGTGAGTATTTTACAGCTCTCATTTGTTTTTGAAAATGAAGAAAGAACATTTTTTTTTTCTTTTTTTTTTCAATTTTCAAAACTTTGTGACAAAAAGCGAGATCTGCAAAATACTCACAATACCTCTCAGCAAATAGCTTGGGGTGTCTACTTTCCAAAATGGGGTCATTTGGGGGGGTTTTGTGCCATCTGGGCATTCCATGGCCTCCGAAACTGTGATAGGCAGTGAGAAGTGAAATCAAAAATTTACACCCTTAGAAAGCCTAAAGGCGGTGCTTGGTTTTTGGGGTCCCGTACGCGGCTAGGCTCCCAAAAAGTCTCACACATGTGGTATCCCCGTACTCAGGAGAAGCAACAGAATGTATTTTGGGGTGTAATTCCACATATGCCCATGGCATGTTTGAGCAATATATCATTTAGTGACAACTTTGTGCAAAAAAAAAATTGTATTTTTTCCGCAACTTGTGTCAACATATAAAATGTTGACATGGGGGGGGGGGGGGGACATTCCCTCCCACTGCTTGTAAAAGCAGTCCAGAGGCTAATTAGCCACTAGGATTGCTTTTACATGAAAGCCGGCCGCTGGTTGAAAAGAATGATACCAAGATGATACCTAAACCCGCAGGCATCATTCTGGTATAAACATTCAAAGTCCAGCAACATACCAGTACGTTGCTGGTCCTTGTTGGACATGTATTGTAATCTTTTTTTTCATGCAGCCTGTTGGCTAAACGAAAAAAAAAGATTGATCGGTGGGTATGCCCACCATTAGAATACCGCCCTTCATCCACCCACTTCTAATGATGGGCATACATGCACCATTTATATATGCCGAAGCATGGGGGCATCTTCTCGCAAAAGTTACTGTGGTCAGACTGTGGTTACTGTGGTCAGACTTTTCCACGGGCAAGCCTCCGTCAGAATTTCGACCTTATGTACGCGGCATTAGGAGCAAAATCACTCCTCCGCCCCTGCTGCCCCAATGCTTCGGCATATATGCTTTTTTTTTTTTTTTTTTAACTGTGGTGGTGAAATCACCTCCTACAGCACTGGAGTCGCAGGGATCAGGCCTGTCTCTGCGAACGCTGCAGTTATGTGTGTTGTGTTTTGCAAGTGACAGTGATCGATCGATACTGCACTTGGGTGGCCTGGGCTGGACGGAGGGGCAAAACGCAGGTGCTAGCAGGTATCTGGGCTGATGCCGCTAACACTGCGTTTTTGGGAACCCTAAACTGTTGGGGACGCTAGTATAGATCTGATCAGATATTGAGCTGATCAGATACTATACCACTAAGGGGGGTGTATGCTTCACGTGTGGGTGTTAGCGCTACTGGCACTAACCTGACGCTGCCTGGGGTGTGACGCAGACCCTCTCTGACGCTAAAACCTAACTGATATCACCCGCCGGGCGATCAGGGGGTTAAACCTTTATTGGGTTATATACGGCGGGTGCCCTGACACTATAAAAAGCAAACTAACTATGATGATCACTGGTGAAAGGGTTAACTAGGGGCAATTAGGGGGTTAAAACCTTTAATTAGGTAATATATGGGGGTACCTGACGCTATATAAAAACCTGACGGCGAACCTAAAAAAAAATTACTGGCTACCTATCGGCATCACCGACACTAAGACAACGATCATAAAAACGATTGCTTAGCGACAGTGGTGATAGGGGGTGAAAGGGTTACCTGGGGGGCGATCAGGGGGTTAAACCTTTATTAGATAATATATGGAGGTACCTGACGCTATAAAAACCTGCGATGAACCTAAAAAAAAATTACTGGCTACCGATCAGCATCACCGACGCTAAGACATCGATCAGAAAAATGATCGCATAGTGACGGCGGTGCTAGGGGGTGAAAGGGTTACCTGGGGGGTGATCAAGGGGGTTACACCTTTATTAGGTAATATTTGGGGGTACCCGACGCTATAAAAACCTGCGGCGAACCTAAAAAAAATTACTGGCTACTGATCAGCATCACCGACGCTAAGACATCGATCAGAAAAATGATTGCTTAGTGACGGCGGTGCTAGGGGGTGAAAGGGTTATCTGGGGAGTGATCAGGGGGTTAAACCTTTATTAGGGGGGGGGGGGTTAGGGGGCTACACTGGACCTAAAACTAAATGTAGTGACACTTTTACAGTCACAAATGTTACTGATTGCAGTGATCACTAAATAAATGGTCACTGCAATCAGTGACACTGTGACTGGGGGCTGGGGGGGGCGATTTATGTGCCTATGTGTCCTGGTGTCAGTGTGCTGTTTTGTGTACTAACCTGCATCTTCTCTTGTACGGCGCTCGGTATATGTGAGCGCCCCAGGAGAGATGACATCACTTCCTCCTTCCTGGCAGGCAGGGGAAGCTCTCTCATTCGCCGGGATCGATCGAGAGGGGGTGGCCGGAATCGAACGGCCGTCCCCTCATGCCGGATCGCTCCCGAAGGTAAAACGACCGCTCACTGTAAAGAAGGGGGGTCCGATCGGACCCCCCAACTATACAAAGACAATCATGTACATATACGTGATTCTGCCTGTCGGTGCCATTCTGCTGACGTATATTTACAGTGGGCGGTCGTTAAGTGGTTAAAGTAACATGTATTTAAATATCTAACATGTTCTGCCTAGTACTCTCCTATAGAGCAGGAACATAACCCAACTGTCAAGGAATTAAGGAGCTGTGTCCGTTCATGGACAAAAAGAGAAATATGCATTGCTAAATATTTCCAAATTGTCTTTGTTGTAATTTTTAACATAAAGTTGAAGCTAATCTTTTATGACTTTCTTGTCCTCCACAAATGACAGTGTTTGGAGCAAACTCTGCATCCTGGGAAAGACACATATACCATTTCCAACAGCACCAGCAGAGGGACAGAGTACAGCAGGGGAGCATAAGGGTCACAAAGCAAGGTAACTCTGCAGCTGCATAGCATGCCACACAGTGCTTCTACCCCCCCACTACAGCCCCAAATATGCCACACAAATACCAACTTTTCTGAAGTTAGAATTCCCGTAAAGCTAGATGCCACGGCTCTCTTCATTGGATTACTAAATAAAATTCAAAATACGGAAAGACTGGGGCAAGAGGAAATCTTACACGAGAATGAATGCGCTCTGCTTTCTGATTTGCTCTCTTCTTATATGCCATTTCTTCCAGTTCTTTATTTAAGAAGTAAAGGCGAACTTTCTGAGCATGTCTCTTACCCTGCAAAAAGAGTAATCAAAGCATTAAAGCAGTACTCCATGAAGAACTATGCACATCAATATGACTACATAACATAACCAATACTGACAGTCAGGGCCGGACGCTGCCGCTGATGGGAGTAATGAGAGCAGCATCACTACTGTCAGCTTAGCCCTGGGAGCAAGGGGGAGAGCGGCGGGAGGAAGTATGGGCTGTGCATAGCTCAGCTGTCAACAGTCCCCCCTGTTTGGTAAATAAAAATAGTGTGGCGCTCAAAGCAATAAAAACTTGTAATAGGTGAATAGCTACTTAAAGCAATAGAACCAACAGTGCTCTAATAACACAATTATAAATGTGAGTCCGCTACAAGGGTATTCAGATGAATTGTCCTCCTTGCGAACTGTGTGATATACCGTAAAGGGTAAAACGTGAAAAATAGAATACAATCCCAAATAACAAAATGTGTGTGATCATGGATGTCCTTCAATGGATAGCCTTCATTAGGATAGGGTCATGCCGCTGTTGAAGACTGTAGTAGTCGAAACGCGTAGGGCTTGCTGACGCTGCACCCCATATTGCTTTGAACATATTTTTATTTCGTGATCACTTTTTATTTGTCTGCATGACTGTTGGACAAAATATTTTTATTTAATAAAATTCCGGCATCGGTTTTTATTGACCTGCACCATCTGGAGTCTTTTTGGTTTTTTTCCATCTTTATATTTTTCGCGGATTGCTGTGGAACCTGGCCCATGTGAGAATAATCCATCATTTGAGCTGCCTTTCCCATCATCCGGTTGGAGTTCAAGCGAGGACCCAGGACATCCAGCTATATCCCGTCTGGTCTTGGTGACCATTAAGCCTGCAAGACCCACTGCCGTACGGTAGGTGGGTCCACCATCAGCGGTAAGAGTACCCATCTATAACAACTAGTGACTTCTCCTTGCTTGATTCATCATTTGCATTGAAGTCCCTTTGTCAGTCTGCGTTGTGGGAAGGCTATCCATTGAAGGACATCCATGATCACACACATTTTGTTATTTGGGATTGTATTCTATTTTTCACGTTTTACCCTTTACGGTATATCACACAGTTCGCAAGGAGGACAATTCATCTGAATACCCTTGTAGCGGACTCACATTTATAATTGTGTTATTAGAGCACTGTTGGTTCTATTGCTTTAAGTAGCTATTCACCTATTACAAGTTGTTATTGCTTTGAGCGCCACACTATTTTTATTTACCATTCCTGTACACTTTGTTTGTTTGAGTGTTGGCAGCTTGCATGCACATTGTTTTTGGTTTAGCGCAGTATTTTTCCCTTTTTTATCCAGTCCCCCCTGTTTGCCCCTGGAAGTTTTGAGGTTGGGCTCCATCAGGAACAGAGTGTGCCTCCTTTACTGAAATGTTGCGGCTGTTAGAGCCAACGACCTCTTTCCCTTCTTACAGTGAGCTCGGAGAAAGAGAGAGAGAGCACGAGAGAGAAAGAGAGTGCACGAGAGACAGGGGGCGAGAGCGAGCGAGAGCACAAGAGCGAAAGAGAGCAAGCGAGAAAGAGCAAACGAGCGAGAAAGAGCGAGCGAGCGAAAGAGAGAGAAATGCTTACCTTTAGATAGAAGTTGTTGAAGCGGTCCTGGCACACTGCTGTGACCGGCGACATGTCTCCCGGAGTTATTTCTGGGTTTCCAGGCTTCCATGACTGTGAATGGACGGAGCCGCGATGACATCACTCCGACACATGCGTGCGGGAGCCGCCAGTCACGACACGGCTACTGAAGAAACGTCACGAGCAAGCCATTTCTTCAGTGCGCATGTGCCGATAACTTCAGACACATGCAGATACAGTGAATATCTCCTAAACTGTGCAAGTTTAGGAGATATTCACGGTACATACAAGTAAGCCTCATTATAGGCTTACCTGTAGGTAAAAGTGGTGCAATGGCGTATACAACCACTTTAAAGAATAATTTCAGGCATAGGCTATATTATAAATATTTACATTGGTCTGAGCTGGAACAAAAAATATATATATATATATATATATATATATATATACACATACATACATACACACACACACACAATATCTGACTGACTGATGCTCCTCAGTCCCTTTCTCAGTCTCAAAAGTGAGCCATCAGAGGTCTTTGTAGAACCCTGATATTTAATGAAAGCATCCAAACAGGGCTCCAAAAAAAAAAAAAAAAGTATTGACACTGTCGCCTACTTTTACCAATCTCTGCCCTACCGACATCGTCCTCTTCGAGGGGGGGGGGGGGGGGGCACCTAACTATATCACGGGTGAAAAAGTGTCTAGCTTCGCCATTGCGGACAGTCCCTCCTAATTGATCGGCATACCCCCAATGTGACTGTACTTAGCCCTGGCAACTGGCTGACCAAGTCCAGAGCACTGACCTCCAGAAGCGAAAGTAGAGTACTAATGCCATGGAGTACTGTCATATTTGGGATTGAAATGTGTCAGACTACTGTCAAAGAATGGGTGCCAGCCAAAATATTTTTCATTGTCATCCACTGAAAAGAAATTATCTGAATCAACTTTATTAACTAGTAACATACCTCATAATGTGCATTTCTGTGGGATTCGAATTGTAGGACTGCTCCACACACTCTACAGAAGGTGTCGGTGAAGAGTTCCTTTTTTGTTTTCTCATCCAAAACTACTTCTGTATACAAGAAAATAAATTAATTAGGAAAAAAAAAAAAAAAAAAAAGCATAGTAATATAGGGAATAATTATATTTATTTAGTTTTTTGCCCCATGATTGAAGAAGAAACAGAACGTGATAAGACAACTGTTAGCGCAGTTGTGTGCGGTGCTGTCATCCCCCAAGCAGGATAAGCCCAGATTTACACATTATTGCAAGTGCTCCCTGTTGACATGCCACCAATCAGTTCCAGTATAATTAATCTATCTTAAAGTGAATGTAAAGCGAAGTTTTTTTTTAATTTTAAATAATAAACATGTAATACTTACCTGCTCTGTGCAATGATATTGCTCAGAGCGGCCCTGAACCTCCTCTTCTCCGGTCACCCAACAGTGACCTTGGCTCCTCCTCTTCTCTAAGTGCCCCCATAGCAAGCTGCTTGCTATGGGGGCACTCATGCGGACGCTCCTGAGCTGGACTGTGTGCATCCATAGACACACACAGCACTGCTTGACCCCACCCCGACTCCCTCCTCACAGGATTTTACTGACAGCAGGAGGAGCCTACTGTTGGTAAAGCCCTGAATGCAGGAAGAGAGCAGAGTGGTGGGACAAAGCTGGATCCGGAGTGGTGTCAGGTAAAGTGATTGGAGAAGACGTATTTTTTACTTTAATGCAGGGAATTCCATGGTTTGTAAAAATGTGCCATTTAACAGGAAATTTCCAAATAGAAATACGGGAGCTGCCACCAAGTATGTGAATATCAGCTGTTCTGTCATGTTTCTAGCTTCATGTTTGTCCCTGGTTTGTGACTCACCGAGTACTAAACCCCATCAAAAAAATGTAACATATTGCAGCTTACCAATCATTGGAAGTGGTGGCTGCATTTGTTTTCTTTTTTATACTTTTTTCCCTGTGATCTGGCCAGTAGCACACCACCTAATCTACCTATGAAGGAGGTAAGTAAAACCTTGGACAGAGGGATGGCTGTGGATGTGGTATACTTGGATTTTGCAATAGCGTTCCCCACACGCGGTAAGAGGTAAAATGGCGCAAATGTAGTTCTGGCATAGTAATAAGTCCAAATGTCAATAAATAAATCTATGCACCAGCAGCAGCTACCATAAGCAGAAGCAGGCTGTGGAAGATATAAATGAGGAAAGGAAGGTGCGCCAAACTAAGCGCAGTAATGAAGTTTTAATGGCAAAGAATAAAAACAGCCAAATGGCTACTCACAAGTAGATGAAATATATAAAAGGCATGTATATAGTATGGGTGGTCCGGTGTCATCAATGGCAGTCCGCGCACCTTCTTTTCCCCACACACGGCTCATGTGTAAGGTAAAGTCTACAGGATTGGAAATATCAGTTTGTAAATGGATAGAAAACTGGCTAAAAGACAGAATTCAGAGAGTAGTGGTTAATGATTCTTACTCTGAATGGTCTAAGGTTATCAGTGGTGTACCCCAAGGTTCAGTGTTGGGACCCTTACTTTTTAATATGTTTATAAATGATATTGGGTCTGAGATTAAAAGTAACATTTCTGTCTTTGCAGATGACACCAAGCTATGCAGTGGAATAACGTCCTTACAGGATGTCGCCAATTCACAAGCCGACCTCAATGCACTTTCTAATTGGGCGACTATGTGGCAGATGAGGTTTAATGTTGATAAATGTAAAGTTATGTACTTGGGGGCTAAGAATATGAATGCATCATACATACTAGGGGGAGTAAAACTGGGGAAAATCAATGGTGGAGAAGGATCTGGGGGTTTTAGTAGATCATAAGCTCAACAGTTTCCAAAAGCGAGCAAAGTCCTTTCTTGTATTAAGAGAGGTATGAGAGAGAGCGAGAGAGAGGGGTATGGACGAGAGAGAGAGGTATAAGAGAGAGAGCGAGAGAGAGGTATGAGAGAGAGAATTACACAGAGGACACAGGGGCACTCTTTACATCTAGACGAAAAAATATTTCATCTCCAAATACGGAAAGGTGGAATAGACTTCCTCCAGAGGTGGTTCTGGCCAGCTCAGTAGATTGCTTTAAGAAGGGCCTGGATACTTTCCTAAATGTACATAATATAACTGGGTACTGACATTTATAGGTAAAGTTGATCCGGGGAATATCCGATTTGCCTCTCGGGAGATCAGGAAGGAATTTTTTCCCCTGCTGTAGCAAATTGGATCATGCTCTGCTGGGGTTTTTCGCCTTCCTCTGGATCAACTGTGGGTATAGAATTGTGTATATGGGATTGTATTTTTTTTTTTTTTTTGGTTGAACTGGATGGACTCGTGTCTTTTTTCAACCTGACTAACTATGTAATCTGACAGAACACCGGAAGCCGCTCTGATATAGGTACAAATCTGCATTTTTTTTATATATAAACAGACACAGGGGCACATATTGTTACGTTACAGAGGGGATGGGAGGTTTTTATTGTAGTTATAATTGCAGTTAGAGGGGAGGGAGCGGGCACTGACACAGAGCTGACAGGCAGGGGGGCGGGAGAAGAGGACAGAGCAGGGCTACGGTTGTACGTAAACTGACCACGGTGTCAGGGCTCAGCAGCCATGATAAATCGTGGTCAGTTTACAGGAGGAATGTATAGCCAGGCAGGATCAGACAGGTTTTTTAGGTGATCGAATGGACCAAAATTACACAGTACAAGCGCTGTGCTGTATAACATGCTTTAAGGGAATAGGATTTGTTTTTTTGGTTTTTTAGGTTAACAAACACTTTAAAGGTGACACAATGGGGTTGATTTACTAAAACTGGAGAGCACAAAATCTGGTGCAGAAGGGCATGACAGCCAATCATTTTCTAACTTCAGCTTGTTAGATTAAGCTTTGACAAAAAAACAAAAAAAAAACACCTAGAAACGATTGGTTTCTATGCAGAGCTTCACCAGATTTTTCACCCTCCATTTCTAGTAAACAAAACCCAACGACTGCTGTGGCAGTGATCAGGGACACTTAACTGGTGACAGTATGTTGAAAAAAAAAATATATATATATTATATATAATTTTTTTTTTTTTTACATAATGTCAACAGAGTAGTTGAGTGTCACCATAGTAAAGAGGTGATCGGTTTTATTTTATTTTTTTACTGATTGCTTATTACAGTGATGATCACTGAAAAAGCAATGGTTTTGTCATGAATGGCTTTCATTCATAATTCACGGTTTACTATTATGACTGGTCACAGCTATGAGATGGTACAGGGCCATGTGATCTCTGTGGCCAATCACAGAGATCACAATAGTAAACAATGCCATCATAAATGGCTTCCATTCATGATAATAATTTTCTGTTTTGGTCTCTTATTCTTAACCTGTAAAAATGCAGTTCAGTTTCTTCTCTGGTTCAAAAGCTACTCCGTCTTCTGCAATGACCGCAACCTTTCACACAGACATTAAAGCATATTAGGGATGTGGCACGGCACTGAATCATTTGACACGAGAGGAGCAGTGTGAAAAGCCAAATTAATATGGCTTTGAAAGAATTACATTGTGGAATTTCCATCCAGTAAATGATGTACTGCTCATATCCCTTTATAAAGGGAGAGAGAATATATATGATTATATACATATTCTGTGCTGTATGCCTTTCACACCGATGCGCTGCAGGAGCAGCGTAGTGCACCTGTGTTTTTCTTGCTATAAACTTCTATTATATCCTGCAGGTGTTGTGCCTTTTCTGAAAGTGGATCAAAACCGCAGGCAATAACAGAAGTCTATGGCTCGGTGCAGGTAACCCGCAGGTGCACTGTGCTAAACCTGAAGATCAGTTTGAAAGCAGCCCAGTAATGACAGATATGCCCATACGTTGCCTTGAAAAAGTATTCACACCCCTTGAAATTGTCCACATTTTGTCATGTTACAACCAAAAACGTAAATGGGATTTTATGTGATAGACCAACACAAAATAGCACATAATTGTGAAGTGGAAGGAAAATGATAACCGTTTTTCTTTTTTTTATACAACTAAATATCTGAAAAGTGTAGCGTGTATTTGTATTCAGCCCCCTTTACTCTGATACCCCAAACTAAAAACCAATTGGCACCTGTGCGTAATTTATCTCAGGATAAAATACAGCTGTTCTGTGAAACCCTCAGATGTTTGTTAGAGAACCTTAGTGAAAAAACAGCATCATGAAGACCAAGGAACACACCAGACAGGTCAGGGATAAAGTTGTGGAGAAATAAACTGACAGGCCGGGCAAGGAAAGCATTAATCAGAGAAGCAGCCAAGAGGCTCATGGTAACTCTGGAGGAGCTGCAGAGATCCACAGCTCAGGTGAGAGAATCTGTCCACAAGACAACTATTAGTCGTGCTCTCCACAAATCTGCCCTTTATGGAAGAGTGGCTAGAGGAAAGCCATTGTTGAAAGAAAGCCTTAAGAAGTCCCATTTGCAGTTTGCGAGAAGTCATGTGGGAGACACCGCAAACATGTGGAAGAAGGTGCTCTGGTCAGATGTGACAAAAATTTAACTTTTTGGCCTGAAAGCAAAAACGCTATGTGTGGCTGAAAACACTGCACATCACCCTGAACACACCATCCCCACCGTGAAACATGGTGGTGGCAGCATCATGTTGTGGGGATGCTTTTCTGCAGCAGGGACAGGGAAGCTGGTCAGAGTTGATGGGAAGATGGATGGAGACAAATACAGGGAAATCTTAGAAGAAAACCTTGAGACTGGGATGGAGGTTCGCTTTCCAGCAGGACAACAACCCTAAACATACAGCCAGAGCTACAATCTAATGGTTTAGATCAAAGCATATTCATGTGTTAGAATGGCCCAAAGTCCAGACCATAAATCCAATTGAGTATTTGTGGCAAGACTTGAAAATTGCTGTTCCCAGACACTCTCCATCCAATCTGATAGAGCTTGATCTATGTTGCAGAGAAAAATGGGCAAAAATGTCCCTCTAGATGTGCAAAGCTGGTAGAGACATCCCCAAAAAGACTTGCAGCTGTAATTGCTGTGAAAAGTGGTTCTACAAAGTATTGATTTTGGGAAGCTGAATACAAATGCACGCCACACTTTTCACATATGTATAAAAAATTAAATTTTTTTAAACCATTTATCGTTTTCCTTACACTTCACAATTATGTGCCACTTTGTGTTGGTCTCTCATAAAATAAATGTATATTTTTGGTTGCAACATGACATGTGGAAATTTTCAAGGGTATGAATACTTTTTCAAGGTACTGTGTGTGTAATATATATATATCTGTGATTTTAGTAATAAACGTATCTTTAATAAACAGTCTTCCATTCAGGCATCGCTGGCTGTTGCTGTCCCAGGCAGAGTGCATTTGGTATCACTCCACTTGTGACCGGAGTCGGTGCTATACAGGAAGCATCGGCTTATATGGCTCTGCTTGCTTCCTCTATCCCTAGCTTCATTCACAACACAGAGGGTGGGTCATCAACCCGTGATCTAGGCTTGCCAACTCAGAGCAGGAGGTTGAGGCCACATCTGGGGGCTCCTAGACCACGACCTATACTGCCCAAAGAGAAATTTACCACTTGCTGACCAGTCCATTTCTGTAACTTCACGTTTAAATTAGGATTTTTTGATCGAAAATTACTTAGAACTCCCAAACATTGTATATTTATTTTTAGCAGAGACCCTAGAGAATAAAATAGCAATCGTTGCAATATTTTATGTCACACTGTATTTGCGCGGCAGTCTTTCAAACGCAGTTTTTTTGAAAAAAAAAAAAACACACTTTAATGAATATAAAAAATAAATAAAAAATACTAGTTAGCCCAATTTTTTTGTATAATGTGAAAGATGATGTTATGCAGAGTAAATAGATACCTAACATGTCACGCTTTAAAATTGCTCACGCTCGTAATAAGCATGGCAGGTCCTCTATTTTAGAAATCTGGGGTCAAAAAAGACACCAGATTTCATTTACTCTTAGGCCTCATGCACACTGGATGTTAAAAATAACGTTCTAAAAACTGCAGTAGCTTTGCAGTTAGTTTTTCAACGTTTTAACATTTTTGCAAGTTAGCAATTTTTAGCATTTATTTTTCAATGGTTCAAAAACGTTAAAAAAACGCTGGTGAGCCGCATTTTGGAGCGTTTGACAGAGCGTTTTTACAGCTGAAAAACTCCTCAGAACCCACTAACTTGTGTGCATGGACACACTGGATAACATGATGGGGAGTTTATTGACTGTAGAAAAAAACATCTGAAGCCAAAAACAGCTGCTGTAAAAAGGTCCAAAATCGTCCAGTGTGCATGAGGCCTTAAAGAGGAAGTAAACCCTCTTTTTGATTCCCTGAAAAAAAAACTTGCAAGAGAAAGGCATAATGAGCTAGTATGCATAGCATACTAGCTCATTATGTGGCACTTACCCGAGATCGAAACCCCCAAAGCGCTCCTCGTTCCCCTCCGCCACCATGTCCACTCCAAGCTTCTTCCGTGTATCGCCGCTGTGATTGGCCGGAGCGGCGATGACGTCACTCCCGCGCATGCGTGCGGGACCGGCAAAATCCCGGCAATATCCCATTCAAGACCCGGCCCACTCAGTTCCATTGTCTACGGCGCGCCGTAGACATCGGTGCAGTCTTTTCAGCAAATATCTCCTTAACCGTGTAGGTTAAGGAGATATTTCTTGCACCTACAGGTAAGCCTTAATCTAGGCTTACCTGTATGTGCAAGTTGTCAGAGTGGGTTTACAACCACTTTAAAAGCCCAAAAAATATATGACACTTTGACTTTAAAATAAATAAAAAATCATCTCTTTAAGCCTGAGAACCGGAAGTGACGTCAGAGGTTGCTCCGGTCCTCCAAGGGCATAGAGCTGAGTGGGGGCCATCTTGCTGTCTAGCCATCGGCCGCATCAGATCGGTTCTGGGCTTACCGACAACTCCAGTAAGCTCGGAAACGACCGGGAAGCAGCGGGAGGGGGGCACCTCTCCCGAAGTCTCAAAGTAATCCTGTGGTGAAGCTGCCACTGGGATCACTTTTATCTGATGCCGAATCACCTACAGAACAAAATGATACCAAGGTTATGGCAGCTATCTGCTGCCATAACCCTGGTATTAAGTGTCATAGTATTGATGTAAATGTTCTGTGGGTGGTCAGCAAGTGGTTAAGCCCCATCTATTGACAAGGTCTTCCCACCATTTCTTGCAGGTAGATAAGGCGGTTGCATTTGTCTTCTTCTTTCAAGCTGTATTTGTTTATTTTCACCTGGTGATCTTGTCAGTAGCACACTTCCTATGGTGACAATAACTTAAAGCATTGTATTAAGACAAGAGAAACAGGACAGGATTCTGGCCCTCTCCTCTTCTTCATAACAGAGGGGTATGGTTCTGTATTCCTCAGCTAGCTGACAACATTATGCATTTGATAAGTCAGTACAGGCAGGGAGTACACAGACTGGTGCAGCAAGATCCCCTTCTATTCCTTCATAGCCCCACCTAGAGGTGAATCATCCACAAACTAGTTTCTCCTACATACAGATGGGGATCAAGCTGCACCAGTCTACATCCTGCACAAAGCTCTGCATACCACTTTGGATTAGTACACTGTAGACTGGTTCTTCTTATTGTCCAACCAGGCAAGATCTCTAGTCGAAATGTAATGAACTAAAGGACACCTACCACTGTGCTGCAGATCCCGAGATCTGCATATTCATAGTGTCAAGTCCAGTCACTTATGTGTCCCCTGCCCACAGTTCTGCATTGCCCCAGTGGTTGCCAAGATCACTTTACACATCTTTTCAACTGACAGCAAAATATGAGCTTGCAACTGGCATGCTAGAGACACAGATCTCTGAGAACGCAGGTAAAGTAAAATTAAACTTTACCTTTAAGATTGTAATTTAGATAGCTTTTCCACCTCAAATTCTTTTTTAATTGGGTCCTGATATTTTTAAATTAAAATATGTCCCGCGATCGTGTGTCACGGAGCTGCAGAACGGGGGGATGCCTGTGTAAACAAGCATCTCCCTGTTCTGCCTAGTGACAGGACACCGATTGTCTGCTCCCTCTCATCAGGAGCAGCGATCAGTGACGTGTCACTCGTAGCCACGCCCCTTAACACTTAGGACACACTTAACTCTTTTCTAGACCCCTAGTTGTTAACCCCTTCACTGCCAGTCACATTTACAACGTAATCAGTGCATTTTTATAGCTCTAAGCACTGTATAAATGTGAATGTTCCCAAAATAGTCTCAAAAGTGTCCGATGTGTCTGCCATAATGTCGCAGTCACGTTAAAAAAAAAAAAAAAAAAAAGGAAATTTTGTTTGGGAGCCACGTTGCATGACCCCGCAATTGTAAGTTAAAGTGACGCAGTGCCGAATCGCAAAAAGTGCTCTGGTCTTTGGGCAGCCAAACGGTCCGGGGCTCAAGTGGTTAAATAACAGCAGCATTTTATGTAGAGCGAGTTAGAAGGAAGAAGTACAGTATATATCTCCTGATCTCTAGACGTTTACCTGAAACAATGAGCCCTACAGCATTTCCACGTTTTGGGTTTCACACCTGGGGAGTAGGAAACATCTGAGCAAGCTCATGTACTGCTGTCTGAAGATTTGGCTCACTTCATATTGTTGGCATCACAGCACAGGTTTGGCAGAGCCACAACTTCAGCTTCTTTCTAAAGATTATTCCCATTTCCTCGGATATGTGGACTGCAATATTCTAAGCCTACATTCACTGCTAAGCAAAGTGTATGCCTGGTGATGTTGAAGCTTCGTTTCCAACATTTAAAAACAGTTTTACGGCGTTTTATGTAGGCGTGTCCTGGGTTGAGCAAAGAGAGGGGGAGCATTTGTTGAGGAGTTTTGGGACATAAAACCGCATGAAAATGCATGCATTGTGTGTTTACATTCGCTCCCATTGAGCGGCACAATAACAATGAGATTTTGCTTGTTGAGCCGAAACACTCAGGTGTGAATGGGTATAACCAATATCAGACCGCCGCCTGCAAATGTACTGGCAGCCCGTGCAGGCAAAGCGACGTACTGGTACATTGCGGCCTGCCTCTGGTTTAAGGGCGAGTGCATGCCCCCACGTGCCGACACCTGCTGCAATTGTACACAACGGGAGTCTGTCAGCAAGTCCTAGCCAATCATTCATGGCTGGGACCTGCTGATCGGATGTGTCCAATCACAGCCCAGAGCCCTGCGTTGACAATCAACACAGAACTCTGTACAGAGGGAATAATCTCTGTGTTTCTTATCCCTTCAAAGCAGAGATAAGAAACAGAGACAAGTTAGTAAAAGCAGCACATATTACACACATTTAACCCCTTGATCGCCAGTAGATGTTAACCCATTCTCAGCCAGTGCCATTAGTACATTATCATTGATCACTGTATTAGTGTAACTGGTGATGTAAGTGGCAGTGCCCACTGCCCGATGCACTATCACGGTCCCATTATAAGTCGCTGATTAGTAGTGTAAATTTTTTTTTTTAATACAGTGGAACCTTGGATTACGAGCATAATCCGTTCCAGGAGAATGCTTGTAATCAAAAGCACTCGCATATCAAAGCGGGTTTCCCCATAGAAGTCAATAGAAACAAAAATAATTTGTTTCACATTGACTTCTATGGCATGCAATAACCGCATGTGGCCAGAGGTGGGGGGGGGGGGGGGCGTAGAGACTCGGAAATACTCCGAGACTGTTCGGCTGCATTCGGAAACCCTCTGGAACAAAGTATTTCTGAACTGCTCCGGCGACCCTGCACCTCTGGCCAAATGCGGTACTGCACACCGCAGAGGCTTGAATCCTGCTCGTTTAGCGAGACACTCGCAATCCAAGATGTGTGTGTTTATATAGGGAGGGGGTGAGTGGATGGTCTCAGTGCGTTTATTTTTTACAATTTAACCTTTTAAATATTTTTTTTATCAGCCCTGTTGGGGGGCTTTGGTGAGATGTTCGGGGTCTTAGACCCCTGACATCTCCCTTTTGAGACAGAGAAAGGGACTAAGGACACAGATTCCCCAGTCCCTTTCTCTGCAGCCTCAGCTGCACTGGAGATGAATGGACAGGAGACAATGGCCCCTCTCCATTCATAAACTGAAGCATCATAATCACATTTTACGATGCTCAGTTATGAAATGGACAGAATTAGTGATCACTGACTTTGTTCATTTGAAAAAGGAAGGAGCCGGTAAATTACAGATTTACCGGCTCCTTCCTCCGCTCTCCATCCTGACCGATCAAGGACAAAAGGGGGCGGAGGAGCACGGAAGGGGACAAGGGCGGAGGAGCACGGAGGGGGACAGGGGCAGAGCGCACGGAGAAGGGACTGGAGGAGGATATGGGGACAGTCAGGGGAGTTACAAGCACCGATCCCCCTGTATAGATTTCAATAAAACATCTGAAAGCCTTGGGAGGGAGAGGAGGAAAAGCGTCTGTCAGCTGCTTTATTGAAATCTATACAGGGGGATCAGAGCTTGTAACTCCCCCCCCCCCCCCACCGATCACCCGACTGCCCAGGTATAGGATCAAGCATCGGAGCATTTGCTTGAGTACAAGTACTCAGGCAAATGCTCGGTATCGGTGCAACCCTAGTAAAAAGGCTTGATTAAAAGGCATAATTTTTAAAGAGCAACTGTCATCACTGTCCCACATCGGCTCCTCCTCTGACCCGCTGTTGACTCACAGACAGTCTCATTTACTTTAATGGGACAGCTGGTGATGTGGCAGTGGCACAACAACAAGGTGAGGGACGTGGCGGCAGCAGGTGAGTGGATGCCCGCTAACAGGCGCTGCCATGATGGATCCGAAATGACAGGTGCTCTTTAAATGTAAGGACTTATTATTCTTGCTGGTAGTTAGAATTTTTAATATTTGCAAACAAAATGAAGGTTTCCTATTTAGAATAATAAGCCGTCAGGTTAGTAAAACAGTCATATATAAATATCCTGTGATAGCAAAAGGCAGTGACTGGTACTATTTAACTACTTCCCACCCGGCCACTGTACATATACGGCCGGGTGGGTGCTCTCTCCTTCTGAGTGGACGTTCCTGAACGTCCCTCAGAAGGAGGGGGATCGCGTGCGCACCGCCGGCGGCGCGTGCCCGCCGCGTTACCAAGGACCCGGTGCGCATGCCCGGCGGCCGCGATTGCCGCCGGGCACCCGCGATTGCCCGGGAACCAAGCAGGAAAGTGGATCTGTGTGTGTAAACACACAGATCCACGTCCTGTGAGGGAGAGGAGGCTGATGGTGTGTCCCTTGTACATAGGGACAACCATCGGTCACCTCCCCCAGTCAGTCCCCTCCCCCCACAGTTAGAACACATTGAGGGAACATATTTAACCCCTTCCCGCCCCCTAGTGGTTAACCCCTTCCCTGCCAGTCACATTTATACAGTAATCAATGCATTTTATAGCAGGGATCGCTGTATAAATGTGAATGGTACCAAAAATGTGTCAAAAGTGTCCGATGTGTCCGCCACAATATCGCAGATCGCCGCCATTACTAATAAAAAAATTTAAAATGCTATAAAACTATCCCCTATTTTGTAGACACTATAACTTTTGCGCTAACCAATCAATACGCGCTTATTGCGATTTTTTTTTTATACCAAAAATATGTAGAAGAATACGTATCGGCCTAAACTGAGGAAAATTTTAATTGAAAAAAAAAAAAATGGGTATTTATTATAGCAAAAAGTAAAAAATTTTGTGTTTTTTTCCAAACTGGACGCTCTTCTTTTGTTTATAGCGCAAAAAATAAAAACCGCAGAGGTGATTAAATACCACCAAAAGAAAGCTCTATTTGTGGGAAAAAAGGATGCAAATTTTGTTTGGAAGCCACGTCGCACGACCGCGAAATTGTCAGTTAAAGTGTGACTGCGCTGAAAGCTGAAAAATGGCTTGGGCAGGAAGGGGGTTTTAGTGCCCAGTAGGGAGGTGGTTAAGGAGAGATCTGGGGTCTAATAAATCCCAGAGCCCTCCTCTTCTCTTAAATGCATTTAAATCAACCCCAAGATCGGTGTGATCAGATGCTTTTCATTTTTAAAAACGGCATGGTTTACATCCATGGAAACCAGAAGTGATGCATGCCCAATGTTTCCAGTTCCTTATATCAGAGGCTGACAGAATGCCAGCTGGTCGTTTGGGTCTCCTTGTGGGATGGGAGAACCCGAGAAAGCTGTGGAGGGGGGGAGGGGAAAGTCCCCTCATGCTGCTTGTTAAAGCAATCCAGCAGTAAGACCCTAGGATTGCTTTCACAAGGGAACCAACAGACGACTCTAAAAAAAACAATACTGGGATGATGCCTGCAGCTGCAGTAGAATGCACAAAAACACAACATAATACCCAATTGGCTGTAAAATATAAAAAGATGATTTTTTGAATAGATGCCCAACATATAACACTTTAAAATTATGCACGTCCGTGGAATGGCAACAAACTATGGTAATTAAAAATCTTCATAGACGAGGTTTTAAAAGCCTTTACAGGTTACCAGTTTAGCGTTACACAGGAGGTCTAGTAATAGAATAATTGCTCTTGCTATAACGCTCGCAGTGCTACCTCGTGTGTGGTGTGAACACCATTTACATATATGTGCGGGACCTACACGAGGTATCACTCCCTTTGGGAGTGAGCACGCCGGCGCTATAAATAATTTTTCATATTTATTATATTTTTACACGGTCTCTCTCTCTTCTTTTTTTTTTACCACTATGTGATTGTAAAAAGGACAGGTCACTGACTATGCCGAGAGTTCTGGGGTATTTTAGGCTCGGTTCACATATGAGCCGCATGCGGCTCACAGCAGGGATCCGGCGCGTCCTGGTTCACCGTTTCAGGTCCGATTTCAGCCTGAATTCGGACCAAAAGAAGCACAGTGTTTTTGTGCAAAATGCACCGGACCCACTGCATAGATATGTGCACCGGCTCCATAGAGAGCCGGTCAAAATTTCCTGCTATTGCGAATTGGATGCAGAGTTTCAGCATCCAATTCACATTGATGTGACCCCAGCCTTAGACCCAAGATCTCTCCTCTGCTCCTAACAGCATCTGATCCAATGGAGATTGGTTTAATCAGATGTTTTTCACAAGCCAGAAATGGCTATTTATATATGAGCCAAACCGGCAGTTGCCAAAATCCTTGTAGTTTCCAATTTCTTAGACCATAAAGATGATCTGGGAACATCCGATCCTCGATCATCTCTATGGTAAGCCAACGGAGCCACAGGCTTCAGTCCCGGGCTCGCTGGCAGAATATGAGAGCCCAGAAAAGCAGCGGAAGATGGCAGGGGGGGGGGGGGGGGACGGGATCCCTTCCTCAACATATAAAAGTGATCCAGCAGCTGTTGAGCCACTAGGATCACTTTTACATTAAAAGAGCATTGCTGGCTGAAGAAAAAAAAAAAAAAGAAGATAGATACCTGGGTTATGACTACAGCTGAAGCCATAGCCCCAGTATAACTCTGAGATCAGAGGGTGTACAATAACGTCCTACAGGCAGGAAGTAGTTAAGCCTAATGGGATCATACATAAAAGTTATGGAGTTGCTAACAGCAAGTAACTGGTTGTATAGAACCAATGCCTATAACTGGATTCTTTGAGCATGTTTGATAAAGTTTTGATGTCATGGCCGGCAAGGGAAAGATTGTAAAGTGGTTCTAAAGCCAAACACATTTATTATAGCGGAGCTTTACCCAAAAGGAAAGCTCCGCCTGTTTGCCTTCTCCCCCACCCTTCTGCTGCCACATTTGGCTTCTTTGGGAGAACAGCGGATACCTTGTTTTGACAGGTAACCACTCCCTCATCCAGCTGACTTCGCCAGGGCGAACTCAGCCGGAAATTCGGCACCACTCCTCATTCTCCTTTGCTGGACCATACACAAAGCGCAGCATGCTTTGCGCAAGCACAGTAGGGAAGGCTTGCCAGTTTTCCTTAGCCAAGATGGCGGCTACAGCAGCACCTGAGCCCAGATTGTAAAATCAGCTTGGGTGAAGACACCGCTGGATTAGTGGACAGGTAAGTAATAATCCATATATTAAAAGTCAGCAGCTACAGTTGTTTGTAGCTGCTGACTGATTTTTTTTCTGAAGGAGCCTGGAGCTCTGCTTTAATGCATTCCCTGCATTAAGATAACATGTTAGAGCTTGCCGTCCACCCCCAACCTACCTAAATACTTACCCGAGTCCTCAATGGATCCAGCACTGTACACTGCTGGATCTCTCCTCTACACCAGGAACCCGGGCAGCAGTGGGAGCCACTGGCCATCAGCTTATGAGTGAGCACGCCTGTTTGCCCCCTTAGCAAGAGATTTGATATAGGGGCACACAGAGAAGAAGAGCAACCAAGATCGCTGTGTGGGACTCTAGAGAAGGTTCTTCCGGAGTGCTGTGTGCAATTCAAGTACAGAGCAGGCGAGTAAAAAATGCATATTTTTTTAAATTACCTTTAGTAACACTTTAATAAAGGTGTACGTGGCCTTTTAGTTCACTGATGACAACAAAGAATTTGATAGGAAAGAAAAAAGAAAACTGCCGCATTCTGATGACATCACAAATTCCGGTTTATTGAAGCCGACAACCACTGTAGGGAATTCCCTGTTGATGCGTTTCCCCCCAACAGGCCTTACTCATAGGAGGCAGGCTCCTATCTCTGCATGCAATGTGTTGGAGCATGGACAGCTCATTATACCACCTGCACCCGGCGCTGAAGACAGAGCGGGAGGGATTTGGCTTGAGAGAGAAGGAAACCAACACACACACACACACACAAATAGATTTAAAGCCCAACTTTACCTTTTTTAATAAAAAATAGGATTTTTATAACAGCTTACCTGTAAAATCCTTTTCTTGGAGTACATCACGGGACACAGAGCGACATAGTCATTACTAATGGGTTATATAGATACCGTCAGGTGCTGGCACTGGCAACTTCCAAAACCGGAAGTACCCTCCCCTATATAAGCCCCTCCCATCCGGGAGCACCTCAGTTTTGTAGCAAAGCAATAAGTGTCCCTAAAGAGGGGCGGGAGCTCTGTGTCCCGTGATGTACTCCAAGAAAAGGATTTTACAGGTAAGCTGTTATAAAAATCCTATTTTCTTTCTCGTACATCACGGGACACAGAGCGACATAGTCATTACTAATGGGATGTCCTAAAGCAATGCCAAATGAGGGGGGGGGGATACACCATATATAAGCTGAGCGCTATCAGACATGAGGATCTTTTGCGGCCTGCAACACACTGCGCCCAAAGGCGACATCCTCCTGACTTCTAACGTCCACCTGGTAGGACCTAGTAAACGTGTGTACCGAAGACCATGTTGCGGCCTTACAGATTTGAGCCAGGGAGGCCTGGTGATGCACTGCCCATGAAGTTCCAACTGCTCTCGTGGAGTGCGCTCTAACTTTGAACGGAGGCGGTCTCCTTCTCAAGCCATAGGCTTGCATAATGACCTGTCGAATCCACTTGGCTAAAGTAGATTTTGACGCTGCCTGACCCTTTCTGGGGCCTTCCGGCAGAATAAACAAAGTATCCGTTCTGCGAATCTGAGCAGTGGCCTTTAGATAAGCTTTAACTGCTCTTACTACATCCAAAGAATGCAATAACTTTTCCTCTACCGAAGTAGGTTTGGGGAAAAAAGAAGGAAGAACCACATCTTGGTTCAAATGAAACCTCGATACCACCCTAGGAAGAAAGGCTGGATGAGGACGTAACACTACTCTATCCTTATGGATAACCAGATATGGCTCCTTACAGGACATAGCTGCTAATTCCGACACTCTTTTAGCCGAACAAATGGCTACTAGAAAAATCAATTTCCTGGTGAGAAGAACCAAAGAAATATGCTGTAATGGTTCAAATGGTTGTTTCTGTAGAACCGACAGAACCAAGTTTAGATCCCATGGACATATGGGAATATTAACCGGAGGACTAATACGCATCACTCCTTGTATAAAGGCTTTGACTAGTGAATGCGAAGCCAAGGGCCTTTGAAAAAATATTGACAAGGCCGAAATCTGACCCTTGATAGTACTCAAGGCAAGCTTCCTATCTACAGCCCACTGTAGGAAGTCCAGAATCCTACCTATTACGTACTTATGTGGATGCCATTTCTTGGCCTCACACCACGCGATGTACGCCTTCCAGATTCTATAGTAGATCTGCCTGGATACCGGCTTCCTGGCATTGATCATGGTAGATACCACAGCATTAGAGAGCCCTCTCTTTTTTAGAATGTGGGCTTCAATAGCCAGGCCGTCAAACCTAGGGCTGGTAAGGAAGGGTGGTATATCGGTCCTTGCGAAAGCCGGACGACGTGGGAGAGTCCAAGGACTCCCCACTGAAATTTTACAATCTCCGCGTACCACGCTCTTCGGGGCCACGCTGGAGCCACCGGAATCACCGGTTTCTTTTCTACCCTGATTCTGCGGAGTAATCGAGGTAACCATTGTGGCGGTGTGAATGCATATATCAGCTTGAACTGATCCCCAGGGAACACTAGGGCATCCGAGCCGCAAGCTAGGGGATCCCTTGTCCGAGAGACAAACCTGTCCCCCTTTGCATTGAATCTGGATGCTAGAAGATCTACATCCGATGTTCCCCACCGCTGACATATTGTCCAGAAAACCTCGGGGTGAAGGGACCCTTCCTCTGGGCCTAATTGCTGGCGACTTAGAAAGTCCGCCTTCCAATTCTCCACTCCTGGAATGAATAGCGCAGATATGGCTGGGACATATTTTTCCTGCCCATTTCAGGATGTAATTTACTTCCCTCTGGGCTGCACGACTCCTGGTGCCCCCCTGATGATTGATATATGCCACTGCTGTGGCATTGTCTGATTGAATTCTGACAGGGGACCCTTGGAGTTTGGATGTCCATGCTACTAGGGCATACCGGGCTGCTCGTATCTCTAAGAGATTGATGGGCAGGGCCTTTTCTGCATCCGACCATCTGCCCTGGAGAGACTATTGCTCCAGTACTGCTCCCCAGCCTATAAGGCTGGCATCTGTAGTGACCACCTTCCAAGAAATCGGACTGAAGGATTTCCTTTTTTCCAGATTCTGGAGAACCAACCACCAACGGAGGCTCTTGCGAACGGAAGGGGACAAGGACATTGTAAGTCTAGGGCCTGAACTTTTTTGTTCCAGGCTGACAGTATGGCCCCTTGCAAATTCCTTGAATGGAATTGACCGTAGGGTACTGCTTCGAATGATGCCACCATTTTTCCCAGCAGCCTCATATACAGGCGTATGGACGGCTGTCTTTTTTGTACCCACTAAGTGGATCAAATCTTTCAAAGACAACACCTTTCCTAGAGGCAAGAATATTTTTCTCTGGCCTGAATCCAACCTTAGCCCCAAGTATTCCAGACTTTTGACTGGTTTTTAGGGCTGACTTGTCTCGGTTGATAATCCAACCGTGAGATTCCAGATACTTGATCGTCTTGTGAACGACCACGTCTAGTTTTTTCACTGAGTGGTCGATCAGCAACAAGTCATCCAGATATGCCATTATCATTACACCTTGTGTTCTTAGATTGGCCAATAAAGGGCCAGAATTTTTGTAAACACTCGTGGTGCTGTGGCCAAACCGAAGGGTAAGGCTCTGAAAATGGCGCCCTTCTACTGCAAAGCGTAGAAATTTTTGGTGGACTGGAAAGATGGGAATGTGCAAATAAGCATCTTTGATGTCGATCGTGGCTAACCAATCCTCCCCTTGTAGGGCAGTGGCCACCGATCGGATCGACTCCATCGGAAAGTCCTGATATACAGGAATTTGTATAGCCCTTTTAGAATTAATATGGGCCTCCCGTCCGCGTTTGCTTCGGGACTGTAAAGAGGTTTGAGTAAAACCCGAACCCTCATTCTTCCAGGGGAACCTCCATAATTACTCCTTGGAGCAATAGTTGTTCTAGTGCCAACAGGAGGGACTCTCTCTTCCGGGGATCCCTTGGCACGTTTGACCTCAAAATGGGAAGGAGGAGAGTCTTTTAACTCCAAACTGTATCCCAAACCTACTGCGGAGAGCACCTATCTGTCTTGATCGTGTCCCGCCAGGTCTCTTGCGAACAACTGGAGTCCTCCCCCCACCCGACTGAGTGGGGGCTTCAATGAATTTAACTTTGGGGGAGGTTTTGTACCTCCCCTGACCCAGGGTTTCTCATTACCCTGCTACTGTCCCTGTTTTTTACCCCCGGGATTTAACCGAGGAGACCGTCGGAACTGTTACACAGCCGATGCCCCAGGGACTGGAGAAGCAGGCCTCTTAAAGAGGGACCTCTAACTCTGCTTTTAACCGGCAAAAGCGTATTTTTACCGCTGGAAATTTTCTGGATATATTTGTCCAGGTTTTCCCTGAATAAGCGTTCACCATGAAATGGGACGCTAACCAGCCATTCTTTACAGGGAGCTTCAGCAGACCAGTTTTTGAGCCATAGGAGCCTACGCATATGTACTATAGACAGCGTAAGGCGGGAGGCCTGATGGACTGAATCCTCTATGGCGTCAACCGCAAAGCCTAAGGCTCTAGGTAGATCAGCTAGGGCAAAGCCTGCTGATCTGTCAAGTCCCTCAAGACCTGTTTCAACTGATCCTTCACTGCTTAGCAGACCCCAATAGCTGCTACTGCTGGTTGTATCACCAAGCAGATTTTCATAAGGACTCCAATCTTTTATCTATTGGGTTCTTGAACATTTGGACATTATCCACTGGACATGTCAGTGATTTATACATACAAGAGATGGCTGCGTCCACTGTAGGGACCTTCCATTTTTTTTTTTTTTTTTGATGAACTTATCCTCCATGGGATAGACCACCGGAAATCTCTTGGGGGAATAAATATTTTCTCAGGACGTTCCCAATCCTGGTAAATGAGCCCTTTCAGTAAAGGGTGAAGTGGAAAAGAACAAACAGTCTGGGGGCTTCTAGCGACCCCAACGAGGATACAGTAGTGGTTGATGGTTCCGCAAGGTGCATTTTTAAATGCTGATCGGACCATGTTAGTCAGAGACTGAACCCATAATCTTTCAGCTTAAGATGCTGAGAAAAGGTTCCCCCACTGTTGATTCCTCTATAACAGAATCAACCTCATCCTGATCCCCTTCAGGCAGGTCGATCCCTGTATGGGACTGTTGCTCTGCTAACAGGTACTCTGAAGGAGGAGACGGAGATCGGGCGTGCTTTCCCTGACAGGGAGGCAGCGATAAATGTTGACAATCTCTCTCTAATCCTCCCAGAGCTGAGGAAAAAACCTCCTCTGTTACATACACAGGAGCAGGTGAACTGAGGACAGCCACAGAACCAAGTACCCTGCGGGGTCTCTACGGTCACTTACCTCTGAACTTCAGGGGAGACTGGTGCAGCAGGAGTATGCCCAAGATCCTCCGAGCCCGATGAGACCCCCTTCGCTTCCTGGAAGATTCAGTTCCGGAGCTTCTGGACGGCATATTCCTAAGCCTAAAGCTGAGGTATTCCAGCCGTAATACACCACTTTTACTGAGAATAGTCTAGCACAATTGCTGCTATATCACAGTTGGTGTCTACTAATGTGCCTTTCTAGGGGATGCCTGTATCAACCGCTTGCTGTATGCCTTTAAATGTTGCCAGCTCTGTCTCTGTACTTCATAGCCAGCTCACTACAATATTGTGGTTTTTTTAAAACTGCTGGGACGCCCGCACATGCGCAGAAGCGCGCACAGAGCGTCATCCCCCAGGCTCCGCCCCCTTTCCCGGCTCACCTCTATATTTCTAATATGGTAACAAGGGACAGGAGCCAGGGCCCCTCTTTGCCGCAGGCCGGGGGATGGACGAGCACTGCAACATGGCAGAGGAAGCAGTTTCCTATAAGAGAACTCACCATCTGCCTGGACTTTGCTCTGCTGAGAAGAAGCTAGTCCACATGACAAGAAAACATTCCACAGCGGCCTCTAGTGGACAAACACAGGTACCGCAGTCTAATATATTAAATATATATATAAAAAAAATTTTTTTTTCTTGACCACCATTAAAAATTATTACATTTTTTTAGTAGTTACAGGCATGCACAGAATTTTGCGGGAATACCATTAGGTAACAGACAGAAAGACAAATTAGGCTTGGGGGTCCCCCAATAGAACCAAGTTCCTGGGGGCCCCCCACTTACCTGTTCCCCGCCGCAGGACTTTGTTTGGTCCACAAAAGCCCAAACTTCACCTATCACGGCAGGCATTGTAATCAAACCTTCAGGGACCGGGTTCCCAAGGATTCCACTCCCCTGGACCTGTATAGCACCCTGCACAGAAAACATCTTGGTCGTGGGTATGACCAGAGCTCTGGATCCCAGGGTCCAGCCCTCCTAAGAGAGGCATTACAGGCAAAACCTTGCTCTTCTCTGCAAGGCCCGGGTACCGACCGTTTAGCTATGAAGCTTTTTTGGTCGGATCCGGAATAGCTTACTGAGGCCCAAAAGAACCTGTACGCAAGCTCAGTGAAAAACACATGTTTCTTCTTGGCCAACACCTTAGACACTGGCAAAAAACTGAGGTGCTCCCGGATGGGAGGGGCTTATATAGGGGAGGGTACTTCCGGTTTTGGAAGTTGCCAGTGCCAGCACCTGACGGTATCTATATAACCCATTAGTAATGACTATGTCGCTCTGTGTCCCGTGATGTACGAGAAAGAAATTCAGATTTCCATAGCTGCCACCCAACATCCGAGTTGCAGGACTCTTAAGCCTCGTACACACGGTCGGACTTCCATCAGACTTTTTTGGCCGGGCACACCCATAGCATACACACCACAGGACTTTTCTGCAAACTTTCCCAAAACTTTTTGCAACATCACATGGTTTTTCTGCTCTTTACCGCCACCCTTTGGTCAACTTCTGCTATTGTTGCTTGATTTTAACATTAGGTGTTTTGTCCATCGGACAAAAGTCCGATGGTTTTCTGTACACACGGTAGGACTTTGCTCCATCGGACTTTTGTTGGGCAAAAGTTTGTCCGTTTACAGACCCAACTTTTGTCCGATGAAAACAAAACCAAACGAAAAAAAGTTTGTCCGATGGAGCATACACACGGTCGGATTGTTGGTCCAACTTGCTTAAAACAAAGTTTGTTGGGCAAAAGTCCGACCGTGTGTACGGGCCTTAGCCTCACTTAAACCAAAAGTCCACACAGTGTCATAGCTTCTGCCCCTGTATTCCTCTCTACTACGGGGCAGGACAGTCAGCATGTGCTGGAGGCACACTTCTGTGTGATTAGGGTGCAGGTAGGAGCATGGAAAGAGATTTAAGGTTTTTTGTTTTGTAGTTGGAATTGTGCTACATCGGATCCTGTTCCTGGCATGTCTAACCTTACTGATGGGCCTTGCTCCAGCCATTCAAATTTTCTCAGATACAATTGAACCCAAATTCAGGTCATCTCTTATCACTACTTCATCAGCTAGCCATTAGTGTACTTATGTGCCATTGATTTTATCATTTAGTTTTCTACAGGTCCATACACAGTTGTGACATCAATGTGTATATAGTCTACAAGCTCAAAGCATAATGCACATAAATAATGTCCACAAAAGTACTTTCAAACTAAAATGCATTCACCAGCATGCCCAATAATCAATTACAAAAAACCCATCTTGTAAACCAGGGGTCTCCAAAATTTCTAAACAAAAGGGCCAGTTTAATGTCCTTCAGACTTTGTGGGGGCCGAACTGTGGCTAGTAGAAAATGCCCTGGCATCAATGCGAGTAAAAAAATGCCCCATCATTGGCATTAGTGGAAGCAATAGTACTCCATTGTTGGTAGCATGGGAAGAAATAGTGCCCCTTCATTTGTGTCAGTGCGAGGAACAGTGCCCCATCATTGGTATCAGTGGGAGGAATAGCACCTTGTATCGGTGGGAGGAATAGTGCCCCAAGGTCCAGATAAATGCAAGCAAAGGGCCACATCTGGCCCCCGGCTGTAGTTTGGAGATCAATGTTGTAAACCATCACCCCATTCAATGCTGACCTAGAATGTCAATAGATAGTAAAGAAATATCTCAAGAAGAACTTCATCCTCCCCACCCACTTACCATCACTAAACTTTTGATATTATCTAAATCCCTTTGCAGGTTTGTGTTTTCACTTTGACTTGAAAGTTTATTTCTGTTGATCAATGTGAAAATCAATTCAAATTAAAGCGGAGTTCCACCCTTTTTTTTTATGTTTATTAAAAGTCAGCAGCTACAAAAAGTGTAGTTGCTGGCTTTTAATAAACATACACTTACCTGCTCCACTGTCCAGCGACGCGCCACCTGGAGCTCCGCTCCTCTCCCCCCTCCTCCGCCGGCGCGTCCATTCACAGTGTGGGCACCCGGCCGTGACAGCTTTCGGCTTCACGGCCGGGCACTCACTGCACATGCACGAGCGGCGCAGCGCTCTGAGTGGACAGGCGATCGCCTGGGACCTGTCACGTCCCAGGTGATCGCCTACAGGGAGGAGCCGCCACAAGGCGATATGACGTATCGCCTAGGCGGCTCCAGGGTGGAAGGAGGAAGTGGGACAGGAAGTCCCACTCCTACTGAAGCCCCCACCCCCCCCCAAAAAAAATTACATGCCAAATGTGGCATGTAAGGGGGTGAGGAGTGGAATAAAAAAAAAAGTAAAAAAATTGGGTGGAACTCCGCTTTAAATCCACTGCAATTCAACATTCAAAAAACAAAAAACTTCCATGACAGTAAATACTTCTTATAAAAGCTGTGTACGGATGAGTGTAGCATAGAATGTAAAGGCCAAGTTCACCTTTTCACAAACAGACTATGCAGTCTAGGGGCCCAATGTGTTAAATGCAGCGTACTATTGTCCTTCGTTCAAAAGCCTTTCCATTAGGCTATGAGGGACATCACAAAAGCCCAGCAGAAAAACTCCCACTGAGGCGATTAGTCTGTCCTGCCCAAGTTCTAGGACGCTCCCATTGTTAGGAGTTTTTATTTTTTTAACTACTTCAATACTGGGCACTTTCCCCCCTTCCTGCCCAGGACAATTTTCAGCGCTCTCACACTTTGAATGACAATTGTGTGGTCATGCAACCATGTGCCCAAACTAAAAAAAAATCCCACAAATAGAGCTTTCCTTTTGGTGGTATTTGACCACCTCTGGGGTTTTTATTTTTTGATAAACTAAAAAAGATTGCCAAAAAAATAGTTTTTTTTTCTTAGTTTCAGTTATAAAATTTTGTTTTCTCTTTCACTGACGGGCACTGATGAGGTGGCACTCATATGTAGAATTGATGGGCACTAATAGGCGGCACTGACAGTCATTACTGATGGGCACCAATTGTCATTTTTTTGGGCACTGATTTGCAGCTTCGGTGGGCACCTCTGATGGGAGCTTCGCTGATAATCATTGTGCTGATTACCATTGCAGACCCCCCCCCCTTCCGCCGATTGGCTCTCCCTGTCAGCGTGAACCGAAGCTGGTAACATCCCGGATTTTGAATGTTCCTGAATCTCACAGACGATCTGTGCTGCCCCCTGGGTCCCAGTTCACAACATGCGAGAGTCAGTCATTCACCTAGAGCAGCATGTCTTTGGCCTCACTCATCCGGTTCATGTTAGCTATATCGGAATGGCAGTACATAGCTAATGGCCGAACTAAAATTTCTATAAACGCAATCCTAGTGGAATCCAACTATAAAACTTTAAGGTGGCACTTGGTCCCTACTAGGATGGCCAAACTAGATCCACATTCATCTTCTGACAGTTCGAAATGCTGTGGTCAAACAGGAACTACCGGGAGGGGAAAAAAGTATTTGATCCTCTGCTGATTTTGTATGTTTGCCCACTGACAAAAAAATGATCAGTCTATAATTTTATTGGTAGGTTTATTTTAACAGTGAGAGACAGAACAAAAAAAATACAAGAAAAACTAATTTAAAAAAAAGTTAAAAATTTATTTGCATTTTAATGGAGTATTTGATCCCTTATCAAAATCGGCAAGATTTCTGGCTCCCAGGTGTCTTCTATACAGGTAACAAGGTGAGATTAGGAGCACTCTTAAAGGGAGTGCTCCTAATCTCAGCTTGTTACCTGTATATAAAAAGACACCTGTCCACAGAAGCAATCAGATTCCAATCTCTTCACCATGGCCAAGACCAAAGAGCTGTCCAAGAATGTCAGGGACAAGATTGTAGACCTACACAAGGCTGGAATGGGCTACAAGACCATCGCCAAGCAGCTTGGTGAGAGGGTGACAACAGTTGGTGCGATTATTCGCAAATGGAAGCAACAAAATACAGTGCCTTGAAAGTATTCATACCCCCTTGAAATTTTCCACAATTTGTCATGTTACAACCAAAAACAAATGTATTTTATTGGGATTTTATGTGAGAGACCAACACAAAGTGGCGCATAATTGTGAAGTGGAAGGAAAATAATAAATGTGAAAAAGTATGACATGCATTTGTATTCAGCCCCTTTACTCTAATACTCCCAACTAAAACCTAGTGGAACCAATTGCCTTCAGAAGTCAACAACTTAGTAAATAGAGTCCACCTGTGTGTAATTTAATCTCATAAATACAGCTGTTCTGTGAAGCCCTCGGGAGGTTTGTAAGAGAAACTTAGAGAACAAACAGCATCATAAAAGGCCAAGTAACCCACAAGACAGGTCAGGGATAAAGTTGTGGAGAAGTTTAAAGCAGGGTTAGGTTATGAAAAAAAAAAATCCCACTCTTTGAACATCTCAAAACACTGTTCAATCCATCATCCGAAAATGGAAAGAGTATGGCACAAACGCAAACCTACCGAGACATGGCCATCCACATAAACCGACAGGCCGGGCAAGGAGAGCATTAATCAGAGAAGCAGCCAAGAGGCCCATGGTAACTCTGAAGGAGCTGCAGAGATCCACATCTCAGGTGGAAGAATCTGTTCACAGGAGAACTATTAGTCGTGCACTCCACAAATCTGCCCTTTATGGAAGATTGGCAAGAAGAAAGCCATTGTTGAAACAAAGCCATAAGAATTCCCATTTGCAGTTTGCGAGAAGCTATGTGGGGGACACAGCAAACGTGTGGAAGAAGGTGCTCTGGTCAGATGAGATCGAAATTGAACTTTTTGGCCTAAAAGCAGAGCGCTATGTGTGGCAGAAAACTAACACTGCACACATCACCCTGAACACACCATCCCCACTGTGAAACATGGTGGTGGCAGCATCATGTTGTGGGGATGCTTTTCTTCAGCAGGGACAGGGAAGCTGGATGGAGCCAAATGCAGGGCAATCTTAAAAGAAAACCTCTGCAGTCTGCAGAAGACTTGAGACTGGGGCAGAGGTTCACCTTCCAGGGAGGACAATGACCCTAAACTTATAGCCAGAGCTACAATGTAATGGTTTAGATCAGGGATATGCAATTAGCGGACCTCCAGCTGTTGCAAAACTACAAGTCCCATCATGCCTCTGCCTCTGGGTGTCATGTTTGAGGCTGTCAGAGTCTTGCTATGCCTCATGGGATTTGTAGTTCTGCAACAGCTGGAGGTCCGCTAATTGCATATCCCTGGTTTAGATCAAAGCATATTCATGTGTTAGAATGGGCCCAAAGTCCAGACCTAAATCCAATTGAGAATATGTGGCTAGACTTGAAAATTGCTGTTCACAGACGCTCTCCATCCAATATGACAGAGCTTGAGCTATTTTGCAAGGAAGAATGGGCAAAAATGTCTCTCTCCAGATGTGCAAATTTGGTAGAGATATACCTAAAAAGACTTGCAGCTGTAATTGCAGTGAAAGGTGGTTCTACAAATTGAGTATTGACTCAGGGGGGCAGAAAACAAATGCTTGCCACACTTTTCACAGATTTGTAAAAAAAAAAAAAAAATTAAACCATTTATCATTTTCCTTCCACTTCACAATTATGTGCCACTTTGTGTTGGTCTATCACATTTACGTTTTTGGTTGTAAAAATTACAAAATGTGGAAAATATCAAGGGGTACGAATACTTTTTCAAGGCACTGTAACTGTCAATCTCCCTCAGTCTGGGGCGCCATACAAGATCTCACCTCGTGGAGTTTTAATGATCATGAGAACAGGGAGGAGTCAGCCCACAACTACATGGTAGAATCATGGCAATGATCTCAAGGCAGCTGGGACCAGAGTCACCAAGAAAACAACAGGTAACACACTACGCCATGAAGGACTGAAATCCTGCAGCGCCTGCATGTTCCACTGCTCAAGAAAGCACATGTAGAGACCCATCTGACGTTTGCTAATGAACATCAGTATGAATGAACATCAGTACGATTCAAAAGGAGAACGTGCTGCCTCTGACCCCAAGAACACCATCCCCATTGTCAAACATGGAGGTGGAAACATTCTTTGTGGGGTGTTTTTCTGCTAAGGGGACAGGACAACTTCAAAAAAGGGACAATGGACAGGGCCCATGTACTGCCAAATCTTGGGTGAGAACCTCCTTCCCTCAGCCAGGGCATTGAAAACAGGTGGTGGATGGGTATTCCAGCATGACAATGACCCAAAACACACGGCCAAGGCAACACAAAGGAGTGGCTCAAGAAGACACACATTAAGGTCATGGAGTGGCCTAGCCAGTCTCCAGACCTTAACCCCATAGAAAATAGGTGGAGGAAGCTGAAGGTTTGAGTTGCCAAACTCGAGCCTCGAAACCTTAAAGTGCAAGTTCACCTTTACAGAAAAATCTGTACGGTGAACTTACAGGACTGCCCCCCACAGTCCCGCTGACCTGGAGCGCGGCGATATCCCGCTATGAGCCTTGGTATAGCCGGGTCACCGGTCCGGGGCTTAGAAAGCCCCTCGGCTTTCTCTCCTCTTCTCCCCCGCTGACAGGATGGGCTACGCGGGTTCTGATTTAGGAGGTACGTTTAGGAGCATTCTAATTGGTCGGTGCTGCCCATGTGATGGCGCAGACCAATTAGAATGCTCCTAAATCTACCTCCCAATGGTGTACGTTTTGGTGGTTAAGCCGCAGGGGATTTCTAAGCCCCGGACCAATGATGCGGCTATACCAGGGCTCATACCGGGATATTGCCACCCTCCAGGTCAGCAGGACTGGGGGGTTAGGAGGGGGTCCTGTGTAAGTTCACCTTACCGATTTTTCTGAAAAGGTGAACTTACCCTTTAATGACTTGGAGAGGATCTGCAAAGAGAAATGGGACAAAATCCCTCCTAAAATGTGTGCAAACCTGGTGATTGCCACCAAGTACTAAGTCATGTTTTGCGAAGGGGTCAATTCTTATTTCACTCGTTAAAATGCAAATCAAATTTATAACTTTTTGACTGATCATTTTTTTGTTAGTGGGCAAACGTACAAAATCACCAGGGGATCAAATACTTTTTTCCCCTCTCTGTATGTTCCACATACAGTGGCAATAATTTAATGACAGGAATAAATATCCCCAGAAATTGCTCTTTTCCACAAACTGGACAATGAAATTCCCCCAAAAAACAAAACTAGGACTGGCCCATTACATAATCCTTGCTGCTGGAATTGCAAATGTAAGACGATTCCCTGCAAAGGTAAAGCATAATGGGCTACTATGCATCGCATAGTAGCCCATTATGTGACACTTACCTGCAGGAGAAGCCCACGATGTCCCCGTCTTCCTCGCTTGTAGCAAACGGCCATTCTTCACCACTCTTCCTTCCGGGGCCGCGAACTCCGGCTCTGTGACTGGCCAGAGTCGCGTGACGTCACTCCCTCACATGCGCGGGAGCCGCCTTTAACGGCATGACCCAAGATAGAAACAACACAGCGTGCCCTTTCTAACTCCGGCGCATGCGCAGGAGAAATCGCCGTACGGCGATTTGCAAGCATCTCCTAGACCGTGCAGGTCTAGGAGATATTTTAAGCACCTACAGGTAAGCCTTAATCTAGGCTTACCTGTAGGTTAAAGTGGTTGTAAAGGGTTTACAACCACTTTAAGTTTACCCAACTCTAAGGGACCGTTGGAATTTGTCTTGGGCACATCTGTAGTGCTGGTTAGTGGCCCCACACCTGGAATCAGCAGCAGCAAGGGACCTGGATGAGGGACTTGAGTATAACTTTCTTCCGCAGATAAGAGAGGAAAACCTTGCAGCATGGAAGAAGGTGAGAAGAAGTGGATAAGAGGGGGTCATATTTTGCATCATGTGACATATAAAAAAAAAAAAAAAATATGCTAGTCCATTGAATCCAGTACTTTCCTCCTCACATGAAGGGTCTATAATTTTATCATAGGTGTATCTTAAATAATAGAGACAGAATACCAACCAAAAGTCAAAACTGAAAAAACGCATGATACAAATGTTATAAAATCGAGTTGCAGTTCAGGGAAAATAAGTATTTGATCCCAAAGCAAAACATGACTTAGTACTTGGTGGAGAAACCCTTGTTGGCAGGCACAGAGGTAAGACATTTCTTGTAGTTGGTGACCAGGTTTGCAAACATCTCAGGAGGGATTTTGGTCTACTCTTCTTTATAGATCTTCTCTAAATCCTTAAGGTTTCTTGGCTGTCCCTTGACAACTCGATGTTTCAGCTCCCTCCATAAATTTTCTATAGGATTAAGGTCTGGAGACTGGCTAGGCCACTCCATGACCTTAAAAGTGATTGTAAAGTCTCGTATTTTTTTTCAATAAAAATAAACATGTTATACTTACCTGCTCTGTGCAGTGAATTTACAGAGAAGCCCGATTCCTCCTCTTGTGCTTCTGGCCCCTCCCTCCTGGTGAGTGCCCCCACAGTAAGCAGCTTACTATGGGGGCACCCAAGCCAAGTCACAGCTCTGTGTCCAGACACGGAGCTGCGGCCCCGACCCCACCCCCTCTCTGTTCTAATTGGTTTACTGACTGACAGCAGCGGGAGCCAATGGCACCACTGCTGTGTCTCAGCCAATCAGGAGGGAGAATCTCGGATGGCTGAAAAACTCGAGGACATCGCTGGACAGAGATGGAACTCAGGTATTAGGGGATGTTGGGGTGTCTGCTGCACACAGAAGGCTTTTTATCTTAAAAAGCTTCTGCCTTTGCAACTCCTTTAATGTGCTTCTTCTTGAACAACTCCTTTGTTGCCATGGCGGTATGTTTTGGGTCATTATGCTGGAAGACCTATCCACGACTCATCTTCAGTGTTCTGGCTGAGGAAAGAATGATTTTACAATACATGGCCCCGTCCAATGGCACATCAATGCGGCAAAGTCGGCCTGTTTCTTTAGCAGAAAAACAGCCCCAAAGCATCATGTTTCCACCTCTGTGCTTGACTGTAGGGATGGCGTATGTTAGGGTCATAGTCAGCATTTTTCTTCCTCCAAACACGACAAGTCGAGTTTATGACAAAGAGTTACATTTTGGTCTCATCTGACCGCAGCACTTTCTCCCAATCCTTCTCCGAATCATTTAGATGTTTATTGGAAAACTTCAGACAGGCCTGTCCATGTGCCTTCTTGAGGAGAGGGACTTTGCAGGATTTTAATCAATGTTACCAATGGTTTGTTTGGTGACTATGGTCCCAACTGCCTTAAAGCGGGCCTTCAGTCAATTTTTCAACTTTCCATCTATTAAATCTTCTGCCCTTGTTGTTTTAACGCTGGATAGTAAAAAAAAAAAATCTGCCAGTAAATACCTTATACAGCCCACTTCCTTTTTCTTGTCTGGTAAAAATCCTAGGCTTTTGATATCACGCACATCGCTCTCTCTAACTTTCGTGAGAGTTTGCCAGGAAGGGGGGGGGTGAGTCATAAGAGAGCCAAATCAGAGCTGTAGATCTGCCTCTGTGTGTCTGTGCAAATCCAGGAAGTGAAAAGGCAGCAGCTTCAGCTGCCCACAGTTAAAATGGTTGCAGCCAGACTAAGTGGAGGGAGATTTCTGCAGCATATTTGGCAAGTAAAGAATCACAGTATATATAAAATATGCAAAGTGGCTGGAGGGAAGCTTTTAGAATGGCAAAGATGTTTTTATTACAAATTATGTGAACAGACTGCAATTCCTCTTTAAGATCATCGACAAGCTCCTCCCGTGTATTTCTGGGCTAGTCCATCACTTTTCTCATGATCATCCTAACCCCATGAGGTGAAATCTTGCATGGAGCTCAAGACCGAGGGTGAACAAAGGTTATTTTGTATTGCTTCCATTTGCGAATTATCACTTAAACAGTTGTCCCCTTCTCACCAAGCTTCTTGCTGATGGTCTTGTAGCCCATTCCAGCCTTGTGCAGCCTTGTCTTGTCCCTGACATCCTCCAACAACTCTTTGGTTTTGCCCATGATGGTGGCTTTGAATGGAAGAAAGATTCTGTAGGACATGTGTCTTTTATACACATAACGAGTGGTCATAAAGAGCATTTAAGAGGAGGCCTGCCCCCCCCCCCAACGAAAAATAAAAAGTCAGCAGCTACAAATACTGCAGCTGCTAACTTTTAATATATGGACACTTACCCCATCCAGGGAGCTTGCGATGTTGGATCTATGGATCAGCTGTCGGGTGCAGCCGCCGCCATTCCTTTTCGGCTTCACAGCCGGTTCCCTACTGCGCACTTTCTAATTGGTCCGGCGGCAGGGGAAGGAGGAGGAAGCCGAACTTAAAGGAGACCGGGCTGTGGCAAACGCTACTTGTCAAAAACAGCTACCTGCTCCCCCCTGAAAGGTGCCAATGTGGCACCGGAAGGGGGGGGGGGGGGGAGAGGAGACGGATAAGCCAGAGTTCCACTTTTGAGTGGAACTCCGCTTTAGAATGGATAGGCCCAATCTGTGTACCACGAGCACAAACTGTAGCTAGTCTGTGGGAGCCAGAATTATAGTTGGTTGGTAGGGGATGAAATACTTATTTTACTCACTGAACCGCAACTCAATTTATAACCGTTTTTTTTCTGGATTTTTGGTTGATGTTCTGTCTCCATCATTTAAAATACACCTATGATAAAAATTTAAGACCCTTACATTTCTTTGAAAGTGGGCAACCCTACAAAATCTGCAGGAGACCAAATAATTATTTTCCCCACTGTATACTGATCAGTCAAGGTATCAGCAGCTTGCGATCTGCCATGTGAGGTGCAAAGTGTCCCCAATAGGGTATTTAATCTACACTGGTACAAGCAGAGAGGGGAGACGGACACAGGAGACAGATGGCAGGCTGCGGCTGACGGAATCATGCAAACGGACCACAATGTTTTCACCACAGCTGGAGGGCCAAGGTTGCCTACCCCAGCTTTAAGGGAACAGAATCTATTCGTTTTTGGAGCGCTTTAAAATGAAGTTCTGCATTAAGGCCTCCTCCCCGATGTAAAATGGTGCTTTTGAGGAGGACTGGGGGGCGGGTACCCAATTTTGACAGATACACGCTCCCACTTCTGTTCCGATCGCCTCAAGTAGAAGTTTTCCTTCCCCCTACCGAAGTCTTCTGGGATACAAGACAGGTCCGAGGAGACTTTGGGACCAGTCACAGAGCGCAGCTCACACATGCGCAGTGGGCACCTGGCTGTGAAGCCGTAAGCTGTCACAGCCAGGTGCCCATAGTAAAGAACAAACAGTCTCTTGCGCTCGCAGTGGTTAACCCAGGGGTACACAGTGCAAAATCCCTTCTTAGCGCCAATGTTCTTTCTGCCCTCAGGACAATTGGTATCCTCAGACGGAAAAACAATAAAAAGAAAAGGGTGCACCGACCTAGCGCATTACCTCAATAAAATGTTATTGAGGTAATGGGCTAGGTCGGTGCGCCCTTGGGGAAGGATGAGGCACTATAGGTGTCTGAACCCAGGAAATGTTCACAGATTACCGAAGCACCCATGCAACAAAGTCGGGGTTTGGGTATGGTCCCTTAGGGCTCAGTCAAGGAGTCAACTCATCTGGAAGTTGCAGAAAGGAGCTGCAGTGAATATGGTGCAGCCAGGCATCTTGATAGCAAAATAAATATCCACATATAAAACAGGTAACCTTCTCTCAGTAAAGAGAAGACATCACCCAAGGATAATAGCCAAAAACTGAAGCTAGCTGGGGGTGGCAAGGAGGTCTCTTTCTGCCAGTGTCCAAGGTAGCTGCATATAACTCATGGTAAAAACTAAAGATTCTGTACTGTATGACTAAGAAATGCTGGTTGTCTCGCTGTCATGTGGAACCAATTTTTTTTTTAAAGCAGAGCTTCAGTCACTTGTGCAAAAATTAAGTCAGCAGCTACAAGAACTGTAGCTGCTGACTTTAAATAAACAGACACTCACCTGTCCAAAGATCCAGCGCCATCCTCACCGGTGCCAATTCTTCACCAGTCTTCGGGTCACTGGCATGTTAACTGTGGGCAGCCAGATTCCAACTACGCAGGGAGGGGGAGAGACAACCTCTGGTGGATCTGCCACTGTGAATCGAATGGAAGTGGGTATCTGCCAAAACCACTCCCTCCAAAAAAATTATTTCTTCCAAATGGGGTGGGGGGGGGGGGGAAGGATGAGCGGAACTTCCCCTTTTGGGTGAATTTCCACTTTAATTATTCTGAGTCACAGAACTGGAACAAGTAAATGTTCTTGATCAATGTACTGAAGACCAAAACAGCCAGTCAACTGGCATTTCAGAAAGAAACTTCACCAATGGCAACCTACATTTTTCTCACAAGCTTCCTTTAGGCTGGGTTCACATCTAAGCTGTATGCGGCACACGCAGGGGTCCGCTGGGCCCCTGTTCTCTGTTTCAAGGACGAATCAGGGCCAAATTTTTGCCTGAATTCAGCCCTGAAACAGAGCCAAAGACAAACAGCGTTTCTGTGCAAGCCGCTCCAGAGATATGTGAACCATCTTCATAGAGAGCCGGTCACAATCTCCTGTTATGCAAATTAGATGCAGGGAAACCCGCATCCAATTCGCACTAGTGTGAACCCAGCCAGTGCTACAATAACATGTTACAGCTCTAAATATGGGTGTAACATGTTACAAAGGGTCAACTTCTCCAATTGCAAATGCGTGATCCCATATATACACACACATTACATAGTTACATAGTAGGTGAGGTTAAAAAAAGACACAAGTCCAACAAATGTGTGTGATTATATGTCAGTATTACATTGTATATCCCTGTATGTTGTGGTCATTCAGATGCTTATCTAATAATTTTTTTTAAACTATCGATGCTCCCCGCTGAAACCATCGTCTGTGGAAGGGAATTCCACATCCTTGCCACTCTTACAGTAAAGACCCCTCTACGTAGTTTATGGTTAAACCTCTTTTCTAATTTTGATGAGTGGCCACGTGTCTTATTAAACTCCCTTCCACGGAAAAGTTTTCTCCCTATTGTGGGGTCACCAGTATGGTATTTGTAAATTGAAATCAGATACCCTCTCAAGCATCTCTTCTCCAGAGAGAATAAGTTCAGTGCTTGTAACCTTTCTTCATAACTAATATCCTCCAGACCCTTTATTAGCTTTGTTGCCCTTCTTTGTACTTGCTCCATTTCCAGTACATCCTTCCTGAGGACTGGTGCCCAGAACTGGACGGCATACTCCAGGTGAGGCTGGACCAGAGTCTTGTAGGAGTGGGAGAATTATCGTTTTATCTCTGGAGTTAATCCCCTTTTTAATGCATGCCAATATTCTGTTAGCAGCAGCTTGGCATTGCATGCCATTGCTAAGCCTGTCATCTACTAGAACCCCCAGGTCCTTTTCCATCCTCAATTCCCCCATAGGTTCTCCCCCCAGTGAGTAGATTGCATTCATATTTTTGCCACCCAAATGCATTATTTTACATTTTTCTACATTAAACCTCATTTGCCATGTAGCTGCCCACCCCATTCATTTGTTCAGATCTTGCAAGTTTCCACATCCTGCGGAGAAGTTATTGCCCTGCTTAACTTGGCATTGTCCGCAAATACAGAGATTGAACCGTTTACCCCATCCTCCAGGTCGTTTATGAACAAATTAAATAGGATTGGTCCCAGCACAGAACCCTGGGGGACACCACTTTCCACCCCGGACCATTCCGAGTACTCCCCATTTATTATCACCCTCTGAACTTGCCCTTGTAGCCACTTTTCAATCCATGTACTCACCCTATGGTTTCCAGGGGTGTCCAAACTTTTTTCAAAGAGGGCCAGATTTGATGAGGTGAACATGCGTGAGGGCCGACCATTTTGCCTGACATTCTGTGAACCATTAAAATTCGGTCTAAGTGTGTTCCTCCGAGCACTAATACACGGCCCAACAAGAATTCTCTTGCCTTTGTGGCTGTGTGTGGTGAATAGATGAGCTCAGGCGTGTTATTTGGATATACCGTATTTATCAGCTTTACAACACGCACCTTCACTTTAAAAAATCTTAAATTTTAAATAAAAGAACTGTGAATCAAAAGAAGGGTCACTGCCCATCAATACAGCCTCACAAGTGCCCTGAATGCAGCACCCCCCTTGCAGCCTGATTCATGGACATCTACAGCCTTGGAGGAGACAGGGAGGGGGCGGGACGAACGTCGACAAATATACAGGAGAATTTCCTGTTTTATCGGATGCCTCTTTAATCGAAAGTCCCGCCTCCTGTGATGGACGGAACAGTCGTCCAATGGCAGCGCAGGAGACGGGACTTCCTGTCGCCGTGTAAACAGGAAATACTCCTGTATGCACGGCGCTCGTCCCACCTCCTCCAAGGCAGCCAGCAGCATGCATTTCTTTTGTGGCCCCCCGGCGCTCGGGGACTCGTTGGGGGCCACAAAAGACATACATGTCAAAATGACCAGACGGGCCGTCCGAAACCGGAACGCGGGCCGTGATTGGCCCGCGGGCCGGACTTTGGTCATGCCTGGTCTATGCCAACGGACCTTATTTTGTACAGTAAACGTTTATGGGGAACGGTGTCAAATGCTTTTGCAAAATCCAGATACACCATGTCTACTGGCCTTTCTTTATCTAGATGGCAACTCACCTCCTCATAGAAGGATAATAGAATGGTTTGGCAAGAACAATTCATGAATCCATGCTGATTACTGCTTATGATACAGTTTTCATTACTAAAATCTTGTATATAGTCCTTTATCCCCTACAAGAGCTTGCATACTATTGATGTTAGGCTAACTGGTCAAATTCCCAGGGATGTATTTTGGCCCTTTTTGAAATATTGGTGCTACATTGGCTTTTCTCCAATCAGCTGGGACCATTCGAGTTAGTAGACTGTCAGTAAAAATTAGGAACAAATGGTCTGGCAATTACTTGACTGAAATCCCTAAGAACCCACGGATGCCAGCCATCTGGTCCCGGCGACTTAATGCCAAGTTTTCCAAGTCTATTTCCAATTCTGTCCTCTGTTAGCCATGATGGTGCTTCCTGACATGTGTCCTGAGGATAAACCCCCGACCCCCCCCCCCCCCCCCCAATTTCCTTGTGAAGACTGAGGAGAAGAATAAATTCAATACCGTCACCATCTTTTGTAACGAAATTCCCTTCATCATTCTTTATGGGGCCAATAAGGTCTGTACTCCCTTTTACTGTTTATGTACTTTAAGAATTTCTTGGAGTATTTTTTTTGCTCTCCTCCGATATGTGTCTTTCGTGTTCTATCTTAGCCACCCTAATTGCACCCTTACATTTCTTGTTGCATTCTTTGTAAAGTCTGAATGCTGATGAGGATCCCTCAGCCTTGTTTTTCTTGAAGACCTTCTCCTTTGCTTTTATATGCATTTATACATTGTTAAGCCATCCAGGACTTTTTTGCTCTTTTAAATTCATTTCCCCAATGGGATACTGGCTAATGCCCTTATTTAATATGCTTTTAAAGCAAACCCATCTCTTTTCTGTGTTCTTTGTTCCTAAGACTTTATCCCAATTTAAATCTTCTAGCAAGGTTCGTAGTTTAGGGAAGTTGGCTCTTTTGAAATTCAGTGTCTTTGTATTCCCCTTATGTTTCTTATTTGTGTGATTTATACTGAAGCCAATTGCCCCTTATTTCCACATCTGTAATCAGGTCTGCATGGTTGGTAATCAGTAAGTCTAGTAACGCTTTGTTTCTAGTTGTTGCGTTTACCATCTGACCCATGAAATTATCCTGCAAGACATTTAGGAACTGGTGAGCCTTAGATGAATGCGCGGTTCCTTCCGTCCAGTCTGTTTGAATAATTAAAATCTACCATATGGATGACACTTCTCATCCTTACTGCTAATCCAAATTGTGATGGAAGGTCCGTCTCCCCCTCCTTCCTCAGGTTAGGGGGCCTATAGAATACTCATAGTATTATTTTCCCCTTAGTTTCATCCCTAAGGATTCCACCTCCTCCCTAGCTCCCTTAGTGATGTCATTTCTCACATTCACTTGTACATTATTCTAGATATACAGGAAAATCTCACCACAATAAAATCCATTTAAAAGCAGCTTTCCACCCAAAAGTGGAACTTCCGCTCATCAGATTCCTTCCGTCTTTGACAGGTATCCTTTCCCACTTGCGGGAGTCTGGGCCGTGGCCTGTGACATCAGCGCGGGGCTCCCTCCTTCCTCCCCTGGCGGCCGGGCCAGGAGGAGAGAGGAGCGAGCCTCGTGCATGTGCAGTAGGGTTCCCGGCGTGAAGCCAAAAGGCTACACTGCTGAGTACCCTTACCCGCAATGGCAGCACCTGACAGCTGATGGAAACACCAGCTGCGGGTGCCGACATCGCTGGACTCCAGGACAGGTAAGTGTCCATTTATTAAAAGCCAGCAGCTGCAGTATGTGTAGCTGCTGGTTTTAAAAAACATTTTGGGGGGCAGAACACCCCTTTAAAAGCAGAGCTCCACCCCAAAAGAGAAAGTTTCGCTTTAAGTACTCCCCCCCCCAAATATGCCATGTTTGGCATGACCTTTGGGGGGGGGGCAGGTACCTTCTCCCACTTCCGCTCGGGCTGCCCAAGCAGAATTTCTCCTCTCCCCCTCCCTCCTTGTAATCTTCTAGGACATGTCACAGGTCCCATAAGACTGCCCGACCAATAGGAGGGCACACGTGCGCTGTCACAGCCAGGTGCCCACACTTGCAATGCCAGCGCCGCGGAAAGAGCCGAGGGTTTGGGCGGCCGCATCGCTGTACTGTGGGACAGGGGAGTGTGCGTTTATTAGAAGTCAGCCGCTACACTTTTTGTAGCTGCCGACGTTTAATAAACACAAAATTGACTGGAACTCTGCTTTAAAAGGAGAAGTATAGCCAAAGATCGTTTGGCTTGTACTTCTATGGCTCACAGAAGTGCAGCTCGTTCTGCACTCCTGTGACCCGTTTTTAGCCAATGTCCGAGCCAGCTGGGGAAAGATCGCGACCATATGGTTACGTTCCATTTAGGAGCCTGGATCAGTACCTGGCTCAGCCTGCCAGTGAGCCACCGAGAGCCTAAGCTAGCCACTCCTGCCCCCTCCACAACCCAGCGCTCCGAGTGTGGGAGGGCGCAGAGCAGACAGCGGTGACTGACAGTCACCTGCTCTTTGCTCACGGATCATTCTGAGAAGTGAGCGATCAGCACGGTTTGACTGATCAGTTCTCAGTCTTAGAGCCAGAGGGGGGGACGGGACCGATGCTGCATTCACCCAAGTATGATTTCTAAAAAACAAAAAAAACTTCTCTTTTAATGCAGAAGAGACAAAGCATGCCTGTTTGTCCATTTTTAACTTTGGCCTAAAGTTCCCCTTTAGAAACTGTCAGGTTTTTTTTTTTTCGCAAGTCTCTCCTTGTTCTGACAACAATAATAGTTTGTCCTACTGTCACAAGAACAGGCAATCTCTCTAGTGGGGCAATAGCAAGAAGAACACAAGAAGAAAATAAAACATTTCCCCACTGGTCAAAACTTTACAAAAAACTTAGCTGGACGGTTGTATGCTGCAAATAGCACATACAGTGGAACCTCGGATTACGAGCATAATTCGTTCCAGGAGAATGCTCGTAATCCAAAGTACTCGCATATCAAAGCGAGTTTCCCCATTGAAGTCAATGGAAACGAAAATAATTTGTTCCACATCGACTTCAATGGGATGCAATACCGCATGTGGCCAGAGGCAGGGGGTGCCGGAGAGCCTCGGAAACAGCCGAAAAGGCCCGAGGACACTTCGGCTGACCTCGCAAAGACTTCATACCCGAGATTTGCCGAGGTCAGTCATGCTGTCCTCGGGCCTTTCCGAACAGCGCCGATCGGCTCTGCTTCGGCGCCCACCCACCTCAGGCCAAAAGCAGTACTGCACACCGCTTTGGCCTGAATCGTGCTAGTTTTGCGAGACACTCGCAAACCGAGTCACGATTTTTTTAAATACAGTGCTCGTTTTGCGAAACGCTCGTTAACCGCGTTACTCGCAATCCGAGGTTCCACTGTACTAGGAAAGTGTGCCATTTTAAAAAGTAGCAAACTCAGCATTTTAAGGTCTTGCCTTACATGTGAACTTGTGTCTTAACAAGAGTGTCTGTCATAGGCCTCGTGTACACTGGGCATTTCAGAGCGAGATCCTGGCGCTTTTGTGCAGGCAGAAAACACAGGTGCACCCATTTAACCCTGCAGCCTGTTAAACTCTATGAGATGCTGAAATTGGTTGTAAACCCTGTGCTACCACTTTTATCTACAGGTAAGTATATGAGGCTTATCTGTAGGTACCGTAAAGATCTCCTAAACTTGCACTGTTTAGGACAGGGGGTCTCAAACTGGCTGCCCTCCAGCTGTTGCGAAACGACAAGTCCCATGAGGCATTGCAAGGCTGATAGTTACAAGCATGACTCCCTCAGGCAGAGGCATGATGGGATTTGTAGTTCCGCAACAGCTGGAGGGCCACCAGTTTGAGAACCCTGGTTTAGGAGATATCCACTGTATCCGCATGTGCCGACGTCTTGGGCACATGCGCAATGAAGAAATGGCTCGCTCGTGCTGTTTCTTCAGTAGCTGTGCCGTGACCAGCGGCTCCCGCGCGCGCATGTGCGAGAGTGATGTCACCATGGCTCTGGCCAATCACAGGGCTGAAGCCCGCGAACCCAGAAATAACTCCGGGAGACATGTCGCCGGTCACAGCAGTGTGCCAGGACCGCTGCAACAGCTTCGATTCAAGGTAAGTATTTCATAATGAGCTAGTATGCGATGCACACTAGCTCATTATGCCTTTGTCTTGCAGGTTGTTTTTTTGAGAGTTTACAACCACTTAAAAAGAGGAAGTAAACCCTCTTAAAAAAAAACTGCAAGGCAAAGGCATAATGAGCTAGTATAACTAGCATACTAGCTCAATATGAATTACTTACCTTAGATCGAAGCCGTCATCTCCCCCTCCGGCCGCAGACATCTCTCCCGGAGGTTACTTCCGGGTATCGCGGCTCCAGCGTTGCGATTGGCCAGAGCCGCGATGACGTCACTCTGCGCATGCGCGCAGTAACGGCACACGCTAGGGAAGAAACGGCAGTTTCGTTTCTTCCCAGCGCATGCGTCGTTTACAATATCGGCGCACTACAAGTGAAATATCTCCTAAACAGCGCACGTTTAGGAGATCTTTCCACTACCTATAGGTAAGCCTTATTCTTAACCACATTTTAAAGCTCCTGCGGCTGGACGATGCACCAAGTGGTAACGACATTTACAGCATTAAGCACCCAGGGATGAATGCCAGGAACACAAGCAGTCTGCATTCCAGGCATTTCTCCCTGCACACATACTTCACTAAGTGTCCACTCTGGGCAGCATCCAGCTGCAGCAGCTTTCAGTCTCAGTTTTACAGGATGCAAGTAGCAGTGCTGGATGGTGCACCAGTGTCTTCTGCAACACTTAAGCCTCATACACACGATCGGACAAATCCATGAATTTTTGTCCGAAGGGCGTTGTCCGTGAACTTGTTCTGCATACAGACGGCAGAACATTTTCAGCCAACATACACCAAACTTTGTGTTTTTTTGAGCTCTTTACTGCCACCCTTTGGGCAACTTCTGCTATTGTTGTCTGTTTAGCATTGGTTTGGAGCAATGCGTGTTTGTACTTTGGATTTTAGTCCGACTGATTTTGTACACAATCGAATAATCCGACAGAACACATATGTTGAACAATTTGAGAGCATGCACAGAAAAAAAAAAAAATCGGTTGTCGGAAATTCCAACAATTGTCTGATGGAGCATACAGACGGTCGGATTATCCGCCAAAACACATCCATTGGACAATTGTTGTCGGAATATCCAATTGTGTATGAGGCTTAAGACACAAGGGGTAAACGCCCAGTCTGCATGAGGCCATAGTGCTGGATGAGCAAAGAAAACTACAGGTCAGCATTGATCAGCTGACATAAATACAGCTAAACTAATATCAAAACCAAAAGAAAAGATCTTGGCTCAGCTGACATAACGAAAATTACACATTTTTGGAGTTGTCCAGAATAACTGGCCTACATGTATTATGAATGTACCAAAGACGACGCTGGTAGTGGACAAGCTACTGCAGAAATCGGCAGAGAGTAGGTCCAGTCTGATAATTAAGGAGCCAGGGAACATTGTCCACCGACATTAAATGATGCTCCAAAGGTTTCGGTTGCAATGAGGTTTATTAGCTACGAAGATGTATCCAGCCCTATTTCTAATAACACAGAAAGTATGATCCATCTCTCAACATAAAAATTCAAAGGATGCAAACACAAAAAGCTAAACCAAAACGGTATATTTAAGTCATGGAGAGGCTGTCAAGGAGGGTGTGGTTAACTTTATTATTCCATATATAGAAATGATAAAGGGGCTCCCCAGTTCTATCATGTATCATAGACCAGATCCAGGGGGCTCCCAATCACATCATATATGAAAGCAAAATAGTAAGGTGCAAACTTCAGCCATGTAAGAAAAAAAAAAAAAAAAAACATGAAATTGTGTTTAATGAAGTCCCACTCAAACTTAGGAACTTCCAAACAAAAATTAAGGGGAATTTATTTCCAGGGGAATTCCATGGCCTTTTGACTCCATTACATACTTTGGAAAGAATAGACATATATGAGGAACAGGACGTCTCACAATAGAGTATACACTTACTAGTCCAGGGACATCGGTGTTGACTGCTGTGATTATACTTGCACTGAGGATATTGGTTACATCCCTAGATGCATATGACGCATTGTGGAACCTTTAAGAGATTCCCATCGGCATACTACAAACAGAAGATATGTTTTATAGAATCTCTTACTCACATACTGTGCATCCAGGAGAACTGGAAAGAGCACTAGTCCCAAATCACACTGCGCGGTAAATCCCACTCCCATAACATACATTAATGAGACTATAATTACTCCCAGGACAATGAATAAAAGGGAGATCGGAGGCTTCAACTGGGGAAAGAGGATTCTTGTTTTATCAATAAAGAATGCCACAAAGTCCCAAACTGTACACTGGATCAAGGAGAGTGTATGGTGTCACTTAAACGCAGGCTAGAAATCCCCCCCCCCCCCCCCAGCTAATTGGAAAGAGCTTCTCAGAACTTCTAATCATCAGCCGTTTTATTGCAGAAACTGAGCAGTATTCTGGGTCGCTTTAAAGTGAGACCTTCCAATGTCAGAATTGTGGTGTTGTGCCATTCTGGCTTTGCAACAAAACATAATGAATCATAATGAATCCCCAGGGCCACCAGCTGAGTGTTTCATCAGAAAATAGCTGAAATTTGAACGGTGTACAGCCAGGTTAAAGGATAACTTCACCTTTGGGAACATGTTGCCAGTGCCGCCGCCACCGCCCCCTCCCTGTGGCAGCCGTACGGGGAGAAGTTACATGTACTAGCTGCCACTGTTTGAAAAACAGTGCAACCGTCTGCCCAGGTCATTCAGAGACACAGCTCGGCGTGTCCGAATGAACTACAAGCCGCGACAACCTTTGTAGCTGTCGGCTTGTAGTTCTCAATGAACTACCATGGCGCTGTGGTAGTTCATCGCGTCTGTCCACGAGTAACGGCTTACCCGCAACGGATGTACAGGCAAGCAGATACACTGACAGTGTGCAGGAGACATGCATTGCATCTGCGGATCACTGGTGCAATACTTTCCAGACAAAAAATAAATGCACATTTTTTTACCTACATAAAAAAAAAATGCACATTATTTTTTAAGTGAATTCATCCTTTAAAACTGTACAGCAAACACTTCTTACTGCACAGACGGGATCTGTGTCCAAAGATTGAGGTCTGACTTCAGCACTTCCATGCTGGAAACTATTCTATTTTTCCTCAGAGGACTCAAAGAGCTTTAAGTGCTGATGAGGAAGATGGTGAGGCCACCATCCTGGGCCTGCACAGTAGAACAATAAACTGGAGCAAATTTACCCATCGACATGTCTTTGCATGTTCTCCCTGTTTCCTCTGGGCTCTCCAGGTTTCTCCCACACGGCAAACTCCATGCAGGTAGTGTCCTGACTGGGGCTCAAACCAAGGACCAGCATGCTTCAAGGCAGAAGTGCCAACAGCTAAGTCCCTGTGCTGCCACTACAGATGAACTTGGCCAACCTTCGAACCCAAACTTGTGCTTTTTTTTTACACTCCAATGAGCTGTGTGATGGGTTATTCCCCGCTCTGCTGCTCACAAGAGTACAAAAAAAAACAAACACACATAAGTTTTGGTTAGAGATGAGTCCAAACTTATCTCTGTCACATCAAGTTTACCTCCACCCCAGGCCCCATAGCAGCCGCGTGGTCTGCTAAAGCTTAGGTTGTACAACTGCACTTTTTTTTCCCCAAAGCAATATACCATAAGGCAGAGTGTGTGTATGCGTGCGCGCGGGGGGGCATTCAAAATGAAGGCACCCCATCGCAGCTTATGGCAAACATGGAATAAATTTCTGAAGACAGGCTGCAAGGTGAGAGAAAGCCTAGCACTTGGTGCTCAGTACCTGCTTGTACGAAACAGCCGATTGGTGAAGTTTAGAGGTTCTCTTGTTCAGAAAGACTGGGGGAAAGACCCAGCCCACAGCTCAGTGGAGTATATAAGCATGAGTTTGGGTTAGAGATGAGTTTGGAGGATTCCCAAGTTAAACTTACCCAACGGCCTACCTATCGGGGCTCCCCTCATACCCCAAGCTCTATAGCAGCTGCATGGGCTGCTATGACCATTGTTACACTACGCCTTTTTTTTTTTCTCCCCCAAAGTAGTCTACTATCACAGAGCCTTTACATCCGTGTGTTCAAAATTAAGGCAGGCTCATGGCAAATGTGGAATGGATTTCTGAAGGCAGGCTGTAAGGTGTGAGAAAGCCTAGCACTGCTTGTACAGGACAGCTGATCACTGAGCTTCTTAGGGATTGTTTCCACCTGGCTTTGCTCTTCACAGAAAATTAGGCTGGGCTCACACCAATACGCTGCAGTTCGGTCACAGCACGATTGTATCCGTATTTTACACGCGGTTCCCATGGACTTCTACGACGTGTGTGTTTTCTGAAAGCGCATCAAAGATGCAGGACCTTGCTGCGCTTTCATAAAAATGCACCTTCTAACAGAAGTCAATGGGATAAATCAGGCTGCACCCAAACCACAGTGCACCAGTGTGAGTCCGTCCTTAAGCAAGACAATGGGGAGACGATGTATCGAATTCTCACCACCTGCTTTAACCCCCTAAATACCACACGTGTTGTGCATGTTACAGCATGGCCCCATTCACTTGAATGGGTCACGCTCAGCATGCAGTATCGCCCGCTGCATGAGACAGGGGGTATTGTTCCAAAGCTTGGCAACATACTCCCCCGGCAGCTGCAGCAAAATGGGAATGTGGCGGCAATAGGGGGGGGGCTGGGGGGAGGTTGTGAGGGGTAAAAATGAAGCCTGACCATGTGGTTTGAGGCTGGATTCACACCATTGCAAATTGGATGTGGGTTTCCCCCACATCCAGATCACATGACAAACTAACACCAGCTCACACATCTCCAGGGCAGCCGAGGAGCGCACTGCAGAAGAGTTGTGCGTCTTCGTTTCAGGTCCGAAATCGTCCAAAAATTCAGATCCAAATCGCCCCTGAAACGGAGAACAAGAACGCCCCGGACCCCCTGCCGCGATGGAGCAGCTCTGCACACAGTGTGAACCCAGCCTTAAAGTGAAGCTGCTTGTTTGCCACCGCCCCCTCACATTTGGCACCTTTTTTTTTTTTGGGGGGGGGGGGGGGAGCGGGTACCTGTTTTTGATAGGTACCCGCTCCCACTTCCTGGTGACTTTGCTCTGAAGTCTGGCCCCCCTGCTCCTTTCCTTGCCACCAGGCCAATCACAAAGCGCAGTGCGCACGTGCAGTAGGGAACCTGAGAGCCGATTGAAAAATTGGCTGGGGTGTCAACATTGCGGGACCCCAGGACAGGTAAGTGTCCCAATATTAAGCAGCTACAGCATTTGAAGCTTAGCTTTGAAGCTGCCCCCCCATGTGTAAACAAGTTCTTAAAGCGGCTTTACACTTGTTTTTTAGTTTATTTAAAGTCAGCAGCTGCAAAAAGTGTAGCTGCTGACTTGTAATAAACAGACACTCACCTGTCCCACGATCCAGCCGCCTGAAGCTTCGCTCCTCTCCCTCTCCTCGGTGCCGGCATTGCAAGTGTGGGCATCCAGCTGTGACAGCTTGCGCATGTGGCGCTTTCTAGTGACCAGGCAATCTTCTGGGACCTGTGATGTGTCCCAGAAGATTGCAGAGTGGGGGGCACCTAGGGGGAGAGGAGGAGTCACCTAGTCGGCCAAGAAGCAGGATATGGGACAGGAAGTCCCTCTCAAAACAAGGTACCCCCTCCAAAAACAAAATGACATGCCAAATGTGGCATGCAAGTGGGGGAGGAGTGCTTAAAGCAGAAGTTTCCCTTTTGGGTTGAACTCCGCTTTAAGAGAACAAATTTAGAGGATTCCGGGGTCCAGACGCACGCAACCCCCGCTCAATATTTTTGGCGCGTTGGTGCTACAGATGGGGGCTCAGAGAAGTGGACACCTTACACCGGCCTTGCTGCACCCCACAGATCAGGACTTTGTGGCAGATGGGGGGCATTGGGGGGGGGGGGGGTGCCATGGCAACCCAGGACAGCAAGAGGCTGCCTCCCCCCTCCATCTACAGGTCCTAATTGGCCTACAGGGACCAAGGGAAGTCCCACAACATAAACAAACACGGGCAGTCTAGGCAACCAAGCCCCATAGTAATAGAGACTACTGTAATCCCATAAGAACCCAGACTCAGGACTGGGCAACCTGGAGGAACTACAAGTCCCAGCATTCCTCTCCCATAGGCAGGCGTAGAGAGCCCTATGGGGCAGCCTGAGTCCCTCCTCCCCTCCCCCCCATGTTTGGGGCCTGTCATTGGCTGGGCTCACTCACACTCACCTGTCTGGCAGGGGATGGAGGGTTGGGCACTACTACTAATGTCACCCCCCGCCATAGGCACGCTACAAGTGGGTGCGGAGGGGCTGCTGCTCTGTGTTATACTCTCCACTAGCTGCGGGACGATGACACCCTCCGACGCCATGTCTCACTCTCCTACTTCCCCCACCCCTCCGGAGGGACTGGTCTAGCAGCAGGGTGTGGGCCCCGGCGACGTCACTCCGTGACGCAGAACAAATCCCAGCGGCTGGGCGAGTCCCGTGACCGGAAGTTTGTTTGAGATTCGCGCGGCGTGGTAGCGCCATCTTTGTTGTGGTCAAAGAGCCCTTTGGCTTCCTGTGGACGTGCTACGACGTGTTTTTTTTTTTTTAAACGACCAAAAAAACAATGTTATTCGAGTTTAATAGAAAACATTTTGGTCGATATGAGTTGGATTCGTTTATTTTAGCAGTGTGTGAGCCTTCCCTTGGAGCCTGCTTGGGAACTTCCCGTTCCCCTTTAATACCTTAAAGTGGAGCTCCGACGTAAAAAAAATATTAAAAGCCAGCAGCTACACATACTGCAGCTGCTGACTTTTAATAAATGGACACTTACCTGTCCTGGAGTCCAGCAACGTTGGCAGCAGAAGACGAGCAATCGCTCGTCTCTCGGCTGCCCCCACCGCCATCCTCGGTGAGGGAATCAGGAAGTGAAGCATTGCGGCTTCACTGCCCGGTTCCCTACTGCGCATGCGCGAGTCATGCTGTGCCGTCCTCACTGGTCCCCGCTGTGTTCTGGGAGCTGTGTGTTTCCCAGAAGACAACGGGGGGGGGGGGGGAGAATTGGCGTAATGCCCGCAGTTTCCCGCAGAGTCTATGCCCCGAATTAGGTGCAAATACCTGTCTTAGACAGGTATCTGCACCCCCTCCCCCCTGAAAGGTGACAATTGTGGCACCGGAGGGGGGGGGAATCCGATGAGCCGAAGTTCCACTTTAGGGTGGAGCTCCGCTTCCACCCTAAAGTGGAACTTCCGCTCATTGGAACCCTCCCCCCCTCCGGTGTCACATTTGGCACCTTTCAGGGGGAGGGGGGTGCAGATACCTGTCTAAGACAGGTATTTGCACCCACTTCCGGGAGTCCTCTCTGCGGGTATTCTGCGGGTAGTGCGTCACTTCCCGCAGAACGCCCGTTGTGTTCTGGGAAACACTCGGCTCCCAGAACACAACGGTGGCCAGTGAGGACGGCGCTGCACGACTCGCGAATGCGCCGTAGGGAACCAGGCAGGGAAGCCAGAACACTACACTTCCTGATTCCCCCACCGAGGATGGCGGTGGGGGCAGCAGAGTGACGAGCGATTGCTCGTCTTCTGCTGCCAACGTTGCTGGACTCCAGGACAGGTAAGTGTCCATTTATTAAAAGTCAGCAGCTGCAGTATTTGTAGCTGCTGGCTTTTAATATTTTGTTAACGGCGGAGCTCCGCTTTAAGGATCGGGCCTATCTTTTTTACACTTGGTGTTTACAAGTAAAATCATTATTTTTTTTGCTAGAAAATGACTTAGAACCCCCAAACATTATATATATATTTTTCAGACACCCTAGAGAATAAAATGGTGGTTGCTGCAATACTTTCTGTCACACCGTATTTGCGCAGCGATCTTACAAACGCAATTGTTTTGGAAAAAAATTCTACAGGTTACCAGTTTTGAGTTACAGAGTAGATCTTTTGCTAGAATTATTGCTCTCGCTCTATCGATCACGGCGATACCTCACATGTGTGGTTTGAACACTTTATATACGGGTGCGACTTACGTATGCATTCACTCCTTCGCACGAGCATGGCAGGACGGGGCGCTTTAAAAAAAAAATCGTATTTATTTAATTTTTTATTTTTACACTGTCCCTTTAAAAAAAAAAATTTGTCACTTTTATTTCTATTACAAGGAATGTAAACATCCCTTGTAATAGAAAAAAAGCATGACAGGACCTCTTAAATATGAGATCTGGGGTCAAAAAGACTTCAGATCTCATATTTACACTTAAATGCAATAAAAAAATAAATAAATGTATTTTTTTTTTCAATAAAAAAAAATTCCCCTTTAAGATAGGGTGACCAGACATCCCCGGTTTCCGGGGACAGTCCCCGGATTAAGGACACTGTCCCTGGACCAAGTCTGTCCCCGGTTTTGTCCCCGGATTAGATTTAAATAAATGGAGGGGGGGAGGGATTAGATTTGAACAGGGGCTGGGGCAATTTCAAAGTCAGTCAGTGCAGAATTAAAAAAATAATAATCTGAATTACACCCCCCCCCCCCCCGCTCTGCCGCTCCTACTAGCTTAGGGGGGTGTATTTTTTCCATTATCTGTGCCCCTTTCTGGTGATCATGTGCTGATCGTAGCGGAGGGAATATTTTATTCCGTTTTGGGTGCATACCCATTCAGCTCCGCTCGCATGTTCTTCTGCCTTGGCTCAAGTCCCGGCCAGCCGCCTGCCTGCCTATCTCCTTGCCTTCCCTGGTGGAGTGATCTTCCTCCACTCCCCACCCAGTAGTAGCCGGGGGCCCAGAGAGTAATGCCGCGTACACACGATTGGACATTCCGACAACAAAACAGTGGATTTTTTTCCGATGGATGTTGGCTTAAACTTGTCTTGCATACACACGGTCGCACAAATGTTGTTGGAAATTCCGATCACCAAGAATGCGGTCACGTACAACACGTACGACGGCACTATTAAAGGGAAGTTCAATACCAGACGTGTTAGTAGACGTTTGGTGAGAGACGATTCGCGCTTTTCAGCCTCGTGCTTTTCAGTCCGTTACAGTGTGACAAATGTGCTATCTCCATTCCGAACGCTAGTTTTACCAGACCGAGCGCTTCCGTCTCATACTTGATTCAGAGCATGCGTGGAATTTTGTGCGTCGGAATTGTCTACACATCGGAATTTACGAGAACGGATTTTGTTGTCGGACAATTTGAGAACCAGCTCTCAAATTTTTGTTGTCGGAATTTCCGACCAAAAGCTCCCATCGAACATTTGTTGTCGGAAATACCGAGCGTGTGTACGCGGCATAAGACTTGACAGGCTGTGAGGTGGGCGGCGACAGCGACGCTGATTTGCCACCATTAGTAGTAAAAAAAAAATATATGTCCCCGGATTTCATTTAAAAAATCTGGTCACCTTACTTTAACCACTTGACAACTGGGCACTTAAACCCCCTTCCTAACCAGACGAATTTTCAGCTTTCGGTGCTCTCACATTTTGAATGACAATTACTCAGTCATGCAACACTGTACCCATATGAAATTTTCGTCCTTTTTTTCACACAAATAGAGCTTTCTTTTGGTGGTATTTGATTGCCTCTGGGTTTTTTTTTTTTTGTGCTATAAATGAAAATAGACCGAAAATTTTGTAAAAAAATGAATTTTTCTTAATTTCTATTATAAAATTTTGCAAATAAGTAATTTTTCTTCATAAATTTGGGAAAAAATGTATACTGCTACATATCTTTGGTAAAAATAACCGAAATTAGTGGATATTATTTAGTCTGGGTGAAAGTTATAGGGTCTACAAGCTATGGTGCCAATCACTGAAAATGTATCAATTTGATTACACCTGATGTACTGACAGCCTATCTCATTTCTTGAGACCCTAACAAGCCAGAAAAGAACAATTACCCCCCAAATGACCCCTTTTTGGAAAGTAGACATTCCAAGGTAGTTAGTAAGAGGCATAGTTAGTTTTTTGAGGTTGTCATTTTTTCTCACAATTCTTTGCAAAATGAAGATTTTTTTTATTTTTATTTTTTTTCACACCAAATTGTCATTATAACAGGTTATTTCTCTCACATGGCATGTACATTCCACAAATAACACCACAAAATATATTCTGCTACTCCTCCTGAGTATGGCGGTACCACATGTGTGAGACTTTTATACAGCCTGCCCACATACAGAGGCCCAACATTGAAGTAGCCCCTTCAGGCGTTCTAGGAGCATAAATTACACATCTAATCTCTCAACCACCTATTACACTTTTGAAGGCCCTGGAGCACCAGGACAATGGAAACGCCAACAAAGTGACCCCATTTTGGAAAGCAAACACCCCAACGTATAATCTATGAAGCATTATGAGTCTTTTGAGCTGTTCATTTTTTTCCAGAAGTTTTTGGAAAATGTGGAAAAAAAATGAAAACGCATTTTTTTTACACAAAGTTGTCCATTTATAAGATATTTCCAACACATAGCATGTACATAGCAAAAATTACACCCCAAAATATATTCTCCTACTCCTCCTGAGTATGGCGGTACCACATATGTGAGACTTTTACACAGCCTGGCCACATACAGAGGCCCAACATTGAAGTAGCAACTTCAGGCGTTCTAGGAGCATAAATTACACATCTAATCTCTCAAACACCTATTACACTTTTGAAGGCCCTGGAGCACCAGGACAATGGAAACGCCAACAAAGTGACCCCATTTTGGAAAGCAAACACCCCAACGTATAATCTATGAGGCATTATGAGTCTTTTGAACTGTTCATTTTTTTCCAGAAGTTTTTGGAATATGTGGGAAAAAAATGAAAACGCATTTTTTTTACACAAAGTTGTCCATTTATAAGATATTTCCAACACATAGCATGTACATAGCAAAAATTACACCCCAAAATATATTCTCCTACTCCTCCTGAGTATGGCGGTACCACATATGTGAGACTTTTACACAGCCTGGCCACATACAGAGGCCCAACATTGAAGTAGCAACTTCAGGCGTTCTAGGAGCATAAATTACACATCTAATCTCTCAAACACCTATTACACTTTTGAAGGCCCTGGAGCACCAGGACAATGGAAACGCCAACAAAGTGACCCCATTTTGGAAAGCAAACACCCCAACGTATAATCTATGAGGCATTATGAGTCTTTTGAACTGTTCATTTTTTTCCAGAAGTTTTTGGAAAATGTGGAAAAAAAATAAAAACACATGTTTTTTTTACACAAAGTTGCCCATTTATAAGATATTTCCAACACATAGCATGTACATAGCAAAAATGACACCCCATAATATATTCTCTTACTCCTCCTGAGTATGGCGATACCACATGTGTGAGACTTTTACACAGCCTGGCCACATAGAGGCCCAATATCCAGGAAGCACCATCAGGTGACCTAGGGACATAAATTACGCATCTAATTTCCTTACAATCTATCACATTTTTGAAGGCCCTTCATATTTCTAGCATATAGCATGTACATACCAAGAATTACACCCTGAACTACATTCTGCTGAGTAAATGGTAAACAAAAGATTACCTGTGGTTTTAGTAGTGCAATTGTCCACAGAAGGAGAGCCCTGATCCAGGCAGCAGGCAGGGACGTGGTCAGCGTCAGTGAATGTAATTGTCCAGGCAGCAGGCAGGAATATTGTCCATAGTCAGTACAGGCAGAGATACTGTCCATATACAGTCCAAGGTCAGTGCAAGTAGAGACATTGCCAGCAGTGCCAAAATATTGGTCCTGGTAGTAAGCAGGAACATGGTCCAAGTAGCAGGCCAGGAAAGAATGGGGACAGGGGTAGAGGCTTCTCCCACCCAAATCTCTTTGAAGCCTCCGAGTCTCCAGACCCTAATCCGGGAATGAGAAAACTAAAAAATTTGTTTTCTTCATCCAGAAAAACAATTCTGGAGCCCCTCACATATGTGAGACCCCTGTGTCCCCATTAGCATAGCAGGGTAAAAGATCAATCCAAGAGGCAGGCAAAAAACGTGGTCAAACAGTCCAGGGTCAGTTCCAGAGCAGGCAGAGGTAGGTACAGTTTAGGGTTAGGCAGAAGCGTGGTCGTATAACAAGCCAGGGTCAGTTCCAGAGCAGGCAGAGGTAGGTACAGTTTAGGGTTAGGCAGAAGCGTGGTCGTATAACAGGCCAGGGTCAGTTCCAGGGCAGGCAGAGGTAGGTACAGTTTAGCGTTAGGCAGAGGCGTGGTCGTTTAGCAGGTCAGGGTCAGTTCCGGAGAAGGCAGCGGTATGTACAGTGGCATAAGGGGTGTGGCGGTAAATGACAATTAGGTTTACCATACTTTCCTAATAATGTAGAAAAGTATGGTAACGACGGAAACATCGACCAAAACAAAGGCCTGGTTGGGAAGGACAATCGGGACAATAATACACAGTGTCTCTTCTAGTTCCTTCTTTGGAGCACACCCGGCATCTCTTCTGACGTTTTCGGCCTGTTTCATGGGGGGGGGGTTTATCAGGAAAGTGGCGTTCATGGAGTCTGCTCACTGAATCTGAGCGAATGCTTTCTGGTGGGTCTTCAGGGTACAAAAGGGCTTCGATAATTTCTTCTTGGTACTGAAAATAAGATAAGGGGGTCCTTGTAGATTTACGGTAAATGACATAAGTATTGTAAAGGGCCATACTGAAAAGATATATGGAGACCTTTTTATACCAATAGCGGCTTTTTCTTGTGGGAAGATAGGGTTCAATCATCTGATCATTAAAATCGACTCCCCCCATGAACAAATTATAATCATGAACACATGCTGGTTTTTGGATAGGGCCGTTTCTTTTGGGGATTTCCACGTAGGTGTCGTTATGTATCGTTGAGAGCATGTGGACATTTCTTTTGTCCCTCCACCTGATAGCCAATAGCTCTTCATTCCGCAAAGACGCCGTCTCCCCTTTTCGTAGTCTTTCAGTAACGAGTCTTTGCGGGAAACCCTTCCTGTTGGCTCGCACTGTACCACACGCTGGAGTGCCCTTCCGGTAAAGGTTGCGGAAGAGGGGGATGCTGGTTAGGGATGAGCTTCGTGTTCGAGTCGAACATACGTTCGACTCGAACATCGGCTGTTCGATCGTTCGACGAAGATCGAACGATTTGGGCCGTTCGCGCCAAATTCGAGTGACGCGAACGGCCCACAATGCACTACGCCATCGCAGTGTCATCCAGGCGCTGTGATTGGCCAAGCATGCACTGTGACCCCGCATGCTTGGCCAATCACAGCGCCGGCAGCGAGGAGAGCAATGATTGGCCACAGGCAGGATGCCTGTGGCCAATTATTGCTGAGGGTGTTTAGTACACGCCCCACACTATAAAAGGCCGCCAGCACGGCGGCCTAGTGTAGTGTGTTCCGGAGCAGGGATAGAGCAGCATAGGCAGGGACAGTGACTGTTATTTCTTTCTTGCTTAACCTGGATTCCTTTAGTTTAGGGAAAGAGAAGGATAGGTAGGGAGAGTGTCAGTGTGTTTTGTGCTTGTGCTATAGTGTGCTTAAAAAAAACATTTATTCTAGGGACAGAAAACTGTAGGTAGGGACAGTGTCAGTTTCTTTCACTCTGCAAGTCCTTGTTTCCAGGGACCTGTAAGGACAGTGAGTGAATTGTCCTTGTGCTATATTGTGATTAAAAAAAACATTTTTTCTAGGGACAGAAAACTGTAGGTAGGGAGAGTGTTTTTTTTCTTTCACTCTGCAAGTCCTTGTTTCCAGGGACCTGGAAGGACAGTGAGTGAATTGTCCTTGTGCTATATTGTGCTTAAAAAAAAACATTTTTTCTAGGGACAGAAAACTGTAGGTAGGGAGAGTGTTTTTTTTTTTTCACTCTGCAAGTCCTTGTTTCCAGGGACCTGTAAGGACAGTGAGTGAATTGTCCTTGTGCTATATTGTGCTTAAAAAAAACATTTATTCTAGGGACAGAAAACTGTAGGTAGGGAGAGTGTCAGTTTATTTCACTCTGCAAGTCCTTGTTTCCAGGGACCTGTAAGGACAGTGAGTGAATTGTCCTTGTGCTATATTGTGATTAAAAAAAAACATTTTTTCTAGGGACAGAAAACTGTAGGTAGGGAGAGTGTTTTTTTTCTTTCACTCTGCAAGTCCTTGTTTCCAGGGACCTGTAAGGACAGTGAGTGAATTGTCCTTGTGCTATATTGTGCTTAAAAAAAACATTTATTCTAGGGACAGAAAACTGTAGGTAGGGAGAGTGTCAGTTTATTTCACTCTGCAAGTCCTTGTTTCCAGGGACCTGTAAGGACAGTGAGTGAATTGTCCTTGTGCTATATTGTGATTAAAAAAAACATTTTTTCTAGGGACAGAAAACTGTAGGTAGGGAGAGTGTTTTTTTTCTTTCACTCTGCAAGTCCTTGTTTCCAGGGACCTGTAAGGACAGTGAGTGAATTGTCCTTGTGCTATATTGTGATTAAAAAAAACATTTTTTCTAGGGACAGAAAACTGTAGGTAGGGAGAGTGTTTTTTTTCTTTCACTCTGCAAGTCCTTGTTTCCAGGGACCTGGAAGGACAGTGAGTGAATTGTCCTTGTGCTATATTGTGCTTAAAAAAAACATTTATTCTAGGGACAGAAAACTGTAGGTAGGGAGAGTGTCAGTTTATTTCACTCTGCAAGTCCTTGTTTCCAGGGACCTGTAAGGACAGTGAGTGAATTGTCCTTGTGCTATATTGTGATTAAAAAAAACATTTTTTCTAGGGACAGAAAACTGTAGGTAGGGAGAGTGTTTTTTTTCTTTCACTCTGCAAGTCCTTGTTTCCAGGGACCTGGAAGGACAGTGAGTGAATTGTCCTTGTGCTATATTGTGCTTAAAAAAAACATTTATTCTAGGGACAGAAAACTGTAGGTAGGGAGAGTGTCAGTTTATTTCACTCTGCAAGTCCTTGTTTCCAGGGACCTGTAAGGACAGTGAGTGAATTGTCCTTGTGCTATATTGTGATTAAAAAAACATTTTTTCTAGGGACAGAAAACTGTAGGTAGGGAGAGTGTTTTTTTTCTTTCACTCTGCAAGTCCTTGTTTCCAGGGACCTGGAAGGACAGTGAGTGAATTCTCCTTGTGCTATATTGTGCTTAAAAAAAACATTAATTCTAGGGACAGAAAACTGTAGGTAGGGAGAGTGTCAGTTTATTTCACTCTGCAAGTCCTTGTTTCCAGGGACCTGTAAGGACAGTGAGTGAATTGTCCTTGTGCTATATTGTGCTTAAAAAAAACATTTATTCTAGGGACAGAAAACTGTAGGTAGGGAGAGTGTTTATTTTCTTTCACTCTGCAAGTCCTTGTTTCCAGGGACCTGTAAGGACAGTGAGTGAATTGTCCTTGTGCTATATTGTGATTAAAAAAAACATTTATTCTAGGGACAGAAAACTGTAGGTAGGGAGAGTGTCAGTTTATTTCACTCTGCAAGTCCTTGTTTCCAGGGACCTGTAAGGACAGTGAGTGAATTGTCCTTGTGCTATATTGTGATTAAAAAAAACATTTTTTCTAGGGACAGAAAACTGTAGGTAGGGAGAGTGTTTTTTTTCTTTCACTCTGCAAGTCCTTGTTTCCAGGGACCTGGAAGGACAGTGAGTGAATTGTCCTTGTGCTATATTGTGCTTAAAAAAAAACATTTATTCTAGGGACAGAAAACTGTAGGTAGGGAGAGTGTCAGTTTATTTCACTCTGCAAGTCCTTGTTTCCAGGGACCTGTAAGGACAGTGAGTGAATTGTCCTTGTGCTATATTGTGATTAAAAAAAACATTTTTTCTAGGGACAGAAAACTGTAGGTAGGGAGAGTGTTTTTTTTCTTTCACTCTGCAAGTCCTTGTTTCCAGGGACCTGGAAGGACAGTGAGTGAATTGTCCTTGTGCTATATTGTGCTTAAAAAAAAACATTTATTCTAGGGACAGAAAACTGTAGGTAGGGAGAGTGTCAGTTTATTTCACTCTGCAAGTCCTTGTTTCCAGGGACCTGTAAGGACAGTGAGTGAATTGTCCTTGTGCTATATTGTGATTAAAAAAAACATTTTTTCTAGGGACAGAAAACTGTAGGTAGGGAGAGTGTTTTTTTTCTTTCACTCTGCAAGTCCTTGTTTCCAGGGACCTGGAAGGACAGTGAGTGAATTCTCCTTGTGCTATATTGTGCTTAAAAAAAACATTAATTCTAGGGACAGAAAACTGTAGGTAGGGAGAGTGTCAGTTTATTTCACTCTGCAAGTCCTTGTTTCCAGGGACCTGTAAGGACAGTGAGTGAATTGTCCTTGTGCTATATTGTGCTTAAAAAAAACATTTATTCTAGGGACAGAAAACTGTAGGTAGGGAGAGTGTTTATTTTCTTTCACTCTGCAAGTCCTTGTTTCCAGGGACCTGTAAGGACAGTGAGTGAATTGTCCTTGTGCTATATTGTGATTAAAAAAAACATTTATTCTAGGGACAGAAAACTGTAGGTAGGGAGAGTGTCAGTTTATTTCACTCTGCAAGTCCTTGTTTCCAGGGACCTGTAAGGACAGTGAGTGAATTGTCCTTGTGCTATATTGTGATTAAAAAAAAACATTTTTTCTAGGGACAGAAAACTGTAGGTAGGGAGAGTGTTTTTTTTCTTTCACTCTGCAAGTCCTTGTTTCCAGGGACCTGTAAGGACAGTGAGTGAATTGTCCTTGTGCTATATTGTGCTTAAAAAAAACATTTATTCTAGGGACAGAAAACTGTAGGTAGGGAGAGTGTCAGTTTATTTCACTCTGCAAGTCCTTGTTTCCAGGGACCTGTAAGGACAGTGAGTGAATTGTTCTTGTGCTATATTGTGATTAAAAAAAACATTTTTTCTAGGGACAGAAAACTGTAGGTAGGGAGGGTGTCAGTTTATTTCAGTCTGCAAGTCCTTGTTTCCAGGGACCTGTAAGGACAGTGAGTGAATTGTTCTTGTGCTATATTGTGATTAAAAAAAACATTTTTTCTAGGGACAGAAAACTGTAGGTAGGGAGAGTGTTTTTTTTCTTTCACTCTGCAAGTCCTTGTTTCCAGGGACCTGTAAGGACAGTGAGTGAATTGTCCTTGTGCTATATTGTGCTTAAAAAAAACATTTATTCTAGGGACAGAAAACTGTAGGTAGGGAGAGTGTCAGTTTATTTCACTCTGCAAGTCCTTGTTTCCAGGGACCTGTAAGGACAGTGAGTGAATTGTCCTTGTGCTATATTGTGATTAAAAAAAACATTTTTTCTAGGGACAGAAAACTGTAGGTAGGGAGAGTGTTTTTTTTCTTTCACTCTGCAAGTCCTTGTTTCCAGGGACCTGTAAGGACAGTGAGTGAATTGTCCTTGTGCTATATTGTGCTTAAAAAAAACATTTATTCTAGGGACAGAAAACTGTAGGTAGGGAGAGTGTCAGTTTATTTCACTCTGCAAGTCCTTGTTTCCAGGGACCTGTAAGGACAGTGAGTGAATTGTCCTTGTGCTATATTGTGATTAAAAAAAACATTTTTTCTAGGGACAGAAAACTGTAGGTAGGGAGAGTGTTTTTTTTCTTTCACTCTGCAAGTCCTTGTTTCCAGGGACCTGGAAGGACAGTGAGTGAATTGTCCTTGTGCTATATTGTGCTTAAAAAAAAACATTTTTTCTAGGGACAGAAAACTGTAGGTAGGGAGAGTGTTTTTTTTTTTTCACTCTGCAAGTCCTTGTTTCCAGGGACCTGTAAGGACAGTGAGTGAATTGTCCTTGTGCTATATTGTGCTTAAAAAAAACATTTATTCTAGGGACAGAAAACTGTAGGTAGGGAGAGTGTCAGTTTATTTCACTCTGCAAGTCCTTGTTTCCAGGGACCTGTAAGGACAGTGAGTGAATTGTCCTTGTGCTATATTGTGATTAAAAAAAACATTTTTTCTAGGGACAGAAAACTGTAGGTAGGGAGAGTGTTTTTTTTCTTTCACTCTGCAAGTCCTTGTTTCCAGGGACCTGTAAGGACAGTGAGTGAATTGTCCTTGTGCTATATTGTGATTAAAAAAAACATTTTTTCTAGGGACAGAAAACTGTAGGTAGGGAGAGTGTTTTTTTTCTTTCACTCTGCAAGTCCTTGTTTCCAGGGACCTGGAAGGACAGTGAGTGAATTGTCCTTGTGCTATATTGTGCTTAAAAAAAAACATTTATTCTAGGGACAGAAAACTGTAGGTAGGGAGAGTGTCAGTTTATTTCACTCTGCAAGTCCTTGTTTCCAGGGACCTGTAAGGACAGTGAGTGAATTGTCCTTGTGCTATATTGTGATTAAAAAAAACATTTTTTCTAGGGACAGAAAACTGTAGGTAGGGAGAGTGTTTTTTTTCTTTCACTCTGCAAGTCCTTGTTTCCAGGGACCTGGAAGGACAGTGAGTGAATTCTCCTTGTGCTATATTGTGCTTAAAAAAAACATTAATTCTAGGGACAGAAAACTGTAGGTAGGGAGAGTGTCAGTTTATTTCACTCTGCAAGTCCTTGTTTCCAGGGACCTGTAAGGACAGTGAGTGAATTGTCCTTGTGCTATATTGTGCTTAAAAAAAACATTTATTCTAGGGACAGAAAACTGTAGGTAGGGAGAGTGTTTATTTTCTTTCACTCTGCAAGTCCTTGTTTCCAGGGACCTGTAAGGACAGTGAGTGAATTGTCCTTGTGCTATATTGTGATTAAAAAAAACATTTATTCTAGGGACAGAAAACTGTAGGTAGGGAGAGTGTCAGTTTATTTCACTCTGCAAGTCCTTGTTTCCAGGGACCTGTAAGGACAGTGAGTGAATTGTCCTTGTGCTATATTGTGATTAAAAAAAACATTTTTTCTAGGGACAGAAAACTGTAGGTAGGGAGAGTGTTTTTTTTCTTTCACTCTGCAAGTCCTTGTTTCCAGGGACCTGTAAGGACAGTGAGTGAATTGTCCTTGTGCTATATTGTGCCTAAAAAAAACATTTATTCTAGGGACAGAAAACTGTAGGTAGGGAGAGTGTCAGTTTATTTCACTCTGCAAGTCCTTGTTTCCAGGGACCTGTAAGGACAGTGAGTGAATTGTTCTTGTGCTATATTGTGATTAAAAAAAACATTTTTTCTAGGGACAGAAAACTGTAGGTAGGGAGAGTGTCAGTTTATTTCACTCTGCAAGTCCTTGTTTCCAGGGACCTGTAAGGACAGTGAGTGAATTGTTCTTGTGCTATATTGTGATTAAAAAAAACATTTTTTCTAGGGACAGAAAACTGTAGGTAGGGAGAGTGTTTTTTTTCTTTCACTCTGCAAGTCCTTGTTTCCAGGGACCTGTAAGGACAGTGAGTGAATTGTCCTTGTGCTATATTGTGCTTAAAAAAAACATTTATTCTAGGGACAGAAAACTGTAGGTAGGGAGAGTGTCAGTTTATTTCACTCTGCAAGTCCTTGTTTCCAGGGACCTGTAAGGACAGTGAGTGAATTGTCCTTGTGCTATATTGTGATTAAAAAAAACATTTTTTCTAGGGACAGAAAACTGTAGGTAGGGAGAGTGTTTTTTTTCTTTCACTCTGCAAGTCCTTGTTTCCAGGGACCTGTAAGGACAGTGAGTGAATTGTCCTTGTGCTATATTGTGCTTAAAAAAAACATTTATTCTAGGGACAGAAAACTGTAGGTAGGGAGAGTGTCAGTTTATTTCACTCTGCAAGTCCTTGTTTCCAGGGACCTGTAAGGACAGTGAGTGAATTGTCCTTGTGCTATATTGTGATTAAAAAAAACATTTTTTCTAGGGACAGAAAACTGTAGGTAGGGAGAGTGTTTTTTTTCTTTCACTCTGCAAGTCCTTGTTTCCAGGGACCTGGAAGGACAGTGAGTGAATTGTCCTTGTGCTATATTGTGCTTAAAAAAAAAACATTTTTTCTAGGGACAGAAAACTGTAGGTAGGGAGAGTGTTTTTTTTTTTTTCACTCTGCAAGTCCTTGTTTCCAGGGACCTGTAAGGACAGTGAGTGAATTGTCCTTGTGCTATATTGTGCTTAAAAAAAACATTTATTCTAGGGACAGAAAACTGTAGGTAGGGAGAGTGTCAGTTTATTTCACTCTGCAAGTCCTTGTTTCCAGGGACCTGTAAGGACAGTGAGTGAATTGTCCTTGTGCTATATTGTGATTAAAAAAAACATTTTTTCTAGGGACAGAAAACTGTAGGTAGGGAGAGTGTTTTTTTTCTTTCACTCTGCAAGTCCTTGTTTCCAGGGACCTGTAAGGACAGTGAGTGAATTGTCCTTGTGCTATATTGTGCTTAAAAAAAACATTTATTCTAGGGACAGAAAACTGTAGGTAGGGAGAGTGTCAGTTTATTTCACTCTGCAAGTCCTTGTTTCCAGGGACCTGTAAGGACAGTGAGTGAATTGTCCTTGTGCTATATTGTGATTAAAAAAAACATTTTTTCTAGGGACAGAAAACTGTAGGTAGGGAGAGTGTTTTTTTTCTTTCACTCTGCAAGTCCTTGTTTCCAGGGACCTGTAAGGACAGTGAGTGAATTGTCCTTGTGCTATATTGTGATTAAAAAAAACATTTTTTCTAGGGACAGAAAACTGTAGGTAGGGAGAGTGTTTTTTTTCTTTCACTCTGCAAGTCCTTGTTTCCAGGGACCTGTAAGGACAGTGAGTGAATTGTCCTTGTGCTATATTGTGCTTAAAAAAAACATTTATTCTAGGGACAGAAAACTGTAGGTAGGGAGAGTGTCAGTTTATTTCACTCTGCAAGTCCTTGTTTCCAGGGACCTGTAAGGACAGTGAGTGAATTGTCCTTGTGCTATATTGTGATTAAAAAAAACATTTTTTCTAGGGACAGAAAACTGTAGGTAGGGAGAGTGTTTTTTTTCTTTCACTCTGCAAGTCCTTGTTTCCAGGGACCTGTAAGGACAGTGAGTGAATTGTCCTTGTGCTATATTGTGCTTAAAAAAAACATTTATTCTAGGGACAGAAAACTGTAGGTAGGGAGAGTGTCAGTTTATTTCACTCTGCAAGTCCTTGTTTCCAGGGACCTGTAAGGACAGTGAGTGAATTGTCCTTGTGCTATATTGTGATTAAAAAAAACATTTTTTCTAGGGACAGAAAACTGTAGGTAGGGAGAGTGTTTTTTTTCTTTCACTCTGCAAGTCCTTGTTTCCAGGGACCTGTAAGGACAGTGAGTGAATTGTCCTTGTGCTATATTGTGATTAAAAAAAACATTTTTTCTAGGGACAGAAAACTGTAGGTAGGGAGAGTGTTTTTTTTCTTTCACTCTGCAAGTCCTTGTTTCCAGGGACCTGTAAGGACAGTGAGTGAATTGTCCTTGTGCTATATTGTGCTTAAAAAAAACATTTATTCTAGGGACAGAAAACTGTAGGTAGGGAGAGTGTCAGTTTATTTCACTCTGCAAGTCCTTGTTTCCAGGGACCTGTAAGGACAGTGAGTGAATTGTTCTTGTGCTATATTGTGATTAAAAAAAACATTTTTTCTAGGGACAGAAAACTGTAGGTAGGGAGAGTGTCAGTTTATTTCACTCTGCAAGTCCTTGTTTCCAGGGACCTGTAAGGACAGTGAGTGAATTGTTCTTGTGCTATATTGTGATTAAAAAAAACATTTTTTCTAGGGACAGAAAACTGTAGGTAGGGAGAGTGTTTTTTTTCTTTCACTCTGCAAGTCCTTGTTTCCAGGGACCTGTAAGGACAGTGAGTGAATTGTCCTTGTGCTATATTGTGCTTAAAAAAAACATTTATTCTAGGGACAGAAAACTGTAGGTAGGGAGAGTGTCAGTTTATTTCACTCTGCAAGTCCTTGTTTCCAGGGACCTGTAAGGACAGTGAGTGAATTGTCCTTGTGCTATATTGTGATTAAAAAAAACATTTTTTCTAGGGACAGAAAACTGTAGGTAGGGAGAGTGTTTTTTTTCTTTCACTCTGCAAGTCCTTGTTTCCAGGGACCTGTAAGGACAGTGAGTGAATTGTCCTTGTGCTATATTGTGCTTAAAAAAAACATTTATTCTAGGGACAGAAAACTGTAGGTAGGGAGAGTGTCAGTTTATTTCACTCTGCAAGTCCTTGTTTTCAGGGACCTGTAAGGACAGTGAGTGAATTGTCCTTGTGCTATATTGTGATTAAAAAAAACATTTTTTCTAGGGACAGAAAACTGTAGGTAGGGAGAGTGTTTTTTTTCTTTCACTCTGCAAGTCCTTGTTTCCAGGGACCTGTAAGGACAGTGAGTGAATTGTCCTTGTGCTATATTGTGATTAAAAAAAACATTTTTTCTAGGGACAGAAAACTGTAGGTAGGGAGAGTGTTTTTTTTCTTTCACTCTGCAAGTCCTTGTTTCCAGGGACCTGTAAGGACAGTGAGTGAATTGTCCTTGTGCTATATTGTGCTTAAAAAAAACATTTATTCTAGGGACAGAAAACTGTAGGTAGGGAGAGTGTCAGTTTATTTCACTCTGCAAGTCCTTGTTTCCAGGGACCTGTAAGGACAGTGAGTGAATTGTCCTTGTGCTATATTGTGCTTAAAAAAAACATTTATTCTAGGGACAGAAAACTGTAGGTAGGGAGAGTGTTTATTTTCTTTCACTCTGCAAGTCCTTGTTTCCAGGGACCTGTAAGGACAGTGAGTGAATTGTCCTTGTGCTATATTGTGATTAAAAAAAACATTTATTCTAGGGACAGAAAACTGTAGGTAGGGAGAGTGTCAGTTTATTTCACTCTGCAAGTCCTTGTTTCCAGGGACCTGTAAGGACAGTGAGTGAATTGTCCTTGTGCTATATTGTGATTAAAAAAAACATTTTTTCTAGGGACAGAAAACTGTAGGTAGGGAGAGTGTTTTTTTTCTTTCACTCTGCAAGTCCTTGTTTCCAGGGACCTGTAAGGACAGTGAGTGAATTGTCCTTGTGCTATATTGTGCTTAAAAAAAACATTTATTCTAGGGACAGAAAACTGTAGGTAGGGAGAGTGTCAGTTTCTTTCACTGTGAAAGTCCTTGTTTCAAGGGACAGAGAAGGACACCTGAAGGTAGCCCTTATTGCTTTTTTCCCATCTCCCTGCAGGCCATCTATTAGAATGTCTGGAAGGCAAACAAGGAGAGGCAGACAGTCAGGAGGCAATAAAAGAGGGCAAGCAGGCTCTGTGTCTGGGGGCAACAGTGCTGGTCGTGGACGCGGTGCATTGTCATCAGCACATGGCCATGGGACACGCTTGTCCTTCTTTTCGGCAGCTGGACATGTTGAGCCACATCATGCCGAAGACTTGGTAGAGTGGATGACCAAGCCCTCCTCCTCCTCCTCATCCTCTCTCACCCAGGCTCAGGGTACTGGAAAAGCAGCTGCCAAAGCGTCGTCTTCCCTGGTATCAATGTCAGACAAATCATCAGTCACTCCTTCCCTAGACCCACCATGTCCTCCTCCTGAGGAGTCCCCCGAACTGTTTCAGCACAGTGTTGGGTACATGCTCCAGGAGGATGCCCAGCGTTTCGAAGGGTCTGATGATGAAACCCAGCTAGAGGAAGGCAGTAGCGTGAGAGCAGAGAGAGGGGATGCTCAAGAAGGACACCAATCTGGCAGTCATGTTCCAGCAGCTGCAGCATACTGCCAGATTGGCTCCAGTGATGAGGAGGGAGGGGATGATGAGGTCACTGACTCCACGTGGGTGCCTAATAGGAGAGAGGAGGAGGAGGAGGATGAGGAGGAGGCACATCTCCAACGAGGCAGGATGCCCTTTGGTGGCCAGCGTAAGGGCAGTACACCGACGGAATCACACCGCAGAGCTCCGCCTGTGCAGGGCGCTGCCTCTGCCCGTCATTCAAAAAGTTCTTTGGTGTGGGCCTTTTTTGAGGCTAGTGCATCAGATCGCACAGCTGCTGTTTGCAACATATGTCTCAAGCGTATATCGCGTGGCCAAAACATCAGCCGCTTGGGTACCACATGCCTGACCAGACATATGTTGACCTGCCATGCAGCTCGTTGGCAAGCCTACCTCAAAGACCCACACCAAAGAACAAAGCGGACCTCTCCTTGCACCGCATCAGCTGGGATCTCCAACCCCACTATAACTTCAGTCCTCTCTGAAACATGCACTGAGAGGAATGAAGGTGTAGAATTAGGTGTGTCACAGCCAAGTACTTGCGGCCACTCTGCTAGCAGTACACCGACGTCCGATTCTAGCAGGCAAATTTCCCTGCCCCAGCTGCTGGACCGTCGAAAGAAGTTCACCCCCAGCCATCCACATGCCCAGCGGTTGAATGCTAGCTTGGCTAAATTGCTAGCGCTTCAACTGCTGCCTTTTCAGTTGGTAGACTCGGCCCCCTTCCGTGAGTTTGTGCAATGTGCGGTTCCTCAGTGGCAGGTTCCCAAACGCCACTTTTTCTCACGGAAGGGTATTCCGGCTCTCTACCGGCATGTGGAAGGCAATGTCTTGGCCTCGCTGGACAGGGCGGTCAGCGGTAAGGTGCATATTACCGCTGACTCATGGTCCAGCAGGCATGGACAGGGACGTTACCTTTCTTTCACGGCCCATTGGGTCACTCTTTTGGCAGCTGGGAAGGATGCAGGACAAGGTGCAGTAGTGTTGGAGGTTGTCCCACCGCCACGCCTCCAAAATGCTACTACTGGTTGTGACACACCTCTCTCCTCCACCCCCTCCTCTTCTTCTTCCTCCATGGCCTCTTCCTGTGGTTTGTCCTATGAACCAGCGGTGCTCCGTAGCCGTTCACAGGGCTACGCAAGTACGCAGGCAAAAAGATGCCATGCCGTGCTTGCGCTGGTGTGTTTGGGGGACAGAAGCCACACTGGGGCAGAGGTCCTGTCTGCTCTGCAGGGCCAGGCCGAGAGGTGGTTGACGCCACGCCAGCTTAAGCCAGGAATGGTGGTTTGCGACAATGGCACCAACCTCCTCTCCGCCCTCCGACAGGGACAACTGACCCATGTGCCCTGTGTGGCTCACGTCCTTAACCTGGTGGTGCAGCGGTTCTTGGGCAGGTACCCGGGCTTACAGGATGTCCTGAGGCAGGCCAGGAAAGTCTGTGTGCATTTCCGCAGATCTTATAATGCCAGTGCTCGCCTGGCTGAGCTGCAAAAGGAGTTGAACCTGCCCAAGAACCGCCTTATATGTGACATGCCCACCAGGTGGAACTCAACGTTGGCCATGCTGCAGCGGCTGCACACGCAGCAGAGGGCCATCAATGAGTACCTGTGCGACTACGGCACCAGGACAGGGTCAGGGGAGCTTGGTTTTTTTTCTCCACGCCAGTGGGGCATGATCAGGGATGCATGCACTGTCCTGGCACCATTTGAGGAGGCCACGAGGATGGTGAGCAGTGACAGTGCATGCATCAGTGACACTGTACCTCTTGTCCACCTGTTGGAGCACACGCTGCGTGGAATAATGGACAGGGCACTTGAGGCAGAACAGAGGCAGGAAGAGGAGGACTTCCTTGCCTCTCAAGGCCCCCTTTACCCAGACAGTGTTCTTTCTGTCCCACCCATCGCACAGGAAGAGGAAGAGGAGGAGGAGGAGGAGGAGGAGGATTGTGTCAGCATGGAGGTGGAGGCTGGCACTCAGCATCATCAGCAGCAGTCTTTTAGGGATGATTTACAGTCCCAAGAAACCAGTGGACTTGTACGTGGCTGGGAGGAGGTGGCTGCGGATCATGTCGTCCTTAGTGACCCAGAGGACTCCGGAGCGAATGCCTCAGCAAACCTACGCTGCATGGCCTCCCTGATCCTGCAAAGTCTGCGGAAGGATCCTCGTATTCTTCGGATCAAGGAGAGGGACCATTACTGGCTGGCCACTCTCCTTGATCCACGGTACAAGGGTAAGGTTGCGGACCTTATGTTACCTTCGCAGAGGGAGCAGAGGATGAGACAACTCCGGGAGGCCTTGCAGAAAGGTCTGTGCAACGCGTTCCCAGAGACTGGGAGGTTACAAACTCCTGGTCCTGGACAACGAGTTGCTGAGGCTTCGGCCAGTCAAAGAAGGAGCGGTGGGGAAGGTGGCCGTCTGACCGATGCGTTCAGACAATTCTTTAGTCCGCAGCCCCAAAGTATGATCGGTTCCAGCAACCATCGCCAGCGTCTGATAAACATGGTGCAGGAATATCTAGGGGCAAGGTCAGACTTGGACACCTTCCCCACCGAAAATCCTCTGGCTTACTGGGTCTTGAGGATGGATCACTGGCCAGAGCTTGCACAGTATGCAATTGAGCTACTGGCCTGTCCTGCATCCAGCGTTCTTTCGGAACGCACATTCAGTGCTGCTGGAGGATTTGTCACGGATCACAGGGTGCGCCTGTCCACCGACTCGGTTGATCGACTGACTTTCATCAAGATGAACCAGTCTTGGATCACCACCAGCTACCACACACCTGATGCTGATATAACAGACTAATTGATTTTAACATGTCACATCCCTTCAAGACTGATGCTGATGCTGAGTGTCTGTGCTGTTATGTTGACTGGCTATCCTCCTCCTCCGAGTCCTCAATGATACCATTGATGATGATAGCTTGGAAGATCATTTTTGTTTATGGGTGCCGCCACCAGTGGCTAAGGCCCAATTTTTCAGCCCCTGTTTTACAGGGGCGTGTAATTACAATTTTTTTAGCAATAATTTGCCATAGGGCTCATTGCTGTGCTCCAAGTACAGTATCTGTGAGGGGTTGGAGTGTTGTGGCACCAGTGCCTAAGGCCCAATTTTTCAGCCCCTGTTTAACAGGGGCGTGTCATTACAATTTTTGAAGCAATACTTTGCAACAGGGCTCATTGCTGTGCTCCAAGTACAGTATCTGTGAGGGGTTGTAGTGTTGTGCCACCAGTGCCTAAGGCCCAATTTTTCAGCCCCTGTTCAACAGGGGCATGCAATTACAATTCTTGATCTAATAATTCACAGCAGGGTCCATTGCTGCACCCACCAAGAGTAACTCTGAGGGCTTACAGTCTTGTGGCAACGCCACCACCACCACCACCACGAAAGGCCCAATTTTTCAGCCCCTGTTCAAAAGGGGCATGTAATTACAATTCTTGATCTAATAATTCACAGCAGGGCCCATTGCTGCACCCACCAAGAGTAACTGTCAGGGCTTACAGTGTTGTGGCACCAGCACCACCATCAAAGCCCCAATTTTTACTACCACTGTTCAACAATTATATGTAATTAAAATTCCTGATATAATAGTTGACAGCAGGGCGTTCCAGCACCAACCAAGAGTAACTGAGTGCTTACAGTGTTGTGCCAACACCAACAACTAAGGGGCCTATTTCTGCAGAGTATATACGGCAGGTCCCTACTTTCAAACATCCAACTTACAAACGACTCCTACTTGCAAACGAAAGAAGACAACAGGAAGTGAGAGGAAATCTACCCCTAGAAAGGAAAATTCTCTCCTGTAAGAATAAATATGGGAGAAAGGGGTCTCATCTGTACTGATGCTTTATCAGCAATCCTTGTTTCAAGAAAAACACCACATTTCAAAAACAGTTGTCATTGGGACGGAAAGTGAGGTGAAATGTTCTGAACAGGGGCACAGACAGCAAAACAAATGTTACAGGGGTGATAACCCTTACCTATGTTTCCCAAAAAGTTTAAAAATAGATTTTTGGGCTGGAGCTACACTTCAACAATGTACCTGTTCAAAATTACAAACACATTCTACATAAGAACAAACCTACAGTCCCTGTCTTGTATGCACCGCCTGTATACGGCTGTTCAGAGTATATAGGGCCTTTTTTATTTTATGTGCGGGGTTCCCCTTAATATCCATACAAGACCCAAAGGGGCTGGTAATGGGCTGGGGTAGGGGGGGGGGTCATGGGGTAGCTATGCCATTTTTCTTAAAGAATTTCATCCATATTACCGGGACCAGACATTACATTAAAGCCGCAAGCAGTTTTAAATGGCTTTTTTTTCCTTTAGAAGTGTCATTTTGTGCAGGGACAGTTCTAAACACGGGAAACACGTGGCACTTCACAGGCATACTTTAGACACCCCCCAGGTACGATATTTAAAGGAATATTTGACTTTTTTTTTTTCACTTTATGCATCATTAAAATGACTGCTCCCGAAAAACGACCGTTTTTAAAACTTCTTTTTGCATTGATACATGTCCCCTGGTGCACAACCCGGGTTCCCAAACCCTATTTATGACAATAACATGCATAATAGTTGTTATAATTAGCACTTTAGAATTCGAACGTTCGCATCCATTGTATTTAATAGGGTTCTAATGTTCGTTCGAACTTTCGGTCCGTTCGCGGGTTCTGGTGCGAACCGAACCCGGGGGTGTTCGGCTCATCACTAATGCTGGTATAGTAATTATCCACATAAAGGTGGTAACCCTTTTCAAGGAGTGGATATATAAGCTCCCAAACAACCTTTCCGCTGGCACCGATGTACTCAGGACATTCAGGGGGATGCAGTTGGGAGTCCTTCCCTTCATACACCAGGAAGGCGTAAATGTAGCCAGTGACCCGGTCACATAGCTTGTAGATTTTAACCCCATATCGGGTCCTTTTGCTTGGAATAAACTGCTTGATGCCAAGCCTGCCTGTGAAGTGGACCAATGACTCATCCACGGATATATTTTGGTCGGGGATATATAACTGGGGGAATTTCTCAGAGAAAAAATTTAGAAGTGGCCGAATTTTAAATAATTTGTCATGTGATGGGTCATTTCGGGGAGGGCACTGGGTATTGTCATTGTAATGGAGAAAGCGCATTATCATGAGGTATCTGGATCTTGACATAATGGATGAAAAGACTGGCATGTGCTGGATGGGTTTGGAGGACCAATAGGAGTATACTTCATTTTTTTTTGAGAGCCCCATGTTGAACGTTAGGCCTAAAAATAATTTAAATTCCTCCACTGTCAATTCTCTCCACACATAGGGATGGGCATAACTTGAATCAGGGTTGTTAGTTATGAATTGTTGTGCAAAGAGGTTGCACTGGGTCACGATGGAGGATAATAGGTCTTGGGTAAAAATTAAATTAAAAAAATCAATAGGGGCAAAATTCTCTGTGTTCACCTGAACACCTGGCTGGGCGGTGAAAGGGGGGATGTTTGCTGCTCCTGAATTGGGGGGAAGCCACAGAGGGTTTTCAAGGGCATAGGGAAGGCTGGCATGGGTCCTAACCCTTTGGGGCTGAGATGACACCCCGCTAGTTCTTGGCCTTTGCTGTAGTGGTACTTCATTTCTTGTGGATGGCACTGTGCTACTGGTGGATGGCACTGAGCTGCTGGTTGATGCCACAGCACTACTTGTGGTAGCCTGCTGATCCATGTCAGAACGCCTTCGTTTCCTGGGCACACTTTCCTCTTCCTCTGAATCTGTAGAAGACCCACTGCTTATAACAGGTTCATATTCTGAACCAGAATCAGACTCAGAGAGCTCGTCGCTGCTCTCGTCAGTCAAGCAAAGCTGTTGGTATGCCTCCTCAGCGGAAAACATTTTTTTCGCCATACTGGTGACTGTGGGCTGTGGTGACAAACTGTGGTAGGAAAACTGGAACAGATATGGCTGCACTGATGGGTGCTGATGAGGCTGGTCTAATGAGGCTGCACTGCTGGGTTCTGATGAGGGTGCTGCTGGGTTCTGAGGAGGGTGCTTCTGGGTTCTGATGAGGATGCACTGCTGGTAACTGATGAGGGTGCAGATGAGCACTATAGTGGCGCTGATGTGGTACTGATGGCACCGATGGGGCACTGTAGTGGCACTGGGCACTGTAGTGGCACTGGTGGAGCACTGGCGGCACCGATGGGCACTGAAGTGGCAGAGGTGGCACTGATGAGCACTGGTGGCACTGATGAGCTTTGTAGTGACACTGATCAGCCTTGTAGTGACACTGATCAGCCTTGTAGTGACACTGATCAGCCTTGTGGTGGCACTGATCAGCCTTGTGGTGGCACTGATGGACACTAGTGGCACTGATGGGTACTCTGGTGGCACTGGTGGCACTGATGGGCACTGTAGTGGCACTGATGAGTATTTTTGTGGCACTGCTTACACAGATGGGTACTGTAGGGGAGCTGTAGGGGCGCTGATGGGTAGTGTGGGGCACAGATTGGCACTGTGTGGCACTGTGTGGCACTGCTGAATATATATGAGACACTCACTGTTAAAAGGATCTCTCCTCTCCTCACACGCTGTATCGGTGTGAGGAGAGAAGAGAGCTGGACCTCTGTTTGACCCCAGTTTGTTTACATTCTGATCGCTCCCTCATTGGAGGGAGCGATCAGGTGGTAAAGAGCCGCTATCATTGGCTCTTCACCGCGATCCTTGTTGCAGTGGGAGCCGTGAACTCGGCGAGCACGGACACTTCCGCGAGCGCGCACCAGGGGGCGCGCGGGAAGCGCGAATGCACGAGGACGTCCCAGGGACGTGAGCTCAGGATAACTCGACCACTCTGTGGACGTCTTTTGTCCATGACGCGGTCGGGAAGTGGTTAAGACCATTGGGCGTAAGTCACGTTTGACGCCGCTTCCGTCATCCAATGGTATGGAGTCGAGTTAGCCGGAGGTAAAGGAGAAGCCGTTGCCACAAAGGGACGAGCACTGCTTTTACCAGAGGTAAGCTTGGAAGGGATGAAGTTCTTAAAGTGTACCAGAACAGACGCTTCACTAGCCGGGGACGGTGAAGTAAGTGGAAAAGCTTCAGTGGATACTTATCCAGGAATACAGCGGGTAGCTGTGAGTAAAGCTTGAAGGAGTACAGCGGGTAGCTGTAAGTAAAGCTTCACGATAAGTACAGCGGTTAGCTGTGGGTGACGCTCGAGGGATCCAGCAGGTGGCTGAGAGTCCAAGAAGTCTAGTGAGAGATGGCAAGCTGAGCTTAAAGTGGAGTTCCACCCTGAAAAAAAAATTTGGACCAAAAATCCTAAAAAAAATAGAAAAAAAATTATTGAAAAAATAATAATTTTACTTACCAGAAATAGCGGTTGCTATGCGGAAGTCCCTAATCTGCCTCTTCATCGTCTGCGGCTGGTCAGCTTCCTCCGTCCTACTCGCGGTGTCTTCTGGTGAATGGGGCGCACTGCCTTCTGGGAACTGTGTGTATTCCAGAGAGCAGCCGGCCCATTCACAAAGCGTCGCGCGGATCGCACTTGCGCAGTAGAAAACTGGCAGTGAAGCCGCACGGCGGTGGCGGGAGCTGCCAGGATCGAGGGATCGGCCTCGGGGGGGCTGACATCGCGGGCGAGTAGGACAGGTAAGTGTCCTTATTAAAAGTCAGCAGCTACAGTGTTTGTAGCTTCTGACTTTTAAAAAAAACAATATCGCGGGTGGAATTCCCCTTTTAAGGGAACACTAAAGCTTTGTTTTTTTTTTTTTTTTTAAAAATCACAAACATGTTATACTTACCTGCACTGTGCAGCTCGTTTTGCACAGCGTGGCCCCGAACCTGGTCTTCTGGGGTCCCTCGGCGGCTGTCTCGGCTCCCCCTGCAAGAACTTTCCACCTTCATGCGAGCTCAGATGGTGGAAAGTTCTTGCGGGCGTGCTTGTGTGATACAGCCGGCGGCCATAGCCGCTCACTGTATCACTCGGCCCCGCCCCCCCGGCATGCCGCGTCATTGGATATGATTGACAGCAGCGTGAGCCAATGGCTGCGCTGTTTTCAATCAACCAATGAATGTGGCGAGAAGCCTGCGCGTTCATGGCGCGGGACTTTCGAGGGGTCAGGTAAGTAAACGGGGGCTCGGGGGTGGGGGGGCATTAAGGTGAAAAAACATGTACCTTTACAACCCCTTTAAGGATCTACAGGGGGATACTGTGAGTTAAACTGGAAGATCTACAGTAGGATACTGTGAGAGAAGTTGTTGCTATAGGAGACAACAGTTGCTACAAGATACAGATTGCTGCATTAAGCTTAAAGGCCCTTTATCTGTATTGCTGTCTGCCTAGTTCTATTTTTGTCTGCGGAGCTTGCCTAATTGCTATTGCATTTGCTTAATGCCCACGAGCGGAATTTCCGTCTGAAAAAGTCTGATGTGAGCTTTTCATCAGAGATTCCAACCGTGTGTATCAGACTTTTTCTGTCAGAATTTCCGACGAACTTAGATAGAAAACAGGTTCTCTATTTTTCAGACGGAAAAAATTCCTATGCGAAAATCCGTTCGTCTGTATGCAATTCTGACAGGAAAAAACACACGCATGCTCAGAAACAATTTGACGCATGCTCAGAAGCATTGAACTTATTTTTCTCGCCTCGTCGTAGTGTTGTACATCACTGCGTTCTTAACGCTCGAAAGTTCAGAGAACTTTTGTGTGACCGTGTGTATGCAAGCCAAGTTTGAGCAGAATTTCGTCGGAAAAACCATCCAACTTTTTTCCAACGGAAATTCCGCTCGTGTGTACAGGGCATAAGGCCCCTTTCACACGGTCGGACCGTTCAGGTCCGCCTGTCAGTTTTTTCGGCGGACCTGAACGGCCGCTCCATGCTTCTCTATGGAGCGTCGGATGTCAGCGGTGACATGTCTGCTGACATCCGATCCGATCCGCTAAAATCAGACGGATGGCGATACGTCGCCATCCGTCCATGGCGGATCGGATCGGGTGAGATCTGATGAAAACGGACATGTTGTCCGTTTTTGTCCGATCTCTCCATAGGAGACAGCGGCACTGGACAAGCCCCTCCCTGCTCAGTAAGCAGAGAGGGACCTGTCCTCTGCTGGCTCAGCGGAGATCAGCGGAGGGATCTCCCGCTGAGCTGGCGGACCGCTGCAAGCGGATCCGTCCCAATGTGAAAGGGGCCCAAGGGTGTCCTGCAGGCTGTGCCCTAACCCTCTCTCCCACCATTCCTGTTAAGAAAAATAAAACCTAATCAGCAAGGCTTTATTCTTTTTTCTCTTTGAGTCAACTTGAAGAGAGTGAGAACAGGAAGTTGAAAGAAAGTAGGGGAAGGTTCAGGCACGCAACACTTAAGTTCAGTATCTACACTCATCGCCACTCAAGCCTGAGTGGGTATTGCTCACCCGGATAGTCCCTATGAGAGCGGTCCTAGCAGCCGGAATGGAGCACGGATATCAGAGATAATGAATCCCTCTTTAGGCGAGTTTCCAGGCCTCTCCCCGAGACAGCAGTACCGTCGCTAATCTCCTGGGACTGATCCTCCCCTGAGCTCCTTTCCTCAAGATGGGCCCCCTACAAACGGGCAGCCTGGGATCCTTCTCTGAAGCGTAGGCCCTTGTCAGCAGAGCTGGGCCTACAATGCAGCAACAGGGCCTCGGGCTGAAGGTGCCATGCGGGTCACAAGGCACACTCACTCGACCAGAGGTCCCCCCGCCTGACGCCTTGGGGTCCCCCTGGAATCACCTCGCGCCAAATGGCGTCTGCCCCTTTTGTACCCTCTCCCAGCATGCACAGCGGGTTGACCACGCCCACTGCATGGCTGCCGATAGAGGACACCCAAGGTGCTGTGATACCCCCCCGTAGTTCAACCTATGCCGGCGGTGACAGTGCCACCCACAGGCAACGGAGAACACTACTGCCAGGCAGTATCACACCCAGAGCAGAAGCAAAATTTAATCATAAATTGGTCTGAGCCCAACTACCGGCTCAGAATGCCCTTAAATTTCCACATAGCGCCCCCAAATATTGGGGGGGTGCTACACACACCCCTTCCTTGAAGAGACACTGTCCCCAGTGGCTAGGGAAATCAAAAACCCTTCAGTCCTGAAGGCCATTGATTCCTCTATAAGCTACAAAAAAATTTAAACAGATGCCTGAACCAATATTTTGGTTTTGTCTAGGAAAGAGGAGGAAGAGGAAAGAAAAATAGCACACAGATAACATTACATCCAAAAAAATTACATTTCTTAAAAATATACATTCCACCCATCACTAACTATCTATCCCACCCCATTTTCCGGTGGTGTTGATAGTTGCTCCAATACCTGCAAGAAATCAAAACATGCATAGAAAAATAAACATCCTATCACTAATATTCTACACAAATTTAGAAGTAAACTGCCTCCCCTAGAGGAAGCAATTTCCTTCTCTAAAGTTTTGTTATGCTAAGCCTAGCATAAAATAAAGGAAAGAAAATTCTAATCCTAAGTACCCCAAAGTTCAATTCAGAGGAAACGGTCCTTTGTTTGAAGCAGGAGGGAGAGAGGAGAAAAAAAACCAACAAGCTCTCCACTTTTTCCTTTCTTATGGGTAGACATCCCCTTTTCAGCGGGGCAAAGTCACTTGAATCCAAGGCACGATTTGTCCGTGCAGAGACAGGATATGGAAGCAAAACAAATTCCTGTCATAGTGTCTCAGAGATAAAGGCTTGGATCCGGCAGGGTAATTGACTTCCATTGCTTGTCCAGAGTAAACAGCATCATCTTTCCCTGGACAACAAATCACAACACGATCAGCGTGATTATGCCGACCATAGTTCCAGTCCCGACGACAACACTTGAAGCGGTCAGTCATGGCAGCTGAGCAGGCAAAGTACCTGTATGGCTTGGGCACCTCGCGGTAGTTCCATATGGCTTCTGTGTACCACCTTTCACGATAGGCTTCTATTTCGAACAGCAGTTCTTTGGGTATGTATAGGTACTCCAAGCCATATTCGCTAGCCACTCTCTTATGAAGAATTCGCTGTAGGCGAGCAAGATTGGGAAGAGTTGCATGATCCCCTGCTCCAGGCAATACAATGGCATCTGCTGCTCTCCGGACTGAAACCGTATCAGGCCCTGGTAGGGGTTTTCAACTTGGGGCAGATACAGCTTCCTCCTTTCGGGCCGGGACCTCCACACGGGGTGTAGTGCTCCCCGAACTCATAGGTGATCCCTCTCTGAAGTTGCGCCCCGGGGCAACAGTCTTTACATTGTCCCATACCTTTTTAATGAAAATTACATCGATTTCGGCATCATCCCCCACATCGGACGATAAGTCCAGGTCTGAGGTGTCATACTCCTCAGCAGGCAAGTAATTACGGGTAAACACATTTTTTCCCAGCCTCCTTACCGTCACCTTTCGGGGACTTCTTTGTCTTCCTTCCGCTCTCGAGGTCCAGCTCTGGTAGGCGCTGGGGCAGGCCTTAACATATCCCACCTTCCTTTTTGCTGGCGGGATATGAACTTCTGTAGTGGCAGAGGCAGCGTCCGCTGTGGTGTCCGCCGATGGCTCTGCAGTCTCAGGGGCATCCTTCCCCGAGGCACTTGCAGTGGGAGAGGCGATGCGCGTGGGCTCGGCTGTAGGAGTGTAGGCGTCTTCCTCCGAAGTTATGACGCCTGTAATGCAATTCACCCAGTAGACCTGGGGCGATTCAGTGGGCTGCTCCACCTCGAAGAGGAACTCTCCACAAGCAGAACACCTTCCGAACGGGCGCAATTGCATGGCCAGTCCATGGCATTTGGGACAGAGCATGCCCAGGGCCTCCGCATATCGGCAGGTATACAAAGCGAAGCGGCCCTGGGCTTTGAGCCGGATCCCCGTATCCGTGAGCGGGGCAGTGAGTGGGGCAATGTCCATTGTAGAAGGCATCGAGAACATCTGGGGTCCCGAAGCTAAAGCACATGGAAATGCGGACATGTTGCTCACTCGATCCAACTCTCTGTCTCTTGGCGCCAATATACCCACGTGTAACTCGCAGGTGGCGGGAACTCCTCCCCTTTTTATCTTCCTGCACGTAGCTCGTGGGCTTCTCTTTTTTCTGGACACGCCCACAAACTACGCAGGTGGAAAAAAAAACACAGTTCTGTGCCCCTTAACCCCTTTTCTTCACTCAAAGTTTTGTAACACAGTCCAATGGCCGACTTTCCAATCACATAGGTTTCGATCCATACGAGCAAGAGACAGCCACAAATCCCGGACTCGAGCCCCCACGTATAGCACTTACCCCCATTTAAGGGACCGGTTGGTTTTGTTTTGGGTCTGCAGCAATTATCTCTCTAGAGTGGATCCTTTAGCTCGAGTTTCCAGGCCTCTCCCCGAGACAGCAGTACCGTCGCTAATCTCCTGGGACTGATCCTCCCTTGGACTCCTTTCCTCAAGACGGGCCCCCTACAAACGGGCAGCCTGGGATCCTTCTCTGAAACGTAGGCCCTTGTCAGTGGAGCTGGGCCTACAATGCAGCAACAGGGCCTCGGGCTGAAGGTGCCCGAGGCACACTCACTCGACCAGAGGTTCCCACCCCTGACGCCTTGTGGTCCCCCTAGAATCGCCTCGCGCCAAATGGCATCTGCCCCTTTTGTACCCCCCATGCACAGCAGGTTGACCACGCCCACTGCACGGCTGCCGAGAGAGGACACCCAAGGTGCTGTGATACCCCCCGTAGTTCAACCTATGCCAGTGGTGACAGTGCCACTCACAGGCAACGGAGAACACTACTGCCAGGCAGTATCACACCCAGAGCAGAAGCAAAATTGAATCATAAATTGGTCTGAGCCCAACTACCGCCTCAGACTACCCTTCAATTTCCACATAGCGCCCCCAAATATTGGGGGGGCACTACACACATAAATATACGGAGGGAAGGCTGGCTCTCCTACACCACATCACGTACCAGGTATGTGATCCGGCACAACCGGGTAGGGGGTGTGTGCACGCCGCTGGCGACCCGGCTTTGCTGTGATTAAACACAGCAGATGTCGATCAACGTCGATCGTCAGGAATTCACACATGACAGAGCCCTGCCTATGTAAACAAGACAGAGCTCTGGCCTGTCAGCAGGGAAGTCATGGATTTTCTTTCCCCACAAAGCAGGGAATAAAATCCATTACTTCCTTTAATAAAAGAACCACACACTGTACACAAAAGGGGCACATTTAACCCTTTGATAGCCCCTGGTGTTTAACCCCTTTCCAGCAAGTGTCATTAGTACAGTGACAGTGAATATTTTTAGCATTGATTACTGTATTAAGCCCTGTACACACGATCGGTTTTACCAATGAAAACAGTCCGATGAACTTGTTTCATCGGACAAACCGATCGTGTATGGGACCAATCGGTCTTTTTTCCATCGGTTTTAAAAAATAGAACATGTTTTAAAAAACCCACGCATGCTCAGAATCAAGTTGACGCATGCTCAGAAGCATTAAACTTCATTTTTCTCGGCTCATCTGAGTGTTTTACGTCACAGCGTTTGGAACGGTCGGTTTTTAGACTGATGGTGTGTAGGCAAGACTGATGGAAGTCAGCTTCATCGGATTTCCGATGGACAAAACCATCGGATTAGAATCCATAGGATATCCGATCGTGTGTACAGGGCTTAAGTGTCACTGGTTCTGAATGTGCAAATGTTCGTCACAATATTAGAGTCCCGCTATAAGTTGCTGATCGCTGTCACTACTAGTAAAGAATAAATAAATACAATTTCCAGTATATACTCTTAGTTTGTAGCCGCTATAACTTTTGCGCAAACCAATCAATATACGCTTATTGGGATTTTTCTTACCAAAAATATGTAGCAGAATACATATTGGCCTAAACTGATGAAGAAATGTGATTTTTTTTTTTTTTTAATTACTGGAAGTGTTTTATAGCAGAAAGTAAAAAAATATTTTTTTCTCAAAATTGATGGTCTTTTTTCGTTTATAGCGCAAAAAATAAATAACGCAGTGGTGCTCATCAATACCACCAATACTACCAAGAAAGCTCTATTTGTGGGGAAAAAAATTATAAATCTCAATTAAAGGGGTTGTAAAGCTTTGCGTTTTTTTAACCTTAATGCATCCTATGCATTAAGGTGAAAAAACATCCGATGCTTACAAGGCCCCCCCCCCCCATTTACTTACCTGAGCCGTCGAAAGTCCCGCGTTGTGAACGCGCTGGCTTCTCGGCCGGGCTTCTCGGCTCTTCTCGGCTCATTAATTGGATGAATGATAGCAGCGCAGCCATTGGCTCCCACTGCTGTCAATTAAATCAATGACGTGGTGCGCCGGGGGGCGGGGCCAAGTGATACAGTCGGCGGCTATGGCTGCCGACTGTATCACGGGAGCGTGCCCGCAAGCTAACCCCCTTGGGAGAGCGCTTCCCAGAACGGGGGTTAGCTCTTGCAGGGAGGAGCCGAGACAGCCGCTGAGGAGCCCCAGAAGACGAGGATCGGGGCCACTCTGTGCAAAACGAGCTGCACAGTGGAAGTAAGTATAACATGTTTGTTATTTAAAAAAAAAAAACAGGAACCTTTACTAACCCTTTAAGTACAGCGTTGCATGACCACACAATTGTCAGTTAAAATAATACAGTGCTACAGCTGGACCCCAAGGCTACTTTCACACTGAGGCAGGTTTTAGGTGTTTTAGCGCTAAAAAAAGCACCTGTAAAGCACCTGAAAACTGCCTTTCATGTCTCCCCAGTGTAAAAGCCCGAGTGCTTTCACACTGGGTCGGTGCGCATGCGGGGCGGTAAAAAAATTCCTGCAAGCCGCATCTTTGGGGAGGTGTAGGAGTGCTGTATAGAGCGCTCCTAAACCGCTCTTACTCATTGGAACACATGGGCAGCACTTCAGAAGCGCCTGAAAAGCATTTCAGAAGCGCCGCAACAAGGCCACTTTTAACCCTTTCTTTGGCCACTAGCGGTTATTAACCACTTAAGCCCCGGACCAATACACAGCATAAAGACCAGGCCCCTTTTTGCGATTCGGCACTGCTTCGCTTTAACTGACAATTGCTCGGTCATGCGACGTGGCTCCCAAACAAAATTTACGTCCTTTTTTTCCCACAAATAGAGCTTTCTTTTGGTGGTATTTGATCCCCTCTGCGGTTTTTATTTTTTGCGCTATAAACAAAAATAGAGCGACAATTTGGAAAAAAATTCAATAATTTTTTACTTTTTGCTATAATAAATATCCCCAAAAAATATATAAAAAAACATTTTTTTTCCTCAGTTTAGGCCGATATGTAAACTTCTACATATTTTTGGTAAAAAAAAAAATCGCAATCGGCGTTTATTGATTGGTTTGCGCAAAAGTTATAGCGTTTACAAAATAGGGGGTAGTTTTATGGCATTTTTATAAATTTTTTTTTTTTTTACTCGTAATGGCGGCGATCAGCGATTTTTTTTGTGACTGCGACATTATGGCGGATACATCGGACACTTTTAACACATTTTTGGGACCATTGTCATTTTTACAGCGATCAGTGCACTGGTGGTTACTGTAAAAATGACACTGGCACAGTGGTGGGTTAACCACTAGGGGCGTTGAAGGGGTTAAGCGTGCCTAGGGGGAGTGATTACTACTGTGTGGGGGCGTGACTACGAGTGACACGTGTCCCGTTCTCCGCTCTGATTACACAGAGCGGAGATCGGTGACATTGTCAGTAGGGGAGCGGGGAGATGTTGTGTTTACACTAACATCTCCCCGCTCCATGCCTCCGTGAGACGATCGCAGGAATACGAGTCCACAGGACCCGCGGTCCAACTCACGGGGAAGGCAGGGGGGTCACGAGCACACCGCCGGCAGCGCGCAACCCCGACGTCGGGCAGTTAAAGGGGAGGTACAGGTACGTGATTGTGCCTGTACAAGCCATTCTGCCGACGTATATATACAATGGCTGGTCCTTAAGTGGTTAAAAGAGTCCCGCTAGCGGCCGAAAAGCACAGCTAAAACAACGGTAAAGCGCCGCTAAAACTAGCGGTGCTTTACCGCTAACGGACCCGCCGCCCCAGTGTGAAAGCAGCCTAAGATCTTGCTATTGAGTTACCTGGAGGACATAGAGGGAGACAGGTATAGCAAGCTCTGTCTAACCTTCACCTTATTTTATGCAAGGAGGGAAATCCTGTCACGATGGAAATCGGTGGAGCTCCCTACGAGAGCCTCATGGCGGCAGACTATTAATAAGGCGTTACCGTTATATAGAATTACATATGAGGGTACAAATTGCCCGAAGAAGTTTGATAAAGTTTGGTCGAACTGGATCGACGCTTATGGCTAGAGCCCATCACCATATGCTATGCGACTACCTTTGTATGTCCTTGTCTGGGATGTATTGTCCCTGGCTCCCCCTCCCCCCTTTACATTCCTGAATGTCCGTCTGTCTTCCTGTTCCGCCCCCCCCCACCCCTCCTTACATCCTAATCCCGATCCCTTTGCTATCTGTAGTGGGTAGCTCATAGGACATAGGTAGTTGTGTCCTAATGTTTGAAATGATATTCTGCTCTCCTTTGAATCATTTTTATAAATCTTACCGATTGCTTTATTTGGTGTATGCTGTAGCCCAACTTGGGAATCTACATTGGAGCTACTAGTGTGGATTGTATTGTCATGCAATGTTATTATTTGTTAACATGCGGATGTTTTTGTTGCTCAATAAAAAAAAAAAAAAATTCTGTTAAAAAAAATAATAAATAAATACGCAGTGCCAAAAAGCAAAAAAAATGATCTGGTCATGAAGGGGGGTAAATCTTCTAAAGGTCAAGTGGTTAAAGAATAACTGAAAGCTAAACTTTTTTTTGTTTTGAATAGAGAGGAGAGGGATTTGAATATTCACCCTCTCTATAGCCTCATTCACACAGGCGTACTGGGCTGCCTACAGCTGTCCGAAAGGGGGTGCAGGCAGCCTGTTGAAATCAATGACAGGTGGCCGGCTGCATGGACCTGCATGGACCACCAGGCACATTCCAAAGTGTACGCAGTCTCATATAATGTTTTAGTCAATTTATTTTTTGAAAGTTTATGTTTTAAACCTAGGTTCACACTAGAATGCAGTGCGGGAAAACCCGCGGTCCAAGCATGTTTCCCGCACTGAATTCAGATGGCATTGCTCTTGCGATCTGCAGTGGGTGTCAGTACAATCTTAACGATACCCCAAACTCAGGTTGCAAATGCAGTGCGTTTGCCTACACCAGATCACATGTTACAAAACGACCACGGTTGCAGTGCGGCTCCAAAACTGGTGCATGCATGACTTTGGTGCAATGAGGTGTGATTTGAATCCATTCAAGATGAATGGGCTCAAATCGCACTGCACTGAGCCGCATGGGAATTGAACCCCATGCTCTGCTGGGGTTTTTTGCTTTCCTCTGGATCAACTGTGGGTATAGAATTAGATATATGGGATTGCATGATATTATTATTTTATTTTTTTATGATTGAACTGGATGGACTTGTGTCTTTTTTTAACCTGACTAACTATGTAATACTATGTAACAGCAATGCGGTGCGTTTCCTATGCGATTCATATGCGGTTCATAGTGTGAACTGAGGCTAAAACTGTTGTTTTTTTTGTTTTTTTTACAGGCTTTGTTTTAGAAATAAACCTTTTAATCAATTTCTAGGATTTCTAGAGCATTATGAGTTAGCAAAATAGCATAGCAGAACAGCTATGCTTGGTCTGAATAAAACCTTAAAGGGGTTGTAAAGGTTCGTTTTTTATTTTCTAAATAGGTTCCTTTAAGCTAGTGCATTGTTGGTTCACTTACCTTTTCCTTAGAAAATAAAAAACGAACCTTTACAACCCCTTTAAGTCCTTCCTGTGACGACTCTGTAAGGCCTCATTCACACGAGGCGGATCCGCTCAGCGGAGTCCACCAGCTCAACAGGAGATCTCTCCGTTGAGCTGGCGGATGACAGGTCCATCTCTGCTCACTGAGGAGGGAGGGGTCTGTCAGAGCGCCGCTGATTCCTATGGAGAGATCGGACGAAAACGGACAGCATGTTTTCATCAGCCAATCCGATCCGCCAAGACGGATGGCGAGCATCTGATTTTAGTGGCTCGGATGGCAGACGGGTGTCAGCGGACACATCTCCGCTGACCTCCGTCTCCCCATAGGAGTCAATGTATGGCCCGCTTAGATCCGCCTGAAAAATGGACAGGCGGATCCAAGCAGGCTTGCCGTGTGAAAGGGGCCTAAGGTTCATCTGTTTTTTATCTATCCGTTGACGGATGAATAACGGACATTAATGCACCCCTATGGAAAAACGGATGTAAATGGATGATCATCTATTTACATTCGTTTTCATCCGCTTCCATCAACATCCGTTTTTTTGAATGGAAGAAAGCCCCATTTTTCATCCGTTAAAAAAACGGATCGGACAAAAAAACTGATGAAAACAGATGACAATGGATGGAAAACAGATGAAAACGGATGACAATGGATGTGAAACTGTTGACTGAAAAAAAAAGTGATGACAAAAAAAATGCGACTGAACTGATGAAATGAACAGTCTGCATGTGTAAAAGGGGCTTGATTCACACTAATGCGTTTTTTGATGCATTTTGCAGAAATGCAGGGAAATTTTTTAACATGGGTTCCTATGGAACATGTTCACATCAATGCATTTTTGTGCCTCTGCGTTTTTGGAAAGGGTCGGGACTTTTTTTCCCGCAAAAAGCAGCATTTTGCATGTAATAGAATTCAATGGACCCGCATCCAAAACGCAAGTTTTGTGTTTTTTTTTTATTTCTTTTTTTTACACTGTATATAGCTGGTTGCTAAGGAGGGGGTGGAAATCCGAGAAAAATCGAGAAAAAAAACAGCGTGGGGTCCCCCTTAGGTCCATACCAGGCCCTTGGGTCTAGTATGGATTCGGAGGGGACCCCCCACACCAAAATTAAAAAAAAATGGCGTGGGGGTCCCCCAATATCCATACCAGACCCTTATCCGGCAGGTCAGGAAAGGGTGGGGACGAGCGAGCGCCCCCTCCCCTCCTGAACCATACCAGGCCGCATGGCTTCAAAATGGGGGGATGGGTGCTTTGGGGCAGGGGGGGCTCTGCGCCCCCCACCCCAAAGCACCTTGCCCCCATGTTGATGGGGCAAGGGCCTCTTCCCATTAACCCTTGCCCGGTGGTTGTTGGGGTCTGCGGGCGGGGGGCTTATCGGAATCTGGAAGCCCCCTTTAACAAGGGGGCCCACTGATCCCAGCCCCCCACCCTGTGTGAATGAGTATGGGGTACAATGTACCCCTACCCAATCACCAAAAAACAAAGTAGTGTAGTGTTAAAAAAGACAGTAGACAGATTTTGACAAGTCTTTTATTAAAAATCTTCTTCTTCTCCCACATCTTCATCCTCCGGTCTTCTCCTTCTCCCGCTCTTCTGTCTTCTTTGTCCAGTGTTCTTCTTCCTCTGCTGCCACTCCCACCGCCCCTCCTCCTCCGATGCTGCTTCCCGCTGATCTGTCGGCGCCGATGTCCTGCATTACGTAAATAACGGCAAGAACGTGGCTATCAGATTACGTCATCTGGTGGCCACGCCCCTTGTGACGTCACGGACCCATCATGCCCCGGGCAGTGACGTCACAAGGGGGTGTGGCCACTGGAGGACGTAATCCGATTGCCACGCCCCCGACGTTATTTAAGTAATGCAGGACATCGGTGCTGACAGATCACCAGGACGCAGCATCGGAGGAAGAGCGGTGGCAGGAGCGGCGGCAGAGGAAGAAGAACACCGGAAAAAGAAGACAGAAGAGCGGGAGAAGGAGAAGACCGGAGGATGAAGATGCGGGAGAAGATGGAGGAAGACCGGAGGATGAAGAAGAAGAAGGATTTTTAGTAAAAGACTTGTCAAAAACTGTCTACTGTTTTTTTTAACACTACACTACTTTGTTTTTTGGTGAATGGGTAGGGGTACAATGTACCGCATACTCATTCACATAGGGGGGGGGCGGGATCTGATAGCGCTTCCAGATTCCGATAAGCCCCCCTCCCACAGACTCCGACAACCACCGGGCAAGGGTTGTCGGGAAGAGGCCCTTGTCCCCATCAACATGGGGGCAAGGTGCTTTGGGGTGGGGGGCGCAGAGCCCCCCTGCCTTAAAGAACCCATCCCCCCATGTTGAGGGCATGCGGCCTGGTATGGATCAGGAGGGGGGGGCGCTCGCTCGTCCCCTCCCTTTCCTGACCTGCCGGGCTGCATGCTCGGATAAGGGTCTGGATTTGGAATTTGGGGGGACCCCATTATTATTTTTTTAATTTTGGCATGGGTGTCCCCTCCGAATCCATACTACACCCAAGGGCCTGGTATGGACCTGTGGGGGGACCCCACGCTGTTTTTTTTTCTCGATTTCTTTTTAGCCAGCAATTCATTTTTTTACATTTAGCAGGAAGCCCGCTGACAACTGATGACTCATCGTTTGTTAAGGCCGCGGTGCCGGATTCCCGGCCCCCTCCTTAGCAACCAGCTATATACAGTGTTATAAAAAAAAACGCAAATCGTGGCAAAATCGCTGTAAAATCGCGGTAAAAAAGCGCACAACCAGCACAGCAAAAAGCACTGCAGAAATGCTCAAAAGCAACATGCATAGGTGTGAGTCGAGCCTTAATAACCGACTTCGTTAGCACAGCTGAAAGCTGAAGTAGCTGAATATTTGAAAAGAAATCCAGAGTGCCATCTGCTGGCCGGAGAAATGTCATAATGTTAACCACTTCCCCTCTGGCAGATATACCCCCCTTTTTTTTTTGCCACTGCGTTTCTTTAACTAACAATTGTGCGGTCATGCAACACTGTATACAAATTACATTTATATCATTTTTTTTCACACAAATATAGCTTTCTTTTGGTGGTATTTGATCATCTTCTGGGTTTTTTATTTTTGCGCTATAAACGAAAAAAGACTGAAAAAAACCCCAAAAAAACCCTGAATATTTCTTATTTTCTGCGAATATTGATTTTTTTTGGTTGAAAATGTATACTTTATTTTGCAAGAAAATATACAAGCGCATAAATACACTACATAGCTAGGGATGAGCTTTGTGTTCGAGTCAAACTCATGTTTGACTCGAACATCGGCTGTTCGCTCGTTCGCCGAATTTCGAACATTATGGGCCGTTCGCGCCAAATTCGAGTGGCGCCTCACGGCCCATAATTCACTGCATCATCACAGTGCATTGCTGGCTGATGATTGGCCAAGCATTTGCAACATATGTCTGAAGCGCATCTCGCGTGGCCAAAACATCAGCCGCTTGGGCACCACATGCTTGACCAGACATATGTCGACCTGCCATGCAGTCTGTTGGCAAGTGTACATAAAAGACCCACACCAAAGAACAAAGCGGACCTCTCCTTGCTCCTCATCAGCTGGGATCTCCAACCCCACTATACCTTCAGTCCTCTCAGAAACCTGTACTGAGAGGAATGAAGGTGTAGAATTAGGTGTGTCACTGCCAAATACTTGCGTGCAATCTGCTATCGGTACACCAATGTCCGACTGTACCAGGCAAATTTCCCTGCCCCAGCTGCTGCACCGCCGAAAGAAATTTGCTCCCAGCCATCCACATGCCCAGCGGTTGAATGCTAGCTTGGCTAAATTGCTAGCACTTCAACTGCTGCCTTTTCAGTTGGTAGACTCTGCCCCCTTCCGTAAGTTTTTGGAATGTGCGGTACCTCAATGGCACGTTCCCAAATGCCACTTTTTTTCACGGAAGGCGATTCCGGTTCTCTACCGGCATGTGGAAGGCAATGTCTTGGCCTCGCTGGACAGGGCGGTCAGCGGTAAGGTGCATATTACCGCTGACTCATGGTCCAGCAGGCATGGACAGGGACGTTACCTATCTTTCACGGCCCACTGGGTGACTCTGCTGGCAGCTGGGAAAGATGCAGGACAGGGTGCAGTAGTGTTGGAGGTTGTCCCGCCACAACGCCTCCAAAATGCTACTAATGGCGATTCTGACATACCTCTCTCCTCCACCCCCTCCTCTTCTTCTTCCTCCAGGGCCTCTTCCTGTGCTGATTTGTCCTCGGAACCAGCGGTGCTCCATAGGCGTTCAAGGGGCTACGCAAGTACGCAGGCATGCGGTGCTTGAGCTGGTGTGCTTGGGGGACAGGAGCAACACTGGGGCAGAGATTCTGTCAGCTCTGTAGGGGCAGGCTCAGAGGTGGTTGACGCCATGCCAGCTTAAGCCAGGAATGGTGGTTTGCGACAATGGCACCAAACTCCTCTCCGCCCTCCGACAGGGACAGCTGACCCATGTGCCCTGTTTGGCTCACGTCCTTAACTTGGTGGTGCAGCGGTTCTTGGGCAGGTACCCAGGCTTACAGGATGTCCTGAGGCAGGCCAGGAAAGTGTGTGTGCATTTCCGCTGGTCATATAATGCCAGTGCTTGGCTGGCTGACCTCCAAAAGGAATACAACCTGCCCAAGAACCGCCTAATTTGTGACATGCCCACCAGGTGAAACTCAACGTTGGCCATGCCGCAGCGGCTGCAAAAGCTGCATCAATGAGTACCTGTGCGACTATGGCACCAGGACAGGGTCAGGGGAGCTTGTTTTTTTTGCCACGCCACTGGGTCATGATCAGGGATGCATGCACTGTCCTGTCATCGTTTGAGGAGGTCACGAGGATGGTGAGCAGTGACAGTGCATGCATCAGTGACACTGTCCCTCTTGTTCACCTGTTGGAGCACACACTGCATGGAATAATGGACATGGCACTTGAGGCAGAACAGAGGGAAGAAGAGGAGGACTTCCTTACCTCTCAAGGCCCCCTTTATCCAGACAGTGTTCCTGCTGGCCCGCCAATCACACAGGAAGAGGACAAGGAAGAGGAGGAGGATTGTGTCAGCATGAAGGTGGAGCCTAGCACTCAGCCTCAGCAGCAGTCTTCAAGGGATCATTTACAGTCCCCAGAAACCCATGGACTTGTACGTGGCTGGGAGGAGGTGGCTGCGGATCATGTCATCCTTAGTGACCCAGAGGACTTCCGGACCGAATGCCTCAGCAAACCTACGCTGCATGGGCTCCCTGATCCTGCAAAGCCTGCGGATGGATCCTCGTATTCGTGCTATCAAGGAGAGGGATCATTACTGGCTGGCAACCCTCCTTGATTCACGTTACAAGGGTAAGGTTGCGGACCTTATCCATCCGTCACAGAGGGAGCAGAAGATGAAACATCTTCGGGAGGTCTTGCAGAAAGGTTTGTGCAATGCGTTTCCAGAGCCTGGGAGGTTACAAATTCCTGGTCCTGGACAACGTGTTGCTGAGGCTTCGGTCAGTCACAGAAGGAGCGGTGGAGAAGGTGGCCGTCTGACCGATGCGTTCAGACAATTTTTTAGTCTGCAGCCCCAAGGTATGATCGGTTCCAGCAACCATCGCCAGCGTCTGATTCACATGGTGCAGGAATACCTAGGGGCAAGATCAGACTTGGACACCTTTCCCACTGAAAATCCTTTGGGTTACTGGGTCTTGAGGATGGATCACTGGCCAGAGCTTGCACAGTATGCAATTGAGCTACTGGCCTGTCATGCATCCAGCGTTCTTTCGGAACGTACATTCAGTGCTGCTGGAAGCTTTGCAACCAATCACAGGGTGCGGCTTTCCACCGACTCGGTCGATCAGCTGACCTTCATAAAAATTAATCAGTCTTGGATCACCAGCTACCAAGCACCTGATGCTGATGTAACCAAATAATTTTTTTGACTGTGAGATCCCTTCAAGACTGCCTATGCTGATGCTGAGTAGGGATGAGCTCGGTGTTCGAGTCGAACATACGTTCGACTCGAACATCGGCTGTTCGATCGTTCGACGAAGATCGAACGATTTGGGCCGTTCGCGCCTAATTCGAGTGACGCGAACGGCCCACAATGCACTACGCCATCGCAGTGTCATCCAGGCGCTGTGATTGGCCAAGCATGCACTGTGACCCCGCATGCTTGGCCAATCACAGCGCCGGCAGCGAGGAGAGCAATGATTGGCCACAGGCAGGATGCCTGTGGCCAATTATTGCTGAGGGTGTTTAGTACACGCCCCACACTATAAAAGGCCGCCAACACGGCGGCCTAGTGTAGTGTGTTCCGGAGCAGGGAAAGAGAAGCATAGGCAGGGACAGTGACATTTTTTTTTCTTGCTTAACCTGGATTCCTTTAGTTTAGGGAAAGAGAAGGATAGGTAGGGAGAGTGTCAGTGTGTTTTACTGTGCTAATCCTTGTTTCTAGGGACAGGGAAGGACAGTGAGGGAAATTCTCCTTGTGCTATACTGTGCTAAAGCATTGATCATCAACCATCTTTAAAAAAACATTTTTTCTAGGGACAGAAAACTATAGGTAGGGAGAGTGTCAGTGTGTTTTACTGTGCTAATCCTTGTTTCTAGGGACAGGGAAGGTCAGTGAGGGAAATTCTCCTTGTGCTATAGTGTGCTAAAGCATTGATCATCAACCATCTTTAAAAAAACATTTTTTCTAGGGACAGAAAACTATAGGTAGGGAGAGTGTCAGTTTCTTTCACTGTGCTAATCCTTGTTTCTAGGGACAGGGAAGGACAGTGAGGGAAATTCTCCTTGTGCTATACTGTGCTAAAGCATTGATCATCAACCATCTTTAAAAAAACATTTTTTCTAGGGACAGAAAACTATAGGTAGGGAGAGTGTCAGTTTCTTTCACTGTGCTAATCCTTGTTTCTAGGGACAGGGAAGGACAGTGAGGGAAATTCTCCTTGTGCTATACTGTGCTAAAGCATTGATCATCAACCATCTTTAAAAAAACATTTTTTCTAGGGACAGAAAACTATAGGTAGGGAGAGTGTCAGTTTCTTTCACTGTGCTAATCCTTGTTTCTAGGGACAGGGAAGGACAGTGAGGGAAATTCTCCTTGTGCTATACTGTGCTAAAGCATTGATCATCAACCATCTTTAAAAAAACATTTTTTCTAGGGACAGAAAATTATAGGTAGGGAGAGTGTCAGTGTGTTTTACTGTGCTAATCCTTGTTTCTAGGGACAGGGAAGGACAGTGAGGGAAATTCTCCTTGTGCTATAGTGTGCTAAAGCATTGATCATCAACCATCTTTAAAAAAACATTTTTTCTAGGGACAGAAAACTATAGGTAGGGAGAGTGTCAGTGTGTTTTACTGTGCTAATCCTTGTTTCTAGGGACAGGGAAGGACAGTGAGGGAAATTCTCCTTGTGCTATAGTGTGCTAAAGCATTGATCATCAACCATCTTTAAAAAAACATTTTTTCTAGGGACAGAAAACTATAGGTAGGGAGAGTGTCAGTTTCTTTCACTGTGCTAATCCTTGTTTCTAGGGACAGGGAAGGACAGTGAGGGAAATTCTCCTTGTGCTATACTGTGCTAAAGCATTGATCATCAACCATCTTTAAAAAAAACATTTTTTCTAGGGACAGAAAACTATAGGTAGGGAGAGTGTCAGTGTGTTTTACTGTGCTAATCCTTGTTTCTAGGGACAGGGAAGGACAGTGAGGGAAATTCTCCTTGTGCTATAGTGTGCTAAAGCATTGATCATCAACCATCTTTAAAAAAACATTTTTTCTAGGGACAGAAAACTATAGGTAGGGAGAGTGTCAGTGTGTTTTACTGTGCTAATCCTTGTTTCTAGGGACAGGGAAGGACAGTGAGGGAAATTCTCCTTGTGCTATAGTGTGCTAAAGCATTGATCATCAACCATCTTTAAAAAAACATTTTTTCTAGGGACAGAAAACTATAGGTAGGGAGAGTGTCAGTTTCTTTCACTGTGCTAATCCTTGTTTCTAGGGACAGGGAAGGACAGTGAGGGAAATTCTCCTTGTGCTATAGTGTGCTAAAGCATTGATCATCAACCATCTTTAAAAAAACATTTTTTCTAGGGACAGAAAACTATAGGTAGGGAGAGTGTCAGTGTGTTTCACTGTGCTAATCCTTGTTTCTAGGGACAGGGAAGGACAGTGAGGGAAATTCTCCTTGTGCTATACTGTGCTAAAGCATTGATCATCAACCATCTTTAAAAAAACATTTTTTCTAGGGACAGAAAACTATAGGTAGGGAGAGTGTCAGTTTCTTTCACTGTGCTAATCCTTGTTTCTAGGGACAGGGAAGGACAGTGAGGGAAATTCTCCTTGTGCTATAGTGTGCTAAAGCATTGATCATCAACCATCTTTAAAAAAACATTTTTTCTAGGGACAGAAAACTATAGGTAGGGAGAGTGTCAGTTTCTTTCACTGTGCTAATCCTTGTTTCTAGGGACAGGGAAGGACAGTGAGGGAAATTCTCCTTGTGCTATAGTGTGCTAAAGCATTGATCATCAACCATCTTTAAAAAAACATTTTTTCTAGGGACAGAAAACTATAGGTAGGGAGAGTGTCAGTGTGTTTCACTGTGCTAATCCTTGTTTCTAGGGACAGGGAAGGACAGTGAGGGAAATTCTCCTTGTGCTATACTGTGCTAAAGCATTGATCATCAACCATCTTTAAAAAAACATTTTTTCTAGGGACAGAAAACTATAGGTAGGGAGAGTGTCAGTTTATTTCACTGTGCTAATCCTTGTTTCTAGGGACAGGGAAGGACAGTGAGGGAAATTCTCCTTGTGCTATACTGTGCTAAAGCATTGATCATCAACCATCTTTAAAAAAAACATTTTTTCTAGGGACAGAAAACTATAGGTAGGGAGAGTGTCAGTTTCTTTCACTGTGCTAATCCTTGTTTCTAGGGACAGGGAAGGACAGTGAGGGAAATTCTCCTTGTGCTATACTGTGCTAAAGCATTGATCATCAACCATCTTTAAAAAAACATTTTTTCTAGGGACAGAAAACTATAGGTAGGGAGAGTGTCAGTGTGTCTTACTGTGCTAATCCTTGTTTCTAGGGACAGGGAAGGACAGTGAGGGAAATTCTCCTTGTGCTATAGTGTGCTAAAGCATTGATCATCAACCATCTTTAAAAAAACATTTTTTCTAGGGACAGAAAACTATAGGTAGGGAGAGTGTCAGTTTCTTTCACTGTGCTAATCCTTGTTTCTAGGGACAGGGAAGGACAGTGAGGGAAATTCTCCTTGTGCTATACTGTGCTAAAGCATTGATCATCAACCATCTTTAAAAAAACATTTTTTCTAGGGACAGAAAACTATAGGTAGGGAGAGTGTCAGTTTCTTTCACTGTGCTAATCCTTGTTTCTAGGGACAGGGAAGGACAGTGAGGGAAATTCTCCTTGTGCTATAGTGTGCTAAAGCATTGATCATCAACCATCTTTAAAAAAACATTTTTTCTAGGGACAGAAAACTATAGGTAGGGAGAGTGTCAGTTTCTTTCACTGTGCTAATCCTTGTTTCTAGGGACAGGGAAGGACAGTGAGGGAAATTCTCCTTGTGCTATAGTGTGCTAAAGCATTGATCATCAACCATCTTTAAAAAAACATTTTTTCTAGGGACAGAAAACTATAGGTAGGGAGAGTGTCAGTGTGTTTCACTGTGCTAATCCTTGTTTCTAGGGACAGGGAAGGACAGTGAGGGAAATTCTCCTTGTGCTATACTGTGCTAAAGCATTGATCATCAACCATCTTTAAAAAAACATTTTTTCTAGGGACAGAAAACTATAGGTAGGGAGAGTGTCAGTTTCTTTCACTGTGCTAATCCTTGTTTCTAGGGACAGGGAAGGACAGTGAGGGAAATTCTCCTTGTGCTATACTGTGCTAAAGCATTGATCATCAACCATCTTTAAAAAAACATTTTTTCTAGGGACAGAAAACTATAGGTAGGGAGAGTGTCAGTTTCTTTCACTGTGCTAATCCTTGTTTCTAGGGACAGGGAAGGACAGTGAGGGAAATTCTCCTTGTGCTATAGTGTGCTAAAGCATTGATCATCAACCATCTTTAAAAAAACATTTTTTCTAGGGACAGAAAACTATAGGTAGGGAGAGTGTCAGTGTGTTTTACTGTGCTAATCCTTGTTTCTAGGGACAGGGAAGGACAGTGAGGGAAATTCTCCTTGTGCTATAGTGTGCTAAAGCATTGATCATCAACCATCTTTAAAAAAACATTTTTTCTAGGGACAGAAAACTATAGGTAGGGAGAGTGTCAGTTTCTTTCACTGTGCTAATCCTTGTTTCTAGGGACAGGGAAGGACAGTGAGGGAAATTCTCCTTGTGCTATACTGTGCTAAAGCATTGATCATCAACCATCTTTAAAAAAACATTTTTTCTAGGGACAGAAAACTATAGGTAGGGAGAGTGTCAGTGTGTTTCACTGTGCTAATCCTTGTTTCTAGGGACAGGGAAGGACAGTGAGGGAAATTCTCCTTGTGCTATAGTGTGCTAAAGCATTGATCATCAACCATCTTTAAAAAAACATTTTTTCTAGGGACAGAAAACTATAGGTAGGGAGAGTGTCAGTTTCTTTCACTGTGCTAATCCTTGTTTCTAGGGACAGGGAAGGACAGTGAGGGAAATTCTCCTTGTGCTATACTGTGCTAAAGCATTGATCATCAACCATCTTTAAAAAAACATTTTTTCTAGGGACAGAAAACTATAGGTAGGGAGAGTGTCAGTTTCTTTCACTGTGCTAATCCTTGTTTCTAGGGACAGGGAAGGACAGTGAGGGAAATTCTCCTTGTGCTATACTGTGCTAAAGCATTGATCATCAACCATCTTTAAAAAAACATTTTTTCTAGGGACAGAAAACTATAGGTAGGGAGAGTGTCAGTTTCTTTCACTGTGCTAATCCTTGTTTCTAGGGACAGGGAAGGACAGTGAGGGAAATTCTCCTTGTGCTATACTGTGCTAAAGCATTGATCATCAACCATCTTTAAAAAAACATTTTTTCTAGGGACAGAAAACTATAGGTAGGGAGAGTGTCAGTGTGTTTCACTGTGCTAATCCTTGTTTCTAGGGACAGGGAAGGACAGTGAGGGAAATTCTCCTTGTGCTATACTGTGCTAAAGCATTGATCATCAACCATCTTTAAAAAAACATTTTTTCTAGGGACAGAAAACTATAGGTAGGGAGAGTGTCAGTTTCTTTCACTGTGCTAATCCTTGTTTCTAGGGACAGGGAAGGACAGTGAGGGAAATTCTCCTTGTGCTATACTGTGCTAAAGCATTGATCATCAACCATCTTTAAAAAAACATTTTTTCTAGGGACAGAAAACTATAGGTAGGGAGAGTGTCAGTTTCTTTCACTGTGCTAATCCTTGTTTCTAGGGACAGGGAAGGACAGTGAGGGAAATTCTCCTTGTGCTATACTGTGCTAAAGCATTGATCATCAACCATCTTTAAAAAAACATTTTTTCTAGGGACAGAAAACTATAGGTAGGGAGAGTGTCAGTTTCTTTCACTGTGCTAATCCTTGTTTCTAGGGACAGGGAAGGACAGTGAGGGAAATTCTCCTTGTGCTATACTGTGCTAAAGCATTGATCATCAACCATCTTTAAAAAAACATTTTTTCTAGGGACAGAAAACTATAGGTAGGGAGAGTGTCAGTTTCTTTCACTGTGCTAATCCTTGTTTCTAGGGACAGGGAAGGACAGTGAGGGAAATTCTCCTTGTGCTATAGTGTGCTAAAGCATTGATCATCAACCATCTTTAAAAAAACATTTTTTCTAGGGACAGAAAACTATAGGTAGGGAGAGTGTCAGTGTGTTTCACTGTGCTAATCCTTGTTTCTAGGGACAGGGAAGGACAGTGAGGGAAATTCTCCTTGTGCTATACTGTGCTAAAGCATTGATCATCAACCATCTTTAAAAAAACATTTTTTCTAGGGACAGAAAACTATAGGTAGGGAGAGTGTCAGTTTCTTTCACTGTGCTAATCCTTGTTTCTAGGGACAGGGAAGGACAGTGAGGGAAATTCTCCTTGTGCTATACTGTGCTAAAGCATTGATCATCAACCATCTTTAAAAAAACATTTTTTCTAGGGACAGAAAACTATAGGTAGGGAGAGTGTCAGTTTCTTTCACTGTGCTAATCCTTGTTTCTAGGGACAGGGAAGGACAGTGAGGGAAATTCTCCTTGTGCTATACTGTGCTAAAGCATTGATCATCAACCATCTTTAAAAAAACATTTTTTCTAGGGACAGAAAACTATAGGTAGGGAGAGTGTCAGTTTCTTTCACTGTGCTAATCCTTGTTTCTAGGGACAGGGAAGGACAGTGAGGGAAATTCTCCTTGTGCTATACTGTGCTAAAGCATTGATCATCAACCATCTTTAAAAAAACATTTTTTCTAGGGACAGAAAACTATAGGTAGGGAGAGTGTCAGTTTCTTTCACTGTGCTAATCCTTGTTTCTAGGGGCAGGGAAGGACAGTGAGGGAAATTCTCCTTGTGCTATACTGTGCTAAAGCATTGATCATCAACCATCTTTAAAAAAACATTTTTTCTAGGGACAGAAAACTATAGGTAGGGAGAGTGTCAGTTTCTTTCACTGTGCTAATCCTTGTTTCTAGGGACAGGGAAGGACAGTGAGGGAAATTCTCCTTGTGCTATACTGTGCTAAAGCATTGATCATCAACCATCTTTAAAAAAACATTTTTTATAGGGACAGAAAACTATAGGTAGGGAGAGTGTCAGTGTGTTTTACTGTGCTAATCCTTGTTTGTAGGGACAGGGAAGGACAGTGAGGGAAATTCTCTTTGTGCTATACTGTGCTAAAGCATTCCTCATCAACCATCTTTGAAATCCTTGTTTTTTGGACAGTCAGGGAAATTGTCGTTGTGCTATTCTGTGCGAAAGCAATCATCCTCAACCATATTTAGAAATCCTTAAGTAAAGGGACAGAGAAGGACACCTGAAGGTAGCCCTTATTGCTTTTTTCCCATCTCCCTGCAGGCCATCTATTAGAATGTCTGGAAGGCAAACAAGGAGAGGCAGACAGTCAGGAGGCAATAAAAGAGGGCAAGCAGGCTCTGTGTCTGGGGGCAACAGTGCTGGTCGTGGACGCGGTGCATTGTCATCAGCACATGGCCATGGGACACGCTTGTCCTTCTTTTCGGCAGCTGGACATGTTGAGCCACATCATGCCGAAGACTTGGTAGAGTGGATGACCAAGCCCTCCTCCTCCTCCTCATCCTCTCTCACCCAGGCTCAGGGTACTGGCAAAGCAGCTGCCAAAGCGTCCTCTTCCCTGGTATCAATGTCAGACTCATCATCAGTCACTCCTTCCCTAGACCCACCATGTCCTCCTCCTGAGGAGTCCCCCGAACTGTTTGAGCACAGTGTTGGGTACATGCTCCAGGAGGATGCCCAGCGTTTCGAAGGGTCTGATGATGAAACCCAGCTACAGGAAGGCAGTAGCGTGAGAGCAGACAGAGGGGATGCTCAAGAAGGACACCAATCTGGCAGTCATGTTCCAGCAGCTGCAGCATACTGCCAGATTGGCTCCAGTGATGAGGAGGGAGGGGATGATGAGGTCACTGACTCCACGTGGGTGCCTAATAGGAGAGAGGAGGAGGAGGAGGATGAGGAGGAGGCACATCTCCAACGAGGCAGGATGCCCTTTGGTGGCCAGCGTAAGGGCAGTACACCGACGGAATCACACCGCAGAGCTCCGCCTGTGCAGGGCGCTGCCTCTGCCCGTCATTCAAAAAGTTCTTTGGTGTGGGCCTTTTTTGAGGCTAGTGCATCAGATCGCACAGCTGCTGTTTGCAACATATGTCTCAAGCGTATATCGCGTGGCCAAAACATCAGCCGCTTGGGTACCACATGCCTGACCAGACATATGTTGACCTGCCATGCAGCTCGTTGGCAAGCCTACCTCAAAGACCCACACCAAAGAACAAAGCGGACCTCTCCTTGCACCGCATCAGCTGGGATCTCCAACCCCACTATAACTTCAGTCCTCTCTGAAACATGCACTGAGAGGAATGAAGGTGTAGAATTAGGTGTGTCACAGCCAAGTACTTGCGGCCACTCTGCTAGCAGTACACCGACGTCCGATTCTAGCAGGCAAATTTCCCTGCCCCAGCTGCTGGACCGTCGAAAGAAGTTCACTCCCAGCCATCCACATGCCCAGCGGTTGAATGCTAGCTTGGCTAAATTGCTAGCGCTTCAACTGCTGCCTTTTCAGTTGGTAGACTCGGCCCCCTTCCGTGAGTTTGTGCAATGTGCGGTTCCTCAGTGGCAGGTTCCCAAACGCCACTTTTTCTCACGGAAGGCTATTCCGGCTCTCTACCGGCATGTGGAAGGCAATGTCTTGGCCTCGCTGGACAGGGCGGTCAGCGGTAAGGTGCATATTACCGCTGACTCATGGTCCAGCAGGCATGGACAGGGACGTTACCTTTCTTTCACGGCCCATTGGGTCACTCTTTTGGCAGCTGGGAAGGATGCAGGACAAGGTGCAGTAGTGCTGGAGGTTGTTCCACCGCCACGCCTCCAAAATGCTACTACTGGTTGTGACACACCTCTCTCCTCCACCCCCTCCTCTTCTTCTTCCTCCATGGCCTCTTCCTGTGCTTTGTCCTCTGAACCAGCGGTGCTCCGTAGCCGTTCAAGGGGCTACGCAAGTACGCAGGCAAAAAGATGCCATGCCGTGCTTGCGCTGGTGTGTTTGGGGGACAGAAGCCACACTGGGGCAGAGGTCCTGTCTGCTCTGCAGGGCCAGGCCGAGAGGTGGTTGACGCCACGCCAGCTTAAGCCAGGAATGGTGGTTTGCGACAATGGCACCAACCTCCTCTCCGCCCTCCGACAGGGACAACTGACCCATGTGCCCTATGTGGCTCACGTCCTTAACCTGGTGGTGCAGCGGTTCTTGGGCAGGTACCCGGGCTTACAGGATGTCCTGAGGCAGGCCAGGAAAGTCTGTGTGCATTTCCGCAGATCTTATAATGCCAGTGCTCGCCTGGCTGAGCTGCAAAAGGAGTTGAACCTGCCCAAGAACCGCCTTATATGTGACATGCCCACCAGGTGGAACTCAACGTTGGCCATGCTGCAGCGGCTGCACACGCAGCAGAGGGCCATCAATGAGTACCTGTGCGACTACGGCACCAGGACAGGGTCAGGGGAGCTTGGTTTTTTTTCTCCACGCCAGTGGGGCATGATCAGGGATGCATGCACTGTCCTGGCACCATTTGAGGAGGCCACGAGGATGGTGAGCAGTGACAGTACATGCATCAGTGACACTGTACCTCTTGTCCACCTGTTGGAGCACACGCTGCGTGGAATAATGGACAGGGCACTTGAGGCAGAACAGAGGCAGGAAGAGGAGGACTTCCTTGCCTCTCAAGGCCCCCTTTACCCAGACAGTGTTCCTTCTGTCCCACCCATCGCACAGGAGGAGGAGGAGGAGGAGGATTGTGTCAGCATGGAGGTGGAGGCTGGCACTCAGCATCATCAGCAGCAGTCTTTTAGGGATGATTTACAGTCCCAAGAAACCAGTGGACTTGTACGTGGCTGGGAGGAGGTGGCTGCGGATCATGTCGTCCTTAGTGACCCAGAGGACTCCGGACCGAATGCCTCAGCAAACCTACGCTGCATGGCCTCCCTGATCCTGCAAAGTCTGCGGAAGGATCCTCGTATTCTTCGGATCAAGGAGAGGGACCATTACTGGCTGGCCACTCTCCTTGATCCACGGTACAAGGGTAAGTTTGCGGACCTTATGTTACCGTCGCAGAGGGAGCAGAGGATGAGACAACTCCGGGAGGCCTTGCAGAAAGGTCTGTGCAACGCATTCCCAGAGACTGGGAGGTTACAAACTCCTGGTCCTGGACAACGAGTTGCTGAGGCTTCGGCCAGTCAAAGAAGGAGCGGTGGGGAAGGTGGCCGTCTGACCGATGCGTTCAGACAATTCTTTAGTCCGCAGCCCCAAAGTATGATCGGTTCCAGCAACCATCGCCAGCGTCTGATAAACATGGTGCAGGAATATCTAGGGGCAAGGTCAGACTTGGACACCTTCCCCACCGAAAATCCTCTGGCTTACTGGGTCTTGAGGATGGATCACTGGCCAGAGCTTGCACAGTATGCAATTGAGCTACTGGCCTGTCCTGCATCCAGCGTTCTTTCGGAACGCACATTCAGTGCTGCTGGAGGATTTGTCACGGATCACAGGGTGCGCCTGTCCACCGACTCGGTTGATCGACTGACTTTCATCAAGATGAACCAGTCTTGGATCACCACCAGCTACCACACACCTGATGCTGATATAACAGACTAATTGATTTTAACATGTCACATCCCTTCAAGACTGATGCTGATGCTGAGTGCCTGTGCTGTTATGTTGACTGGCTATCCTCCTCCTCCGAGTCCTCAATGATACGATCGATGATGATAGCTTGGAAGATCATTTTTGTTTATGGGTGCCGCCACCAGTGGCTAAGGCCCAATTTTTCAGCCCCTGTTTAACAGGGGCGTGTAATTACAATTTTTGAAGCAATACTTTGCAACAGGGCTCATTGCTGTGCTCCAAGTACAGTATCTGTGAGGGGTTGGAGTGTTGTGCCACCAGTGCCTAAGGCCCAATTTTTCAGCCCCTGTTTAACAGGGGCGTGTCATTACAATTTTTGAAGCAATACTTTGCAACAGGGCTCATTGCTGTGCTCCAAGTACAGTATCTGTGAGGGGTTGGAGTGTTGTGCCACCAGTGCCTAAGGCCCAATTTTTCAGCCCCTGTTTAACAGGGGCGTGTCATTACAATTTTTGAAGCAATACTTTGCAACAGGGCTCATTGCTGTGCTCCAAGTACAGTATCTGTGAGGGGTTGTAGTGTTGTGCCACCAGTGCCTAAGGCCCAATTTTTCAGCCCCTGTTCAACAGGGGCATGTAATTACAATTCTTGATCTAATAATTCACAGCAGGGCCCATTGCTGCACCCACCAAGAGTAACTCTGAGGGCTTACAGTGTTGTGGCAACGCCACCACCACCACCACCACGAAAGGCCCAATTTTTCAGCCCCTGTTCAAAAGGGGCATGTAATTACAATTCTTGATCTAATAATTCACAGCAGGGCCCATTCCTGCACCCACCAAGAGTAACTCTGAGGGCTTACAGTGTTGTGGCAACACCACCACCACCACCACCACCACGAAAGGCCCAATTTTTCAGCCCCTGTTCAACAGGGGCATGCAATTACAATTCTTGATCTAATAATTCACAGCAGGGCCCATTGCTGCACCCACCAAGAGTAACTGTCAGGGCTTACAGTGTTGTGGCACCAGCACCACCATCAAAGGCCCAATTTTTACTACCACTGTTCAACAATTATATGTAATTACAATTCCTGATATAATAGTTGACAGCAGGGCGTTCCAGCACCAACCAAGAGTAACTGTGAGTGCTTACAGTGTTGTGCCAACACCAACAACTAAGGGGCCTATTTCTGCAGAGTATATACGGCAGGTCCCTACTTTCAAACATCCAACTTACAAACGACTCCTACTTGCAAACGCAAGAAGACAACAGGAAGTGAGAGGAAATCTACCCCTAGGAAGGAAAATTCTCTCCTGTAAGAATTAATATGGGAGAAAGGTGTCTCCTCTGTACTGATGCTTTATCACCAATCCTTGTTTCAAGAAAAACACCACATTTCAAAAACAGTTGTCATTGGGACGGAAAGTGAGGTGAAATGTTCTGAACAGGGGCACAGACAGCAAAACAAATGTTACAGGGGTAATAACCCTTACCTATGTTTTCCAAAAAGTTTAAAAATAGATTTTTGGGCTGGAGCTACACTTAAACAATGTACCTGTTCAAAATTACAAACAGATTCTACATAAGAACAAACCTACAGTCCCTGTCTTGTATGCACCGCCTGTATACGGCTGTTCAGAGTATATAGGGCCTTTTTTATTTTATGTGCGGGGTTCCCCTTAATATCCATACAAGACCCAAAGGGGCTGGTAATGGGCTGGGGTAGGGGGGGGGGGTCATGGGGTAGCTATGCCATTTTTCTTAAAGATTTTCATCCATATTACCGGGACCAGACATTACATTAAAGCCGCAAGCAGTTTTAAATGGCTTTTTTTTCCTTTAGAAGTGTCATTTTGTGCAGGGACAGTTCTAAACACGGGAAACACGTGGCACTTCACAGGCATACTTTAGACACCCCCCAGGTACGATATTTAAAGGAATATTTGACTTTTTTTTTTCACTTTATGCATCATTAAAATGACTGCTCCCGAAAAACGACCGTTTTTAAAACTTCTTTTTGCATTGATACATGTCCCCTGGTGCAGAACCCGGGTTCCCAAACCCTTTTTAGGACAATAACATGCATAATAGTCGTTATAATTAGCACTTTAGAATTTGAACGTTCGCATCCATTGTATTTAATAGGGTTCTAATGTTCGTACGAACTTTCGGTCCGTTCGCGGGTTCTGGTGCGAACCGAACCCGGGGGTGTTCGGCTCATCACTAATGCTGAGTGACTATCCTCTTCCTACTCAATGTTCATGTTGATAGCTTGTAAGAACATTTTGGTTCTGGGCACCTCCACCAGTGGCTAAGGCCCAATTTTTCTGCCCCTGTTTAACAGGGGCGTGTAATTACAATTTTTGCTGCAATACTTTGCAGCAGGGCTCATTCCTGCGCTCCAACTACAGTATCTGTGAGGGGTTACAGTGTTGTGGCACCAGTGCTTAAGGCCCAATTTTTCTGCCCCTGTTTAACAGGGGCGTGTTATTACAATTTTTGCTGCAATACTTTGCAGCAGGGCTCATTCCTGCGCTCCAACTACAGTATCTGTGAGGGGTTGCAGTGTTGTGGCACCAGCACCAGTGGCTAAGGCCCAATTTTTCTGCCCCTGTTCAACAGGGGCATATAATTACAATTCTTTAACATGGATTGACACATATAGGGGTGAGAGAGGGCAGCACATCCCGATTTGAATATTAGAACACAAAAAGAACATTTTCCCGTGGGATTTTAAAGCAGCAAAAAGGAATCAATGGTAGATAAAATGTAAATTTTATTGGAAAGATTGCGATGACGCATATAGCATAAAAAGATGAATTCATGAATCTTATGAGCTCCGGTAATTAAAAAACCAACAATGGAACACAGAAATACTACAATTCACATACATATGGTGTACATTTAGGATGGTGTGACAATACAAATTTAATGCATTACGATGTACTGTAGAAGAGACCCCGATGCATTTCGACCTCTCTAGGTCTTCCTCAAGGGGATTAAATTGTTATATAGGACATCAAAAAATAAAAGATTATATATACAAATTAATCATGTTTCCTGCGTCTTCTGTCATAAAGGGTAATTGGATAGGCAATTTTTTCAAATGTATTAATTTATTAAGAGACGTACAGGGAAAACAGATTGCTAAATCGATCATCATTAACCACTTAAGCCCCGGACCATTTGGTAGCTAAAGGACCAGAGGTGAATTCAGAATTTTGCACTGCGCTGCTTTAACTGTAAATTGTGCGGACATGCAATGTTGTACCCAAACGAAATTTGCGTCCTTTTCTTCCCACAAATAGAGCTTTCTTTTAATGGTATTTGATTGCCTCTGCGATTTTTATTTTTTGCGATATAAACGGAAAAATACCGAAAATTTTGAAAAAAAATGATATTTTCTACTTTTTGTTATAAGAAAAATCGAATAAACTCAATTGTAGTCATACATTTAGGCCAAAATGTATTCAGCCACATGTTTTTAGTAAAAAAAATGTCAATAAGCGTATATTTATTGGTTTGCGCAAAAGTTATAGAGTTTACAAACTAGGGTAAATTTTCTGAAATTTACACAGCTTTAAATTTATGACTGCCTATCTCATTTCTTGAGGTGCTAAAATGACAGGGCAGTACAAAACCCCCCCAAATGACCCCATTTTGGAAAGTAGACACCCCAAGGAAATTGCTGAGAGGCATGTTGAGCCCATTGAATTATTTTTTTTGTCCCAAGTGATTGAATAATGACTAAAAAAAAAAAAAAAAAAAATTACAAAAAGTTGTCACTAAATGATATATTGCTCACACATGCCATGGTTATATGTGGAATTTCACCCCAAAATACATTTTGCTGCTTCTCCTGAGTACGGGGATACCACATGTGTGGGACTTTTTGGGAGCCTAGCCGCGTACGGGACCCCGGAAACCAAGCACCGCCTTCAGGATTTCTAAGGGCGCAAATTTTTGATTTCACTCCTCACTACCTATCACAGTTTCGAAGGCCATAAAATGCCAAAATAGCACAAAACCCCCCCAAATGACCCAATTTTAGAAAGTAGACACCCCAAGGAAATTGCTGAGAGGCCTGTTGAGCCCATTGAATATATTTTTTTTTGTCCCAAGTGATTGAATAATGACAAAAAAAAAAAAAAATTACAAAAAGTTGTCACTAAATGATATATTGCTCACACATGCCATGGTTATATGTGGAATTACACCCCAAAATACATTTTTCTGCTTCTCCTGAGTACGGGGATACCACATGTGTGGGACTTTTTAGGAGCCTAGCCGCGTACGGGACCCCGAAAACCAAGCACCGCCTTCAGGATTTCTAGGCACAAATTTTGGATTTCACTCCTCACTACCTATCACAGTTTCGAAGGCCATAAAATGCCAAAATCGCACAAAACCCCCCCAAATGACCCCATTTTGGAATATAGACACCCCAAGCTATTTGCTGAGAGGCATGGCGAGTATTTTACAGCTCTAATTTGTTTTTGAAAATGAAGAAAGAAAATATATATATATATATATATATATATATATATATATATTTTTTCAATTTTCAAAACTTTGTGACAAAAAGCGAGATCTGCAAAATACTCACAATACCTCTCAGCAAATAGCTTGGGGTGTCTACTTTCCAAAATGGGGTCATTTGGGGGGGTTTTGTGCTATCTGGGCATTCCATGGCCTCCGAAACTGTGATAGGCAGTGAGAAGTGAAATCAAAAATTTACACCCTTATGCCGCGTACACACGATCATTTTTCCCGTCGGGAAAAATGAAATTATTTTTTTTCGCCGAGAAAAACGATCGTCTGTGGGCTTTATGCCGTTTTTCTCGTTGTGAAAAACGGCAGGAAAAACGACGAGAAAAATTAGAACATGTTCTAAATTTTCTCATCGTTTTTTCCATCATTTTTTTCCGCGGCAGTTTTCCCATAGGGAGACACTGCCGCGGAGCCCACAGACGGTCGTTTTTCTCGTCAAAGAAAAAAATGACGGGAAAAACGCTTGTGTGTGGGGGAACATGCCGTTCCCTCGTTTTTCATTTTTTTTCATGCCGTGATTCACGCCGGTGTTTTCACCGCCGTGAATCACGATCGTGTGTACGCGGCATTAGAAAGCCTGAAGGCGGTGCTTGGTTTTTGGGGTCCCGTACGTGGCTAGGCTCCCAAAAAGTCTCACACATGTGGTATCCCCGTACTCAGGAGAAGCAACAGAATGTATTTTGGGGTGTAATTCCACATATGCCCATGGCATGTTTGAGCAATATATCATTTAGTGACAACTTTGTGCAAAAAAAAAAAAAAAAAATTCTTGTTTTTCCGCAACTTGTGTCAACATATAAAATATTCCATGGACTCGACATGCCTCTCAGTATATAGCTTGGGGTGTCTACTTTCCAAAATGGGGTCATTTGGGGGGGTTTTGAACTGTTCTGGCATTTTATACACAACATTAGGAAGCTTACATCCACTCTTCTAACCACTTGAAGACAAAGCCCTTTTTGACACTTTTTGTTTACATGAAAAAATTTTTTTTTTTGCAAGAAAATTATGTTGAACCCCCAAACATTATATATATTTTTAAAGCAAAGGCCCTACAGATTAAAATGGTGGGTGTTGCATTTTTTTTTCTACACAGTATTTGCGCAGCGATTTTTCAAACGCATTTTTTGGGTTAAAAAATACACTTTTTTAAATTTTAATGCACTAAAACACACTATATTGCCCAAATGTTTGATGAAATAAAAAAGATGATCTTAGGCCGAGTACATAGATACCAAACACGACATGCTTTAAAATTTCACACAAACGCGCATTGGCGACAAACTACATACATTTTTAAAAGCCTTTAAAAGCCTTTACAGGTTACCCCAGTAGATTTACAGAGGAGGTCTACTGCTAAAATGATTGCCCTCGATCTGACCTTCGCGGTGATACCTCACATGCATGGTGCAATTGCTGTTTACATATGACGCCAGACCGACGCTTGCGTTCGCCATTGGGCAAGAGCAGGGCAGGACAGGGGTGCTTTTTTTTTTTCTTTTTTTTTTATTATTAATTTTGCTTTTTTATTTTATTTTTAAATTGTTCCTTCCAAGTATTTTTTTTTTTTATCATTTTTATTGTTATCTCAGGGAATGTAAATATCCCCTATGATAGCAATAGGTAGTGACAGGTACTCTTTTTTTGAAAAAACTGCGGTCTTCTAGACCCTAGATTTTTCCTCTGCCCTCAAAGCATCTGACCACACCAAGATCGGTGTGATAAAATGCTTTCCCAATTTCCCAATGGCGCTTTTTATATCCGGGGGGGGGCATTCCCTCCCACTGCTTGTAAAAGCAGTCCAGAGGCTAATTAGCCGCTAGGATTGCTTTTACATGAAAGCCGGCCGCAGGCTGAAAAGAATGATACCAAGATGATATCTAAACCCGCAGGCATCATTCTGGTATAAACATTCAAAGTCCAGCAACATACCAGTACGTTGCTGGTCCTTGTTGGACATGTATTGTAATCTTTTTTTTTCATGCAGCCAGTTGGCTGAACGAAAAAAGAGATTGATCGGTGGGTATGCCCACCATTAGAATACCGCCCTTCATCCACCCACTTCCAATGATGGGCATACACGCACCATTTATATATGCCGAAGCATGGGGGCATCCTCCCGCAAAAAAGTTATGCCGCACACACATGGTCGGACTTTTCCACGGGCAAGCCTCCGTCGGAATTTCGACCGTATGTACGCGGCATTATGAGCAAAATCGCTCCTCCGCCCCTGCTGCCCCAATGCTTCGGCATATTTGCTTTTTTTTTTTAACTGTGGTGGTGAAATCACCTCCTACAGCACTGGAGTCGCAGGGATCAGGCCTGTCTCTGCGAACGCTGCAGTTATGTGTGTTGTGTTTTGTAAGTAACAGTGATCGATCGATACTGCACTTGGGTGGCCTGGGCTGGACGGAGGGGCAAAACGCAGGTGCTAGCAGGTATCTGGGCTGATCCCGCTAACACTGCGTTTTTGGGAACCCTAAACTGCTGGGGACGCTAGTATAGATCTGATCAGATCAGATATTGATCTGTTCAGATACTATACCACTAAGGGGGGTGTATGCTTCACGCGTGGGTGTTAGCGTTACTGGCACTAACCTGACGCTGCCTGGGGTGTGACGCAGACCCTCTCTGACGCTAAAACCTAATTGATATAACCCGCCGGGCGATCAGGGGGTTAAACCTTTATTGGGTTATATACACGGCGGGTGCCCTGACACTATAAAAAGCAAACTAACTAACCAGCGTCACCCGTAACACTTATATGGTGATCACTGGTGAAAGGGTTAACTAGGGGCAATCAGGGGGTTAAAACCTTTATTAGATAATATATGGGGGTACCTGACGCTATAAAAACCTGCGGCGAACCTAAAAAAAATTACCAGCTACCGATCTGCATCACCGACACTAAGACAGCGTTTAGAAAAACGATCGCTTAGTGACAGTGGTGATGGGGGTGAAAGGGTTACCTGGGGGGCGATCAAGGGGGTTAAACCTTTATTAGATAATATATTGGGGTACCTGACGCTATAAAAACATGCGGCGAACCTAAAAAAAATTACTGGCTACCTATCTGCATCACCGACACTAAGACAGCGTTTAGAAAAACGATTGCTTAGCGACAGTGGTGATAGGGGGTGAAAGGGTTACCTGGGGGGCGATCAAGGGGGTTAAACCTTTATTAGATAATATATTGGGGTACCTGACGCTATAAAAACCTGCGGCGAACCTAAAAAAAATTACCAGCTACCGATCTACATCACCGACACTAAGACAGCGTTTAGAAAAACGATCGCTTAGTGACAGTGGTGATGGGGGTGAAAGGGTTACCTGGGGGGCGATCAAGGGGGTTAAACCTTTATTAGATAATATATTGGGGTACCTGACGCTATAAAAACATGCGGCGAACCTAAAAAAAATTACTGGCTACCGATCTGCATCACCGACACTAAGACAGCGTTTAGAAAAACAATTGCTTAGCGACAGTGGTGATAGGGGGTGAAAGGGTTACCTGGGGGATGATCAAGGGGGTTAAACCTTTATTAGATAATATATTGGGGTACCTGACGCTATAAAAACCTGCGGCGAACCTAAAAAAAATTACCGGCTACCGATCTGCATCACAGACACTAAGACAGCGTTTAGAAAAACGATCGCTTAGTGACAGTGGTGATAGGGGGTGAAAGGGTTACCTGGGGGGCGATCAAGGGGGTTAAACCGTTATTAGATAATATATTGGGGTACCTGACGCAATAAAAACATGCGGCGAACCTAAAAAAAATTACTGGCTGCCGATCGGCATCACTGACGCTAAGACAGCGATCAGAAAAATGATCACTTAGCGACAGTGGTGATAGGGGGTGAAAGGGTTATCTGGGGGGTGATCAGGGGGTTAAACCTTTATTAGGGGGGGTTAGGGGGCTACACTGGACCTAAGACTAAACTTTGGTGACACTTTTACAGTCACAAATGTCACTGATTGCAGTGATCACTAAATAAATGGTCACTGCAATCAGTGACACTGTGACTGGGGGCTGGGGGGGTGATCTGGGGGGTGATTTGGGGTGTCTGGGGGGGCCTGGGGGGGCGATTTATGTCCCTATGTGTCCTGGTGTCAGTGTAGTGTTGTGTGCACTGACCTGATGTCTTCTCTTCTCTACGGCGCTCGGTATATGTGAGCGCCGCACCAGAGATGACATCACTTCCTCCTGCTCCCTCTGTCTGACACAGACAGAGGGGGCATTTCCATTCGCCGGGAGCGATCGCGAGGGGGTAGCCAGAAACGAATGGCTGCCCCCTCATCCCGGAACGCTCCCGGACACTTAGCCACCGCTCACTGTACAGAAGGGGGGTCCGATTGGACCCCCCAACTGTACAAAGGCAATCACGTACACTCTACGTGATTGTGCCTGTCGGTGCCATTCTGCCGACGTATATATACAGTGAGCGGTCGTTAAGTGGTTAATGAAAAATTGCATATTTACCCTCTGTATCGAATTGAATGGTGAAACCATTCGTATTAAAAGCGTAATTGCGTATGCACTCCCAGGGTTCCCAATGAGGGTCCTTATTGGCCGAGGCGCCCACCTCCCACTCCACGGCGGATCCGCTCCACAGCTCGTCCGACTCAAAAGGGGTAACACGCTTCGGGAGTATCCCAATAGCGGGCAAGAAAGCAGGGGAGGAGGGTAACAGTGTACCATGTAACCAACACCTGAAGGTTATAATTTCAATCATCTTACTATGTTTCATATAATACTCTTAGTCATCTATTAGTCAATATAATTTTATTACATATGTACTACAGTCTCAATTATAACTTGAAAACAAGGTAAATGGCACTGGGCATACGTGCCCTCAACCAAGGAGGTTCAAAGGTTCAAAGTTACTCTGCTAGACGGCTTGTTACCTGCCCTTCTTCTACTTTCTATCACACCTACCTCCGGGTCTTTTTGCCCACTTTTAGGCATACTGACCAGCAGGCTAAGGCACGCCTCAGGCCTTGGTAGTTAGCATTCCTAAGTGAAGACTCTGACTACAAGTTTGAAGGCTGGCCGCAGGCTAGCCTATATTTGTAGGAGGAGTCTGAGGGCTATTTATCCCTCCTCCTCTCTCGTCTCCTGTGTCGGTTGGGTTTCTGGGTTCGCACTCACCCGTTCCCCCTTTTTTCATATAATCACTTACATCATTTATTTCTTCACAGTCACATTCAGGGTATGCCCACTTTTAGGCATACTGACCAGCAGGCTAAGGCACACCTCAGGCCTTGGTAGTTAGGGTATCGCATTCCTAAGTGAAGACTCTGACTACAAATATATATTTTAGCACTGATCACTGTATTAGGCTGGGTTCACATATCTCCGGCCACAGCTCCCAGCATGGGGTCCGGTGCATCCCTGTTAACTGGTTCAGGTGCGATTCAGGTCTGAATTTTTACCTGAATTCGCACCTGAATCGGACCCAAAGACGCACAAGATGCTCCATTGAGAGCCGGTCACACTCAAATTGGAAACCCGCATCCATTTTGCATATACAGTATGTGAACAAAGCCTTATGCCGTGTACACACGATCGATTTTCTTGACGGTGAAAACGAGGACCGGCTTGGTCCCCTACACAAGGCCGGTTTTCATGACATTTTTTCTTTTGGTCGTAAAAAACGACCGTGTGTAGGCTCCCTGGCAGTGTTTCCCTATGGGAAAACTGCCGCGGAAAAAAATGCTGTGAATCACGACGAGAAAAATTAGAGCATGTTCTAATTTTTCTCGTCGTGATTCTTGCCGTTTTTCTCATCGGGAAAAATGCTGGAAAGCCCACACACGGGCGTTTTTCTCGTCAAAGAGAAAAAATTTAATTTTTCCAGATGAGAAAAATGGTCGTGTGTACGCGGCATTAGTGTCACTGGTTCCCAAAAAGTGTCAGTTAGTGTCAGACTGCCCACCATAATATTGCAGTCCCGCTATAAGTCGCTGATTGCCGCCATTACTAGTATAAAAAATAAATAAAAATTCCAGTATTTACAGGTATACTATAGTTTGTAGACACTATAACTTTCACGCAAACCACTCAATATAAACTTTTTTTTTTTTTTATCAAAAACATGTAGCAGAATACATTTATAAATAAATTTGATATTTTTTAAATTTTTATTGGATATGTTTTATAGCAGAAAGTAAAAAATATATATATATATATTTAGTTTTTTTAATTGTCAGCCTTTTTTCATTTACATTGGAAACTTGGTTTACGAGCAACGTGGTTAACGAGCGTTTTGAATAACGAGTAACTTTTTATTTTTTAATTCTTACTCGGTTTGCGAGTGTTGTCTTGCAAAACAAGCAGAATTTGAGCTAATGGGGTGTGCAGTACCGCATTTGGGCAGAGGTGCGGGGGCGCCGGTGACACTCAGAACGGTTCGGAGCCATTCCGAGCCCTTCGGAAAAATACTCTGAATCACTCGGAAATACTCAGAAATACTCAATTCCCGAACCTTTCCGAGGGTTTGCGAGATCAGCCCAGCTGTCCCCTAGTATTTCCGAGGCTCTCCGGCGCCCCCACCTCTGGCCACATACGGTATTGCATGCCATAGAAGTCAATGCGCAACAAATTATCTTAGTTTCCATTGACTTCTATGGGGAAACTCGCTTTGATATGCGAGTGCTTTGGATTACAAGCATTCTCCTGGAACGGATTATGCTCGTAATCCAAGGTTCCACTGTATATCACAAAAAGTAAAAAACTCAGAGGTGATCAAATACCACCAAAATAAAGCTCTATTTGTGGGAAAAAATGATATAAATTTAGTTTGTGTACAGTGTTGCATGATTGCGCAATTAGAAAAAAAGAGAAAAAAGAAAAAGAAAAAAAAAAAAAACTGCGCTGAGATCAGGTGTTGGCAATCTAATGTGTGCACAAAAAGATACCTGGAGCTAAAATTGGAAGCAACAACTATTCTGCAAACATCAAAACCAGTGAACAAAAAATAAAAAAACATATATGCGCCGGCCAAACGCAAGCAGACAGACCCGTTCGTGTGGAGATCGAGCAGTGGAGGGTGATGACGTCAGCACGTTCCGCCCTACGCATTTCGAGATAGGTACGTGCCCCAAGACGACGTGACCTATCACGAAACGCGTAGGGCGGAACGAGCGGCGCGCTGATGTCATCACCCTCCACTGCTCGATCTCCACACGGACGGGTCTGCATGCTTGCGTTTGGCCGGCGCAGCAGGCTTAAGGCTGTTTTTTCCTTTACAAATTGCGAGAGCTAATTTTATTACTGCTTTTTAATAAACTGTTGGAAGATTTTACACTATCGAGGCATCTGTCTTCCTTGCATGTTATATCATACCAACTGGCTTACTGCTGTGGAATGTGCTGACGAGCGAGGCTGTGAACACAGGGTGTCATCACGATCCAGCTGGGATTCACTATAAGCACTTATAGGTCCTCCGTTATAGGGGACCATGGTGCTCTGGTAAGCAGTAGACTTGTGCACAACGGAAAAATTTGTTTTGTTTCGGTTCGTTTCTTGTGCACAACGGAAAAAATCGTTTAGTTTTGGTTTGTTTCTTTTCGGTCCTGTTGATTCGTAATCGTTCATAATTTTACTAGACGGGATTTTTCGTGTTCGGACTAATTCGTATTTTCGCAAGCGAAATTTTTCGTTGAATCGGAATGATTCGTATTAATGTAAGCCTTATTTTTAGTTGATTTATAATTCGTACTTTCGGTAGAGTACATTGTTTTTCGTTGATTCTGGACACAACTCCTACTTTCGTAACTTTTTTTGGGGTTCGTTGATTCGTAATTTTCCGTGTCTCTCTCACAATGACGCTGCCTATTATGCCTAATGTGCTTCGAATGGATTTGTACTTTTCTAAATACATAGCAGGTATTTTTAATGATTCGAAATCTTGTATTTTACTTTCGTTTTTTACATGCGGCTATAGCCTCCGCCCCTGTACACCATTTTGAGAGGGAGTTCAGCACGGTGAGGGAGAAGCAGAGAGCAGAGTGTTATTGTGCTTCGAATGGATTCGTACATTTGTAACTTTTTTCATAACGAATTATGCCAAAGATATTCGGGCATTCGCTATTTGCGCTATAATTCATTTCGGATTCGGTTTTATTCGTAATTGCTTTGTTCGGAAATTCGAATGCCTCCGAATGTCCGAAAGTTGCTAAATTCGGACGAATTTTGATTCGTTACAAAACGAATTGCACAAGCCTAGTAAGCAGACTTATTTGTCATACGGTGGTGGAAGTCACTTGGTTTGCGTCCTTATTTAAAGAGTTGGATGCCATTGGAGTTTTTGCACGGGTGTTTTATCATCATTGAAGTCACACCTGGACTGATTTCATGCACTTTATGAACATTTTTTCACTTTTGCACTTTATATGTTGCAACCCAATATTTTTTTGAACACTGCAATGTTTACACCAATCATTTAAAGTGTGATCTTCATTGATTTAGTTTGTGTTTTATGAGTTTGGGTCACTTATGACATTCATTTGTCAACTTATTAATTTCTCAGGTTTAGCGCAACTATATGTTTTTTTTATTATATGAATGCACAGTTGCCAGTTAAAGTAGCGCAGTGTCGCATAGAAAAAAATGGCCTAGGTCACAAAGGGGGTCAAATCTTCCGGAGCTGAAGTGGTTAATTAGTCTGGAGCTGAAAAAGCTCACATAGGTATTTTAGTGTTCTGTGGCATTCCCAGACATTATAGTATACTGGTAATTATTTAAAAAAATCATGTGAATATGTTTCACAAGCGGCTTTAGTGTGGAGTTAGCAGGAAAATCAAGCCAGTGCTGGCTGTACTGCTGGCTGTACTAGTCTGATTCCAGCAGCTGTCACCTAGGCTTGCTGTCCTGGGAGCCTGGATTAAGTAAGAATACAAATATCTATTGTCAGCTATATTTAGATATTACATCTGTGTTCAGGAGTCTGGAATTGGGTATTGCTGAGCTTCAGATAAAGGAGGAATTTGGCATTGCATTTTCCACTTAGGACTGATGCTATTTCTATTTTCTTCCTATAATCTCTCTTTATTGGAATACTTATCTATTATCAGATGTAGACACTTTGCATACATTTATGTTTAGAAAACTCACTCTAGTCTTGTATGCTTGTTGAATGTGTTTTTTTCACTTGGCTTTTTGAAGCTCTACCTAGTTATCCAATCACGTGCCAAGGAAATACCAATTTGTATTCCATTCCTCTGCACATGATCAGGGATTCAAAGTGAAAACTGGTTAGATTAAAAAAAGTCCTCCTTTAGTAAATCACCCCGAAAATATAGAGAGAAATATCAGGTGTGCGCTTCATGCACACACACGGCCATACATGGGCATGTTTTCTTAGTCGGGTCTGGGACAAGGAGTGGGCAGGAGGGGGCGGCTGCCTGGCCACTGTGGTATCATGTGAGGTTGGGGGCACTACAGGGAGATTGGTAGGGAAGGAAGGATTTGAATTACACCCCCCCCCCCGCTCCGCCGCTCCTACTAGCTTAGGGGGGTGTATTTTTTTCCATTATCTGTGCCCCTTTCTGATGATCATGTGCTGGTCAGAGCGGAGGGAATATTTCTTCAGTTTCGGGTGCCCATTCAGCTCCGCTCGCATGTTCTTCTGCCTTGGCTCAAGTCCTGGCCAGCCGCCTGCCTGCTTACCTCTTTGCCTTCCCTGGCAGAGTGATCTTCCTCCGCTCCCCACCCAGTAGTAGCCGGGGGGCCAGGAGAGTAAAGCCTCGTACACACGGCAAAGAATCTCGTCAGGAAAAAACACGTTGTTTTTCCTGACGAGATTCTTAAACAAGAATCTTGTCTCGGCGGAGTGTACACACGTACGATTCAAAAGAATTGCCGTTCTTTTGAATGCCACGAACGCGGTGACGTCATCGACTACGACGAGCGTGCGCTCGTCACATTCGATGCCGTTGCCGCCATCTTGCTACACCCTACCTATGCCTAGGAAGCTACCGCGCATGCGTCAAAGTCATTTTGAGCATGCGCGGGTTTCCACGGCGACAGGTAAGTGTACACACTCTCGGGTTTCTCGTCGGGAAACAGGCCGACGAGAATCCCGACGAGAAAATAGAGAGCAGGTTCTCTATTTTTCTCGTCGAGATTCTGGCCAGTTTTTCTGACAAGAAACCTGAAAGCCTCGTATACACGGCCGGTTTTCTCGGCAAGAAAGCTCTGCAAGCAGTTTTCTTGTCGTTTCTTGACGAGAAAACCGGCCATGTGTACAAGGCTTAAGACTTGAAAGGCTGTGAGGCGGGCAGAGAGTTGCTGATTGCCGCCATTACTAGTAGAAAAAAAAATATGTCCCCGGATTTCATTTAAAAAATCTGGTCACCTTATGTTAGGATTGGTGATTTAGGGAGATTTGTGCTAGAAGAGATGATATGGTGGGGGGAGGGGGTTTGAGGGGTTGTGCTGGTAGGGATGATTGGGGTAGTATTTTTGCTGGGGGGGTATTTGGAGTGGGGGCGAAAGGATGTGTACTTAGAGGGGAAATTTGGGGGGTAGAGGACGGTGATTTTTTTTTTTTGAGGGGGGCATTTGTGCTGAGGGATGGCAAAGATTTGTGCTGGGAGGGGGGATTTCAGCAGGAGGGCTGATTTGTACTGGGAGGGGGGGGGGAATTTATGCTTAAAGGGGTTGTAAAGCTTCATGTCTTTTCACCTTAAAGCGGAGGTGCAGGAAAAAAAAAAAGTCAGCAGCTACTAACAGTGTAGCTGCTGACTTTTAATAAGGACACTTACCTGTCCTACTCGCCCACGATGTCTGTCCCGCCATGGCGATCGATCGCTGCTGGCAGGTCCCGGCTCCTCCATTCTGAGTAGGGGAAACAGGCAGTGAAGCCACTCGCACGGCGCTTTGTGAATGGGCGGCTTGCCTCCTGGGATACACACAGTTCCCAGAAGGCAGCGCGGAAGCGGAAGGAGACCCACCGTGGACGAGAAGAGGAACATTAGAGGCAGATTAGGGGACTTCCGCATAGCAACGGGCATTTAGAGTATACATTTTTTTTTTCTATTAATTTTTTTTATTTTTTTAGAATTTTTAGTGTAAAGATTTTTTCAGGGTGGACCTCCACTTTAATGCATCCTATGCATTAAGGTGAAAAAACACCTTGCACTCTCTGGCCCCCTCGAGCCCTCATTTTACTTACCTGAGCCCCGAATCTCCGTGGGCGCGATCCCGCGTCATTTTCTCCATAGCTGATCGGCTCCTTATTGAATAGATTGATAGCAGCGCAGTCATTGGCTCCCGCTGCTGTCAATCAAATCCAGTGATGCAGCCGCCGGTGGGCGGCCGCGTATAACACGGGAGCACGCCCGCAAGGTAACCCCCTCGGGAGAGAGCTTCCCAGAGGGGATTAGCTCTTGTGGGGAGGAGCTGAGAGAGCCGCCGTGGGACCCCAGAAGATGAGGATTGGGGCCACTCTGTGCAAAACGAACTGCACAGTGGAGGTAAGTATGACATGTTTGTTATTTAAAAAAAAAAAAAATGAACCTTTAGTGTCCCTTTAAGGGGATTTTTGCTGACACATAATGCTCATACATCTTGGGGGGGGGGGGGGGGGTTGCAGTTTGGTATGTTTTCCCTGGGCTCCAGGTGACCTTGTCCCGACAGTGACTGCAATGCACAGCTTCTGGCAGTCATCCTTGACAAATCAATGACAGGTGGTGGTTGTATGCAAATATATTCAAGTATATGCAAATCCAAGTGTCAAATTGCATACAGGGCTGCACAGGACTCCCCAAAGGCAGACTGTCTGCGTTCAGGTAGGCAGATATAGCGTGTACGCATGTACTGTAGTCAATCTGTTTTGCATATTTTATGTATGTAGCGGGTATGTACTTTCCCGGGTGTAAATTTGAACTTGGCAGAGACATCAGTGATGTGTAATTCCCTGCAGCCCGGTGGGTGGCGCTGACGCCCTGGGCTGGGGTTGAATCATTGCTGTGTGCTGTGCCTCCTTTTTGTCCTCCCTCGGCAGCGGTATGGTGGGGCGGGGAACCCGCCGTGCTTGCTGGGAGAGGGTATAAAGGGGCCGGCCATCTTTGTCACGGGGCAGAGTCCCAGGCACCTTCAGCTTGTGGACGGTGGTTCGTGTCGGTCCTCTGGGTGGCCTAGGCCTAGAGGACAACCGGAGGTCGTGTTCCATCCCAGGCACCTTTAGCCTGGGGTGAGGTACTCGGATGGAGGTCCGGAGCTCAGTGCCCAACACTGAGTTCCGCGAGGGAAGAAGATCCTAGGGAACCCCGGGAGTGGGTACCCGAATCCGGAAGGCACAATGGACCGGGGGGAGCTCCTCACTTGAAGACCCGATGCAGCATATTGTCGGTGACAGGTGAGCCTGTCATCGGAGACCGCCTGGAAGGAAATTCCCCCTCGTGCGGAGACCGCAACCCACTTTCAGGAAGGAAAGTGGAGAACTACATTGTGTCTGGGCCTACTCGCATCCACACCTCCTTTCCTGTTCTGTTTCTATCAAGGGAGTTCAACTGATTGTGTTCATTCGAGAAGAATAAAGAAGTGTTGAACTTTAATGGTGTGGAGCTCATTTCCTGACAGACATTGTTCAAGGTGACTCTTGGAGGGAGGATCCAGGTGCACAACACTGACCCGAAGGTAATACAAGAACGTTGCTTATACCGCACTGACACATGTGGTGGAGGCCAGGCGTGGTGTCCCCGCTCCCTCCCCTCTAAGATACCCCTAGACAAAAGAAAGACGAGACGAGAGAAAGAGGGGAGTGAGGGGGGCGCTACACGTGGGGGCTCGGGTCCGGTATAGTGTTTGTGCACCACGGAATTGAACGTGTCTGTTGGAAGAGTTAAGCGAAAGTGCATCCCTGCTCGAAGTCGTGGACATGACCCAATGAAGGGAAAGGCCCGCGCAGAACAGTGGAAAGAGGGAGAAGTTCAGCCGTGTGTAGTACTACACGTGGGGGCTTCTATTGCACTGCGCCACCAGGCACACCCCCATCGCTTAGTTCGTGGGTGTGACTCAGAAACAGAAAAGAAGAAAAGCCCGCGAACTGGAGCACAGGGGAGGAGTCCAATACGTGTGAAGGACTACACGTGGGACGTTGGCGCAAAAACTTTGCAGTGTGCGATGGATCAGCAACAGGTCGCCATGTTCGGACATACATCATGGATTCCAGTTCACCCTTCCACCACGACATTGACTGCTGCTGCTCCGGTAACAGATACGGGGATCCGGCTAAAGCCAAGGGGTCGATTCGCCCTGTACTGGTGCATGGACGTTGAGGCCCTGGGTGTGATTTGTCCCGGCTGTTCGGGACTGGTGTGCCAGCTGAAGCCATTCGGGCGATGTGAGGCCTGTGGGGAGTTCCTGTTCAAAGTGGATCCGGCGGTTGAGAGGCCGAGAACCATTTACCCCGGCCGTGCTGTGGGCAACACCACTCAGAGAGGAGGAATCACTGCTGTGAGAGCCATCCCTACACACACTGCAGCGACCACGGAGGAGGTCGTAAAACCCCAACGGAAGAAATCCGAGGATGCTGACTCGGTCACCACTGTCTCGCAGCGTCCGCCACCGAAGAGAAAGACCGGCATGGTAGCTCTGACCAGCGGTTGTGGTGGACCGTCTCGCCCGCTTACGCCCGGCCCGGATGGATCCGTCGACAAGAGTTCCGGACGTCCCGCTTCAAGTAAAGGCCGAGGTAAGCCAGGCGGAGAGATTTGGTGTGTGGGCGGAGGTGTCGGGAAGTCATGGCCCAGTGAGTCCGCGGGAGGTGGTGGCTCAGTTTCTACAACCGGCTACATACACGCGAAGGAGTGTGACACCTCTGACCTGGAGTCACTCTCGGACATGGGAGACGACGTTGCCATAGACGATTTGTTTGCCGAGAAGGGCTGGGACAAAGTACCTCTCGCTTCATCTCGGAGGATCAGAGATCCACCCATGTCAACAGGGGAAAGTACACCCCGGGTGGAGGCACCAGCGCCTGAAGAGAGGTCCCGTCCCCAGCCTGCTTCTACATCACCGGTGCCATCTGTACCGAAGGCCGGGGAAAAGAGACAATTGCTGCGGGCACCTATGCCCAGATCAGAAGTGGTCAAGGTCCCTCGCCACCCGGACTCGATAGTGTTGCCTGGCGAAGGGGACAAAGCCACCATGCCTCCTTTGGCGAGATTACAACGCCTATTTGGCCAGAAGGTTGCTGCAGACTACGGATGGGAGTATCCGTACTTGTCGAAGGAACTGCTGTATGAGGTGGAAGTGTGCTGGGAGCGCTGTACAATGACTTTGTGTGGACCCACCTTCAGGTTCCCCACGCCCGCAGGTACCTGGCATGCTCTCCAAAGGCCTCTCAACGTTTTAAAGACTGCAAGGCAGAGTGGATGTTGGGATGACACATCCATGCAGATAAGGTGTTGATCCGGCGCAAAGAAGGAGAAGATGTGGAGTATCATCTGGAAACCATGGATCAGCACTTGAAGCCACTTGTTCTGTCGCATCCCCGCTTTTACCTGTAGGAGAGAGAAAGACTCCGTTCTTATCATGCTGCTGAACTTTCTGGGGCCCGTTGCTTTTGTGCCTTAAAGAAATTAAGAACTGTTCCTGTTTGTTCTTCACTTTTCCCGCAAGAGATTATGGACTCTGGGGTAGATAGGGCCGAAAGAAAAGAGGAAAGTTCCACGAGTGCAGTTACCGCGGTGCTGTCACCAGGTGGCAGTGTTGCGCAACGTTAAAACACTTTTCATGCACTCACTCTTGGAGAAAAGGGATTTCTTCTCGGAGAAGTTTCTTTTCCATTACATGAATACAAGTGTCAGGGTTATATGTGTTAATTCTTTCTTTTCCCTCTGCAGGAGAACATCCCATCAAGTCCACTGAGGATGGGGTGGGTCTTAGTCAGGATGGGTGGGAAAAGTCAAATGTGAATATGTGATTCAAAGTTATGAGTCAATGCTGTTGTTTCTCTTTTGTCTTATTCCCTTTTCTTTACAGGGCTCAGACACAATGTTTTAGTTGGATAGTTTTTTCTAAAAGTTTTATATTTTTGTACAATTGTTAGTCGGTTTCTGGATTGGATTATGTCAGCCGTTGAGGGCATGATTTACTCCAGACACTGGGGTATGTACTTTTCTGGGTGTAAATTTGAACTTGGCAGAGACATCAGTGATGTGTAATTCCCTGCAGCCCGGTGGGTGGCGCTGTCGCCCTGGGCTGGGGTTGAATCATTGCTGTGTGCTGTGCCTCCTTTTTGTCCTCCCTCGGCAGCGGTATGGTGGGGCGGGGAACCCGCCATGCTTGCTGGGAGAGGGTATAAAGGGGCCGGCCATCTTTGTCACGGGGGCGGAGTCCCAGGCCCCTTCAGCTTGTGGACGGTGGTTCGTGTTGGTCCTCTGGGTGGCCTAAGCCTAGAGGACAACCGGAGGTCGTGTTCCATCCCAGGCACCTTTAGCCTGGGGTGAGGTACTCGGATGGAGGTCCGGAGCTCAGTGCCCAACACTGAGTTCCGCGAGGGAAGAAGATCCTAGGGAACCCCGGGAGTGGGTACCCGAATCCGGAAGGCGCAATGGACCGGGGGGAGCTCCTCACTTGAAGACCCGGTGCAGCATATTGCCGGTGACAGGTGAGCCTCTCATCGGAGACCGCCTGGAAGGAAATTCCCCCTCGTGCGGAGACCGCAACCCACTTTCAGGAAGGAAAGTGGAGAACTACATTGTGTCTGGGCCTATTCGCATCCACACCTCCTTTCCTGTTCTGTTTCTATCAAGGGAGTTCAACTGATTGTGTTCATTCGCAGAAGAATAAAGGAGTGTTGAACTTTAATGGTGTGGAGCTCATTTCCTGACAGACATTGTTCAAGGTGACTCTTGGAGGGAGGATCCAGGTGCACAGCACTGACCCGAAGGTAATACAAGAACGTTGCTTATACCGCACTGACACATGTGGTGGAGGCCAGGCGTGGTGTCCCCGCTCCCTCCCCTCTAAGATACCCCTAGACAAAAGAAAGAGGAGACGAGAGAAAGAGGGGAGTGAGGAGGGCGCTAAACGTACACTATATTGTCAAAAGTATTGGGACATCTGCCTTTACACACATGAACTTTAATGGCATCCCAGTCTTCGTGTGTAGGGTTCAATATTAAGTTGGCCCACCCTTTGCAGCTATAACAGCTTCAACTCTTCCTGTCCACAAGGTTTAGGAGTGTGTCTATGGGAATGTTTGACCATTCTTCAAGAAGCGCATTTGTGAGGTCAGGCACTGATGTGGACAAGAAGGCCTGGCTCGCAGTGTCCGCTCTAAATTAATCCCAATGGTGTTCTATCGGGTTGGGGTCAGGACTGGAAGCCAGTCAAGTTCCTCCACTCCAAACTCTCTCATCCATGTCTTTATGGACCTTTGTGCACTGGTGTGCAGTCCTGTTGGAACAGGAAGGGGCCATCCCCAAACTGTTCCCACAAAATTGGGAGCATGAAATTGTCCAAAATGTCTTGGTATGCTGACACCTTAAAGAGGAAGTAAACCCTGATGGGTTTTACTTCCTCTTTGTTTCCCTGCAAAGGTAAAGCATAATAGGCTAGTATTCATCGCATAGTAGCCCATTATGTGTTACTTTCCTGAAACCGAAGCCTGCGATGTCCCCGATTTCCTCGCTGGCTGGAAGCGTCCATTCTTCACCCGTCTTCCTTGCAGGGCCGCGAGCTCCGGCTCTGTGACTGGCCGGAGTCGCGTGACGTCACTCCCGCGCGGGAGCTCCCAGTCATGGCATGACGCCCTCTAGAAACGGCACAGCGTGCCCTTTCTAGAGTGCGCATGCGGCGAATACACCGGCGCATGCGCGTTAGACATCACCGTCGGGCGATTCGTAAATATCTCCTAAACCGTGTAGGTTTAGGAGATATTTACAGCACCTAAAGGTAAGCCTTAATCTAGGCTTACTTGTAGGTGAAAGTGGTCTGTAAGGTGTGAGGGGGTTAACTCGGTAGCGGGTGTGTGTGACCCCCTGGTTGGGCTCCCCACACAAAAACAGGGCCAGCAGACGGAGGTTGTGGTTTTCAAAATCAAAAGGTGCGGTTTATTTCTCTATGTACAGTGACAAAAACACAGCAAAGCCAAAAAGAAACATAAACAAAATAAATCCTGGTCAGTTTGACCTCTGACTAAACATGCAGGTTTCCTAAACTAACAACTGGGATCAGCCTGGTGCTGTCCTAGTCCCTAAGTCCCTGGTTTAGTAAAAGTCCAAACAAATAGCCACACAGGCTTTGCCTCACCGCACAGGGGTTCACTCTCCCTAGACAGTCCACACAGGTCTGGTTCCAGGCATGAGCTAACATCTAATGAAGCTGGGAGTTCTTATAGAGGCCTAAATGAGCTGACAAGCTTCAGCTGGTCTCATCAACTCCCTGTCTGTACGACGCCCCACACTCTCCCTAGAGGTATGAGTCATCCATGAGCCCACTAGCCTTATACAACTCTCCACCTAGTTGTATAAGTCGGCGTAAAGCCTGAATCTGGGCGAAATATATCTACCCCCCTGGATGCAACCAGGTGACTTTACCTTCCTGCTGTCACATACCCCCCCCTCTTGTTTTAACCTCGGGGTTGGAACACCAGCAATCAGGCATTCATGTACTCGAGACAAAGCATCCACATTCCCCATTTGAACGCCAGGGCGATGCTTTACTGTGAAGTTGAATTCCTGGAGGGCCAGGAACCACCTATTCACTCTTCTATTTGTTTCCTTGTTTTGAGCCATCCACTTTAACGGAGCGTGATCCGTAACCATGTCAAAGTGCCTACCTAGCAGGTAGTACCGAAGGGAATCTAGAGCCCACTTCACAGCTAAACACTCCTTTTCAACGGTGGCGTAATTTACCTCATGGGACTTCAACTTCCTGCTGAGGTAAATGACTGGGTGCTCTTCCCCGTTCCAGACCTGGGACAATACTGCTCCTAACCCCACATCTGACGCATCACTTTGTACGACAAAGTCTTTAGAGAAGTCGGGTGAGTACAACACTGGCTGGCTACATAAGGCTTGTTTCAAGAATTGGAATGCTGCCTCAGCCTCGGGGGTCCATTTAATCATGACCGACCCTTTCCCCTTAGTCAGGTTGGTTAGGGGCACAGCCTTAGAAGCAAAGTGGGGAATGAATCGCCGATAATACCCAGCGATTCCCAGAAAGGCTCGTACCTGCTTCTTGCTGTTGGGACGTGGCCAACTCTGGATGGCCTCGACTTTGTTGAGTTGGGGTTTTATTACTCCCCTCCCAATGGTGTACCCAAGATATTTGGCCTCCTCCTGCCCAATGGTACACTTCTTGGGGTTAGCCGTAAACCCCGCTTCCCGAACAGAGTCCAGGACTGCTTGCACTTTTGGCAGATGTGAGGCCCAATCTGTGCTATGGACAATTATGTCATCCAGGTAAGCCGCAGCATACTTCCGATGGGGCCTCAGCATCTGGTCCATTTTCCGCTGGAATGTGGCCGGCGCATTCTGTAACCCGAACGGCATTCTTTTATATTGGAACGCCCCGTCTGGGGTTACAAATGCGGTTTTCTCTTTGGCCGACTTGGCCAGGGGGATTTGCCAATACCCTTTTGTGAGGTCAAGAGTCGTCATGTATCGGGCTGTTCCCAGCCGGTCGATCAACTCATCTATACGTGGCATGGGGTAGGTGTCAAATTTTGTAACTTTGTTCAACTGTCGAAAATCGTTACAAAATCGCCAGCTCCCATCCGGTTTAGGCACCAACACAATGGGACTAGACCAATCACTTTGGGACTCCTCTATCACCCCTAAGTTCAGCATTTTCTGTACTTCCTCCCGTATTGCCTCCCGTCGGGCCTCTGGGATCCGATAGGGTTTTAACTTCACCCTTTCACCGGGCGGGGTAATGATGTCATGCTCTACCCCAGATGTTTGTCCCGGCAGCTCAGAGAATACCTCCTTGTTGCGAAGCACAAACTCCTTAACCTCCTGTTGTTGGGGTTGTGACAAGGTGGCTGCTATTCCAACCTCCGGAATCACGCAACCAGTTTGAGCTGGTGACCAAGTGTCTGCGACTAGGGACTCTCTATCCCTCCAGGCTTTCAACAGATTAACGTGATAGATCTGTTCGGGCTTTCGCCTTCCTGGTTGTCTGACCTTGTAATTCACTTCGCTCACTTTTTCCATTATCTCGTAGGGGCCTTGCCATTTGGCAAGGAATTTACTTTCAACCGTAGGGACAAGTACCAGTATCCTATCCCCCGGGGAAAAGGTACGGGTCTTGGCTGCACGGTTGTACACTCTCTGCTGTGCTAACTGCGCTTGGGCCAAATGTTCCTTCACGATGGGCATTACCTGTGCAATTCGGTCTTGCATCAGGGTGACATGCTCAATCACACTCCTGTGGGGAGAACTCTCACTTTCCCAAGTTTCCTTGGCAATATCCAACAGCCCTCTTGGGTGTCTCCCATACAGTAACTCAAAGGGGGAGAATCCCGTAGAGGATTGGGGCACCTCCCTAATAGCAAACATCAGATAAGGAAGTAGACAGTCCCAATCCTTTCCATCTCTATCCACCACTTTCTTCAACATTTGTTTTAGGGTTTTGTTGAACCTTTCCACCAGCCCATCGGTTTGGGGGTGATACACAGATGTACGTAATTGCGTCACTTTGAACAATTTACACAGCTCCTTCATAACCCGGGACATAAAGGGTGTACCTTGGTCCGTAAGCAGTTCTTTACAAATACCCACCCGGCTAAACACAAGAGATAGCTCTTTGGCTATGGTTTTGGCCGAGGTATTTCGGAGAGGGATCGCTTCTGGATAACGGGTGGCATAGTCCATTATAACTAATATGTACTGGTGCCCCCTAGCGGACTTGATTATAGGACCTACCAAATCCATGGCGATCCTCTCAAACGGGACCTCAATGATGGGTAGAGGGACCAGCGGGCTACGGAAATGTGGCATCGGGGCCGACCTCTGACACACAGGGCAGGAGGAACAATAATTTTCTATGTCCTTCATCACCCCCGGCCAATAGAATCTCTGTAATACCCTCTCTCGGGTTTTCTCTGTCCCCAGATGACCTCCAAGAATGTGCCCATGGGCCAACTCCAACACCAACTTCCTGTAAGGTTTGGGCACCACAAGCTGCTCAACGGTTTCTTCTGCCCTTTTTGCCACCCGATACAGTAGGTCCTTCTCTACACTGAAGTATGGGTAAGTGCAGGTATTATCTGGGTTCACTAACTCGCCATCTATTTTCACTACGTTTTCCCGTGCCTTTATTAGGGCGGGGTCTTTCAACTGTTCTGTGGCAAAGTTTTCCCTGTGAACCTCAAGATCAGAAAACTCCACAGACGGTAGGTTTTCGTCTGAGGAGGTGGGCTCCTCTCCAGTTTCTTGAGTCTCCCCTGCCAATACTGATAAGGGAAATTCCGGAGAGTCCTCACCACTCTCAGGGGAGTTCTGGCTATCACATTCCTGGTACATAGGGGCACCAGTGGGGGGCTCAGGATCATCCCACAGTTCCCAGAACTTCGGAAAATCCCTTCCCACAATGGCGTCATGCGGTAACTGAGATACTAAGCCCACTGGATGAGAGAGGGTACCTTTGGGGGTCTCAAAACACACTGTAGTCACTGGATACTCTCGGGTGTCCCCATGCACACAAATAACAGCTACCTTGCTATTCCCAGAGACCTCTGTTTTAACTAACTCAGCCTTTATCAGGGTCACAAGGCTACCTGAATCCAGCAATACCACAACATTTCTACCATTAACACACATTTTGCATAAATGTTTCTCAGTTCCTCGAATGGCAGTGCATGCGACTGTCGCACACAGCGACTGACGTCTGCCCGTCAGAAAGTCACACTGCATGGGTTCCTCCACAACCGGGCAATTGGCTGCAATATGTCCCGCTTGCCGGCAGCGGTAGCAAACGATCCTTCTTGCGGCCTCTTGAGCCGCTGATTTCCCAGGCTGTTCTCGCCAAACTTGGGGTAGAGCTCCCACCCTCTCACTCTCTCCACCCTCACCCCTTGGAATCCTCTTATCCGCCCCTGGGGATGGTCTGGTCTTAGGGTGGAAAGTCCGAGAGTCTCTGGAAGAGGCCGTCAGGTTCTCTGTAGCCAAGTATTTCTCTACACGATCCACAAGACCACCGGCCGTCTCTGGGTCTCCATGGCTTACCCACTTTTGGATGGCAGTAGGAAGAGCTCTCAAAAACCGATCCATTACAACACGTTCCACAATCTCTGGTGCGGACAAAGTCTCTGGCTGTAGCCACTTCCTGCTCAGGTGAATGAGATCATACATTTGAGACCTGGGGGGTTTTCCAAGCTGGAAAGTCCAGTTATGCACACGCTGAGCCCGGACAGCCAGGGTGACACCCAGCCTTGCCAATATTTCAGCTTTTAGCATCACATAGTCTTTTGCTTGGTCAGGCTCTAGGTCATAGTAAGCCTTCTGCGATTCACCAGTTAACAGAGGAGCCACCAGTCCAGCCCACTGCTCCTCAGGCCACTTTTCTCTTTCAGCAGTCCTTTCAAATGTGGTCAAAAATACCTCTGGATCATCCTCTCCAGTCATTTTTGTCAATAAACGACTCACCCCAAAGGACGCGGTATTAGTGGGACGGCTTTCCTCACTGGTCTGCGGACGTTGCTGCATTACTGCTTCCATTTGTTGTAGTCTCTGCTCTTGCTTCTGTAACAGGTCTATGAAGCGGGCCTCAGATTGCTGCTGGGCTTGTTGATGAGCTTGCTGCTGGGCTGCAAGGCTCCTTTGCAAACCTGCATTTGTCTGCTGTTGATTGGCATTTGCTAGAGCCAGCTGTTTCAGTATCTCCTCCATGCTGGCTTAAAAAAAACTGCCTGCATTCTCCACCAACTGTGAGGGGGTTAACTCGGTAGCGGGTGTGTGTGACCCCCTGGTTGGGCTCCCCACACAAAAACAGGGCCAGCAGACGGAGGTTGTGGTTTTCAAAATCAAAAGGTGCGGTTTATTTCTCTATGTACAGTGACAAAAACACAGCAAAGCCAAAAAGAAACATAAACAAAATAAATCCTGGTCAGTTTGACCTCTGACTAAACATGCAGGTTTCCTAAACTAACAACTGGGATCAGCCTGGTGCTGTCCTAGTCCCTAAGTCCCTGGTTTAGTAAAAGTCCAAACAAATAGCCACACAGGCTTTGCCTCACCGCACAGGGGTTCACTCTCCCTAGACAGTCCACACAGGTCTGGTTCCAGGCATGAGCTAACATCTAATGAAGCTGGGAGTTCTTATAGAGGCCTAAATGAGCTGACAAGCTTCAGCTGGTCTCATCAACTCCCTGTCTGTACGACGCCCCACACTCTCCCTAGAGGTATGAGTCATCCATGAGCCCACTAGCCTTATACAACTCTCCACCTAGTTGTATAAGTCGGCGTAAAGCCTGAATCTGGGTGAAATATATCTACCCCCCTGGATGCAACCAGGTGACTTTACCTTCCTGCTGTCACAAAGGGTTTACAACCACTTTAAGAGTTCCCTTCACTGGAACTAAGGGGCCAAGCCCAACCCCTGAAAAACAACCCCACACCATAATCCCCCCTCCACCAAATGATTTGGACCAATGCACAAAGCAAGGTCCATAAAGACATAAAGACTCCTGGCATTCATTAGTAAGATCTCATCTCGAATAAGCAGTTCAGTTTTGGGCACCAGTTCTGAAAAAGGATATCAGGGAACTGGAGAAAGTGCAGAGAAGGGCAGCCAAACTGATAAGAGGCATGGAGGAGCTCAGCTATGAGGAAAGATTAGAGCAGGGGTCTCCAAACATTCTAAACAAAGGGCCGGTTTATTGTCCTTCAGGCTCTTGGGGGGCCGGACTTTGGCCAGCAGGAGTGAAAATTTTCCTGGCATCAGTGGGAGTAAACATCTGATATTAGGGGGAGGTATAGTGCCCCATTTCTGGTATCATAGGGAGGAATAGTGCCCCATTGCTGGTATCATAGGGAGGAATAGTGCCCCATTAGCGGTGTCAGTGGGAGAAATAGTGCTCCATTGTCGGTGTCAGATGGCAGAATAATGTCTCGCATCATTGGGAGGGATAGTGCTTCAAGGGCCGGATAAAGGCAAGCAAAGGCCCACATCCGGTCCTCGGGCCGCAGTTTGGAGACCACTGGATTAGAAGAACTGAATTTATTCTCTCTTAAGAAGAGGAGATTAGGGGGGATATTATTATTATTATTATTATTTTACAGGATTTATATAGTGCCAACAGTTTGCGCAGCGCTTTACAACATCAGGGAAGACAGTACAGTTACAATACAATTCAATACAGAGGGATCAGGGGGCCCTACTCGTTAGGGCTTACAATCTAGAAGGGAGGGTCACGTGGAACAAAGGGTAGTAGCTGTGAGGGATGATCAGATGGACAAAATGAAAATACAGTTGTTAGGTGTGGGTAGGATAGGCTTCTCTGAAGAGGAGGGTTTTCAGGGATCCTCTAAAAGCTAATAGAGAAGGAGATAGACGGACAGATTGGGGTAAGGAGTTCCATAGGCTTGGAGAGGCTCTGGAAAAGTCCTGGAGACGAGCATGGGAGCGGGTGATGAGAGAGCTAGAGAGCAGGAGGTCTTGAGAAGAACAAAGAGAACGATTAAGTTGGTATTTAGAGACTAGGTCAGTGATGTAGCCGGGGACAGAGTTGTTGATGGCTTTGTAGGTAGTTGTTAGTATTTTGAATTTAATTTGTTGGGTGAGCGGAAGCCAGTGGAGGGACTGACAGAGAGGAGGAGCAGAGACAGAGCGGTTGGTAAGGTGGATGAGTCTGGCAGTAGCATTCATGATGGACTGAAGGGGGGATAGAGTATGCAGAGGTAAGCCAATGAGGAGGGAGTTGCAGTAATCGAGGCGAGAGATGACTAGGGAGTGAATTAGGAGCTTTGTTATGTCATTGGTTGGAAAGGGGCCTATTTTGGAGATGTTGCGGAGGTTGGGATATGATTAACATGTACAAATATATAAGGGGTCCATATAGTGAACTTGGTGTGTTGAGTTCTTCACTTTACGGTCAACACAAAGTACAAGGGGGCACTCTTTACGTCTAGAGGAAAAGAGATTTCATCTCCAAATATGGAAAGGTTTCTTCACAGTTATGCCGCGTACACACGATCGATTTTTTCGACGGTGAAAACACCGTCGAGAAAATCGACGTTAAAAACGAGGAACAGCTTGTTCCCCTCACACACGGCCGTTTTAAATGTCATTTTTTTTTTGGTCGAAAAAAATGACCGTGTGTGGGCTCCGCCTCAGTGTTTCCCTATGGGAAACACTGCCGCGGAAAACATGTCGAAAAAAACGACGAGAAAAATTAGAACATGTTCTAATTTTTCTCGTCGTTTTTAATGTCGTTTTTCTCGTCGAAAAAAACGACAGAAAGCCCACAGACTATCGTTTTTCTCGTCGAATGGGAAAAATGTCGTTTTTTTCTATGGGAAAAACGGCCGTGTGTACGCGGCATAAGAGCTGTGAAAATGTGGAACAGACTCCCTCCAGAGGTGAATCTGGCCAGCTCAGTAGATTGCTTTAAGAAAGGCCTGGATTCTTTCCTAAATGTACATAATATAACTGGGTACTAACATTTATAGGTAAAGTTGATCCGGGGAAAATTGATTGCCTCTCGGAGGATCAGGAAGGCTTTTCCCCTGCTGGAGCAAATACGATCGTGCTTTGCTGGGGTTTTTTTTGTCTTCCTCTGGATCAACTGTGGGTAAAGGATTGTGTACATAAGATTGTATGATTTTTTTTTTTCTCTTTTGTTGGTTGAACAAGCTGGACTTGTGTCTTTTTTCAACCAGACTAACTATGTACAAAATGCGGCCGTATTGTATGATATACAGCCATTTGCGGGCGTGTGAGAAAAAACGTAAAGTATATGTAAAGCCAAATTTTTTTTCAGTGTCGAACAGAGTACGTAAGTGTTAGGAAGCCTGTAATGTTTTTATTGCTGTCTGTATCCCCACTAGGTAGATTTACACACTCTATTTTTCCTGGTGACAATTGTCACAGAGAAAAGGATAGGAGATCCAAAATATTTCAGTTGTCACCTGAACAGGAGGTGAGGGTTGATGGGGACACTAGTTCCAGTCACAATTGTCTACAGAGGCGGCTCTAGGCTTTGTGAGACCTTAGGCAAAACCTAGACATGAGGCCCCACTCATGTCCATAATTGGAAAAATAATTAAAGCGACAAAAAATTAACTGTATAAATTACATATATTAAGAGCTTTAAAGTGCTGGTGTCAGTTCTCTCACACAGGAAATGTTAAACCGTTGCTGGCTGGAGCTTAGCGCTGCAGCGGCATTGTTGTCAGCAGAGGCGGCTCTTTAATTAGGCAGTCGCGAGGCCCCTGTGAGTGCGAGGCCTTAGGCGACCGCCTTATTTGCCTAATTAGAGAGCCGCCTCTGATTGTCTATGAGGGGATTTCTCTTTTATTTATTATTATAATACAGGATTTATATACCATAGCGCCAACAATTCTCCTTTTCTCGGGTCCCCCGACCATGCTCCTGGCTTCGCCCCCTTGCCAAGTGCCCCCATAGCAAGCTGCTTCCTGTGGGGGCACTCATGCTTGCTCACTCCCGAGCCGTCTCTGTGTGTCTATTAGGGTTGTCCCGATACCGATACTAGTATCGGTATCGGGACCGATACCAAGCATTTGCGCGAGTACTTGTACTCGCGCAAATGCTCCCGATGCTTCACCCGATACTTTTTTTTTGTGGCCGGAGAGGGCGGGAGGAGTCAGTGGCTGGGGAGGGCGGGGGAGTGCGGGCGGAGTCTGGCTGGAGAGGGCGGACAGAGTCTGTCGACAGAGCTAGTGCAGGCGGAGTTTGGCTGGAGAGGGGGCGGGCTGAGTCTCTGAAGGAAAGTGTGGGCGGAGTCTGGCTGGAGAGGGCGGGCACAGTCGATGGACGGAGTCCGCGGGCGGAGAGCGAGTCCCTCACCTGCAGTTGAACTTGGTAAGCTGGCAGGGGTGCAGGGCGCAGCCGCATCAGGATCGGTGACCGGTGCTGTCACATTCGGTCGCCGTCAGCGGCTGAACGTCCCCACGCCCATCTTGGTACACCCTGCACTTGGCTGCAGTAAGCAGCAGCAGACATCTTGTTACACCCAGCCCGAGCTATATGGGCTGGGTGTAACAAGATGTCTGCTGCTGCTTACTTCAGCCGGGTGCAGGGTGTACCAAGATGGGCGTTGCAGCAGTTTTTGTTTTTTTTTAAATCCTGTGTCATTTTTTTTCCCCACAGCATTTCAGTGCCAGCCACCTATCAGTACCCACAAGTGCTACCTATCAGTGCAATCAGTGCCCACAAGTGCCACCTATCACTGCCCACAAGTGGCACCTATCAGTGCCCATAAGTGCCATCTATCAGTGCCCATAAGTGCCCACAAGTGCCACCTTTCAGTGCCATCTATCAGTGCAATCAGTGCCATCAGTGCCCACAAGTGCCACCTATCAGTGCCCATAAGTGCCATCTATCAGTGCCCATAAGTGCCCACAAGTGCCACCTTTCAGTGCCATCTATCAGGGCCCACAAGTGCCACCTATCAGTGCCACCTATCACTGCCCACAAGTGCCACCTGTCAGTGCCCATAAGTGCCACCTTTCAGTGCCATCTATCAGTGCCCACAAGTGCCACCTATCAGTGCCACCTATCACTGCCCACAAGTGCCACCTATCAGTGCCATCAGTGCCCATAAGTGCCACCTATCAGTGCAATCAGTGCCATCTATCATTGCCAGCCACCTATTAGTGCCCATCAGCGGCAGTCACCAGTCAGTGCCCATAAGTGCCACCTGTCAGTGCCACCTATCAGTCCCCATCTTTCAAACTGTCACATGACATTGAAAAAAAAGTATCGGTAATCGGTATTGGTGAGTACTTGGAAAAAAGTATCGGTACTTGTACTCGGTCTCAAAAAAGTGGTATCGGGACAACCCTAGTGTCTATAATACACAGAGCTCAGCTCGGCCCTGCCCTGCTCTCTCCTCACTGGCTGCTGTGATTGACAGCAGCGGGAACCAATGGCTCCCGCTGCTGTGTCTTAGCCAATGAGGAGGGAGATACCCAGGGGAGCAGCTTTACTCATGCACATCTCTGGATCGAGATGGGGCTCAGGTAAGTATTGGGGTCGGGGAGGCTGCATACAGAAAGTTTTTTACCTTCATGCATAGAATGCTTAAAGATAAAAAAACCTTATGCCCTTACAACTACATTAACCCTTCCCTACTCCATCCACAGCTGCGTATACTTACTTCCTTTCACTCCTCCCGCTGCTTTGTTCAGCAACTGGGAAATAAAGGAATGTCCTGTGTAAGGTATGAGCCACTGGAGTTGTAGCTTACACAAGGTATGGATTTCCCTTGTGATTGAGCTGGCTCTATTCTCTTGTGATAGCGCAAGCACTGTTGGTGTCAGTAGGAAGAATAGTGCCTCATCATTGGTGTCAGTAGGAAGAATAGTGCCTCATCACTGGTGTCAGTAGGAAGAATATTGCCTCATCATTGGTGTCAGTGGGAATAATAGTGCCTCATTGTTGGTGTCAGTGGGAAGAATAGCGCCTCATTGTTGGTGTCAGTGGGAATAATAGTGCCTCATCATTGGTGTCAGTGGGAAGAATAGTGCCTCATTGTTGGTGTCAGTAGGAAGAATAGCGCCTCATTGTTGGTGTCAGTGGGAATAATAGTGCCTCATCATTGGTGTCAGTAGGAAGAATAGTGCCTCATTGTTGGTGTCAGTGGGAAGAATAGTGCCTCATCGTTGGTGTCAGTAGGAAGAATAGTGCCTCATCGTTGGTGTCAGTAGGAAGAATAGTGCCTCATTGTTGGTGTCAGTGGGAAGAATAGTACCTCATTGTTGGTGTTAGTGGGAAGAATAGTACCTCATCATTGGTGTCAGTGGGAGGAATAGTGCCCCGCCCATCATTGGAGCACAGGTGTGTCAGGAGGAAGGTGCCTCTGAAGCTGCTCTGTGAGAAGGGAGTGGTGGTGAAATCTCTCCCAGCTCCCTGGCCCCCTTTCTGGGGAGGCCATGGAGGGCAGCGGGGCTTCTCCTGCTGGAGGCTCCCAGCCATCTCCTGGGCCATCAGGTGAACTGCCTGCCTCTGCACAAGCCTATCTCTCTGCCCCTGGTGAGGATGAAGGCTCGGAGGCCATTCGGGAGCGAGTGGTGGCCGGGATAAGGTCCTGAACAGGGAGAGGGACAAGCTCTACAAGTTGAGAGCGGAGTTGAAGCGCCTGCGAAGGCAACGTGAGGGCTTACACAGCCAGAAACGGGGATCCATGGATCCGGAAATCCAGCTGGCCAAGGTCCGTGTGGATCATCAGGAGACCATCGTGGCCATGATGGAAGGCAGAGATGGGCCCTTTAAAGAAAAATTTTGTAACGACAAAAGGTTTGGAAGGGTGACAAAGATGGAGGTGGAGGAGGAGGAGACCCCCAGTTCTGACCCCCTGCCCCCCCAGGGAGAGGTAAGCAGCCCCAGGCCTTCCCAAGATTCAGGAGGTATGCTGAGGGCCATCCAGGTAATGGAGTCTCCTATGCGGGGGGATCAGATGGTGTTTAATGAGGAAGACATTACTGATGATGTACCTGATAAAGTGAAGCCTGCTAAGTCCCATGTTGTGGATAAGACTGTTTTTGTTCCTTTTAACACTGTGACTGACAATGTGCCTAATGACAATCAGGCTGCTAGTCCTGTATGCAGCAATGTTGTGCCTGCTGAGGCTGCAATGCAGCAAGAGATATGTTTAAAAAATTTCATTTCTGTGGATGGACTGAAAGTGTCAGAACAGCCCATTAACCCTTCTTTGGCTGAGTCCAAAGCTGTTTGCCCCACTGCTGCTGAGGACTCTACAGTGCAGCATCAGGAGACAGCTGGTATTGCAGCAACTGTGACTATTCCTGATGGGAATTTGAATAGTTCTGTGACTGATAACAATCACCCCAGTACCAGTGTGATGAACAATCCTGCTACAGATCCTGCCATTTCAGTTCATACAGTTGATAATAATAATAATATACAGAGTGATGTGGCTTCAGTGTCAGCCCTTGGCCCTGATAAACCTACTTTTGCACAGGTGGCACACTCTGCTCCTGGTAGTCCCGCTCCCAAGCGGGGTTTTCCACTGCAAGCTGCCACCTTGAGCACCCCAAGATCTGGTCTTGGGTCTCTGGCTTCTGCTGGGGGTCCAAGACGTAATGTAGTTATCCTGAAATGGGAAGGTGGTGCCATCCCTCCAGCACGGCGTGCAGTGGTGGACTTGATATTGGAGATGGGTTTTGGTGCAAATTACCTGTATGCCTTTATACACGTAGCTGGGACAAGGGACTATACGGTTAGTTTCACCAGGCCAGAGGGTCTTGACCTGTTCTGGGAGCGATATGAGGCTCGGTGCAGGTCAAGACCTGAATGGGAAGGTCTGGTCCCAGTTGCGGTTTCTCAGAGGTCAACAGTAAAAAAAATAACCATTATCCTGACCAATGAGAGTGTTCCTGCTCGGGATCTAGAGGTCTGGTTAAGGAACTATGGGGAAGTTTTGACCAAACCTAATAAAATCCATGATGAGCGTAACATCTGGACTGGGGGATGGTCGGTAACAGTCAGGTTGGCCAGGGATGGGAATGTTGTCCGTCACTTGCCCTCCTCAGCTTTCATAGGGAGGGATAGGATGACTGTTTTTCTACCCTGGTCAGCCGAAGCTGTGTCACCACTGTGGAGAAAAGGGGCACTTGAGCTCCTCCTGTTCAGCCTTGATGTGTTCAGTGTGTCGGGGTCAGGGTCATATGGCTAAGGACTGCACTAAGATGATCAGGTGCAATCTGTGCCTGCGCCTTGGCCACCCCTACAGCAGATGTCCTGAAGCCTGGCACAATATGGAGAAGGAGGTAGTAGAGGACATGTCAAGGCTGGACAGGATGGAGGGTGAGACCCCTGGTGTGCCATCCTCCTCTGCGGTGACCCCCTCCCCTGGTCCTGCTAAGGATCCCTCTCCAGTTCCTGTGGCCACCCCTCCTGTGTCTGTAAGTACTCCTTCTGTTTCTGTCTCTGTGTCCCCCCAGCCTACTGTACCCTCTCCTCTTGTGTCGGAACCTTCCAAGTCTGTGCCCCCCGAGTCTGTTACCCCCCAGGAGTCTACCCCTCCCGAGTCTGACTTAAAGGGATCACCCCCCCCCCCACCAGCGTGTACTAAAAAGGGCGCCCCTTCCTCTGTAAAGAAGTCTTGTGGAAAGACTTTAAAGAAAAAAATAAGAGATGAGGGCATCTCTGAGGCTGACCTGCGGTACCTGGAAGAGAGAAGGAAGGTTGGGAGGCGGAAGAGGCAGGCGGTGAGGACGGAACGGGGACGGGAAGCTCCGGTTCCTGTCTCCAGCCGTCATAGGTCCTCCAAGTGGGATATTTCTTCATCTGGAGCTTCTTCTGAAAGAAGTTCCGATTCCGAAATGGACTTTGAGGCGGCCTCTAGAAAGAGAGAGGCTTCTGGTGATGAGCAGCAGAGGGGAGCTAAGAAGCAATCCACCCAATAACCCAAATGGCGGTTCCCCCTCCGTTAAAAGTGGTGACAATTAATGTCGCCAGCATTAAGTCAGTAAGAGCTCGTTCTATGGCCTTCTTTTTGTTCAGCCAATTAGATGCTGAAATTTTATTTTTGCAAGAGACTAGGCTCACCTCCTTGGCAGATATTCATATGGCCAAGAGAGAGTGGAGGTATGGTCCATCTTACTGGTCTCTTGCGGCCGAGCCTTACGGCGGTGTGGCGGTGTTGTTTAAAACCGGCATGGTAACTGTCCGGCGGGTTATTGAGGTGGAGATTGGGAGATGTATGGTCTTAGACGTCCTTGTGGGAGGGCAGGACCTGCGCCTAATCAATGTTTATGGGCCGCACACAAAGTGGGACAGGAAATGCCTTTTTACAAGGATCAAGCCATTTCTTTTTACATCCCGGCAAGTGGTCTTTGGAGGTGACTTTAATACAGTAACTAGGCCCAAGGACAGGAAGGACTTCAAGGACAGGCTGGGATATGATAGCGTTTTTTTAAATAGTATGGTTAGGGATGCTGGTCTTGTGGATGTGCACATTAAGCACCTCCCAGATGACACCGGGTTCGCTTTTCATCGTGGTAATAGTCAGAGTAGGATAGATAGGTTTTTTTTGAAGGAGGCCTCTGCTTTCTCGCCCCCAGTGGTGCAGGCAGTAGAGTTCTCTGATCACTGTATGCTATCTGTGGTACTGAATGCTTCAGACGCCCCTCAGAGGGGCAAGGGCATCTGGAGATTAAATTCGACACTACTCAAGGAAGAACATGTTAGACAATCCTTTGAGGAATTCTTTCACGCACAGGTGACCATCCTGGACTTTTGTAGCAGCAAGGCTGAGTGGTGGGAGCTGACCAAAAAGAGGATCGCTGGATTCTTCAGGGGCCTAGCCAATAGAAATCAGTTTAATAAATACATGACCTACCAACGTTTACGGAGGAAGCTGGATATTCTTGTTTCGAGAGGAGGAGATCCTGGGGCAATCTCCGAAGTGAAACTCCTTCTCAGGAAGTGTCAATATGACCGGCATGCCTCTTTGGTTCTGGAGAGGGACTATAGAAAGTACCACTCGCCTGACCCTTACCAGAACTGCAAACAAGGTGTAGCTGTTAAAACGGTCGTTGGCCTTAAGGACAGTACAGGTTCCTTGACAAAGTCCAGGTCAGGGATTCTGGAGGTCGTGAGGTCCTTTTATGCCGACCTTCTTGGGAGGAAAGAGCTTGATCGTGACAAGATGGAAAGCTTTTTGGACTCTACTCCAGGTCTAAATGGTGGAGATATTCCATTGATGAATTTGACAGAGGAGATCACAGTCGAAGAGGTGATGAGGGCAATTGAACAGCTTGCCATCAAAAAGTCGCCTGGACCGGATGGCTTGACGGCTGAGTTTTACAAAGCCTTTAAGTCTATTCTGGCCCCGCATTTGGTAGAGGTTTTTAACAGTTGCCTTGCTGAGGGGGTGCTTTCCCCTTCCATGAGGCACTCGGCTGTGATTCTTCTTTCAAAGGGTAAAGATCCTTCGATGATTGAGAATTGGCGCCCCATCAGCCTTCTTAATGTCGATAGAAAGATACTGGCAAAGATATTTTTCTGGCGCCTATCGTCAGTGGCAGAGTCTTTGCTTTCTCGCCATCAGCACTGTTCGGTCCAGGGTAGGAGCACCTTCACAGCGGTTTTAGCTGTCCGGGAGGCCTTGGAGCGGTGCAGGGCTGCAGGCTGGGGAAAGTATTTGCTGACATTGGATCAGGCAAAGGCTTTTGATCGTGTTAACCATGAGTACCTGTGGTTGCTCCTTAGTAAGTACGGTCTGCCGGGTGGTTTTGTCGATTGGCTGAAAGTCTTGTATAAGGGGGCAGAAAGCTTCCCTCTTGTTAATGGTTGGGTTGGACAGTCCTTTGGGGTTGGCTCCGGGGTGCGCCAGGGTTGTCCCCTGAGTCCCCTGCTCTATGTGTTTGCAATCGACCCCTTCATCAGGAGGCTAGAGAGCGGCATGTTGTGTGGGGTACCAGTGGGGCTCCCGGGTGAGCCGCCATTGAGGGTTGTTGCCTATGCGGATGATGTGTCGGTGATTGTCACTGGGACGGATGAAGCGGAGGAGGTGGTCTCTCTGACATCACGGTATTCTGAAGCATCAGGCTCCAAGATCAATCAGGAAAAGACTGAAGTTTTCTGGATGGGAAAGGATGGTGAGGGTTTTGATCTCCCGGACACCTTTCCAGTGCCCCAGGAAAGAATTAAGATACTAGGCATTGAATTTGGACCCGGCGATTATGGCCTCAAAAACTGGGAAGGCAGACTGGAAATTGCCAATACTAAGGTGGTCAGCTGGAAGAGATGGAAGTTATCTATGAGGGAAAGGGTTGATCTGATTAAGACTTACCTGATTCCGATCTTCTTGTATGTCAGCTTTGTCTGCATCTTGCCAGTGTCTCTCTATGCTAGGGTCAGTAGTGTGTTCTTCCAGATGCTGTGGGGGAACAGACTGAACCCCATCAAGAGGAATGTCACCTACCTATCCAGGAGGGAGGGTGGCTTAGGTATGGTCAACCCAGTTCTTTTCTTTTCACTGCTATTTCTAAAGTTTAACATTGGTAATATGCTTGCAGTGGAACCTCCTGGATGGGTAGGCATATTTAGATCTTGGTTTAGGCCTTTTCTACGACTTTGGGAAGAAGGTGGCCAAGTGAAGAATCGCAGGGGTCATCGTGGTCAGCTACCAGCCTATGTCGCTCCATGCCTGAAGTTACTGCGGCAGTGGCGATTGTCGGCTGAAGATCTCAGATCGGTTCCAAGGAAAGTCCTTATGAGTCGAGTCTTGAGCGAAGTCTTTCATGACCCACTGGCCTTAAGGGATTGCCCGGGCCCAGTTTTGAGGGCGGGGTTAAGACTGATTAATTTGGATAGAGTACCCCCTAAATTTAGGGATCTGGCCTGGTTGTGCTTCCATGGGAATCTCTATGTTCGGGGCAATTTGAAATTCCGCAGTGGGATGGATCGTAGCTGTCCTCGGGAGGAGTGTGCAGATGAGGAGGAGACTATGGATCATTTTCTGCTTCATTGCCCTTTTAACATAGAGGTGTACAAACAGGTGGGGCGGGCCCTCGGTGTCCCTTTCCTCTCCAGGCTGGGTTATGCTGAGTGGGTGTACGGAGCATTCAATACCGGTGGAGTTTTTTGTTTGGATACACTTTTTTTAGTTAGCCTAGTAGTCCGTTATTTCACCTGGAATGCACGGTGTCAGGTCAGCATTCGGCAAAAACTCCTTCCTGTTGAGGTGGTGGTGTGTGACATTTTGCATGAGGTGGGGAAGATTCGGGAGCTTGAAAGAGACAAGCGGGGTCAGGGGGCTTGGTTGAAGGCGTGGAGGGGTTTCAAGCCTCCCTGACTGCCAGGAGTCTCTTTCCCGGGTGTGGCTGTCTGTCTCTTATCACCCTAGATTATCAGTATTTTTGATGAATTTTTGATAAATGGCTGCGTACATAGGTGATGGGTTGTGCCTCTTAGGCCCTCTCTGCTGCTTTATGTAGATAGTTTTCTAGGGATGTTTTGGTAGTGGATTATGTATATATTGTATATATTCTGAACATGGATGTGTATTCCTTTGTTTTCTGTTGAAGTTTTGTACTATGGTTTTGTTTTTTACTTTTGTATAAAAATTGGTTGCTTGATTCTTTTCAATAAAAGATCAATAGTACCTCATTGTTGGTGTTAGTGGGAAGAATAGTACCTCATCATTGGTGTCAGTGGGAGGAATAGTGCCCCGCCCATCATTGGAGCACAGGTGTGTCAGGAGGAAGGTGCCTCTGAAGCTGCTCTGTGAGAGGGGAGTGGTGGTGAAATCTATCCCAGCTCCCTGGCCCCCTTTCTGGGGAGGCCATGGAGGGCAGCGGGGCTTCTCCTGCTGGAGGCTCCCAGCCATCTCCTGGGCCATCAGGTGAACTGCCTTCCTCTGCACAAGCTGATCTCTCTACCCCTGGTGAGGATGAAGGCTCGGAGGCCATTCGGGAGCGAGTGGTGGCCGGGATTAAGGTCCTGAACAGGGAGAGGGACAAGCTCTACAAGCTGAGAGCGGAGTTGAAGCGCCTGCGAAGGCAACGTGAGGGCTTACACAGCCAGAAACGGGGATCCATGGATCCGGAAATCCAGCTGGCCAAGGTCCGTGTGGATCATCAGGAAACCATCGTGGCCATGATGGAAGGCAGAGATGGGCCCTTTAAAGAGAAGTTTTGCAACGACAAGAGGTTTGGAAGGGTGACAAAGATGGAGGAGGAGGAGGAGGAGACCCCCAGTTCTGACCCCCTGCCCCCCCCAGGGAGAGGTAAGAAGCCCCAGGCCTTCCCAGGACTCAGGAGGCATGCTAAGGGCCATCCAGGTAATGGAGTCTCCTATGCGGGGGGATCAGATGGTATTTAATGAGGAAGACATTACTGATGATGTGCCTGATAAAGTAAAGCCTGCTAAGTCCCATGTTGTGGATAAGACTGTTTTTGTACCATCTAGCATCATGACTGATAATGTGCCTAATGACAATGTTGTGCCTGCTGAGGCTGCAATGCAGCAAGGTTTGCATTTAAAAAGTCATTTCTGCAAATGAACTGCAAGTGTCAGAAGAGCCCATTAACCTTTCTTTGGCTGAGTCCAAAGCTGTTTGCCCCACTGCTGCTGAGGGCTCTACAGTGCAGCATCAGGAGACAACTGGTATTGCAGCAACTGTGACTATTGCTGATGGGAATGTGTGTGTGGCTGAAAAAAATCCTCCCAGTTCAGGTGTGATGAACAATGGTCCCAGTACACGTGTGATGAACAATGGTCCCAGTACAAGTGTGATGGACAATCCTACCAACTCTGTTCATGCAGATAATGTGCAGACTAATGTGACTTCAGTGTGGGCCCCTGGCCCTGAGAAACCTACATTTGCAGAGGTGGCACACTCTGCTCCTGGTAGTCCCGCTCCCAAGCGGGGTTTTCCCCTACAAGCTGCCACTTTGAGCGCCCCAGGATCTGGTCTTGGGTCTCTGGCTTCTGCTGGGGGTCCCAGACGGAATGTAGTTATTCTGAAATGGGAAGGTGGTGCCATCCCTCCAGCACGGCGTGCAGTGGTAGATATGATATTGGAGATGGGTTTTGGTGCAAATGACCTGTATGCCTTTATACACGTAGCTGGGACAAGGGACTATACGGTTAGTTTCACCAGGCCAGAGGGTCTTGACCTGTTCTGGGAGCGATATGAGGCTCGGTGCAGGTCAAGACCTGAATGGGAAGGTCTGGTCCCAGTTGCGGTTTCTCAGAGGTCAACAGTAAAAAAAATTACCATTATCCTGACCAATGAGAGTGTTCCTGCTCGGGATCTAGAGGTCTGGTTAAGGAACTATGGGGAGGTTTTGACCAAACCTAATAAAATCCATGATGAGCGTAACATCTGGACTGGGGGATGGTCGGTAACAGTCAGGTTGGCCAGGGATGGGAATGTTGTCCATCACCTGCCCTCCTCAGCTTTCATAGGGAGGGATAGGATGACTGTTTTCTACCCTGGTCAGCCGAAGCTGTGTCACCGCTGTGGAGAAAAGGGGCACTTGAGCTCCTCCTGTTCAGCCTTGATGTGTTCAGTGTGTCGGGGGCAGGGTCATATGGCTAAGGACTGTACCAGGAAGATCAGGTGCAACCTGTGCCTGCGCCTTGGCCACCCCTACAGCAGGTGTCCTGAAGCCTGGCACAATATGGAGAAGGAGGTAGTAGATGACATGTCAAGGCTGGACAGGATGGAGGGTGAGACCCCTGGTGTACCATCCTCCTCTGCGGTGACCCCCTCCCCCGGTCCTGCTCAGGATCCCTCTCCAGTTCCTGTGGCCACCCCTCCTGTGTCTGTAAGTACTCCTTCTGTTTCTGTCTCTGTGTCCCCCCAGCCTACTGTACCCTCTCCTCTTGTGTCAGAACCTTCCAAGTCTGTGCCCCCTGAGTCAGTTACCCCCCAGGAGTCTACCCCTCCTGAGTCTGACTTAAAGGGATCACCCCCCCCACCAGCGTGTACTAAAAAGGTTGCTTCTTCCTCTGTAAAGAAGTCTTCTAGAAAGACTTTAAAGAAAAAAGTAAGAGATGAGGGCATCTCTGAGGCTGACCTGCAGTACCTGGAAGAGAGAAGGAAGGTTGGGAGGCGGAAGAGGCAGGCGGTGAGGACGGAACGGGGACGGGAAGCTCCGGTTCCTGTCTCCAGCCGTCATAGGTCCTCCAAGTGGGATATTTCTTCATCCGGAGCTTCTTCTGAGAGAAGTTCCGATTCTGAAATGGACTTTGAGGCGGCCTCTAGAAAGAGAGAGGCTTCTGGTGATGAGCAGCAGAGGGGAGCTAAGAAGCAATCCACCCAATAACCCAAATGGCGGTTCCCCCTCCGTTAAAAGTGGTGACAATTAATGTCGCCAGCATTAAGTCAGTAAGAGCTCGTTCTATGGCCTTCTTTTTGTTCAGCCAATTAGATGCTGAAATTTTATTTTTGCAAGAGACTAGGCTCACCTCCTTGGCAGATATTCATATGGCCAAGAGAGAGTGGAGGTATGGTCCATCTTACTGGTCTCTTGCGGCCGAGCCTTACGGCGGTGTGGCGGTGTTGTTTAAAACCGGCATGGTAACTGTCCGGCGGGTTATTGAGGTGGAGATTGGGAGATGTATGGTCTTAGACGTCCTTGTGGGAGGGCAGGACCTGCGCCTAATCAATGTTTATGGGCCGCACACAAAGTGGGACAGGAAATGCCTTTTTACAAGGATCAAGCCATTTCTTTTTACATCCCGGCAAGTGGTCTTTGGAGGTGACTTTAATACAATAACTAGGCCCAAGGACAGGAAGGACTTCAAGGACAGGCTGGGATATGATAGCGTTTTTTTAAATAGTATGGTTAGGGATGCTGGTCTTGTGGATGTGCACATTAAGCACCTCCCAGATGACACCGGGTTCACTTTTCATCGTGGTAATAGTCAGAGTAGGATAGATAGGTTTTTTTTGAAGGAGGCCTCTGCTTTCTCGCCCCCAGTGGTGCAGGCAGTAGAGTTCTCTGATCACTGTATGCTATCTGTGGTACTGAATGCTTCAGACGCCCCTCAGAGGGGCAAGGGCATCTGGAGATTAAATTCGACACTACTCAAGGAAGAACATGTTAGACAATCCTTTGAGGAATTCTTTCAGGCACAGGTGACCATCCTGGACTTTTGTAGCAGCAAGGCTGAGTGGTGGGAGCTGACCAAAAAGAGGATCGCTGGATTCTTCAGGGGCCTAGCCAATAGAAATCAGTTTAATAAATACATGACCTACCAACGTTTACGGAGGAAGCTGGATATTCTTGTTTCGAGAGGAGGAGATCCTGGGGCAATCTCCGAAGTGAAACTCCTTCTCAGGAAGTGTCAATATGACCGGCATGCCTCTTTGGTTCTGGAGAGGGACTATGGGAAGTACCACTCGCCTGACCCTTACCAGAACTGCAAACAAGGTGTAGCTGTTAAAACGGTTGTTGGCCTTAAGGACAGTACAGGTTCCTTGACAAAGTCCAGGTCAGGGATTCTGGAGGTCGTGAGGTCCTTTTATGCCGACCTTCTTGGGAGGAAAGAGCTTGATCGTGACAAGATGGAAAGCTTTTTGGACTCTACTCCAGGTCTAAATGGTGGAGATGTTCCATTGATGAATTTGACAGAGGAGATCACAGTCGAAGAGGTGATGAGGGCAATTGAACAGCTTGCCATCAAAAAGTCGCCTGGACCGGATGGCTTGACGGCTGAGTTTTACAAAGCCTTTAAGTCTATTCTGGCCCCGCATTTGGTAGAGGTTTTTAACAGTTGCCTTGCTGAGGGGGTGCTTTCCCCTTCCATGAGGCACTCGGCTGTGATTCTTCTTTCAAAGGGTAAAGATCCTTCGATGATTGAGAATTGGCGCCCCATCAGCCTTCTTAATGTCGATAGAAAGATACTGGCAAAGATATTTTTCTGGCGCCTATCGTCAGTGGCAGAGTCTTTGCTTTCTCGCCATCAGCACTGTTCGGTCCAGGGTAGGAGCAGCTTCACAGCGGTTTTAGCTGTCCGGGAGGCCTTGGAGCGGTGCAGGGCTGCAGGCTGGGGAAAGTATTTGCTGACATTGGATCAGGCAAAGGCTTTTGATCGTGTTAACCATGAGTACCTGTGGTTGCTCCTTAGTAAGTACGGTCTGCCGGGTGGTTTTGTCGATTGGCTGAAAGTCTTGTATAAGGGGGCAGAAAGCTTCCCTCTTGTTAATGGTTGGGTTGGACAGTCCTTTGGGGTTGGCTCCGGGGTGCGCCAGGGTTGTCCCCTGAGTCCCCTGCTCTATGTGTTTGCAATCGACCCCTTCATCAGGAGGCTAGAGAGCGGCATGTTGTGTGGGGTACCAGTGGGACTCCCGGGTGAGCCGCCATTGAGGGTTGTTGCCTATGCGGATGATGTGTCGGTGATTGTCACTGGGACGGATGAAGCGGAGGAGGTGGTCTCTCTGACATCACGGTATTCTGAAGCATCAGGCTCCAAGATCAATCAGGAAAAGACTGAAGTTTTCTGGATGGGAAAGGATGGTGAGGGTTTTGATCTCCCGGACACCTTTCCAGTGCCCCAGGAAAGAATTAAGATACTAGGCATTGAATTTGGACCCGGCGATTATGGCCTCAAAAACTGGGAAGGCAGACTGGAAATTGCCAATACTAAGGTGGTCAGCTGGAAGAGATGGAAGTTATCTATGAGGGAAAGGGTTGATCTGATTAAGACTTACCTGATTCCGATCTTCTTGTATGTCAGCTTTGTCTGCATCTTGCCAGTGTCTCTCTATGCTAGGGTCAGTAGTGTGTTCTTCCAGATGCTGTGGGGGAACAGACTGAACCCCATCAAGAGGAATGTCACCTACCTATCCAGGAGGGAGGGTGGCTTAGGTATGGTCAACCCAGTTCTTTTCTTTTCACTGCTATTTCTAAAGTTTAACATTGGTAATATGCTTGCAGTGGAACCTCCTGGATGGGTAGGCATATTTAGATCTTGGTTTAGGCCTTTTCTACGACTTTGGGAAGAAGGTGGCCAAGTGAAGAATCGCAGGGGTCATCGTGGTCAGCTACCAGCCTATGTCGCTCCATGCCTGAAGTTACTGCGGCTGTGGCGATTGTCGGCTGAAGATCTCAGATCGGTTCCAAGGAAAGTCCTTATGAGTCGAGTCTTGAGCGAAGTCTTTCATGACCCACTGGCCTTAAGGGATTGCCCGGGCCCAGTTTTGAGGGCGGGGTTAAGACTGATTAATTTGGATAGAGTACCCCCTAAATTTAGGGATCTGGCCTGGTTGTGCTTCCATGGGAAGCTCTATGTTCGGGGCAATTTGAAATTCCGCAGTGGGATGGATCGTAGCTGTCCTCGGGAGGAGTGTGCAGATGAGGAGGAGACTATGGATCATTTTCTGCTTCATTGCCCTTTTAACATAGAGGTGTATAAACAGGTGGGGCGGGCCCTCGGTGTTCCTTTCCTCTCCAGGCTGGGTTATGCTGAGTGGGTGTACGGAGCATTCAATACCGGTGGAGTTTTTAGTTTGGATACACTTTTTTTAGTTAGCCTAGTAGTCCGTTATTTCACCTGGAACGCATGGTGTCAGGTCAGCATTCGGCAAAAACTCCTTCCTGTTGAGGTGGTGGTGTATGACATTTTGCATGAGGTGGGGAGGATTCGGGAGCTTGAGAGAGACAAGCGGGGTCAGGGGGCTTGGTTGAAGGCGTGGAGGGGTTTCAGGCCTCCCTGACTGCCAGGAGTCTCTTTCCCAGGTGTGGCTGTCTGTCTCTTATCACCCTTGATTATCAGTATTTTTGATGAATTTTTGATAAATGGCTGCGTACATAGGTGATGGGTTGTGCCTCTTAGGCCCTCTCTGCTGCTTTATGTAGATAGTTTTCTAGGGATGTTTTGGTCGTGGATTATGTATATATTGTATATATTCTGAACATGGATGTGTATTCCTTTGTTTTCTGTTGAAGTTTTGTACTATGGTTTTGTTTTTTACTTTTGTATAAAAATTGGTTGCTTGATTCTTTTCAATAAAAGATCAATAGTGCCCCACCCATCATTGGAGCACAGGTGTGTCAGGAGGAAGGTGCCTCTGAAGCTGCTCTGTGAGAGGGGAGTGGTGGTTAAATCTATCCCAGCTCTCCTGGCCCCCTTTCTGGGGAGGCCATGGAGGCCAGCAGGGCCTCTCCTGCTGGAGTCTCCCAGCCATCTCCTGGGCCATCAGGTGAACTGCCTGCCTCTGCACAAGCCGATCTCTCTGCCCCTGGTGAGGATGAAGGCTCGGAGGCCATTCGGGAGCGAGTGGTGGCCGGGATTAAGGTCCTGAACAGGGAGAGGGACAAGCTCTACAAGCTGAGAGCGGAGTTGAAGCGCCTGTGAAGGCAACGTGAGGGCTTACACAGCCAGAAACGGGGATCCATGGATCCGGAAATACAGCTGGCCAAGGTCCGTGTGGATCATCAGGAGACCATCGTGGCCATGATGGAAGGCAGAGATGGGCCCTTTAAAGAAAAATTTTGTAACGACAAGAAGTTTGCAAGGGTGACAAAGATGGAGGTGGAGGAGGAGGAGACCCCCAGTTCTGACCCCCTGCCCCCCCAGGGAGAGATAAGCAGCCCCATGCCTTCCCAAGATTCAGGAGGTATGCTGAAGGCCATCCAGGTAATGGAGTCTCCTATGCGGGGGGATCAGATGGTGTTTAATGAGGAAGACATTACTGATGATGTGCCTGATAAAGTGAAGCCTGCTAAGTCCCATGTTGTGGATAAAACTGTTTTTGTACCATCTAGCATCATGACTGACAATGTGCCTAATGACAATCAGGCTGCTAGTCCTGTATGCAGCAATGTTGTGCCTGCTGAGGCTGCAATGCAGCAAGACTTAGGCCTCGTACACACGGCCGAGATTCTCGTTGAAAAAAAACATGTCGTTTATTTCAACGAGATTCCTGGACAAGAAAATTGTCCCGGCCGAGTGTACACACGCTCGTTTCAAAGAACCCGCGGTTCTTTGAATGGAGCGTACGCGGTGACGTCATCGACTACGACGAGCATGCGCTCGTCACATTCGATGCCGTCGCCGCCATCTTGGTATACCCTACGTATGCCTAGGAAGCTACCCCGCATGCGTCGAATTCATTTCAAACATGCGCGGGCTTCCCGGCGGACAGGTAAGTGTACACACACTCACTTTTCTCGTCGAGAAACAGGCTGACGAGAATCTCGACGAGAAAATAGAGAGCAGGTTCTCTATTTTCTCGTCGAGGTTACTTGTCGGTTTTCTCGACGAGAAACCCGATAGCCGCGTACACACGACCGATTTACTCGGCAAGACATCTCTGCCAGCAAGTTTCTTGCTGGTTCTTGCCGAGAAAATCGGTCGTGTGTACGAGGCCTACCATTTAAAAAATGTCATTTCTGTGGATGGACTGCAAGTGTCAGAACAGCCCATTAACCCTTCTTTGGCTGAGTCCAAAGCTGTTTGCCCCACTGCTGCTGAGGACTCTACAGTGCAGCATCAGGAGACAGCTGGTATTGCAGCAACTGTGACTATTCCTGATGGGAATTTGAATAGTTCTGTGACTGATAACAATCACCCCAGTACCAGTGTGATGAACAATCGTCCTGCTACAGATCCTGCCATTTCAGTTCATACAGTTGATAATAATAATAATAATATACAGAGTGATGTGGCTTCAGTGTCGGCCCTTGGCCCTGATAAACCTACTTTTTCACAGGTGGCACACTCTGCTCCTGGTAGTCCCGCTCCCAATCGGGGTTTTCCACTGCAAGCTGCCACCTTGAGCACCCCAAGATCTGGTCTTGGGTCTCTGGCTTCTGCTGGGGGTCCAAGACGTAATGTAGTTATCCTGAAATGGGAAGGTGGTGCCATCCCTCCAGCACGGCGTGCAGTGGTGGACTTGATATTGGAGATGGATTTTGGTGCAAATGACCTGTATGCCTTTATACACGTAGCTGGGACAAGGGACTATACGGTTAGTTTCACCAGGCCAGAGGGTCTTGACCTGTTCTGGGAGCGATATGAGGCTCGGTGCAGGTCAAGACCTGAATGGGAAGGTCTGGTCCCAGTTGCGGTTTCTCAGAGGTCAACAGTAAAAAAAATAACCATTATCCTGACCAATGAGAGTGTTCCTGCTCGGGATCTAGAGGTCTGGTTAAGGAACTATGGGGAAGTTTTGACCAAACCTAATAAAATCCATGATGAGCGTAACATCTGGACTGGGGGATGGTCGGTAACAGTCAGGTTGGCCAGGGATGGGAATGTTGTCCGTCACCTGCCCTCCTCAGCTTTCATAGGGAGGGATAGGATGACTGTTTTCTACCCTGGTCAGCCGAAGCTGTGTCACCGCTGTGGAGAAAAGGGGCACTTGAGCTCCTCCTGTTCAGCCTTGATGTGTTCAGTGTGTCGGGGTCAGGGTCATATGGCTAAGGACTGCACTAAGATGATCAGGTGCAACCTGTGCCTGCGCCTTGGCCACCCCTACAGCAGATGTCCTGAAGCCTGGCACAATATGGAGAAGGAGGTAGTAGAGGACACGTCAAGGCTGGACAGGATGGAGGGTGAGACCCCTGGTGTACCATCCTCCTCTGCGGTGACCCCCTCCCCTGGTCCTGCTCAGGATCCCTCTCCAGTTCCTGTGGCCACCCCTGCTGTGTCTGTAAGTACTCCTTCTGTTTCTGTCTCTGTGTCCCCCCCAGCCTACTGTACCCTCTCCTCTTGTGTCGGAACCTTCCAAGTCTGTGCCCCCCGAGTCTGTTACCCCTCCTGAGTCTGACTTAAAGGGATCACCCCCCCCACCAGCGTGTACTAAAAAGGGCGCCCCTTCCTCTGTAAAGAAGTCTTGTGGAAAGACTTTAAAGAAAAAAGTAAGAGATGAGGGCATCTCTGAGGCTGACCTGCGGTACCTGGAGGAGAGAAGGAAGGTTGGGAGGCGGAAGAGGCAGGCGGTGAGGACGGAACGGGCACGGGAAGCTCCGGTTCCTGTCTCCAGCCATCATAGGTCCTCCAAGTGGGATATTTCTTCATCTGGAGCTTCTTCTGAAAGAAGTTCCGATTCTGAAATGGACTTTGAGGCGGCCTCTAGAAAGAGAGAGGCTTCTGGTGATGAGCAGCAGAGGGGAGCTAAGAAGCAATCCACCCAATAACCCAAATGGCGGTTCCCCCTCCGTTAAAAGTGGTGACAATTAATGTCGCCAGCATTAAGTCAGTAAGAGCTCGTTCTATGGCCTTCTTTTTGTTCAGCCAATTAGATGCTGAAATTTTATTTTTGCAAGAGACTAGGCTCACCTCCTTGGCAGATATTCATATGGCCAAGAGAGAGTGGAGGTATGGTCCATCTTACTGGCCTCTTGCGGCCGAGCCTTACGGCGGTGTGGCGGTGTTGTTTAAAACCAGCATGGTAACTGTCCGGCGGGTTATTGAGGTGGAGATTGGGAGATGTATGGTCTTAGATGTCCTTGTGGGAGGGCAGGACCTGCGCCTAATCAATGTTTATGGGCCGCACACAAAGTGGGACAGGAAATGCCTTTTTACAAGGATCAAGCCATTTCTTTTTACATCCCGGCAAGTGGTCTTTGGAGGTGACTTTAATACAGTAACTAGGCCCAAGGACAGGAAGGACTTCAAGGACAGGCTGGGATATGATAGCGTTTTTTTAAATAGTATGGTTAGAGATGCTGGTCTTGTGGATGTGTACATTAAGCACCTCCCAGATGACACCGGGTTCACTTTTCATCGTGGTAATAGTCAGAGTAGGATAGATAGTTTTTTTTTTAAGGAGGCCTCTGCTTTCTCGCCCCCAGTGGTGCAGGCAGTAGAGTTCTCTGATCACTGTATGCTATCTGTGGTACTGAATGCTTCAGACGCCCCTCAGAGGGGCAAGGGCATCTGGGGATTAAATTCGACTCTACTCAAGGAAGAACATGTTAGACAATCCTTTGAGGAATTCTTTCACGCACAGGTGACCATCCTGGACTTTTGTAGCAGCAAGGCTGAGTGGTGGGAGCTGACCAAAAAGAGGATCGCTGGATTCTTCAGGGGCCTAGCCAATAGAAATCAGTTTAATAAATACATGACCTACCAACGTTTACGGAGGAAGCTGGATATTCTTGTTTCGAGAGGAGAAGATCCTGGGGCAATCTCCGAAGTGAAACTCCTTCTCAGGAAGTGTCAATATGACCGGCATGCCTCTTTGGTTCTGGAGAGGGACTATGGGAAGTACCACTCGCCTGACCCTTACCAAAACTGCAAACAAGGTGTAGCTGTTAAAACGGTCGTTGGCCTTAAGGACAGTACAGGTTCCTTGACAAAGTCCAGGTCAGGGATTCTGGAGGTCGTGAGGTCCTTTTATGCCGACCTTCTTGGGAGGAAAGAGCTTGATCGTGACAAGATGGAAAGCTTTTTGGACTCTACTCCAGGTCTAAATGGTGGAGATGTTTCATTGATGAATTTGACAGAGGAGATCACAGTCGAAGAGGTGATGAGGGCAATTGAACAGCTTGCCATCAAAAAGTCGCCTGGACCGGATGGCTTGACGGCTGAGTTTTACAAAGCCTTTAAGTCTATTCTGGCCCCGCATTTGGTAGAGGTTTTTAACAGTTGCCTTGCTGAGGGGGTGCTTTCCCCTTCCATGAGGCACTCGGCTGTGATTCTTCTTTCAAAGGGTAAAGATCCTTCGATGATTGAGAATTGGCGCCCCATCAGCCTTCTTAATGTCGATAGAAAGATACTGGCAAAGATATTTTTCTGGCGCCTATCGTCAGTGGCAGAGTCTTTGCTTTCTCGCCATCAGCACTGTTCGGTCCAGGGTAGGAGCACCTTCAGAGAGGTTTTAGCTGTCCGGGAGGCCTTGGAGCGGTGCAGGGCTGCAGGCTGGGGAAAGTATTTGCTGACATTGGATCAGGCAAAGGCTTTTGATCGTGTTAACCATGAGTACCTGTGGTTGCTCCTTAGTAAGTACGGTCTGCCGCGTGGTTTTGTCGATTGGCTGAAAGTCTTGTATAAGAGGGCAGAAAGCTTCCCTCTTGTTAATGGTTGGGTTGGACAGTCCTTTGAGGTTGGCTCCGGGGTGCGCCAGGGTTGTCCCCTGAGTCCCCTGCTCTATGTGTTTGCAATCGACCCCTTCATCAGGAGGCTAGAGAGCGGCATGTTGTGTGGGGTACCAGTGGGGCTCCCGGGTGAGCCGCCATTGAGGGTTGTTGCCTATGCAGACGATGTGTCGGTGATTGTCACTGGGACGGATGAAGCGGAGGAGGTGGTCTCTCTGACATCACGGTATTCTGAAGCATCAGGCTCCAAGATCAATCCCGGACACCTTTCCAGTGCCCCAGGAAAGAATTAAGATACTAGGCATTGAATTTGGACCCGGCGATTATGGCCTCAAAAACTGGGAAGGCAGACTGGAAATTGCCAATACTAAGGTGGTCAGCTGGAAGAGATGGAAGTTATCTATGAGGGAAAGGGTTGATCTGATTAAGACTTACCTGATTCCGATCTTCTTGTATGTCAGCTTTGTCTGCATCTTGCCAGTGTCTCTCTATGCTAGGGTCAGTAGTGTGTTCTTCCAGATGCTGTGGGGGAACAGACTGAACCCCATCAAGAGGAATGTCACCTACCTATCCAGGAGGGAGGGTGGCTTAGGTATGGTCAACCCAGTTCTTTTCTTTTCACTGCTATTTCTAAAGTTTAACATTGGTAATATGCTTGCAGTGGAACCTCCTGGATGGGTAGGCATATTTAGATCTTGGTTTAGGCCTTTTCTACGACTTTGGGAAGAAGGTGGCCAAGTGAAGAATCGCAGGGGTCATCGTGGTCAGCTACCAGCCTATGTCGCTCCGTGCCTGAAGTTACTGCGGCAGTGGCGATTGTCGGCTGAAGATCTCAGATCGGTTCCAAGGAAAGTCCTTATGAGTCGAGTCTTGAGCGAAGTCTTTCATGACCCACTGGCCTTAAGGGATTGCACGGGCCCAGTTTTGAGGGCGGGGTTAAGACTGATTAATTTGGATAGAGTACCCCCTAAATTTAGGGATCTGGCCTGGTTGTGCTTCCATGGGAAGCTCTATGTTCGGGGCAATTTGAAATTCCGCAGTGGGATGGATCATAGCTGTCCTCGGGAGGAGTGTGCAGATGAGGAGGAGACTATGGATCATTTTCTGCTTCATTGCCCTTTTAACATAGAGGTGTACAAACAGGTGGGGCGGGCCCTCGGTGTCCCTTTCCTCTCCAGGCTGGGTTATGCTGAGTGGGTGTACGGAGCATTCAATACCGGTGGAGTTTTTTGTTTGGATACACTTTTTTTAGTTAGCCTAGTAGTCCGTTATTTCACCTGGAATGCACGGTGTCAGGTCAGCATTCGGCAAAAACTCCTTCCTGTTGAGGTGGTGGTGTATGACATTTTGCATGAGGTGGGGAAGATTCGGGAGCTTGAAAGAGACAAGCGGGGGCAGGGGGCTTGGTTGAAGGCGTGGAGGGGTTTCAAGCCTCCCTGACTGCCAGGAGTCTCTTTCCCGGGTGTGGCTGTCTGTCTCTTATCACCCTAGATTATCAGTATTTTTGATTCATTTTTGATAAATGGCTGCGTACATAGGTGATGGGTTGTGCCTCTTAGGCCCTCTCTGCTGCTTTATGTAGATAGTTTTCTAGGGATGTTTTGGTAGTGGATTATGTATATATTGTATATATTCTGAACATGGATGTGTATTCCTTTGTTTTCTGTTGAAGTTTTGTACTATGGTTTTGTTTTTTACTTTTGTATAAAAATTGGTTGCTTGATTCTTTTCAATAAAAGATCAATAGTGCCTCATTGTTGGTGTCAGTGGGAAGAATAGGGCCTCATCGTTGGTGTCAGTAGGAAGAATAGTGCCTCATTGTTGGTGTCAGTGGGAAGAATAGTGCCTCATCGTTGGTGTCAGTATGAAGAATAGTGCCTCATTGTTGGTGTCAGTAGGAAGAATAGTGCCTCATCGTTGGTGTCAGTAGGAAGAATAGTGCCTCATCGTTGGTGTCAGTAGGAAGAATAGTGCCTCATTGTTGGTGTCAGTGGGAAGAATAGTGCCTCATCGTTGGTGTCAGTATGAAGAATAGTGCCTCATCGTTGGTGTCAGTAGGAAGAATAGTGCCTCATTGTTGGTGTCAGTGGGAAGAATAGTGCCTCATCGTTGGTGTCAGTAGGAAGAATAGTGCCTCATTGTTGGTGTCAGTGGGAAGAATAGTGCCTCATCGTTGGTGTCAGTGGAAAGAATGCTTAGTATCAGTAGGAGAAAGAGTGCCTCATATTAGTGGAATGAACAGTGCCCTAAGGGCTGGATAAAGGCAAAAAGGCAAGCAAGGGACCACAGCCAGCCCCACTGAGCACAGTTTGGAGAACACTGCTTTATAGTGATGTTTGAAAACACACAATGCAATAATCTACAGACTGATCCAGGGTGAGATTCATCATCATGGGACAGTTGTGGAGAAAATGGGGATTTTGGTCCAGAAGATGGACTGTCCCTCCAAAGGAGGAGGAAGTATTGGGACATGTTTGTACTGGATGGTGTATAATTCTATCCAGGGTGTTTTTTCTCAGACAATAGGTGCCGGAACTCCCCCTTTCCGAGTCACCCCTTTTCTCCGCCCCTACCCACCTCCCAATACCATCCCTTTTAGACAATATAGAACCAAGTATCATTTTGTGGTGCTAAGTAATTTGTATGGAATTTGGTAATGATATCAAGAAAAGCAGTAAAATAGATCCTCTGCAGCCAGCAACAATAGATCCCCCTAACATCAATGGACCACCCACAACAACATTTCCCCGCCAGCAACAATAGACTCCCGGCAGCATCAACAGATCTCCGAACAGCCAGCATTAATAGACTCTCTGGCTGCCATCAACAATAGATCCCTCCCCAACAATAGATCTCTTTCAGCAACAACTGACCCCCCAGCAACATAAGACCCCCCAGCAACAATAGGTCCCCCACCAGCAACAATAGACCCCCCTGCAAAAATAGATCCCCAGCAGTGAGCATCAATACCCTGCAGCACACCCCAGCACCCCTTGTCATTACATACAGTCAGTCCAGGAGGTGCCGGAACTGCTTTCCCCCGCGTTCCCACTGAAAAAAAGCCCTGATTCTATCCAAAGGACCCCTCTTGGAGTAAAAGGCAAATTTACATCTACTTTTTCACACTCATTTATAAACATTTAACCTTTACAAAATGAAATCATTGATACAGTCACTTGGCTTATCCCCAGGCACTGATGAATTAGCCTCTGCCTCCCAGCTGCCTCCTGGGAAGGCTATGTTACCAGCCTCTGGTGGGTAATTCTTGGAGCTGGAGAGTGAAATATGGTGAGATCTTTTGGGATCTCAAAATAAATGTTAATGAATTATTTCCTGCCTAGATGACATTGTTTAGATCAGATCTCAGGCACATAAGTAAGATCTGGCACAGATGTCATTGGTGGGCTGACCTAGAGGAAAAGGAAGTAGTTGTTTGCTGATGATGTAAGAATTTCACATTGTTGAGCGCAGGGTGGACAGATCTATGGGATCTTGAATATCATAAAAGTGTGACTCTGGGGATTATTTACGAAAGGCAAATCCACTTTGCACTACAAGTGCAAACTACAAGTGCAAAACGCACTTGGAAGTGCAGTCGCTGTAGATCCGAGGGGGACATGCAAGGAAAATAAAAAACAGCGTTTTAGCTTGCACATGATTGGATGATAAAATCAGCAGAGCTTCCCCTCAGTTCAGATCTACCCCTCAGATTTACAGCGACTGCACTTCCAAGTGCACTTTCAGTGCAATTTCAAGTGCCCTTTGTACTTGTAGTTTGCACTTGTAGTGCAAAGTGGATTCGCCTTTTCGTAAATAACCCCCAATGACTATGTTGCTATATATCCAGTAGAAAATGTATTTACACTCTTATTAAATAACAGCTGAAGGGAGGGGGTCTGCTTTGATAAAGCAGCACAGTAATCTATAGTAGGCAATCAAAAAACCTCTCCCATTGATCAGGCTAATGGTCGCCAAGCACACTCCAATGAATGATCGATTTCTTTTCAGTTGACAACCCATTCCATTGAAATCACACACAAGGGGAAGTGGATTTCAGTTACGATCGTATCTTAACTATTGATCACATATTTTTTGCCACCATGTAATCTCATAATCCGACTGATCAAACTACTATTACATTCATGAACAAAGTGTAATGATGCTGTGAATGATAATCAACTCAGTGTGAGTGAATCTGATCTAAATTGTCTAAATCGATCAGAAGGGAAATTATGACTATTCAATTATTTACAGATTCGAACACTTTGATCAAATCACACATTGATCGAATAAAAAATTGAAGTGTGTCAGTGGAAAGAATAGTGTCCCGTGGTTAGTGTCATTGGAAAGAATAGTGCCCCATTATTGGTAACAGTGGGAGGAATAGTGTCAGTGGAAGGATTTGTGACCCATCCTTGGTGTCAGTGGAAGGCATAGTGCCCCATCGATGGTGTCAGTGGAAGGAATAGTGCCCCATTGTTGGTGTCAATGGAAGGAATAGTGCCTCATAGTTGGTGTCAGTGGGAGAAACAGTGCCCCATCATTGGTGTCAGTGGGGGGAGTAGTGTCCCATCGTTAGTGCCAGTGGAAGGAATAGTGCCCAATTGTTGGTGTCAATGGAAGGAATAGTGGCCCATCGTTGGTGTGAGTGGAAGGAATAGTGCCCTATTGTTGGTGTCAGTGGGAGGAATATTGCCCTATTGTTGATGTCAGTGGAAGGAATCATTAGTGTCAGTGGAAGGAATAGTGCCCTATTGTTAGTGTCAGTGGGAGGAATATTGCCTCATCATTAGTGTCAGTGGGAGGAATAGTGCCCCATCATTGGTGTCAATGGAAGGAATAGTGGCCCATGATTGGTGTCAATGGAAGGAATAGTGGCCCATGATTGGTGTCAATGGAAGGAATAGGGGCCCATCGTTGGTGTCAATGGAAGGAATAGTGGCCCATCGTTGGTGTCAATGGAAGGAATAGTGGCCCATCGTTGGTGTCAATGGAAGGAATAGTGCCCCAGCTTTGGTGTCAGTAGAAGGAATAGTGACCCATCATTGGTGTCAATGGAAGGAATAGTGGTCCATCGTTGGTGTCAGTAGAAGGAATAGTGACTCATCATTGGTGTCAATGGAAGGAATAGTGGCCCATCGTTTGTGTCAATGGAAGGAATAGTGCCCCAGCTTTAGTGTCAGTAGAAGGAATAGTGACCCATCATTGGTGTCAATGGAAGGAATAGTGACCCATTGTTGGTGTCAATGGAAGAAATAGTGCCCCAGCTTTGGTGTCAGTAGAAGGAATAGTGGCCCATCATTGGTCTCAATGGAAGGAATAGTGCCCCAGCTTTGGTGTCAGTAGAAGGAATAGTGCCCCAGCTTTGGTGTCAGTAGAAGGAATAGTGCCCCAGCTTTGGTGTCAGTAGAAGGAATAGTGGCCCATCATTGGTCTCAATGGAAGGAATAGTGCCCCAGCTTTGGTGTCAGTAGAAGGAATAGTGCCCCAGCTTTGGTGTCAGTAGAAGGAATAGTGGCCCATCATTGGTGTCAATGGAAGGAATAGTGCCCCAGCTTTGGTGTCAATGGAAGGAATAGTGCCCCAGCTTTGGTGTCAGTAGAAGGAATAGTGGCTCATCGTTGGTGTCAGTAGAAGGAATAGTGACCCATCATTGGTGTCAATGGAAGGAATAGTGCCCCATTGTTGTTGTCAGTTGAAGGAATAGTGCCCCAGCTTTGGTGTCAGTGGAAGGACTTCTTTTTTGTCCAACTGAACAAAGTATAATGATGCTGTGAATGATACAAAAGGATAATCAACGATCGAAATTGTCTAAATCGATCAGAAGGGAAATTATGACTATTTGATTAATTGCGGATTCGAACACTTTGATAAAATCACACATTGATCGGATAAAACATGGAATTGTACATTGCATCATTGAATAGCACATCTGCTTATTTAGATTGGCGGACTAGTCCAGAAGAACATGTGATCCGTCTCCGTGATTTCATTTCTTTGTCTGCTTAATCTCTACATTGTTAAACAGTGCTGCTTCAGAATAAACTCTGGAAAGAATGCATCAGCTACAATACTTCTCACCAACTCACAGCGGCAGATATCAAGTGTTTATATTCTGAACAGAAGCCATTTAGCGATCGCGCTAATTTACAGGCTCCTGGCCACTTGCTGCTGCCACTGCAATTACAACACAGTCTACCAATCGGTGAGCATTGCCTGTCAAAACCAGATTTTTTATACTCGGGATAGAAATCAGACCGAAAAAAGATTCTGCATAAGAAATCTGAAGAACCTGCAACCTGGTCTATAAATGTTAGATAAATATAAAACAAGAACACCTTCTTTTTAAGGGAAACCCTTCCTGGAAAAAACATGGACGCTTCCAGGCAACTAGCATTTCCAGAAAAGGGTCAACAATGCATCATTGCATATTTCCATTAGGAAAGCTTTATATTAACCACTTCAGCCCCGGAATATTTTTCCTCTTAATGACCAGGCCATTTTTTACAATACGGCACTGCGTTGCTTTAATTGACAATTGCGCGGTCGTGCAACATTGTACCCAAACAAAATTGACATTGTCCTTTTTTTCCCACAAATAGAGCTTTCTTTTGTTGGTATTTGATCACCTCTGCGTTTTTTGTTTTTTTTTTCACTATAAACAAAAAAAGAGCAACAATTTAAAAAAAAATGATTTTTTTACTTTTTGCTATAATAAATATCAAATTTTTTTTTGTAAAAAAATAATTTCTTCATCAGTTTAGGCCGATATGTATTCTTCTACATATTTTTGGCTAAAAAAACACAATAAGCGTATATTGATTGGTTTGCGCAAAAGTTAAAGCGTTCTACAAAATAAGGGATAGATTTATGGCATTTTTATTTGTATTTTTTTCTAGTAATGGAGACGATCTGCGTTTTTTAGCGGGACTGCGACATTGCGTCAGACAGATCGAACACTTTTGACACTTTTTTGGGACCAGTGACATTTATACAGCGATCAGTAATATAAAAATGCACTGATTACTGTGCAAATGTCACTGGCAGGGAAGGGGTTAACACTAGGGGCCGATCAAGGGGTTAAATGTGTTCCCTCGTGAGTGTTTCTAACTGTGAGGGGATGGGACTGCCTGGAGGAGGAGACATATCGCTGTTCATAATTACTATGAACAGCAGATCTGTCTCTCCTCCCCTGTCACCGCGCCCACCGGCCACGCGCACTGGGTATCCCGTCGTGCAGCGGGCACACGTGCGCCTGCTATGGCTCTTGAAGGAGCGAATGTACAGGTACGGCGATTCGCGGGATTGAGACACTTTGCTGAAGTAAATGTATGTGAGCTGGTGGGAAAGTGGTTAAAGGCTAAATTCACCTTTGGAACATGTAACATGTTTCACCTGTATTTAGGGTGGGACATGTAAAATGTTCCAGCTCCTGTCTCATCTGTTTCAGCTCCTGCTCCTCCATGTGACAACAGGAAGGGGATCTTCTCCATAGCCAGGAAAGCCTATGGACTTCTATGCAGAACGCTGAGGATTATGGGAATTGAAGTCCAGGAAAGCAGCCATAGAATGGGACTCATGGAACCTTTATACTATAGTTCCCAGAGGACACTAAGGCAGAGGGGGAGCGGTAAAATAACTTTTACCTGACTGCTCTAATGCCCCATACACACAATCGTTTTTCTTGCCATTTTTTTTCTTGCCGTTTTTCACGTCGTTTTTTTTCATGTTTCCTCTCAAGCCTGTCTTGCGTACACACGATCATTTAAAAAAACGATCAAGCAAAGCGCAGTGACGTACAACACGTACGACGGCACTATAAAGGGGAAGTTCCGTTAGAATGGCGCCACCCTTCATGTTAGTAAAGTTTGTTGAGCGACGATTCGCTCTTTTCAGTCTCGTGCTTTTCAGTCCGTGACTGCGTGACGAATGTGCTATCTCCATTACGAACGCTAGTTTTATCAGAACGAGCGCTCCTGTCTCATACTTGATTCTGAGCATGCGCGTTTTTTTCACGTCGTTAAAGCATACCCACTATCGTTTTTCACGTCGTTAAAAAAAACGACATGAAAAACGACGTGAAAAAAGAGAGCATGTTCGAAATTTTTAATGCCCGTTTTTCACGTCGTTAAAAATGCTCTGGAGCATGCACACGATCATTTTTAATGGCCATTTTTTTAACGGCATGAAAAACGATCGTGTGTATGGGGCATTAGAACTTCTTCCTCTTGGTTCCACGGGAGTCAATGTGAGCACGTGTTTCTTGTGCCCACATATCTGCAGGAGACCAAACTAGTGGGGACAGAAGCCTCAGGCCTGAGGGCAGTAACACCAGGGGAAGTGCTGCCGATTGCATCAATAGGGCTTTTGCTGCAAGGAGATCAGAACATCATCTCATCCTGTGTATTCATGTGATTCATGTGAATTCTTACATGAATCTTGGTTGTGCCGCCCCAATGGGCCATAGAATTTATATATATTGTTTCCCTGAACCATTTTCTATGGACGTTTATATTTAGTTCACATGCTGCCATCTAGTGACCTTTTGTGGTAATGCACTTGTTTTTTACATGTCTTTTCCCTGATGTTATGATACACTTCCTTTGTATGTAATGCTCCACCCTTTTTTCCTGTGATTGTACTTCCTGTGTCATGGATGCAACTAACAGGCCACATGTAGCAGGACACATGTATTCTGCAAAGTAAGCTACAGACAATATCATCTTTTGACCGCATAAATACCACAACCTATTCATCTGTTGTATCCTGTCATCTGCTGTAACCTAATGTTTCGGAATAAAACACATCTGTGGTATTGGTGAGTTCAAGCTATCTGCTGAGGATTGTCCTCAGTGATTAAATCAGCTTATACAGGCCAGGCATAGAGGTCTCACAAGTAGGGTTGAGTGGACCCGAACTGTAAAGTTCGGGTCCGTACCGAACTTTTGGGTTTTGGGGTCCCGGACCCGAACCCGAACAATTGACTGTATGTTCGGGTTCGGGTCCGGTGTTCGGCAATATGCATGTAAAGCAGCGCTTGTTTCCCATGCTTAGAACTGTCCCTGCACAAAGTGTCATTTCTGAAGGAAAAAAAGTAATTTAAACCTCACTCGTGGCTATTAATGAATTGTCGGCTCCCGGCAATACATAGAAAAGTCATTGATAAAAAAAAAAGCGTGGGGGTTCCCCCAAATTCAATTACCAGGCCCTTCAGGTCTGCTATGGATATTAAGGGGAACTCTGCCGCAAACTTAAAAAAAAATGCGTGCGGTTCCCCCCAAATATCCATACCAGGCCCTTCAGGTCTGGAAAGGATTTTAAGGGGAACTCCACCCCAAATAAAAAAAAAAATGGCGTGTAGTACCCCCAAAAATCCAGACCAGACCCTTTATCCGCGCACGCAACCTGGCAGGCCGCAGGAAAAGAGGGGGGGACGAGAGAGCGGCCCCCTCCCTCCTGAACCGTACCAGGCCACATGCCCTCAACATGGGGAGGATGTTCCCATGTTGATGGGGACAAGGGCCTCATCCCCACAACCCTTGCCCGGTGGTTGTGGGGGTCTGCGGGCGGGGGGCTTATCGGAATCTGGAAGCCCCCTTTAACAAAGGGGACCCCCAGATCCCGACCCCCCTATGTGAAATGGTAATGGGGTACATTGTACCCTTACCATTTCACAAAGAAAGTGTCAAAAATGTTAAAAATGACAATAGCCGGTTTTTGACAATTCCTTTATTAATGTCTTCTCCTTTCTTCCATCTTCTTCCATCTTCTTCTTCCAGCTTCTTCTTCCACCTTCTTCTTCCAGCTTCTTCTTCCACCTTCTTCTTCCATCTTCTTCTTCCATCTTCTTCTTTTCTCCATTCGGGTTTCTTCCTCAATCTTGTTCTTAATCTTCATCTTCATCTTCCTCTTCATCTTCATCTTCCTTCTTACTTCGGTGTTCTCGTCCGCATCTTGCTCCGGCTTCTTGTTGCCCTTCGGCCGCTCCGTTTGAATTCGAGGTTCCCGCTGTGTGACACTTCAGTTCTTCAGTTCTCCTCTGGGTCCGCTTGCACCCGGTGGCCCCGCCCCCCTCTGACACCACTGGGAAAGTCCCTGTGAAATCTATGTGCGTCAGAGGGGGGCGGGGTCACCGGGTGGCAGCGGACCAAGAGGAGAACTGAAGAACTGAAGCGTCACACAGCGGGAACCTCCAATTCAAGCGGAGCGGCCGAAGAAAGAAGAAGGGGAACAAGAAGCCGGAGCAAGATGCGGACGAGAACACCGAAGCAAGAAGAAAGATGAAGATGAAGAACAAGATGGAGGAAGAAACCCAAATGGAGAAAAGAAGAAGGTGGAAGAAGAAGGTGGAAGAAGAAGGTGGAAGAAGAAGGTGGAAGAAGAAGGTGGAAGAAGAAGGTGGAAGAAGAAGATGGAAGAAGATGGAAGAAAGGAGAAGACATTAATAAAGGAATTGTCAAAAACCGGCTCTTGTCATTTTTAACATTTTTGATACTTTCTTTGTGAAATGGTAGGGGTACATTTCTACCCCATTACCATTTCACATAGTGGGGGGCCGGGATCTGGGGGTCCCCTTTGGTAAAGGGGTCTTCCAGATTCCGAAAAGCCTCCTGCCCGCAGACCCACACAACCACCGGGCAAGGGTTGTGGGGATGAGGCCCTTGTCCCCTCAACATGGGGACATCCTCCCCATGTTGAGGGCATGTGGCCTGGTACGGTTCAGGAGGGAGGGGGGCCGCTCTCTCGTCCCCCCCTCTTTTCCTGCGGCCTGCCAGGTTGCATGCTCGGATAAAGGGTCTGGTCTGGATTTTTGGGGGTACTCCACGTCATTTTTTTTTTCATTTGGGGTGGAGTTCCCCTTAAAATCCTTTCCAGACCTGAAGGGCCTGGTATGGATATTTGGGGGGAACCGCATGCATTTTTTTTAAAATTTGCGGCAGAGTTCCCCTTAATATCCATAGAAGACCTGAAGGGCCTGGTAATTGAATTTGGGGGAACCCCCACGCTTTTTTTTTTTTATCAATGACTTTTCTATGTATTGCCGGGAGCCGACAATTCATTATAGCCGCGAGTGAGTTTTAAATGACTTTTTTTCCTTCAGAAATGACACTTTGTGCAGGGACAGTTCTAAGCACGGGAAACAAGCGCTAATAGTCCTCAGAAGTTTGGGTCCCCATTGACTTCAATGGGGTTCGGGGTCAAGTTCGGTGTCCGCTCAACTCTACTCACAAGAGATAAATCGCTTCACAACAATCGGAGTCAGAATATTGGTGTACTTTGTAAAAATTCTTCCAGATCTGTGCAGTAATCCTAGGGGTTCCTTGAGCAATGAGCAATTTCTGCCTCTCATTTAAGTTCGAACTGATACCATTGATCTTTTTAGCTACCTGTAAGGGGGTAATTCCTCCCAATGACCCCAAGTGTAAGGAGCATTCTTCCCACTGACCATCACACTAATGTATCATGAGTTGTAGATATAGTAATTTTTAGTAGGGGTTCCCTAAGACGGGAAAGTCATTTCAAAGGTTCCTCTGTGTTGGAAAGGTTGAGAAAGGCTGCCCCTGGGTTATCCTATATATGGCAAGATGGTGTCCTGATATATGCTTCTTGTTGGGATATATCCCCTTTATATAAATCAATGGCAGTGGAAATCTGGGGCTTATGTGAAGGTCCACCAAGGGGCGTGTCCACAAAGTTCAAGATTCTTTTTTTCTTCTGCCAGATTTCATTAAGGAAAAGCAATGTAGTCTCGTTGATGCTCCTTGCTGCAGTGTAACCCTAGGGGTATCCCTAGGGATCCATGGAACCCTGGTTGAGAAACCCTGCCTTAGGGTGACCTATTAGGCCCGGTTCACACTTGTGCGATGCCAGACATCGCATGTAATTCGCAGCGCACTGCTTTTCACATTACATGCGATGTCTGTGCGGTGCGATTTTAGCCATACAGATAGTATGGCTAATATCGCACCGCATTCGGTCCAAACACACACAGGACCCTTTTTCTGTTCGGACCAGAATCGGATCACATGTGTGTTCACACATAAGCACATAAATCGATCCCAGACAGTGAAACTAGGAGCCTTCACTTCGGAAGCGCACACCATTACATGCAGAGTCCCGAAGTGAAGGCTTCTAGTTTCACTGTTGCCTGTGCTCTTTAACATCTACCTCCGCCCACTCCTCAAAATCATCAGCAAACAGGACCTGCTCTACCACTCCTACGCTGATGACACTCAACTTTACTTTTGCGTCACCAATAAAAAAAGACCAATATCACGGACTAGAAAAATGCCTCACATTGATAGATAATTGGATGACGGAGAGCTCCCTCAAACTTAATGGATCCAAAACAGAACTTCTCTTTCTCCACGCAAACCGAAAGACAAACTCTAGGACTACATGGACACCACCGACCATCCTTGGATAAATCATCACCCCAAGCACCAAAGTCAAAAGCCTCGGAGTCATCTTTGACTCAGACATGACTATGGACGCACAAATAGGATCAGTAGTCAGCGGATCTCACCACCTTCTTCGCCTGTTGCGTAGACTCATCCCCTTCATCCCAGGAAGAGGACACAGCAGTAGTAGTTGGAACAATCATCAACTCCCGACTCGATTACGCAAACTCCCTCTACCTACGACTACCCAAATACCAGATTTCTCGTCTACAAGTCATCCAGAACACGGTAGCCAGATTGGTAACGGGAAAAAAACCCTGGGAATCAATCACCCCGTCCCTGAGGACCCTCCATTGGCTAGCCGTAAAGGATCGGGTCACATTGAAGACCCTCTGCCTCACTCACAAATGCACACAAGGAAACGCTTCTCAATACTTATGCGAGAAAATAAAACACTACACCACTAATCGCGTCCTCCGATCAACTAACCAAAACCTCCTCCACATCCCCAAGTCCCGCTACAATTCTAAGGGAGAACGAAGATTTGCAGTCCAAGGACCACGGCTATGGAACGCTCTACCCACGAACATCCGCATGGAAGAAAACCACTGGGCCTTCAGGAAAAAACTTAAGACCCACCTCTTCTGAAGGATCAGGACGACACTGGATGAAAAAAGCGCCCTAAGGCGATTTAGTTCGCATTTGTAGCGCTATACAAGTTACTCACTCACTCACTCACTCATAAGCGATCCAATTCATGTCCGAACTGTCAGTTCGCAGTGCGATACGCAAGCTGAAATGGGGGTGTCGTTAACATATAATGACACTCCCCAGCAGTTTGCATAGGGCAGTGTGAACTTCCTTGCGAGTCGGGTGCGATGCGGGAACCCTCAGTGAATTCGAAGGGTTCTTGCATCGCACCAATGTAAAAGGGGCCTTACAGTACCCCAGACCACCACTGGCTAGTTTACACTGTAATCTTCCAGCGGTAAGGAAAGGAGCCATTTCACCCTGAGGTGTGATTACAATGAAGAAAAACATAATTTATTTACACCATCACAGTAACACAGCGTGTTCGTTGGAATCCAGCACTCTGCTTTCTGCACTTTATCCACCAGCAACTATTTAAAGATTTATGCTCACATTGGACTTAGCCCCTTTCCCCTTCCCCCAATCCCCCCCCCCCCCCCCCATCTGTTGGCACTAGCACTTTACTTAGTTTGGGACAGCACCGTTTCAGATGCTATCCGTTTGCACTATCTCCACTTTTATTGCACATTGGAAGTTATTATCACCTGTATTGTGAGTACTTAGCACTTTATATTGTTTACATTGTGCTTTGCTGAAGTATATTTTTAATTTTTTTGGAGTCCATCATTTTGAATATTTTGCCCTTTACAGTAATCACTCAGCACTTATATATTTGTATGTTATCACTTAGATCGCAGCACCATGTATTGATTTTATAATATAATTTTTTTTGTCTAGTGTTTGACCAAATCGTGTTTTTGCTGCAACTAAGGACCCGATTATTTCAGGTTAGGTAGCGCGGGAATATTCATTATATCTATGCAATGTAATCCATACCTAAACTTCAGCTATAATAAAAGTAGATACAGTGCATCGGGAAAGTATTCACAGCGCTTCACTTTTCCACATTTTGTTATGTTGCAGCCTTATTCCAAAATGTATTCAATTCATTATTTTACTCAAAATTCTACAAACAATACCCCATAATGACAATGTGAAAGAAGTTTGTTTGAAATCATTGCAAATTTAAAAAAATAAAATAAAAATCCCATGAACATAAGTATTCACAGCCTTTGCTCAATACTTGGTTGAAGCACCTTTGGCAACAATTACAGTCTCAAGTCTTTTTGAGTATGATGCTACAAGCTTGGTACACCTATTTTTTGGCAGTTTGTCCCACCCTTCTTTGTAGGACCTCCCAAGCTCCATCAGGTTGGATGGGGAGAGTCGGTGCACAGCCATTTTCAGATCTCTTCAGAGATGTTCAATCAGGTTCAAGTCTGGGCCCTGGCTGGGTCACTCAAGGACATTCACAGAGTTGCCCCGTAAGCCACTCATTTGTTATCTTGGCTGTGTGCTTAGGGTTGTTGCCCTGTTGGAAGATAAACCTTTACCACAGTCTGAGGTCCATAGCGCTCTGGAGCAGGTTTTCATCAAGGATGTCTCTGTACATTGCTGCGTTCATCTTTCCCTCGATCCTGACTAGTCTCCCAATTCCTGCTGCTAAAAAAACATCCCCACAGCATAATGCTGCCACCACCATGCTTCACTGTAGGGATGGTCTTGGCCAGGTGATGAGCGGTGCCCGGTTTCCTCCAGACTTTACGCTTGCTATTCAGGCCAAGGGTTCAATCTTTGTTTCATCAGACCAGAGAATTGTTTCTCATGGTCAGAGTCCTAAAGGTGCCTTTTGGCAGACTCCAGTCGGGCTGTCGTGTGCCTTTTACCGAGAAGTGGTTTCCGTCTGGCCACACTACCATACAGGCCTGATTGGTGGAGCACTCCAGAGATGGTTGTTCTTCTGGAAGGTTCTCCTCTCTCCACAGAGAAATGCTGGCGCTCTGTCAGAGTGACCATCGGGTTCTTGGTCACCTCCCTGACTATGGCCCTTCTCCCCCGATCACTCAGTTTGGCCGGGCAGCCCGCTCTAGGAAGAGTCCTGATGGTTTCAAGCCTCTTCCATTTACGGATTACGAAGGCCACTGTGCTCATTGGGACCTTCAGTGCTGGAGAAATTTTTCTGTACCCTTCCCAAGATACAATCCTGTCTCTGAGGTCTACAGACACTTCCATGGACTTCATGGCTTGGTTTGTGCTCTGACATGCACTGTTAACTGTGGGACCTTGTATAGACAGGTGTGTGCCTTTCCAAATCATGTCCAATCAACTGAATTTACCACAGGTGGACTCCAATCAAGTTGTAGAAACATCTCAAGGATGATCAGTGGAAACAGGATGCACCTGAGCTCAATTTAGAGTGTCATGGCAAAGGCTGTGAATACTTATGTACATGTGATTTTTTTTGTCTTTTATTTTTAATAAATTTGCAAAGATTTCAAACAAACTACTTTCACGTTGTCATTTTGTGGTATTGTTTGTAGAATTTTGAGGAAAATAATGAATTTGATCAATTTTGGAATAGGGCTGTAACATAACAAAATGTGGAAAAAGTGAATACATTCCGGATGCACTATATACCCCCATATACATCACACATGGTGTTACAAAGGTGACAATTAGTTGTCTAGATTTCTTTTGTCTGAAATACCTCCCCATATGTTTACTTTTCCTTCACATTGTTGGATCTCTGCATTGAATCACAGTTGAGTTCTTAGCTACAGGCAAATGAAAAATAATGAAGAGTTTATGTATACATTGAGAATTATTCCATTTTTCCCATCTGGTAGGAGTTTCATTGATGAGTTTGTTCCATGATGTGGTGCAGGTATGTATATTGCTCTCCATGGTGATAAAACGTGTTTCTAAGACCAAAGAATGAATTTAGGTTTACATAAAACTACTTAAAGCAGAACTCCAACTTAAAGAAAAACATAAAAGAAAAAAAAATAACAAAAAAGCAGCTTTTGCTGCAATACTCACCTTCAGTCTGGAGCTTTGCTCTATTGTCATTTCTTTCTGCATCTTTATATCACCAGCCACGGCCAGTGTCATTCAGTTCACTTCCCCTGGACCCCGACTATCATGGACACACCCCCTGGAAGGACATTATTACATAGCCTTGGCTCAGTGGCTGCTGCACCATAGGCCTGGACATCTTCTGAAATGCGACCCCCTTATTGTTCGGTCTTTACCTGAGCTGTTTTTAGTGGAGATGTTACACCTCTGATGTTCAACGGTGCAACTCACACAAAATCCAAGCTCACAGACAGACAATCAGGGCAGATACACACTACTAAAGCCGGCCATAGACAGTTGAAACTCAACCATTTCATTAGGGACTGGCCAAGATTCTAAGCATGTATGGGCCGGCTGATCAACCATTTAGCTTTGGTACAACCAGCCTGTCGGATTTTACAGGCGATGATTGCTAGCGGCTATTATAGCCGATAGGAGTAATCACTGTGTTCTGCTGGCGCGGAGGGCTCTACCTGCCCTCCCGTGGGGAGAACAAAATGGCTCCATGGGAGGGATCTCCCCCCCATCAACACTAAATGTGTTGATGAAGGAATCCAGTGATTTTCTTTCCTGCAACCTTGCTTCATGCACTGGTCCAAATCATTTGGTGGAGGAGGGATTATAGTGTGGGGTTCTTTTTTCAGCGGTTGGGCTTGGCCCCTTAGTTCCAGTGAAGATAACTCCTAAGATGTCAGCATACCAAGACATTTTGGACAATTTCATGCTCCTAACTTTGTGGGAACAGTTTGGGGATGGCCCCTTCCTGTTCCAACATGACTGCGCACCAGTGTACAAAGCAAGGTCCATAAAGACATGGATGAGCGAGATTGGGGTGGAGGAACTTGACTGGCCTGCCCAGAGTCCTGACCTCAACCACCTTTGGGATGAATTAGAGCGGAGACTGTGAGCCAGACCTTCTCGTCCAACATCAGTGCCTGACCTCACAAATGCGCTTCTGGAAGAATGGTCAAACATTCCCATAGACACACTCCTAAACCTTGTGGACAGCCTTCCCAGAAGAGTTGAAGCTGTTATAGCTGCAAAGGGTGGGCCAACTTAATATTGAACCTTACGGACTAAGACTGGGATGCCATTAAAGTTCATGTGCGTGTAAAGGCAGGCGTCCCAATATTTTTGGTAATATAATGTATTTTTTGAGAATATATCTCCAATCTGTTCCTTTTTATTGTCACCTGCTCCATATGTATCAATGATGCTAGCTTGAACATCTGGTTAGGGAGGACAGGGAACATGTACTGTAGAGGTCACATGACCACTCACATCAGCATTTCTTGGTCCTTCATCCCACTGATAGCACAGTGCAAGCACGCCCATCGCCTGCCAGCTGTATATATGAATATATGATCTCTCTTCCCCCTGAGGTACAACAGTGCATGCACCCCAAAGCACGTGCAGCCAAGATGCACCCCACCATCATCACATGACCACCCCAATCCTCAGTGCCATGATAGAACACGCATATATGCTGCTCACAGGTGGAAGCATGCATGGGGGTTGCTCCAGGTGACCCTGGAAGGCAGCGGGGCCACCCTCAGGAGAGAAATAGAGAAGAGGGACCTCCAAGATAGAATGCAAACACGTGGCAGGCTATAGAAATAAGAAAAGGGTGTAATAACACTTAATTGCCCCTATGTACCCTGTCCAGCCTCTCAAAGGAAAGGGGAGCCAATCCTCCCCCTGGGTGTTGCTGTTGTATAGTCCAGTGCAGATCTCAGGGGTTTATTTACTTCCGCAATGAGACACTCTACAAATGATATTTCTATTCTCTCTCTGACATTGACACTCTCACTGACCGGCTAAATTGTAAAGAGAAGTCTTCTGCGGAAAGCTGAAGAAGTTTCATGTACAATTTAGATACAACCCGCTAGTTCCTGAGGGGTATTCCCTTACACCACCAGCTATATTAAGCCTTATTACATCACAGGGACCTTCTGAACCTTTCCAGGGGGCCCCTGTGTCTCTGGGTATGACAGCCAGACGTAGTAAATATCACAATCTACTTCCAGAGCTGCTGGTTAAAGGGCTGTTAATATTACATTTATTATGTCTTATTAATGATTAATTTACGTTTCTGCTATGAAACCTGGGGCATTTTCTGAACAATTTTCAGATGCGTTTGTAATTATGGTTACCCCCCTTTTTTTTAGTGCACCGAATTGCATTTTAAAGTAATTTTTACTTTAGATTTTAAAATCTATTTTTTTTTTCCTTATGATAAAAAATGTTTTTAATTCTGTTTATGATGCATAAAAATGTGTGCAAAAATACCCAATACATTTATGTGTTCATTCTTATATGGATGGACCCTCTGCACATTGCTATAAAACCTTTCTAGCAAACTTTGCAAAAAAAAACGATTTTTAGTTCAAATATATTGCAATACATGTTAAAGCTGGCCAACTGCATCAAAGTAATAAGGGGGAAATACAGTAGATACAAGTTGTAGGAGAGCTACAAGCAGTGGCGGCCCATCCTTTAGGGGCGCACAAGCGCCAACCCCCCTATCCATGCATCCGGCCCCCTAATCTACATGTAGGGTGCCTGACGCATGGATTCCATTTTTTTTTTTAGCACGTAATTAGAGCCAGAGGCTCTAACAGGCTTCAAAAAAGGGTGGGCTCAGGGCGCAGAGCCCTGAGCCCACCCACTTGTGTGACACTGGCAAATTAATATTCACTATTGTCACACTGATTCTCCCCTGGGCCAATCAGGAAGACCCCTGCATTGCAGGTCAGGTCCGTATGCTGCCCCCCCGACCGATGGAGCACCAGCCGTCACTGGCTACAAGGTTCAGGTCTGGACACTGACCTGCAATGCAATTGAAGTAAGATATACGTTGAAGCCAGGTATATCTTACTTCCATTATTATATGAAGACATGCAAATGGCGGCTGGTGTTTTTTTTTTGGGGGGGTGGCAAACAACCACCCCCCCTGGGTGGCCGGTAGCACCACCTCCCCTCCCCCCAAGCTGTTTGCCGGTCGGTCCGGCACTTACCCCATCTAGGCGGGTAGCGGGCAGCGTGCATTGGCTCTGCGTCCTCTCCTTCATCAGTGACTTCCAGCGTGCGTCTCCTCCCCTCCTCCTAGGCGTCCAATTGGCTTAAAGGACAGGCAATCCTATCGGGTGACGGGTCTCAAAACCCACTTCCTGATTGGCCGAATATTCATTCGCTGTTGCAACACACCTAGGTGGGCTCCATTTGCATTCTCTGCGCCCCGAGCCCACCCTATTTTGAAGCCTCTGGCTCTAATAAGGTGCTTCAAAAAAACACCCACTCCCCATTGGAATCTATGCATCTGGCATCCTGCAAGGGGCCGGACGCATGGATAGGGGGATCAGCGCCCGTGCCACCTTCATGGACGGGCCGCCCCTGAAGACCTGTATGAGACTCCGTTTGCATCAAAGTAGTTTTCAGAGGTATAATATATCAGCTCTTCCAGCAGTCGAAGGCAAGCCATACATTATTGAATTTTCTTCCCTTCAATCATGGGTTGAAGAAAAGAAAATTGCTTGATTTTCCCCCCATTTTCTCGTATGGTGAGTAACCTCTTCACTTTCGACATGATACTAGCATGCAACAAAAAACTGACGAACGTTCTTCCGAAAATCTGATCGTGTGTACGAGGCTTTACCTTCAGCTATGTAGTGCAAGGTCCTGCCTGATTGCATACAAATTGAGAGTGTTTAGTTTTGACCTCATATTATATTGTTTTGGTAAATCTAAAGGAAATTTGTACAAGAAAATTGTATACTGTATGGCCAGCCTAATGCCGCGTACACACGACCGTTATTCATGTCATGCAAAAAAATTTTAGTTTTTCTTGTCTTGATTCCTCTTAAGCCTGCCTTGCATACACACGTTCATGAAAAAAAATGCTTGAGTAAAGCGCAGTGACGTACAACACGTACGACGGCACTATAAAGGGGAAGTTCCATTCGGATGGCGCCACCCTTTGACCTGCTTTTGCTGATCCTCGTGTTAGTAAAGTTTGGTGAGAGACGATTCGCGCCTTTCAGCCTTGTGCTCTTCAGTCCGTTACAGCGCGACGAATGTGCTATCTCCATTCTGAACGCTAGTTTTACCAGAACGAGCGCTCCCATCTTATACTTGATTCTGAGCATGTGCGTTTTTTTTTCCCCTCGTAAAAGCATACACACAACAGTTTTTTACAACGTGGAAAAGAACGACGTGAAAAACGCCGAAAAAAAATAGAGCAGGTTCTATTTTTTTTTTCGGGCAGTTTTCTCGTCGCAAAAAATGCTATGGAGCATACACACGGCCGTTTTTCACGACCAATCTAAAAAATTGCATTTTTCTCGTCATGAAAAACGGTCATGTGTACGCGGCATTAGTCTTTAAGCTGATCAAATCACATTAAGGTATTTAAAAAAAATAAAAAACATAAAACATTACAGAGTCCATTTAAAAGTCTAAAGAGACTATAAAGAGGCAGAGCAGCGTCTATCCTACACTCTCTCAGCTGTTGTGACTTGAAGCCAGAGAGCAACTGCTTCCTAAAAATAGGGACAAGTTGTTTCGCAGAGCCTTGGGTTAAGTGGAAGATTGTACTAGATCATTGTGGGTGTGCATTGTGCAGCTTGGCAGAGCATACATAACCTTAGACACTGCAGCAGCTCAGTAGCAGATCCAGCAGCCTGGTAAAGTATTAGCATTAGCAGTCACCCTCAAGTGGTGGGACTGGCGTGGAGAAGGAGGGGTGGTCGATGTTCCTTTTTATAGGACTGCTCTTCTGGAATGTGAAGGTGCTGAAATAGCAGACGTGACTAAGAACTGAAGTTGTGATTATCAGCCAGGCTCTCTTCAGTGCTGTCCGATTCTTGGCTACGACCATCGCAAAGCATGGAAAACGTCGAAGTTTTCAACTCCGAAGCTAAGGGTCGAGGGCTGAAAGCCACCAAGGATTTCTGGGCTGGGGATGTGATCTTTGCAGAAACAGCCTATGCAGCCGTAGTGTTCGACAAGTAAGTTTATGCAATTTTTACATCTGTTTCAGAAACGTTCGTTGGAGAATGTCTCTGTTCAATGTCACGGTGTCACCAGCTATTCTAAATGCAGGGCTTTCACTGATAGATATAGAAAATCGGGTCCCGAGACATTCTATAAATGCTTGCAGAGTCACTATTTATTCTTACCCCACTTCAATTCTTTCTTTGTTACCTGCTGTATGTAGGAGAGAAAGATTAAGGGACTTTCAAGGTACCAAAAAAAAGGTCATAAAGTACATCCAATGTAATAAAAATAGATAGATTTGAACGGTCATAAAATTGGACACAATACATCAACACTCATACGTAGTAAAACATCTTATGGATGACACCACCATGCTCATGTTCCCCATGTTGCCTATTATTCTAAAAGATGAAAGCACCTCAAGAGGTTGGAAATATTTATTGAAACATGTTGTATCAATCGCTCACGTATTTCCAGTAATGTTGCGATTTTACTGTAGACCAGCCATTCTCAACCAGGGTTCAGTGGAACCCTAGGGTTTCTCCATTGGTTGCTAGGGGTTCCTTGAGCTGTGGCTGATTGACCTCTTGGCTTATGGTGCCAGAAACTTCCAGGTACAATACCACTTGGCAGAGCCACCAGCATACCCCCCAATTTTCTGAGATGGCAATGAAGGACATCTATTAGCAAAAGTATGTAGGCATAAGACACAACCCCCGTCACGCCACCCCTTAAAGAAGAATTGTACAAAAAAATGATTGGCTAAACCCGCAGGTGCTTTTTTACCACTAATATTTCTTTATACTATCTTTTGAAATTTACAAATGCAGCAATTTAGAATTGGGGAGAAAGGTTTAGCACGGGAAACACTTTTTGATAGATAAGTAGTGTATTTTATGTACAATTATATAGATCAGACCAAAATGAGGGACAAATGAGGAGGAAAGAGGGACTGAGGGACTTTGTTCCAAATAAGGGACAATCCCTCGAAATCAGGGACAGTTGGGATCTATGGCCGCCAGCATGACACCAATGATCTTTTTAGCTGTGTGTAAGGATGATAGTCTGACCACCACTATAAAGAGGGTATACTTCCCACTGGCTACAAAGGAAGGAAGCATTATTTACACTGACTCCTAATTCATTTCAGTAGAGGTTCCCTGAGAATTATTTCAACGGTTCGTTTTTGGGTAAAAAGGTTGACAAATGTTGCGGTAGACAATGTACATTTAGAAGGCGGTGTTCTCATCGTTTAGATTAATAGACAGGCAACTGAGGAACATGAGCATGGTGGTGTTGTCCTTGGAGCTTCAGTCTGGTCTTTAAAAATTAAAAGTCAGATGCTACAAAAACTGTAACTGCTAACTTTTAATACAAGGACACTTACCTGACCAAGGTTTCAGCTCTGTCCTCATCCGAACTGGTTCTTTACCGGTCTTCGGGTCCCCGGCACCAGCATGTTAACTGTGGGCACAGCTGGTAGAGTACTTTATGACTTTTTCTGGACACCTTGAAAGTCACCAAATCTTTCTCTCCTACAATTGCTTTTACTTGGGATGTCGGTACCATTATAAACATTGATTAAACAATTCTGGATCTACCGTATATACTTGAGTATAAGCCGAGTTTTTCAGCACATTATTTTGTGCTGAAAATGACCCCCTCGGCTTATACTCGAGTCTGTGTCCATCTTCAAATTTGTGCGCCCGATCCCGGCCAGCCGTATGTCCCCCTGGACCCCAAACTTGGCACACATGTAGCCCCATTTCTCTCTACAAGTGTGCAAAGTTTGTTGTCTGGGAGACCTACGGCCGGGGAGCACCGATTTTTCAAATCCGGGCACCCCTTCCATAGACTCCCATGTTAAACGGTTATTTCAATGGTGATTTTGGGGACACAGCGCCGGAGATCAGGTTGGGAGATTGGGCACAGTGAGGCATGGGCACAGTGAGGCATGGCCACAGTGAGGCACAGTGAGGCATGCACATGGACACAGTGAGGCAAAGTGAGGCACTGTGAGGCATGCAGATGGGCACCCTAGGCTTATACTCGAGTCAATACGTTTTCCCAGTTTTTTATGGTAAAATTAGGTGCCTCGGCTTATACTCAAGTATATACGGTATATGTGCTCTTTATTGCAATTTGTTACCTGCCCAGTCAAAAGGATCTTTCCCTTTCATTGGCTAGTATTTGCTATTCCAAACAACGCATGCAACCAAAAATTCCTAGGATGCCGAGTAAAGATGTAAGCAGTGCTAGAGATTTATTTCATTGCTCCAGAACAGTCATGCACTACTTGGGATGGATTTTACCTTTAACTTTTGTTTTAGTATAATTCTGATGCAAGTGTGATGTCTGCATAATGATGTTCAAAGATTTAATGAAAAATAAACATTGTATGGTTTTCAATGCTGGTACTGTTTTTTTTTTTTTTTTTTAAGTTTTGGATATTACGGTGAGGGATTAAACACCTGCCAGGTTTATATTGCTGCCATAGTCCATGCTGAGAAGATTCACCCTCTCCATTTGTCCTGGTGACCAATGTCAGCAGGGAAGAAAGTAATGAGAAATCCAGGCTTTACAGCTGTCATTAGAACAGGAATAGAGGGGAAGCCTTTTAATGGGGACACCTGTTTTGGTGACAATTGTCTAAGGGAGAATTTCCCTTCATTTAAAAAAATAATAATTCCTGTGACTGTCTTGTGTCAATTGGACAGAAATGAAAGGGAAATCTTCTTAATGGGACTGAATTACAAAAAAAACAAAACAAAAAACAAACAAACACATTTTAACCACTTTAGCCCTGGAAGGTTTACCCCCCTTTATGACCAGGCAATTTTTTGAAATACGGCACTAAGTTACCTTAACTGACAATTGCGCGGTTGTGCGACGCTGTACACAAATAACATTTATGTATTTTTTTTCCCCACAAATAGAGTTTTCTTATGGTGGCATTTGATCACCCCTGCGGTTTTTCTTTTTTTGCGCAATAGACAAATAAATACTGACAATTTATAATAAAAAAAAAAAAAAACTGCTAAAAAACACATTCAAATAAAAAAATGTAAAAAATTAAATTTCTTCATCAGTTTAGGCCAATATGTAATCTGCTACATATTTTTGGTAAAAAAAATCCCAATGAGCGTATATTGTTTGGTTTGCGCAAAAGTTATAGCGTCTACAAACTATGGGATATTTTTATGGAATGTTTATTCATTTATTTATTTTTTACTAGTAATGGCGGCGATCAGTGACTTATAGTGGGACTGCGACATTGCGGCAGACAAATTGGATACTAAGTAACAATTTTTACACTTTTTTCGGGACCAGTGACACTAATACAGTGATCAGTGCTAAAAAATACACTGACACTGGCTGGGAAGGGGGTTAACATCAAAGGCGATCAAAGGGTTAAATGTGTTCCTATGGAGTGCTTTCTAAAGCCTCGTACACACGGTCGGACTTCCATCGGACTTTTCTGTGGATTTTAGTCCGAAAGGAGTTGGCCGGGCACACCCATAGCATACACACCACAGGACTTTTCTGCAAACTTTCCCAAAACTTCTTTCAACATCACGTGGTTTTTCTGCTCTTTACCGCCACCCTTTGGTCAACTTCTGCTATTGTTGGTTGATTTTAACATTATTTGTTTTGTCCATCGGACAAAAGTCCGATGGTTTTCTGTACACACGGTCGGACTTTGCTCCATCGGACTTTTGTTGGCCAAAAGTTTGTCCGTTTGCAGACCGAACTTTTGTCCGATGAAAAACAAAAAAGTTTGTCCGATGGAGCGTACACACGGTCGGATTTTTTGGCAAACTTGCTCAAAATGAAGTTTGTTGGCAAAAAGTCAGACCGTGTGTACAGGGCTTAACTATGTGGGGGGTGCATTAACTGTGGGAAGACAGAGATCTGTGTTCCTGCTTAGCAGGAACACAGGATCTCTGCCTTCCCTTGTCAAAGAATGGCGATTTGCCTTGTTTACATAAGCAGACCGCCGTTCTGCCTCTCTCGGGAACGATCAGCGGGTCCCGGCAGACATCGGGTCTGCCGGACCCGCTGATTGGCTCCCGCTGTGTCCAATCACAGCGGGAGCTGGTCGCCGTTGGCTCGCGTGTGCGCCGCAGACCCTGAAGAGCAAAATTACATGGTATTTTGCGCAGAAGAGCCGCCGCCTCGCAGTATATGTACGTGGGGCGGTAGGCAAGTGGTTAAAGAGGAACTTCACACCCTGACTTCATCTTTTATTTTTACCCCCCTCTTACCTGTTATGCAGCATTGTCCTAAAATCACATACTCATCTGGCCAAAAGATTCAGTGTTGTCCTGCTTTGATTGCTCCGCTGCTCAGGTGTCTCAGTCTGAGTCCTGCACCGCCTTCTTGGTCCTCCTCAGTCATCATAAGCCGCCTCCCTCTTCCAGTTTCTGGCAGTCGCCCCCCCCCCCCCCACGAGGCGACCCAGCTCCTCTCACCAGCCGTTGTGTGTCCCTACTTCTGCAGCCTCCTAGAATATGTGATGGGTTTATCCCAGGAGGCTGTGGGGGCAGGGACAAGTCATCCCTACTTTATTCAAAACTATAAAAGAAAATTGGCTTTGTTACAAACTAAACTCATTTTGTTTTTTGTATCATCCCCTCCCAGAAGTCACATCGTTTTTTTTTTTTTAGTAAGACAAGAAACACTGTGTAAAAATGCAAAAACCCATAGTTGCTATTCAGAATCAATGTGTCGGGAATTACTTGAAGTGTAACTAAAGGCCAAAGCTTAAGTATGGGGATAAGGAATGGGTTATAATCCCCATAAGTTTTTTACACAATTTTTTTTTTTTTGCCATCTGTGTCCTGTTGGGGAGAATTGCCTTCACTTCCTGTCCCATAGCCAAACAGGAAGTGAGAGGAAATCCCTGCAAAGTGAAGGAATCCAATTGTGTCCCCATTTGAATATTTCCTCTCTATCCCTGTTCTGATGTCAAACGAAATATTGGCATTTTCTTTTGCTTTAACTTTCATTGTTCAAAACATTGAATGAACAACACTCATACCACGGCCATTGATTTCCTCAGTTTATATACCTTTGGATTTATCTACTACATTTAATTTTTTCATCCTTTTTTCAAATCTTCTGCAGCCTTTCTGTAGCCGCTTTCTGCTACATGCACTCACTTCAGTGTCAGCTGCTCGGGACCACATTCCTGATGGTGACAATGATGGACCATACACATGGACAATGTGTGCTGGCATGGCTGCTTTAGGTCTCCTCCAGGGGCCCATGTGACAGGGTGACACAGTGCAGGATCACTACTGGTAGACAGTTGTCACTCCATAACAGGAAGTAGCCTCCTTTACGGCCGCTGACATCTTTGGCTGCACTTCTTCCGGGTAGTGTTCTCCGTTCATTTTCATTGGCTGGGCAAAGATGACATCACTCCTGCGTATCCGAGGGATTTAATTTGTCTCTGCAAATGCTGAAATTGTACTTTAATCTGTATGTGCACTGTGGTAACAAGGTGGGGATTGTGCTGTCACCACCCTGCCTCTCCACATTGTCTAATCAGAGATGCTTTTTATGAGAAAATACCATCTGACTGGTGCCCATGCGGCGCAAGTGACCCCCTGTGACCTATAGTGATTTCCCTCTTCCATAGGGGTCGGCCAGGTATGGAATATGTATACTTAACATTGGTCCAAGCTGCACCAATGAAACTATGTAAAAATATACATTTCCTAAACTTCAGCTTTAATATTTAGCATAGAAATCATTTGCTCACGCATTTTAAAGTGATACTAAAGTCTCGTTTTTTTGGGGGTTAAAAATAACAAACATGTTATACTTACCTGCTCTGTTGCAGTGGTTTTGCACAGAGCAGCCCCAATCCTCTTCTTCTCGGGTCTCCCTCACTCTTCTGTGCTTCTGGCCCCTCAGTCCTGTTGAGTGCCCCCACAGCAAGCAACTTGCTATGGGGGCACCCGAGCCACAGCTCCCTGTGTCCAATCAAACATGGAGCTGTAGCCCGCCCACGCCCCCTTTCTCTCCTTATTGGCTGACTGACTTTGACAGCAGTGGGAGCCAATGGCGCTTCACTTCTGTCTCAGCCAATGAGGAGGAGAGTCCCAACCAGCCAAGTGTCTTGTGCAACATCGCTGGATCTAGATAGGGCTTGGGTAAGTATTAGGGAGGCTGAGGGGGGCTGCTGCACACAGAAGGTTTTTTATCTTGATGCATAGAATGCATTAAGATAAACAAAAAGCTTCTGACTTTACAACCACTTTAACACAACAAAATAACAAATATTCCTTGATATCTCTTGCCTCGACTAATGCAACTCCCTTATCACTGGCCTATCTCTGCACAGGCTATCCCTCCTCCAGTCTAGTATGATTGCTACTGCTAGACCAGTGGTTCTCAAATCCTGTCCATAGGACCCACTAACAGGCCAGGTTTGCAACATAAATACATCACAGGTAATATAATTTGCTTCTCAGTGATTGCAGTATTCTAGTCGGCATCTCCCCCAAGGTAATACTTAAAATCTGGCCTGTTAGTGGGTCCTGAGGACAGGAGTTGAGAACCACTGTGCTAGACTCATCTACCTTACCAACCGACCTGTGGCTGCCGCTCCTCTCGGCCAGTCCCTCCACTGGTGCCACTAGCCCAAGGTATAAAATTCGAAATACTAGCCACAACATACAAAGCTATCCACAACACTCCCCCCAGCTACATCACCAACCACATCTCAAGATATCGCCCAAATTGTCCAATCTGCCCCTACCAAGGTCTCCTGTTCTCTAGCTCCCTCCCATGCTCACCTCCTGGATTTCTCCAGAACCTTTCCCATCCTCTGGAACTCTCTACCCCTACCAGTCTGGTCATCTCCTACCCTGTCCACCTTTAGACAATCCCTCGAAACTCATCTATTTAGGGAAGTCTACCCTGCCTCCACCTAAAAACTGTATTTTGAGTATCTCCATCAGTCCATACCCCACAGCTATTACCTTTTGTACCACTTCCCCCGCTCTTTTAGATTGTAAGCTGCATGAGCAGGGCTCTCCTAATCCTTCTGTATTGAGTTGTATTGTAACTGTACCATCTCCTTTATATTGTAAAGCGCTGCATAGACTGTTGGTGCTATATAAATCCTAAATAATAAATATAATAATAATTATTTGCACAATATTTAAAATGTTTATTAACTTTATTGCAGTGAATTGCACACACATATATATATATATATATATTGTGACAGCAGGAAGGTAAAGTCACCTGGTTGCATCCAGGGGGGTAGATATATTTCGCCCAGATTCAGGCTTTACGCCGACTTATACAACTAGGTGGAGAGTTGTATAAGCCCAGCTAAGGCTAGTGGGCTCATGGATGACTCATATGTCTAGGGAGAGTGTGGGGCGTCGTGCAGACAGGGAGTTGATGAGACCAGCTGAAGCTTGTCAGCTCATTTAGGCCTCTATAAGAACTCCCAGCTTCATTAGATGTTAGCTCATGCCTGGAACCAGACCTGTGTGGACTGTCTAGGGAGAGTGAACCCCTGTGCGGTGAGACAAAGCCTGTGTGGCTATTTGCTTGGACATTTAAAACCAGGGACTTAGGGACTAGGACAGCACTAGGCTGATCCCAGTTGTTAGTTAGGAAACCTGTATGTTTAGTCAGAGGTCAAGTTGACCAGGATTTATTTTGTTTATGTTTCTTTTGGCTTTGCTGTGTTTTGTCACTGTAAATAGAAAATAAACCGCACCTTTTTTTGATTTTGAAAACCACAACCTCCGTTTGCTGGGCCTGTTTTTGTGTGGGGAGCCCATCCCGGGGGTCACACACACCCGCTGCCGAGCTAACCCCCTCACAGTTGGTGGAGAACCAGTGGCAGTTTTTTTTAAGCCAGCATGGAGGAGATACTGAAGCAGCTGGCTCTAGCAAATGCCAATCAACAGCAGACAAATGCAGGTTTGCAAAAGAGCCTTGCAGCTCATCAACAGAGCCTTGCAGCTCAACAACAGAACTTCGCAGCCCAGCAGCAAGCTCATCAACAGAGCCTTGCAGCCCAGCAGCAAGCTCACCAACAGAGTCTGGAAGCTCAGCAACAAGCCCAGCAGCAATCTGAGGCCCGCTTCATAGACCTGTTACAGAAGCAAGAGCAGAGACTACAACAAATGGAAGCAGTAATGCAGCAACGTCCGCAGACCAGTGAGGAAAGCCGTCCCACTAATACCGCGTCCTTTGGGGTGAGTCGTTTATTGACAAAAATGACTGGAGAGGATGATCCAGAGGTATTTTTGACCACATTTGAAAGAACTGCTGAAAGAGAAAAGTGGCCTGAGGAGCAGTGGGCTGGACTGGTGGCTCCTCTGTTAACTGGTGAATCGCAGAAGGCTTACTATGACCTAGAGCCTGACCAAGCAAAAGACTATGTGATGCTAAAAGCTGAGATATTGGCAAGGCTGGGTGTCACCCAGGCTGTCCGGGCTCAGCGTGTGCATAACTGGACTTTCCAGCTTGGAAAACCCCCCAGGTCTCAAATGTATGATCTCATTCACCTGAGCAGAAAGTGGCTACAGCCAGAGACTTTGTCCGCACCAAAGATTGTGGAACGTGTTGTAATGGATCGGTTTTTGAGAGCTCTTCCTACTGCCATCCAAAAGTGGGTAAGCCATGGAGACCCAGAGACGGCCGATGGTCTTGTGGATCGTGTGGAGAAATACTTGGCTACAGAGAACCTGACGGCCTCTTCCAGAGACACTCGGACTTTCCACCCTAAGACCAGACCATCCCCAGGGGCGGATAAGAGGATTCCAAGGGGTAAGGGTGGAGAGAGTGAGAGGGTGGGAGCTCTACCCCAAGTTTGGCGAGAACAGCCTGGGAAATCAGCGGCTCAAGAGGCGGCAAGAAGGATCGTTTGCTACCGCTGCCGGCAAGCGGGACATATTGCAGCCAATTGCCCGGTTGTGGAGGAACCCATGCAGTGTGACTTTCTGACGGGCAGACGTCAGTCGCTGTGTGCGACAGTCGCATGCACTGCCATTCGAGGAACTGAGAAACATTTATGCAAAATGTGTGTTAATGGTAGAAATGTTGTGGTATTGCTGGATTCAGGTAGCCTTGTGACCCTGATAAAGGCTGAGTTAGTTAAAACAGAGGTCTCTGGGAATAGCAAGGTAGCTGTTATTTGTGTGCATGGGGACACCCGAGAGTATCCAGTGACTACAGTGTGTTTCGAGACCCCCAAAGGTACCCTCTCTCATCCAGTGGGCTTAGTATCTCAGTTACCGTATGACGCCATTGTGGGAAGGGATTTTCCGAAGTTCTGGGAACTGTGGGATGATCCTGAGCCCCCCACTGGTGCCCCTATGTACCAGGAATGTGATAGCCAGAACTCCCCTGAGAGTGGTGAGGACTCTCCGGAATTTCCCTTATCAGTATTGGCAGGGGAGACTCAAGAAACTGGAGAGGAGCCCACCTCCTCAGACGAAAACCTACCGTCTGTGGAGTTTTCTGATCTTGAGGTTCACAGGGAAAACTTTGCCACAGAACAGTTGAAAGACCCCGCCCTAATAAAGGCACGGGAAAACGTAGTGAAAATAGATGGCGAGTTAGTGAACCCAGATAATACCTGCACTTACCCATACTTCAGCGTAGAGAAGGACCTACTGTATCGGGTGGCAAAAAGGGCAGAAGAAACCGTTGAGCAGCTTGTGGTGCCCAAACCTTACAGGAAGTTGGTGTTGGAGTTGGCCCATGGGCACATTCTTGGAGGTCATCTGGGGACAGAGAAAACCCGAGAGAGGGTATTACAGAGATTCTATTGGCCGGGGGTGATGAAGGACATAGAAAATTATTGTTCCTCCTGCCCTGTGTGTCAGAGGTCGGCCCCGATGCCACATTTCCGTAGCCCGCTGGTCCCTCTACCCATCATTGAGGTCCCGTTTGAGAGGATCGCCATGGATTTGGTAGGTCCTATAATCAAGTCCGCTAGGGGGCACCAGTACATATTAGTTATAATGGACTATGCCACCCGTTATCCAGAAGCAATCCCTCTCCGAAATACCTCGGCCAAAACCATAGCCAAAGAGCTATCTCTTGTGTTTAGCCGGGTGGGTATTTGTAAAGAACTGCTTACGGACCAAGGTACACCCTTTATGTCCCGGGTTATGAAGGAGCTGTGTAAATTGTTCAAAGTGACGCAATTACGTACATCTGTGTATCACCCCCAAACCGATGGGCTGGTTGAAAGATTCAACAAAACCCTAAAACAAATGTTGAAGAAAGTGGTGGATAGAGATGGAAAGGATTGGGACTGTCTACTTCCTTATCTGATGTTTGCTATTAGGGAGGTGCCCCAATCCTCTACGGGATTCTCCCCCTTTGAGTTACTGTATGGGAGACACCCAAGAGGGCTGTTGGATATTGCCAAGGAAACTTGGGAAAGTGAGAGTTCTCCCCACAGGAGTGTGATTGAGCATGTCGCCCTGATGCAAGACCGAATTGCACAGGTAATGCCCATCGTGAAGGAACATTTGGCCCAAGCGCAGTTAGCACAGCAGAGAGTGTACAACCGTGGAGCCAAGACCCGTACCTTTTCCCCGGGGGATAGGATACTGGTACTTGTCCCTACGGTTGAAAGTAAATTCCTTGCCAAATGGCAAGGCCCCTACGAGATAATGGAAAAAGTGAGCGAAGTGAATTACAAGGTCAGACAACCAGGAAGGCGAAAGCCCGAACAGATCTATCACGTTAATCTGTTGAAAGCCTGGAGGGATAGAGAGTCCCTAGTCGCAGACACTTGGTCACCAGCTCAAACTGGTTGCGTGATTCCTGAGGTTGGAATAGCAGCCACCTTGTCACAACCCCAACAACAGGAGGTTAAGGAGTTTGTGCTTCGCAACAAGGAGGTATTCTCTGAGCTGCCGGGACAAACATTTGGGGTAGAGCATGACATCATTACCCCGCCTGGTGAAAGGGTGAAGTTAAAACCCTATCGGATCCCAGAGGCCCGACGGGAGGCAATACGGGAGGAAGTACAGAAAATGCTGAACTTAGGGGTGATAGAGGAGTCCCAAAGTGATTGGTCTAGTCCCATTGTGTTGGTGCCTAAACCGGATGGGAGCTGGCGATTTTGTAACGATTTTCGTCAGTTGAACAAAGTTACAAAATTTGACACCTACCCCATGCCACGTATAGATGAGTTGATCGACCGGCTGGGAACAGCCCGATACATGACGACTCTTGACCTCACAAAAGGGTATTGGCAAATCCCCCTGGCCAAATTGGCCAAAGAGAAAACCGCATTTGTAACCCCAGACGGGGCGTTCCAATATAAAAGAATGCCGTTCGGGTTACAGAATGCGCCGGCCACATTCCAGCGGAAAATGGACCAGATGCTGAGGCCCCATCGGAAGTATGCTGCGGCTTACCTGGATGACGTAATTGTCCATAGCACAGATTGGGCCTCACATCTGCCAAAAGTGCAAGCAGTCCTGGACTCTGTTCGGGAAGCGGGGTTTACGGCTAACCCCAAGAAGTGTACCATTGGGCAGGAGGAGGCCAAATATCTTGGGTACACCATTGGGAGGGGAGTAATAAAACCCCAACTCAACAAAGTCGAGGCCATCCAGAGTTGGCCACGTCCCAACAGCAAGAAGCAGGTACGAGCCTTTCTGGGAATCGCTGGGTATTATCGGCGATTCATTCCCCACTTTGCTTCTAAGGCTGTGCCCCTAACCAACCTAACGAAGGGGAAAGGGTCGGTCATGATTAAATGGACCCCCGAGGCTGAGGCAGCATTCCAATTCTTGAAACAAGCCTTATGTAGCCAGCCAGTGTTGTACTCACCCGACTTCTCTAAAGACTTTGTCGTACAAAGTGATGCGTCAGATGTGGGGTTAGGAGCAGTATTGTCCCAGGTCTGGAACGGGGAAGAGCACCCAGTCATTTACCTCAGCAGGAAGTTGAAGTCCCATGAGGTAAATTACGCCACCGTTGAAAAGGAGTGTTTAGCGGTGAAGTGGGCTCTAGATTCCCTTCGGTACTACCTGCTAGGTAGGCACTTTGACATGGTTACGGATCACGCTCCGTTAAATTGGATGGCTCAAAACAAGGAAACAAATAGAAGAGTGAATAGGTGGTTCCTGGCCCTCCAGGAATTCAACTTCACAGTAAAGCATCGCCCTGGCGTTCAAATGGGGAATGTGGATGCTTTGTCTCGAGTACATGAATGCCTGATTGCTGGTGTTCCAACCCCGAGGTTAAAACAAGAGGGGGGGTATGTGACAGCAGGAAGGTAAAGTCACCTGGTTGCATCCAGGGGGGTAGATATATTTCGCCCAGATTCAGGCTTTACGCCGACTTATACAACTAGGTGGAGAGTTGTATAAGCCCAGCTAAGGCTAGTGGGCTCATGGATGACTCATATGTCTAGGGAGAGTGTGGGGCGTCGTGCAGACAGGGAGTTGATGAGACCAGCTGAAGCTTGTCAGCTCATTTAGGCCTCTATAAGAACTCCCAGATTCATTAGATGTTAGCTCATGCCTGGAACCAGACCTGTGTGGACTGTCTAGGGAGAGTGAACCCCTGTGCGGTGAGACAAAGCCTGTGTGGCTATTTGCTTGGACATTTAAAACCAGGGACTTAGGGACTAGGACAGCACTAGGCTGATCCCAGTTGTTAGTTAGGAAACCTGTATGTTTAGTCAGAGGTCAAGTTGACCAGGATTTATTTTGTTTATGTTTCTTTTGGCTTTGCTGTGTTTTGTCACTGTAAATAGAAAATAAACCGCACCTTTTTTTGATTTTGAAAACCACAACCTCCGTTTGCTGGGCCTGTTTTTGTGTGGGGAGCCCATCCCGGGGGTCACACACACCCGCTGCCGAGCTAACCCCCTCACAATATATATATATATATATATATATATATATATATACAGTATACATTGTGTACTTAAAAGTGGGATATGCTTGTGTGTGTGTGTGTGTGTTGTGAGGGGGTTAACTCGGTAGCGGGTGTGTGTGACCCCCTGGTTGGGCTCCCCACACAAAAACAGGGCCAGCAGACGGAGGTTGTGGTTTTCAAAATCAAAAGGTGCGGTTTATTTCTCTATGTACAGTGACAAAAACACAGCAAAGCCAAAAAGAAACAAACAAAATAAATCCTGGTCAGTTTGACCTCTGACTAAACATGCAGGTTTCCTAAACTAACAACTGGGATCAGCCTGGTGCTGTCCTAGTCCCTAAGTCCCTGGTTTAGTAAAAGTCCAAACAAATAGCCACACAGGCTTTGCCTCACCGCACAGGGGTTCACTCTCCCTAGACAGTCCACACAGGTCTGGTTCCAGGCATGAGCTAACATCTAATGAAGCTGGGAGTTCTTATAGAGGCCTAAATGAGCTGACAAGCTTCAGCTGGTCTCATCAACTCCCTGCCTCACGACGCCCAGCACTCTCCCTAGAGGTATGAGTCATTCATGAGCCCACTAGCCTCAGCTGGGCTTCATCAACTCCCTAGTTGTATAAGTCGGCATAAAGCCTGAATCTGGGAGAAATATATCTACCCCCCTGGATGCAACCAGGTGACTTTACCTTCCTGCTGTCACATACCCCCCCCTCTCGTTTTAACCTTGGGGTTGGAACACCAGCAATCAGGCATTCATGTACTCGAGACAAAGCATCCACATTCCCCATTTGAACGCCAGGGCGATGCTTTACTGTGAAGTTGAATTCCTGTAGGGCCAGGAACCACCTATTCACTCTTCTATTTGTCTCCTTGTTTTGAGCCATCCACTTTAACGGAGCGTGATCCGTAACCATGTCAAAGTGCCTACCTAGCAGATAGTACCGAAGGGAATCTAGAGCCCACTTCACCGCTAAACACTCCTTTTCAACCGTGGCGTAATTTACCTCATGGGACTTCAACTTCCTGCTGAGGTAAATGACTGGGTGCTCTTCCCCGTTCCAGACCTGGGACAATACTGCTCCTAACCCCACATCTGACGCATCACTTTGTACGACAAAGTCTTTAGAGAAGTCGGGTGAGTACAACACTGGCTGGCTACATAAGGCTTGTTTCAAGAATTGGAATGCTGCCTCCGCCTCGGGGGTCCATTTAATCATGACCGACCCTTTCCCTTTCGTCAGGTTGGTTAGGGGCACAGCCTTAGAAGCAAAGTGGGGAATGAAGCGCCGATAATAACCCGCGATTCCCAGAAAGGCTCGTACCTGCTTCTTGCTGTTGGGACGTGGCCAACTCTGGATGGCCTCGACTTTGTTGAGTTGGGGTTTTATTACTCCCCTGCCAATGGTGTACCCAAGATATTTGGCCTCCTCCTGCCCAATGGTACACTTCTTGGGGTTAGCCGTAAACCCCGCTTCCCGGATAGAGTCTAGGACTGCTTGCACTTTTGGCAGATGTGAGGCCCAATCTGTGCTATGGACAATTACGTCATCCAGGTAAGCCGCAGCATACTTCCGATGGGGCCTCAGTATCTGGTCCATTTTCCGCTGGAATGTGGCCAGCGCATTCTGTAACCCGAACGGCATTCTCTTATATTGGAACGCCCCGTCTGGGGTTACAAATGCGGTTTTCTCTTTGGCCGACTTGGCCAGGGGAATTTGCCAATACCCTTTTGTGAGGTCAAGAGTCGTCATGTATCGGGCTGTTCCCAGCCGGTCGATCAACTCATCTATACGTGGCATGGGGTAGGTGTCAAATTTTGTAACTTTGTTCAACTGACGAAAATCGTTACAAAATCGCCAGCTCCCATCCGGTTTAGGCACCAACACAATGGGACTAGACCAATCACTTTGGGACTCCTCTATCACCCCTAAGTTCAGCATTTTCTGTACTTCCTCCCGTATTGCCTCCCGTCGGGCCTCTGGGATCCGATAGGGTTTTAACTTCACCCTTTCACCGGGCGGGGTAATAATATCATGCTCTACCCCAGATGTTTGTCCCGGCAGCTCAGAGAACACCTCCTTGTTGCGAAGCACAAACTCCTTAACCTCCTGTTGTTGGGGTTGTGACAAGGTGGCTGCTATTCCAACCTCCGGAATCACGCAACCAGTTTGAGCTGGTGACCAAGTTTCTGCGACTAGGGACTCTCTATCCCTCCAGGCTTTCAACAGATTAACGTGATATATCTGTTCGGGCTTTCGCCTTCCTGGTTGTCTGACCTTGTAATTCACTTCGCTCACTTTTTCCATTATCTCGTAGGGGCCTTGCCATTTGGCAAGGAATTTACTTTCAACCGTAGGGACAAGTACCAATATCCTATCCCCCGGGGAAAAGGTACGGGTCTTTGCTCCACGGTTGTACACTCTCTGCTGTGCCAACTGCGCTTGGGCCAAATGTTCCTTCACGATGGGCATTACCTGTGCAATTCGATCTTGCATCAGGGCGACATGCTCAATCACACTCCTGTGGGGAGAACTCTCACTTTCCCAAGTTTCCTTGGCAATATCCAACAGCCCTCTTGGGTGTCTCCCATACAGTAACTCAAAGGGGGAGAATCCCGTAGAGGATTGGGGCACCTCCCTAATAGCAAACATCAAATAAGGAAGTAGACAGTCCCAATCCTTTCCATCTCTATCCACCACTTTCTTCAACATTTGTTTTAGGGTTTTGTTGAATCTTTCAACCAGCCCATCGGTTTGGGGGTGATACACAGATGTACGCAATTGCGTCACTTTGAGCAATTTACACAGCTCTTTCATAACCCGGGACATAAAGGGTGTACCTTGGTCCGTAAGCAGTTCTTTACAAATACCCACCCGGCTAAAAACAAGAGATAGCTCTTTGGCTATGGTTTTGGCCGAGGTATTTCTGAGAGGGATCGCTTCTGGATAACGGGTGGCATAGTCCATTATAACCAATATGTACTGGTGCCCCCTAGCGGACTTGATTATAGGACCTACCAAATCCATTGCGATTCTCTCAAACGGGACCTCAATGATGGGTAGAGGGACCAGCGGGCTACGGAAATGTGGCATCGGGGCCGACCTCTGACACACAGGGCAGGAGGAACAATAATTTTCTATGTCCTTCATCACCCCAGGCCAATAGAATCTCTGTAATACCCTCTCTCGGGTTTTCTCTGTCCCCAGATGACCTCCAAGAATGTGCCCATGGGCCAACTCCAACACCAACTTCCTGTAAGGTTTGGGCACCACAAGCTGCTCAACGGTTTCTTCTGCCCTTTTTGCCACCCGATACAGTAGGTCCTTCTCTACGCTGAAGTATGGGTAAGTGCAGGTATTATCTGGGTTCACTAACTCGCCATCTATTTCCACTACGTTTTCCCGTGCCTTTATTAGGGCGGGGTCTTTTAACTGTTCTGTGGCAAAATTTTCCCTGTGAACCTCCAGATCAGAAAACTCCACAGACGGTAGGTTTTCGTCTGAGGAGGTGGGCTCCTCTCCAGTTTCTTGAGTCTCCCCTGCCAATACTGACAAGGGAAATTCTGGAGAGTCCTCACCACTCTCAGAGGAGTTCTGGCTATCACATTCCTGGTACATAGGGGCACCAGTGGGGGGCTCAGGATCATCCCACAGTTCCCAGAACTTCGGAAAATCCCTTCCCACAATGGCATCATGCGGTAATTGAGATACTAACCCCACTGGATGAGAGAGGGTACCTTTGGGGGTCTCGAAACACACTGTAGTCACTGGATACTCTCGGGTGTCCCCATGCACACAAATAACAGCTACCTTGCTATTCCCAGAGACCTCTGTTTTAACTAATTCAGCCTTTATCAGGGTCACAAGGCTACCTGAATCCAGTAATACCACAACATTTCTACCATTAATACACATTTTGCATAAATGTTTCTCAGTTCCCCGAATGGCAGTGCATGCGACTGTCGCACACAGCGACTGACGTCTGTCCATCAGAAAGTCACATTGCATGGGTTCCTCCACAACCGGGCAATTTGCTGCAATATGTCCCGCTTGCCGGCAGCGGTAGCAAACAATCCATTTGGCTGCCTCTTGAGCCCCTGACTTCCCAGGCTGTTCTCGCCAAACTTTGGGTAGAGCTCCCACCCTCTCACTCTCTCCACCCTCACCCCTTGGAATCCTCTTATCCGCCCCTGGGGATGGTCTGGTCTTAGGGTGGAAAGTCCGAGAGTCTCTGGAAGAGGCCGTCAGGTTCTCTGTAGCCAAGTATTTCTCTACACGATCCACAAGACCACCGGCCGTCTCTGGGTCTCCATGGCTTACCCACTTTTGGATGGCAGTAGGAAGAGCTCTCAAAAACCGATCCATTACAACACGTTCCACAATCTCTGGTGCGGACAAAGTCTCTGGCTGTAGCCACTTCCTGCTCAGGTGAATGAGATCATACATTTGAGACCTGGGGGGTTTTCCAAGCTGGAAAGTCCAGTTATGCACACGCTGAGCCCGGACAGCCAGGGTGACACCCAGCCTTGCCAATATTTCAGCTTTTAGCATCACATAGTCTTTTGCTTGGTCAGGCTCTAGGTCATAGTAAGCCTTCTGCGATTCACCAGTTAACAGAGGAGCCACCAGTCCAGCCCACTGCTCCTCAGGCCACTTTTCTCTTTCAGCAGTCCTTTCAAATGTGGTCAAAAATACCTCTGGATCATCCTCTCCAGTCATTTTTGTCAATAAACGACTCACCCCAAAGGACGCGGTATTAGTGGGACGGCTTTCCTCACTGGTCTGCGGACGTTGCTGCATTACTGCTTCCATTTGTTGTAGTCTCTGCTCTTGCTTCTGTAACAGGTCTATGAAGCGGGCCTCAGATTGCTGCTGGGCTTGTTGATGAGCTTGCTGCTGGGCTGCAAGGCTCCTTTGCAAACCTGCATTTGTCTGCTGTTGATTGGCATTTGCTAGAGCCAGCTGTTTCAGTATCTCCTCCATGCTGGCTTAAAAAAAACTGCCACTGGTTCTCCACCAACTGTGAGGGGGTTAACTCGGTAGCGGGTGTGTGTGACCCCCTGGTTGGGCTCCCCACACAAAAACAGGGCCAGCAGACGGAGGTTGTGGTTTTCAAAATCAAAAGGTGCGGTTTATTTCTCTATGTACAGTGACAAAAACACAGCAAAGCCAAAAAGAAACAAACAAAATAAATCCTGGTCAGTTTGACCTCTGACTAAACATGCAGGTTTCCTAAACTAACAACTGGGATCAGCCTGGTGCTGTCCTAGTCCCTAAGTCCCTGGTTTAGTAAAAGTCCAAACAAATAGCCACACAGGCTTTGCCTCACCGCACAGGGGTTCACTCTCCCTAGACAGTCCACACAGGTCTGGTTCCAGGCATGAGCTAACATCTAATGAAGCTGGGAGTTCTTATAGAGGCCTAAATGAGCTGACAAGCTTCAGCTGGTCTCATCAACTCCCTGCCTCACGACGCCCAGCACTCTCCCTAGAGGTATGAGTCATTCATGAGCCCACTAGCCTCAGCTGGGCTTCATCAACTCCCTAGTTGTATAAGTCGGCATAAAGCCTGAATCTGGGAGAAATATATCTACCCCCCTGGATGCAACCAGGTGACTTTACCTTCCTGCTGTCACAGTGTATATGTATATGTATGTATGTGTATATATATATATATATATATATATATAATTGATATTATTATACAAGTTTTATATTGTGCCATCAGTGCTTTACAATATAAGGTAAGGTGACCAGATTTTTAAAATGAAATCCGGGGACATCTTTTTTTTTTTACTAGTAATGGCGGCAATCAGCGACTCTCTGCCCATCGCCGTCCGCCTCACAGCCTGTCAAGTCTTATTTTCCGGGCCCCCGGCTACTACTGGGTGGGGAGCGGAGGAATATCACTTCACCAGGGAAGGCAAGGACATAAGCAGGCAGGTGGCTGGCCGGGACTTGAGCCAAGGCAGAAGAACATGCGAACGGAGCTGAATGGGCATGCACCCGAAACTGAAGAAATATTCCCTCCTCTCCGACCAGCACATGATCAGCAGAAAGGGGCACAGATAATGGAAAAAAAAATACACCCCCCTAAACTAGTAGGAGCGGCGGAGCAGGGATGTCTAATTCAGATTTTTTTTTTTTTTTTTTTATTCTGCACTGACTGTTTTTGAAATTGCCCCAGCCCCTGTTCAAATCCAATCCGGGGACAAACTTGGTCCGGGGACAGTGTCCTCAATCCGGGGACTGTCCCCGGAAACCGGGGATGTCTGGTCACCCTAATATAAGGGAGACAGTACATTTCAAGGGAGACTAGAAATTTTAAGAGAGTTAGGAGGACTTTGCTCGAGCTTACAATCTATTTGAAATCACGGATGACAGTGTAACAGGGTGCTAAAAACGAACTACAGGGCTTTCCTTACAAAGGAGGAAATAGATGTGACATTTTGGTAACTGCTGTGATCTGTCACTGAGATGATGCAAACCATACACCAGGCCAGAAAGAAAAGCATGTACTGTACTGTGGAATAGCTGGGGCCAGACTGATGCACAAATAAAATAAGTTTCAGTTTTGAGCTGGCCATAGAAACCCCGACCTGTTCAAATCGATCTGGCCACTGATAGGCATCTGTGCTGCCTGGCAGCATCCTAAACAAAAACATTCACTTTGGGTGACCATTTGTGCATGCCACAGATATAGGGTGACAACGTGTCCCAGATTGCCCGGGACAGTCCCGCATTTTGCAGGTCTGTCCCGGGCACCTTCATTCCAGGACAATACAGTGTCCCAGAATGAAACTGACACAGCCATCCCCCAGGCCAATCTGATGCCCCCAAAAAAGGCCGCCACATCACCACTTTACTCACTGACAATACTTGTCCTGGCAGGAATGCCTGGAGGAGCAGAATCCCCGCCCCATGCTTGTGATTGGAGAAATCACAAGCAGTCTTGTGTCCAATCACTGTGCTGTGATTCGTTACAGCACAAGCTGATTTTTGGGAAGGGAGGGTGTCCCTGAATGGTAGTTTGGAAATGTGGTCACCCTACACAGATAGCCCTAAGACACTATACAATCTCTTCCAGATCTTCCATCAAATATGTAGTGCAAGGGCTGGCTTGCTTTGATACCACCGGAATTAATTGTTTAGGTTTTCTTTGTATTATAAAGTTTTGGAAAATCAAGGAGCTTTGTACAGCTATATTGTATATTTGTGTGGCCAACAGGAAGGCACAGGGGATTATGGGAGTGGAGGGGGATTTCCATGCTGTTGTTTATATCTACTTTCTATTGGTTGCAAGACTAGTGCCGTAGTCAAATTGGAATATATCTTGGTTAACTACCTGCCTGGAGTTTGCATGTTCTCCCTTTGCCTGCTTGGGTTTCCTCCCGCTGCTTCCAGTGGCGACACCAGGGTTAGTGTCACCCGGTGTGGAAAAACATGGTTGCACTATCCCCTCCACCAACTACAGTGGGGCAAAAAAGTATTTAGTCAGCCACCAAGTTCTCCCACTTATAAAGATGAGAGAGGCCTGTAATTGTCATCATAGGTATACCTCAACTATGAGAGACAAAATGTGGAAACAAATCCAGACAATCACATTGTCTGATTTGGATTTTTTTTGTTGTTGCAATTTATGGTGGAAAATAAGTAGTTGGTCAATATCAAAAGTTCATCTCAATACTTTGTTATATATCCTTTGTTGGCAATGACAGAGGTCAAACGTTTTCTGTAAGTCTTCACAAGGTTGTCACACACTGTTGCTGGTATGTTGGCCCATTCCTCCATGCAGATCTCCTCTAGAGCAGTGATGTTTTGGGGATGTCGCTGGGCAACACAGACTTTCAACTCCCTCCGAAGGTTTTCTATGGGGTTGAGATCTGGAGACTGGCTAGGCCACTCCAGGACCTTGAAATGCTTCTTACGAAGCCACTCCTTCGTTGCCCGGGCGGTGTGTTTGGGATCATTGTCATGCTGAAAGACCCAGCCCCGTTTCATCTTTAATGCCCTTGCTGATGGGAGGAGGTTTGCACTCAAAATCTCACGATACATGGCCCCATTCATTCTTTCATGTACACGGATCAGTCATCCTGTTCCCTTTGCAGAGAAACAGCCCCAAAGCATGATGTTGCCATCCCCATGCTTCACAGTAAGTATGGTGTTCTTTGGTTGCAACTCAGCATTCTCTCTCCTCCAAACACGACGAGTTGTGTTTCTACCAAACAGTTCTACTTTGGTTTCATCTGACCATATGACATTCTCCCAATCCTCGTCTGGATCATCCAAATACTCTCTAGCAAACCTCAGATGGGCCGGGCATGTACTGGCTTAAGCAGGGGGACACGTCTGGCACTGCAGGATCTGAGTCCCTGGCGGCGTAGTGTGTTACTGATGGTAGCCTTTGTTACGTTGGTCCTAGCTCTCTGCAGGTCATTCACTAGGTCCCCCCCGTGTGGTTCTTGGATTTTTGCTCACCGTTCTTGTGATCATTTTGACCCCACAGGGTGAGATCTTGCGTGGAGTCCCAGATCGAGGGAGATTATCAGTGGTCTTGTATGTCTTCCATTTTCTAATTATTGCTCCCACAGTTGATTTCTTCACACCAAGCTGCTTGCCTATTGCAGATTCAGTCTTCCCAGCCTGGTGCAGGTCTACAGTTTTGTTTCTGGTGTCCTTCGACAGCTCTTTGGTCTTCACCATAGTGGAGTTTGGAGTGTGACTGTTTGAGGTTGTGGACAGGTGTCTTTTATACTGATAACAAGTTTAAACAGGTGCCATTAATACAGGTAATGAATGGAGGACAGAGGAGCCTCTTAAAGAAGAAGATATAGGTCTGTGAGAGCCAGAAATCTTGCTTGTTTGTAGGTGACCAAATACTTATTTTCCACCATAATTTGCAAAAAAAATTATTTCCAAATCAGACAATGTGATTGTCTGGATTTGTTTCCACATTTTGTCTCTCATAGTTGAGGTATGCCTATGATGACAATTACAGGCCTCTCTCATCTTTTTAAGTGGGAGAACTTGCACAATTGGTGGCTGACTAAATACTTTTTTGCCCCACTGTATAGTCCCACCTCAGTACAGACCCCCCTACTAAGTACAGACCCCCCTACTAAGTACAGACCCCCCCCACTAAGTATAGATCCCCATCCCCCAGTACAGACCCCCCTCACTAAGTACAGACCCCCTCCAGCAGTATAGAAACCCCTCCCTCAGTACAGACCCCCCTCACCAAGTACAGACCCCCTTCCTCAGTTTAGACCCCCCACTAAGTATAGACCCCCTCCTGCAGTATAGTACCCTCTCCCTCAGAGCAGACACCCCCTCTATCAGTATAGACCTCCCCCTCAGGACAGGCCCCCCGCTCAGTATAGACCCCTCCCTTAGTACAGACCCCCTGCATCAGTATAGACCTCCCCCTCAGGACTGGCCCCCCGCTCAGTATAGACCCCTCCCTTAGTACAGACCCCCCTGCATCAGTATAGACCTCCCCCTCAGTACAGACCCCCTACTCAGTATAGACCCCTCCCTCAGTACAGACCCCCCTCCATCAGTATAGACCTCCCCCCTCAGTACAGACACCCCACTCAGTATAGACCCCTCTCTCAGTACAGACCCACCTCCATCAGTATAGACCCCCCTCAGTACAGACCCCCTCAGTATAGACCTGCCCCCTCAGTACAGACCCCACACTCAGTATAGACCCCTCTCTCAGTGCAGACCCCCCTCTATCAGTATAGACACCCCTCAGTGCAGATCCCCCTCTCCATTTGTGCTAGTGGATTCCCCTCTCTCCTCCCATAGCACCCCCCGGCACATGTCCTCTAAACCCCCCCCATCACTCCTCCATCGTTTTTTTTAACTTGCCCCCCTTCCTGGTCACTGTCCCCCTCTTCTGTCCATCTACATTACAATAAACTGTACAGACCTCAGTACAGGGATATGCACAGTGGTGTGTGTCCCTTAGACCCCCTCCTCCTGTGCAGATGTAAACAGAGAGTAGGGGAGGCGACTTTGGTGTCCGCTCCGCTGTGTGAGATAGGGAGACAGCTGACAAGACGCGAGAGGTGCAGATCAGTGTAGGAGTGCAGTGTTATTGGTGCCGCTATCCACAGGTGCTCCCCCCCCTAGCGACGCCACTGCCGGTTTCCTCCCACACTCCAAAGACATGCTGGTAGGTTAATTGGCTGCTGTCTAAATATGTGTATCTACTTATAAGTATGTGTACAGTATGTATGAATGTGAGTTAGAGACCTTTAGATTGTAAGCTTCTTGAGGGCAGCAGGGACTGATGTGAGTTATATGTTGCACTGCATACATTTTATGGCGCTATATAAGAACCTATAATAAATAAATAAAATAAATAAACTCTTTTGCTAACGAGGACTTGACTACATTAAACCATAATGCATTTGCTGGATTATTTTTGTCCGTAATCATTAGCAAAGACTGACCTCTGCATAGGAAGTATAAATGTAAAGGTCGCACATAATTCCCATTTCATGGCCAGAATAGACACCCACTTGCAGCACCGAACTCGATCTAAATCAGCGTGAATGCTGATGGTCGTTCCTTCCTGGCACAGACAATATATAATATTATATTCAAGGGACACCTGCATAAACTGACAGTCTTTCTTATGTAGGCTCTTTATTGACCAGAACAATGAAAGCTAATATATGAGTAGTTAAAGAGAACACTATAGTGGTTTAGCAAAACTACAACCAAATGTAAAAAAAAAAATGTAAAAAGTCAGGAACATCGGGTCAAGTTTTACATTTTTAATTCTCTGCTCTGCTTTGCATTGGATACTTTGCAGAATATAACAGTCACGGGCTCTTGGGGGTGTATTTATTAAAGGTACTGCGAAAACTTCATGTAACGTATATACTCGAGTATAAGCCGACCCGAATATAAGCCGAGGCACCTATTTTTACCACAAAAAAATGGGAAAACGTATTGACTCGAGTAAAAGCCTAGGGTGTCCATCTGCATGCCTCACTGTGCCTCACTGTGTCCATGTGCATGCCTCACTGTGTCCATGCCTCACTGTGCCCATGCCTCACTGTGCCCATGCCTCACAGTCCATGACTAGACTGACATTTAACATGGGAATCTATGGAAGGGGTGCCCGGCTTTGAAAAATCGGTGCTCCCCAGCCATAGGTCCCCCAGACAACAGACTTTGCACACTTGTAGAGGAGAAATGGGGCTACATGTGTGCCATGTTTTGGTTCCAGGGGACGGGCAGCTTCCCTGAAAATGTTCTCAGCTTCCGGTAGCTGGCCTCTACGTGTACCGTACTTGTTTGCTGACACTTTGTGAGCAGATCTCCCAAAGCATTTAAAAGTTCTGGCCCTATGGCCGTGATAGGTATCACCGGAGGTGTCATCCCTCTCTGCCTCTCTGATGCATGGGGTATCCCTAGCGGTGATCCCGGTGGGGATGGCGGAGGTGACTCCGTTTTCACAGTTATTGCGTGCGCCAGACCATAAGTTTTGTTATCCAGCGCCTGCACACTTTGGCCTTTATGGTTCCCCGGTACTCCATCCAACCCACTCAGTGCATACTGAAACGAGGTGTCTGGGTCGGATTTCAGGTCTATCACCCTTGGTATATTGTTTGGAGATAGCGACACTGCAAGTCGCTCTGCCGCGTTCACTGACCACTCCTCTCCCGGGAGACTAATGACCACTGACGTGTCTGGGTTTGTCCTGGCTGCTTCGCACCACGCTTTCACTTCTAGCGGGTCCATGACGGTACTTTTGGCATATCTGCCTGCCATATACAGGATCCCGGAAACGATGCCCCCACGTGTAGCGTTACCCCCAGACTAAGGGAGCCGCTGGTTTGCTTTTGGGCCCTGTACACAGCACAGCCAACCCCCGGCAATCTACTCAGCCCTTCTCTGGCACAGCTAGTCTAGGGGTGGTATTTCTATATAACTCTATAACAGTTTACACACAATCCCACAATACCTTTCTTCTAGTGATAAGATATACATATATATATATATAGACTCCAATACCAGGTTTGAGAAATTGTAAGGTTTACTTGCAGATGAAAAAGGGGTTAACAGACAATATTACATATAACGCATGCATGCAGAGCCCTGCAGTAATACTAACAGTAGTTAATTACAGTGCGCAATTAGTTCTAACACACTCTAACATATAGCTTGAGTCCCCGTTAGCAATATGGCACTCAACAGTACTATCAACTCCCGGTCAGGCCTGACTCAAATAAAACCTCAGTCTCTAGAGAAGGAATCTTTGCATGCCAGATGATCGATGGTGCACATACAGGAACAATATTTGTAATCCAACAAGGTATAAGGTAGTAGAACAACTCTCCGGAGACTATGTGACTCAGTCCTCCAACTAGTCTCCTGACAGGAAAAGGGAAATATAACCCGAGGGCCAAGGCAGTCTATAGGCCTAATAAAGTACTCAATTATAGTTGTGAGCAGGTGCTCTCTTACCCCTCCGGACTCCAGTGCAAGGCCTCGGGCCTTGCACTCGCAGCAGGTCCGCACAGGAAGTCCTCTTGCCAGCCGCGCGGTGTCAAAAGAGGCCGGGCTTAGCCTCGCCCTCCCCTTTTATACCCCACCCATGAGTCTCTGCGGCAGCCCAATGCACCCTGGGTGCCACACAGGGTTCTGGGTAATGTAGTCCATGGGGCCTCAACGGAGACCCCGCTACACACAATATTTTTAACTTTTTGCTATAATAAATATCCCCAATTTTTTTTTAAAAACAAAGTTTTTCCTCAGTTTAGGCCAATATGTATTCTTCTACATATTTTTGGTAAAAAAAAAAATAAGCGTATATTGATTGGTTTGTGCAAAAGTTATAGCGTCTACAAAATAGGGGGTAGTTTTATGGCATTTTTATTATTATTTTTTTCTTTACTAGTAATGGCGCCCGCTGGGCGGCAAATTCAAAGGGACGTACAGGTATGCCCATATGCCTGCCCGTGCCATTCTGCCGACGTATATGGGCGTGCGGCGGTCGGCAAGTAGTTAATCATCAACCATGTGAGTTGCTAAATGTTGTACCTTCATTAAATGTAACCATATTCCTACACTTATGCCGCGTACACACGTTCGACGAGAAAAACGGCATTAAAAACGACGAGAAAAATTAGAACATGTTCTAATTTTTCTCGTCGTTTTTTTCGACATGTTTTCCGCGGCAGTGTTTTCCATAGGGAAACACTGCCGCGGAGCCCACAGACGGTCGTTTTTCTCGTCAAGAGAAAAAATGACGTGAAAAACGACCGTGTGTGGGGAACAAGCTGTTCCCCCGTTTTAAATGACATTATTCACGGCGGTTTTTTAACCGCCGTGAATAATGATCGTGTGTACGCGGCATTAGAGACAGTAGTGTATTTAGGTTTTGTGCTGCCCTAGGCCTGACTAAACTCGCACACTCTCTAATTTAAATATGACCCACCCCTTCCTGTCAAGGCCACATCCCTTTCTGTTTAAGACCCGCCCTGAAATTTTCGAGTGGGGACACTAGTTCTGAGTGCCTGGGGGGGGGGGATGGATTCCCTTAATTTGCATAGATTTCCTGTCACTTCCTTTTTGGCTATGGGGCAGGAAGTGAAGGGAAACCTCTGCAATGGGGCAGGGAGGGTAAAAAATAAACTGACAGGGGCTATAACCCTCCCTTACTCTATCCAAAATGAAAAAAAAGTGTTGCCTATAGTTCTACTTTAAGCACAAATTTCTGATCATTTTATGGAGAGGACTAAGAAGATATAACCATGCCAATGGTGCACTAGAAAACATAGAGCACAGTGAGGAAGGTTTGTGGTCCAGGATGATAGGACAGTCAAAATTAGAAGCAGCGCCGCCCCCAACCCCCCCCCCCCCCCACAGTTGCGAAATGCCAGCCTCCCGCATACCGGAAGCAGTGCGGCCGCTTTATGGGGGCGCTAGACTAAATTGCCTCTCAGCCCAGTCCGCCCTATAAGACTGGTGCTACACTAACAGTGTAGAGCAAGCCAGCGGGGTCTCTTTCCGTGCTGCCCCCCTGCAAAGTGCTGCCCTAAGCCTGGGCCTTGTTGGCCTAGGCCAGGATACAGCGTTGCTTAGAGACGCCTCTTTTCTCTTTTATACTCTGTAGCTCCTGCTGTATTTTGCTTCTAATCCCCTTGTGGAGGCTTCCATTTGTGGATGGACATTTTATGGTTACACAACCTGGTCACATTGCTATAATCTTTTTATATGGACTATGAACTGAAGGACTTCTGAATAAATGGTCGTTGAACGAATCATTTGAGTTTCCATTATTTTTTATGGGGAAATTCGCTTTGATATATGAGTGCTCTGGAGTACAAGCATTATTCCAGAACGAATTATGCTCGCAATCCAAGGTTTTACTGTATTCATAATTCAATTTTATTTATGAATTCTCATATTATAATCAGTGATACCAGTGACACCTACTGGCAACAGTGAGAAATCAAAACCCCAATGAGTTTAGGTAAGACCAAGTGAAGAACTACACAACAAGTCTGGGCTGACTGACACCCGGCAAAAAACTAAATGTAGGCTAGTAGCCCCTGTTTAGCATGGGGGGGGGGGGGCTACACCTGTAGTACGGTATCCTAGATTTTAAAGCTGAACTCCAGTCTTATCTTCAGGCATGCACAGTTGTAAAGGCCCCCCTCCTGTACTGAAAAGACTTAAGCCCTGTACACACGATCGGATTTCCTATGGTTTTTAAACCGATGGATTTTTCCATCAGAAATCCGATGAAGCTGACTTCCATCAGTCTTGCCTACACACCATCAGTCAAAAAACCGACCGTTCCAAACGCCGTGACGTAAAACACTCCGATGAGCCGAGAAAAATGAAGTTCAATGCTTCTGAGCATGCGTCGACTTGATTCTGAGCATGCGTGGGTTTTTTATCCGATGGAGTTCCACACAGACGATAGTAATTTGCTATCAGTTTTTTAACCATCGGATAAATTTAAAACATGTTCTATTTTTAAACGCCGATGGAAAAAAGACCGATGGGGCCCATACACGATTGGACTGTTTTCATCTGTAAAACCTATCGTGTGAACACGGCTTTGCTCTGATTTCACTGTACACTGTAGGCCACTCACACTGTGCATTAGAAATTACAGCAGCTGGGGCCTCATTTCCAGGCTGGAGGACATCCAGCTAGGGTTGCCACCTGTCCGGGATTCACAGTTCCAGTTTTGAATCATGTGTCCGGGTTTCAGTCCACCTAAAACCCGGACACAATTTCAGAGAGGAATGTGGCTCAGAACAGGGCCTGACAGGAGGGTGAGGGGGCACTATGCACGCCACATTACTATTCTCTTTGGAGCGCCCAAAGGTGTCCCAGGTCTGTTACAATCCTATAGTGTTTGCTAAGAATTTTATTTTTTTTGCTGTGCGCTGCTAAAGTGTTCCGGTTTGGTTTGAGGAAAAGGTGTCAACCCTACATCCAGCATTATCTAGCTCTTCCCAGTCTGTCCCTGGCCTGCTCCTTTTATTGATTGGGTTATAGTTCTTTCAATCACGGAGGCTCAGAGTCACATGTAGGCATTTACTAGGTTAATCTGCATGTAAATGTAGCCAGTCAAGAAATGTCCACCCCTCCAAACTGACAACCACCTATCAAGACATTTTGATATTTCTATAATTGCTCCCAATAGCCAACCTACGACTTGCATCAGGATTAATAAGAGGGGTACTGAGGCAGGGAATTGTTATGTTTTCAGAAAGCTGTGCGCAGCACCCTGCTGGCCCCTCCCACCAGCCATGAGCTGCCTGCATTGCCTAGAGAAAAACAGAGACCCATTAATGATGTCACTGGGTATAAACATAGGTATGGAATGAACAGGAGAGGTTTTAATGTGCCTTGAATGACAGCTTATGCCGCGTACACACGATCATTTTTCGCCGAGAAAAACGATCGTCTGTGGGCTTTATGCTGTTTTTCTCGTTGAGAAAAACAGCAGGAAAAACGACGAGAAAAATTAGAACATGTTCTAAATTTTCTCATCGTTTTTTCCATCATTTTTTTCCGCGGCAGTTTTCCCATAGGGAGACACTGCCACGGAGCCCACAGACGGTCGTTTTTCTCGTCCAAAAAAAAAATGACGGGAAAAACGGTCGTGTGTGGGGGAACATGCCGTTCCCTGGTTTTTCTTTTTTTTTCATGCCGTGATTCACGGCGGTGTTTTCACCGCCGTGAATCACGATCGTGTGTACGCGGCATAAGGGGAGGATTACAAACCTTGTCAGTTTATTTTTCTGTGTCCTGTTGGGGAGATTTCCCTTCACTTCCTATCCTGTAAAAACATAGGAAGTGAGAGGAAATCCCTTCTTAAGCTGGCCATAGATGGGTAGAATTTCCAACAAAAATAGTTGGGAAAAGAATGTTCTAAGAATGTTTGTTTCTCTAATCATCATTGGGGTCAAATTGATATAAATTTTTGACCACAGTGACAAGAAAATTCGAAGTCCATTTATTCTAAAATCAATTGTTAAAAACCAATGAAATCTTTCGAATGACAAACAAATGTTCTGAGAATTTTTGGATACATTTTCCTAAGACTTTTCTTAAGGATTTTCATAATTTTTTTTTTATCTATGGCCAGCTTTAAGCTTCGTACACACGACCGAGAATCTCGTCGTAAAAAACACCGTCGGTTTTCTCAACGAGATTCTTGTCAAGCTTTCCTTGCATACACACTGTCAATTAAAAATCTTGTCATTGTAAAGCGCGGTGACGTACAACACGTACGACGGCAGTATAAAGGGGAAGTTTGATTTCAATGGCGCCACCCCTTGGGCTGCTTTTGCTGATCTCGTGTTACTGCGTGTGAAGTAAAAGTTTGGTGGGAGACGATTCGCGCTTTTCAGTCTTTGTGCTCTTCAGTCCGTTACAGCATGACGAATGTGCTATCTCCATTACAAACGCTAGTTTTACCAGAAAGAGCGCTCCCGTCTCATACTTGATTCTGAGCATGTGCGGTTTTTTAAGACTCGGAAAAGCATACACACTACCGGTTTTCTCGTCGGGAAACAGGCCGACGAGAATCCCAACGAGAAAAATGGGAATCCTGACGAGAAAATAGAGAGCAGGTTCTCTATTTTTCTCGTTGAGATTCCCAACAGTTTTCTCAGCAAGAAACCATACACACTAATGGTTTTCTCGGCAAGAAAGCTCTCCCAGCAGTTTTATTGTCGTTTGTACGAGGCTTTAGACTTTTATCACCGTAACAAGTATTCCCGTTGGGAGATTTTCCTACTGCTCCTGTTCTGGTGACCACTCAAAATTTGGATTTTCTCTCACTTTGAGACATTGGTCATCAGGACTTAAGCCCCGTACACACGGTCGGACTTTTGGCCAACAAACTTCATTTTGAGCAAGTTAGACCAACAATCCGACCGTGTGTATGCTCCATTGGAAAAACTTTTTTTGTTTTTTTTTGTTTTTATCGGACAAAAGTTGGGTCTGCAAACGGACAAACTTTTGGCCAACAAAAGTCAGATGGAGCAAAGTCCGACCGTGTGTACAGAAAACCATAGGACTTTTGTCCGATGGACAAAACAAATAATGTTAAAATCAACCAACAATAGCAGAAGTTGACCAAAGTGTGGCGGTAAAGATCAGAAAAGAGCAGAAAAACCACATGATGTTTCAAAAAGTTTTGGGAAAGTTTGCAGAAAAGTCCTGTGGTGTGTATGCTATGGGTGTGCCCGGCCAACTCCGTTCGGACAAAAATCCACGGAAAAGTCCGATGGAAGTCCGACCGTGTGTACGGAGCTTAATACAAAGGGTGGATCTCCAGTGAAGACACAGACAGCAATCCAGACCAGACAGGGTTTCTAACCCTTGAGTACTTTCTATTCACCTCTACATTCAGATTATTATTTTGACTGCAGTTTTACTTTACATATGCTCATTGGATACTCTACAGTCTACATGAGTCGTCTCCAAACTTTGGCCCGTGGGCTGGAATCGCCTTTTTGCTTGCCTTTATCCGGCCTTTGGAACACTCTTCTCCCTCTGACATCAACAATGGGGTATTATTCATTCTACTGACACCAATGATGGAGCATAAATTCTTCCTCTTGACACCAACAATGGGACACTATTCCTCCCACTAATACCAATGATTGGGAACGATTTCTCTTCCACCTAACCACAGGGGTGCTATGTATTTTCTTTACGCCCACCTACTAACAAGCGGGAGGCATTATTTATTCCCACTGTCCACAGTCCGGCCCCCCTAAAGTCTAAAGGACAGTAAACTGACCCTTTGTTTAGAAAGTTTGGAGACCCCTGATCTACATCAATGAAGGGAGGTATGATGATCACCTATAATATCAAAAAATGAGAAATAGTAAACCAAGTTCAATATATCTCCCTCAGCGCACACAGAAACATAGAGACGATAAGCAGCTACTATAATAATACAAAATATATCCAAAAATATGTCAAAGTACTAAAACTCAAACATTAGCAGGGCTAATCATGAGACGCTTTTAAACAATAAATATGAGTTGTACAGGATTACGCTATGTATACTTTTTCTCTATTTGCTTGTAATGAGCAATACCTAGATGACAAGTGCTTGGTCTGCTGACAGCATCTGTGGAGTGATAAGCATATTATCCAGTATGATCTGATAAGTGTATTACTTGGAGGGGGTGACACAAGCGGTGTGGTGACGGAGATCTTATCCCGTGTTGGAGTTTATCAAATTATCCTCATTTCTTTGATGGACTATTTTACTCTCACCTTCTGCTTTTTAATGGACTCACCCTAATGTGCAATATCTAAGTGGTTTACCATTTTTTCATAAGTGGACTTGATTTTAAATATATTGTTTCCATTTCTTGCTATTGTTGCACTAGCGCTGCTGATCTTTGAGTATTAGTATGATGATCACCTATAATAGTCTCCTAATAACGAGTGTTTATCAATCTCTTCCAGCCTTACACACAGTGTGTGTCACACATGCTTCAAGAGGCAGGAGAAGCTCCAGCGCTGTGGACAATGTAAGTTTGCTCATTATTGTGACCGCACTTGTCAGAAGGACTCCTGGGTTAACCACAAATATGAATGTGCTGCCATCAAGAAACTTGGAAAAGCACCAAATGAAAACATTCGGTAAGATTTTATGTATATAATGTTTTTTTTGGAACTTTTTTTGTAAATCAAGACAGATATGAATTTTTACCAAAATGGGTTTCGTTCAGAGATAAGTTGATCCAGAGCACCCTGGATAAACTGTGTTCCGTCTGTGCTTATGTAGCGGACCCCCAAATTTGGGGTCGCTATGCTTGAAATTTAGAGGGTGGCCTGAGCGGTAGTTTGGCTCAGGCCTTCTGATTCTTTAAATTGGACTCTGCTCTGCTTTGGTGCTGCCTGGATGTATAGTTCCCCTTGACCTGTAGGTGGTGCTGTTGCCCAGGTCTCGGGTTGAACCACAGGTGGCATTGTAGCGTGATTGGGTGTCCTCTCCCGGAGGCCGTGCGGTGGGCGTGGTCTGCCTGCTGTGCATGCTGGGAGGGGGGACATAAGGGGCAGACGCCATTAGGGCGGAGGAGAATTCCAGGGGGACCCCTGGTGGTGGAGTCGCGCCTTTGGCCCTGCTGGCCATGGGTGCATGTGTTGATCGAGAAGTCTCGGGCACCTTTAGCCTGAGGCTACAGCATTCTAGGTAGGCCCAGTAACTTTAACTGGGTCTATAATCAGACCATCGGAATCCCAGGGTACCCGTGGGAGGGAGGCCCACTCTGAAATAGAGGAAACCAGGGGAGGACCTGTCCGTAGGACCAGTGAAGGAAGTCACTGTTCCGGGAGAGGCCTGGTTGCCTATCAGAGGGAAGGATTCCGTAAGTCGTAAGATAGCTCTTGTAATGTGTCCCATTGGCACTTATGGTCTCTAAAAGTTACAGGTGCTAAAGAGTTCTGGATTCAGGAACTAAAGGATGCTGTGGCAGAGGATCTCCTGAACCTGTCCTTGGAGGGGACGAATCCAAAGTAATTGTTCGTGTTTCACTCCGGCTGCTAGAACCGTGAGAGGGGACTATCCGGGTGAGCAAGGCCCACTCAGGCTTGAGTGGCGAGGAATATAGATAGATGTTGTGTGCCTGAACCTACCTCCCTATTCAACTTATTTTCTCTCTTCAACTTTACCTGTTGATTGCAAACAAAAGGAAAATGAACTCTTTTGTTGGAGTTGATATTGTCTGGACAATGGCCTTCTTAAGGAGAGAAGATAGACTTTTCCCTACATTCTAGGGACGAGAACCAACGGAAGGTGGTAACTCGCTGCAGGACACAAAAACATTGTTAACACCGCTCACCCTCTGCAAATGGAGGATATTGGGCATGTGGCATGGTGTGTCTCGCTCTGCAGATGGAGGTAAACTTGGGCAAGAGAGAGATGGGTGTGCTACACTTAATTTTTTAAATTGTTAATATCTCTTGCAAAGAATAATAAAAATAAATGAGATGCTCCCTCTAAAGAACCTAATGCAGCTACTTTTTTTTTTTTTTTACCTTTTTAAAAATAAAAAACTTACCTCCTCTCAACCTGTTTGGCATCCACAAGGTCCTTTGTTGGCACTGATATCTTTGCCATCTTCTGGGTTTGGATTATTTGGGTATCTTGACTAGCCAGCCTAGGATCACATTTAGGAGAAGAGAAGCTGCTAGCCTTCTCTTCTGCAATGAAAGCCTACTGTACCTGCCCCCACCTTTTTCACATTAAGTTTGTAGCACTACCCCCGTAGGAGCTGCTGGTTTAAAGTTTTGGGCCTACCGGTACCTTTCTCTGTTCACCGCACTCATGTCAGGGATCCCTCTTTAAGAGCCTTTATAAATGTTCACACCAACACTTGGTTACTTTTCTTCAAGGCTTTATTTTACCAGTTCCAACAGAGTGATAGAGGGATAGGGGAGTTTCAGGCACCTTACTTTGCGGATCACGGGCACAATCTCAGATCCAGAGGACAAAACAGTTCCACGCTGATTTCAGCAACCACCGGATAGGCCTACTCTCACTGGCCTAGCAACCGGTGCGAAGCTCGTCAAAGTCTCTGCCACAGACTTAATGAGTGCCGTTGCGTCATTCCACAATCTTCCGCCACAAGATCGTGTAACCACACTGACGCTTTGCAAAAAGTTCCTTCAGAAGTACACAGCTCACAGTGCCAGAATCTTTCAGCCAGTCCGGCAGCACCATGAGGCAAACTGGCCAGGATGCGTCCTTCAATTGAGTCCCCAATTGTTCCACTTCTTCCCGCAGGCAAGACTGCGTAGGACCATCCCTGAACTAGTAGGCCCCAGCAACTCCTGGGCCTACTTCTCAGTTGCAGAGCCTCGGGCCAGCAGGCCCCAGGCCCTAAATGGCTCGTACATCCTTGAAGCCAGGAGGGCCCGCAGGTTAGGATCCGGCAATGACCCCCGGCAACGAACCCCGATAGAGCAGTCTCTGTCTCTTAAGTACCCCCTGCCAGAATGCACAGCAGGTTGACCACGCCCCATGAGGGGGGGTAGGCACTTCAACTCTGTCCCAACTACCCGACCCCCTAAGGAAACACAGGTGAGCGAACAGTGGGCCTAGGCAGTCTACAGGTCTGGATACAGCTCAGTCTATGGATATGGGCAGGTGCTCACCGTTCCAGGTGCGATCCCAGCCTGGGTCTTCCACCGCGTGTGTCCGTCGCACACAGCGTCTGCAACCGATCGGTTCCCCGATCCAACTGGAGTCCTACACCGACAATCCAGGATCCACCCAGGCTTCGCAGGATGGTGGAAGGCTCTTCAGACTTCAGATAAGGCCTAAGACTTCAGGCCTTACCCTGCAGCAGATCCGCGCAGGATGACTGGTTGCTTGAAGCGCGGCGTCCAAAGAGAGCGAGCTCCCCCTCGCCTCTCGCTTAAATAGGCCCTCCCATGAGTCTTTGCGGCGGAACCTCCGCCCTGGGGCTGAATGGGGTTCTGGGTAACGTAGTCCTGGGGCCTTAAGAGAGACCCCGCTACAATACTATTAATGGCAGTGATCTGTGACTTAAACTGGGACTGTGATAGTGTGGCGGACAATCTGACACTAGCTGACACTGGCTGACTAACTGACTAACTGACACTGACATCATCAGTGGCACTGATACAGTGATTAGTTGTAATACTATACACTGTCACTGTACTAATGACACTGGCTGTGAAGAGGTTAACATCTAGGGGCGATTAAAAGGTTGTTTAAACGTGTGCCTAACAATGTGTAATGTGTGCAATATGTTCTGCTTTTACTAAGTGATCTTGCTATTTTTTCCCTTTGCAGGGAATAAAAAAACAGCAAGATCGCCTGCCACTGTTCGGAGCTTTGTGTTGTTTACAACACAGAGCTCCTTTTTGTGAATAATGGAGCTGATCAGCAGGTCCTGGCAATCAATCATTGGCCGGGACCCGCTGATCTGCTTGTGCTGTAACAAATCAGTTGGCTGGGAAGCACTGATTACGTACCAGATACATGATCCAGCACAGAGAGGCCGGCCGCCTTTGCAAAATTTTATAACAAAAACGAAGAAAGACTGTTTGTTTTTATTTCTCAGCATTTTTGGTATTTTTTAGTTTCTTTAGCAAAAAAAAAAAAAAAAACCCCCAGTGGTGATTATATACCATTAAAAGAAAGCTCTATCTGTCTCAAAAAAATTATAAAAATTGAATTTGGGTACAATGTTGCATGACTGCGCAATTGTCATTCAAAGTGTGACAGCACTGAAAATTGGCCTGGGCAGGAAGGGATTGAAAGTGCTCAATTTTGAAGTGGTTAAATGAACAGCAACACACCAGAAGCCCAGAGTTTTCCTCTACAAGGCAGTTGAAGTCCTCTTTTGTGTGTTTTCACAAATCCCAAAAATTTAAGATGACAACTGCTGTATTAAAAATGCAAAAAAACTCCTTTAAATAGTTGCAGACTTTGGGCATGCTACACATGCCCTAAAAAAACATCATCATTGTACACAGGGCATGTGTAGCACTCTCTGCTCTACTTCTGGGAGCCCCCCTCTCAGTATACCAATGCCGCTCTCCCACCTGACCAGTGTATGATGTGTTAAATGGCCTCAACCAGAGCTACTCCACTGACCACGGCCCTAATGCGTTTTGTCCCGGCCACTGGGCTTTATTTATAGAGTTCTAAGCCTTAATAGGCAGAGCAAAAAGAGCCAGAGGGCATGGACAGTGGAGTAGATCTAGCTGAGGCCATATGACACACCATACATGGGTGAGGTGGGACAGGTGTCCTGGATTCTTCTCTATTCAACTATTATTTTCCTGCAAGTTTTTTTTTTTTCGTTTCTATTTCATTAACTTATAATATTTAAACTTTTTTTGTTTTGTTTACTAACATTTTCACACATTTAACATATATTTACACATTAAAATAGGGAAAATTTTAAAATCAAAACTTTATTTCATTTGTAAATAACTTTGCAATGCTTTGTACCAGAATCATAATTTTAGTGTCATTTTACAAATTACAGAATAAAACGTGCACATTTTATGTGCAGTAATATTATCTATTTTTAAACTAACACTGCTCAAAAAAAAAAAGAAAAAAGTGAGTGTGTTTAGTTTTGTTGCGTTTAATGGTCTAAGGATTGCAAAGAAAAAAAAAATCATTGTTGCAAGACAATATCATGGAAAAAAAAGCCTTGCTTGTCCTTAAAGTGATTGTAAAGGCAAAGTTTTTTTTATCCTAATGCATTCTATGCATTAAGATAAAACACCTTCTGTGGGCAGCAGCCCCCCCTCAGCCCCCCTAATACTTACCTGAGCCCCATCTCTATCCAGCGATGTCCACAAGTGCCTCGGCCATTCCGGGACTCTCCCTACTGATTGGCTGAGACACATTGCGCCATGGGCTCCTGCTGCTGTCAAACTTAGTTAGCCAATCAGGAGAGAGACGGGGCGGGGCCGACCTGCTGCTCTGTGTCTGAATGGATACACTGAGCTGCAGCTCGGCTAGGGTGCCCCCATAGCAAGCTGCTTGCTGCTGGGGCACTCAACAGAAGACAGAGGCCAGGAGCTCCAGCCAGGGACCCGAGAAGGTGAGGATCGTGGCTGCCCTGTGCAAAACCACTGCACAGAGCAAGTAAGTATAATATGTTTGTAAAGTTTTTTTTTTTCTATTAAAATAACAATCACTTTAAAAAAACAATATATGTATTACTTTGTTATCTTTAGTAATGACAAAGTTATTGCCGAATAAACTGTTCCATAGCGGAAATGTAAATGTAGCGGAAATGTAACAATTGCTCTGGTCCACAGGGGGTGAACAGGCGTGAGACTAAGGCCTCATACACGCGGTTTAATTGTTGGACGACCGAGCGTCTGATTTTTGTCAAAAGGGCGTGTGCAGGATTTTGTCATACATACTAACTATCCGCAAATCGACGTTTGACAAACACGAACGCAGTGACGGAGTATAAAGAGGAAGTTCGTTTCTCAAGCGCCACCCTTTGGGCCCCTTCTGCTAATTTCTTGTAAGCCCTGGTTCACACTGGTGCGATTTGACATGCGATTTGACATGTCAAATCGCATGTCATATCGGCGAAATTTGCCGCAAATTGCGGGCAATGGCACCGTCCTAATCGGTGCGACGTCGCATCTGCGGCGCTGCACCGATTTCAAAAAGTAGTTTTTGTACTACTTTTTGCGATTTCAGACGCGATTTACATTGACATCTGTGTCAGATGTCTCTGTAATCGCGGCTGAAATCGGGACTGCCAGGCAGAAGTGAAATCGTGCGAGTTCAGCTGAACTCGCACAGCTTCACTCCCGCAGCTCCAGTGTGAACCTGGGCTTAGTAGAAGTTTGGTAAACGTTGATTCGCAATTTTCAGATCGTACAAAACAAATGCCTTTTAAAATACATTTGACATAACTACATCAGTATCACCAGCAAAGAAGCTTCATTATTATCCCATTAAAGAAGACGAGAATGTGCGCTGCATTTCGACATTTCAACAATTGCCGCGTAACAAATGTTAATTCTAGATTACGAACGGTAGTTTACAAGACCGAACTCTTCCCAGTCGTTCCTTGATTCCGAGTATGCGTGTTTGTACTTTCGAATTTGTGTGACGATTTCTGTACTGACCATCCGAAAATCAGACGTTGAGTTCACATCCGACAAATTTCATAGCCTGCACATCCAGCTTTTGTCTGACGAAAAGTCAAATCGGCTGTCGAAAGCGCCGTACTAATGATCCGAAAATCCGCAGACAGCCCGTCTTACGAATTTTCCCTTCTGATTTTTGTATCGTGTGTATGAGGCCTTAGTGGTTAAAGAAGAAAAGACATTTCAGTAAAACATGGAATGGCATATTTCCTTACACAGTAGATTGAAATGTTTGTCTTTATTACATACCAGGCTTGCAGCTAGAATTTTGTGGCGGATAGAGCGAGAAGGGGGAGGCCTCACCGAAGGATGCTTAGTCTCCGTTGATGACCTCGAAAGCCACCTTGAGCATTTTGACCAGGAGGAGAAGACCGGACTCATGGAAGACGTTCAAAGCTTTCTTGATTATTGGCCAAGTCAGAGTAAACAGTTTGCAATGCAGTACGTCTCTCACATCTTTGGGTTGGTAAGTCCAAACTGTGGTAAACTAAGTCTGCCTGATTCCTTATGGAATCAGACAAATTTATTTAAAGTGTTACTAAACCCACAACAGTAAAATCAGTCTGTATATGCAGTAAAACATGCTTGTTATACTCACTGTGGAACCTAAGGGGTTAATCCTCTGCACTGTGTAAAAAGGCTGTTTGATCCTGTGTTCTCTGATCCTCCCCTTATTCCATAGTCCCCAAACCATCTCCTGATAGTACAGAGCCTTGGGGGCAATCTGCACATGCTCAGTTTGGTGTGTAATGCTAAAGAGTTGTTTTTTTTCTTGGGAGGGTGCATGTGATCAGCACAGGGCCAATCAGCACTGTGCAGACAGAGGGTCAGGGGTCCTGCAGGCTCATAGGACAGTCAGAGGAAAATGAAAACTCCTACAAGCTTTAACCAGACACTGATAGAAGTCACAAGACTGCTATATACTGCTCATGAGAAAAGGTATTTAGCAGTTTATATTTACTAAAACCCAGGGCTTTTTTTCAGTGGGAACGCGGGGGAAAGCAGTTCCGGCACCTCCTGGACTGACTGTATGTAATGTCAAGGGGTGCTGGGGTGTGCTGCAGGGTATTGATGCTTACTGCTGGCAGATCTATTCTAGCTGGAGGGAATCTATTTTTGCAGGGGAGTCTATTGTTGCTGAAGGAGATCTACTGTTGGGGGAGGGGCCTATTGTTGATGGCTGCCAGAGAGTCAATAAACGCTGGCTGTGCGGAGAGCTGTTGATGCTGCCGGGAGTCTATTGTTGCTGGGGGGGGGGGATTTTGTTGTGGGTGGTACATTGTTAGGGGGATCTATTGTTGCTGGCTGAAGGGGAAACCAAATTCCCTACAAATTACTTAGCACAACAAAATGATACTTGGTTCTGTATTGTCTAAAAGGGGCGGTACTGGGAGGTGGGTAGGGGATGGAACCAAGGGACGTTGCTCGGAGGTGGGCAGGGGCGGAGAAAAGTTCCTGCACCTATTTAAGGAAATAAAGTTAAGTCTACTTTACAGATCACTAGGGCATTAGGGAAGCAAAGCAGGGATAGTAAAGTCAAGCACTTGCTTGAAAGCTGGAAAAAGTAGGTTACACAGAGCTTTTTTTTTTTTACATGTCTTTGACCCACTGCAGCAAATATTGGGGGACTAAATTCAGAGTCTACATTGAAAATGAAATAAAGCCCTGTTGGTATCAGCACCCACAGTGCAGAACTGCATGCACCCAACATGCAAGCATCATCTAATATGACTTGGAACTAGGACTATCTTTTTTTTTTTTAAATATGAATTTTATTGTTTTATATAGACATACATAGAATAAAAACATTACCATACAGATAGAGTGTGACGTACAGATTCACAAGCATTTATCTCAGACAGGGCTGGACGTTTGGCTGATGTAGATAACCCAATACGGGGTACTATTATCGCAGAGCCCGTGACTATCTGTTTAGTATCCTCCCCAGATGTTCCACATTACTCTATGACCGTCCGGTAGGGGGTATCACAATGTCGCAACTATCAGGATTCCGATTGCCCTGTCCAGTTCTCGTATCCCATTAATTAAAAAAGAGAGAGAGAGAGAGAGAGAGAGAGAGAGAGAGACTATCTATCTATCTCTAGTGTTTAATTGCTTTACAATCTCTCTAATGCCCAGCTGATCTAAAGAAAAAACGGCTCTACGTTTTTGAGTTTACTTTAACGTAACACTCCACACAGACTTGAAAATGTTGCATTTTAACTGATATAGGGGATAAGCACCTACCTGCGGAATGCCTGTAATTTACATTTTAGTATAATCTACATACATGGCTGACCAGTTTGATGAATATTCATCCACCTGAGCCTTGAATATGTTTCATCATTCCAGTATTACCCTTTTGCTGAGTCCATTGTCTTCCTGCTTGGAATCTGGTTGGAATGTTTTGATGAAATTAGCAGCACTGATTGACTAGCTATTGATTGCAGTTGCCATACAGCATACAGGTCCTTCTCAAAAAATTAGCATATTGTGATAAAGTTCATTATTTTCTGTAATGTACTGATAAACATTAGACTTTCATATATTTTAGATTCATTACACACAACTGAAGTAGTTCAAGCCTTTTCTTGTTTTATTATTGATGATTTTGGCATACAGCTCATGAAAACCCAAAAATCCTATCTCAAAAAATTAGCATATCATGAAAAGGTTCTCTAAACGAGCTAATAACCTAATCATCTGAATCAACTAATTAACTCTAAACACCTGCAAAAGATTCCTGAGGCTTTTAAAAACTCCCAGCCTGGTTCATTACTCAAAACCGCAATCATGGGTAAGACTGCCGACCTGACTGCTGTCCAGAAGGCCATCATTGACACCCTCAAGCAAGAGGGTAAGACACAGAAAGAAATTTCTGAACGAATAGGCTGTTCCCAGAGTGCTGTATCAAGGCACCTCAGTGGGAAGTCTGTGGGAAGGAAAAAGTGTGGCAAAAAACGCTGCACAACGAGAAGAGGTGACCGGACCCTGAAGAAGATTGTGGAGAAGGACCGATTCCAGACCTTGGAGGACCTGCGGAAGCAGTGGACTGAGTCTGGAGTAGAAACATCCAGAGCCACCGTGAACAGGCGTGTGCAGGAAATGGGCTACAGGTGCCGCATTCCCCAGGTCAAGCCACTTTTGAACCAGAAACAGCGGCAGAAGCGCCTGACCTGGGCTACAGAGAAGCAGCACTGGACTGTTGCTCAGTGGTCCAAAGTACTTTTTTCGGATGAAAACAAATTTTGCATGTCATTCGGAAATCAAGGTGCCAGAGTCTGGAGGAAGACTGGGGAGAGGGAAATGCCAAAATGCCTGAAGTCCAGTGTCAAGTACCCACAGTCAGTGATGGTCTGGGGTGCCATGTGAGCTGCTGGTGTTGGTCCACTGTGTTTTATCAAGGGCAGGGTCAATGCAGCTAGCTATCAGGAGATTTTGGAGCACTTCATGCTTCCATCTGCTGAAAAGCTTTATGGAGATGAAGATTTCATTTTTCAGCACGACCTGGCACCTGCTCACAGTGCAAAAACCACTGGTAAATGGTTTACTGACCATGGTATTACTGTGCTCAATTGGCCTGCCAACTCTCCTGACCTGAACCCCATAGAGAATCTGTGGGATATTGGGAAGAGAAAGTTGAGAGACGCAAGACCCAACACTCTGGATGAGCTTAAGGCCGCTATCGAAGCATCCTGGGCCTCCATAACACCTCAGCAGTGCCACAGGCTGGTTGCCTCCATGCCACGCCGCATTGAAGCAGTCATTTCTGCAAAAGGATTCCCGACCAAGTATTGAGTGCATAACTGAACATAATTATTTGAAGGTTGACTTTTTTTGTATTAAAAACACTTTTCTTTTATTGGTCGGATGAAATATGCTAATTTTTTGAGATAGGATTTTTGGGTTGTCATGAGCTGTATGCCAAAATCATCAATATTAAAACAAGAAAAGCCTTGAACTACTTCAGTTGTGTGTAATGAATCTAAAATATATGAAAGTCTAATGTTTATCAGTACATTACAGAAAATAATGAACTTTATCACAATATGCTAATTTTTTGAGAAGGACCTGTACATGCTGAGCTCATTATAGGTTTTTAAAGTATAGTAAAGTAAAGTAAAGTAAAGTAAAGTATAGTATAGTGTATAGAAGAGATAATCACAGGTCATGGTTATTTTCTGCATTACTGATGGTGGACCAAGTGCTTTCTTTTGCCCAGTTTGGAATAAGATTTGCTAATCATGGCAATTACCACATTTGTATTACATATCTATTTGCTAATTTTTATTGTTCCATTTTCTTCCCTCTCCTGTGCGTTGTTGGTCAATTTGAAAGATAAACTGCAATGGATTTACTTTAAGTGACCAAAGGGGTCTTCAGGCTGTCGGCGTTGGAATTTTTCCAAATCTCTGTCTAGTCAACCATGACTGCTGGCCTAACTGCACGGTTATATTCAACAATGGCAAGTAAGTCAACTATTTTCTAGAGCAATGTTATATTAGAAAAACATTGAATTATTGTGTAAGATTTATTAGTGACCTTTTAGATAACCTGTTGTATGTTCTATATACTGTATGTATCAATGGTAATGAAAATGTGCCTGCCAGTAGAATGAGTAGAATGAGTAGTCATACTGCAAATGCTGAATCTGGCTCAGTATTGTGGTAGGCCTGATTTAAAAAGGTCTAATAATTATAATCATTATTTAATGTTTAAAAATTATCCTATTGGAAAGGATGTGATGTAAATGTGATAGTCTCTAAGGTTAAAATGGGGCCATTAGAATCATAAAAAGACAGTTTAGGTGAATTGGACAGCGCTGTCGCTGTTTCAGTAACTCCAGCTTGGAGGACACAGCTTTGTTACACTTGGATAGGTCATGTTACTGGCAGGATTGCCAGGTGAACATAAATGTAAAAAAAAAAAAAGATAACCAATGCAGCTACCGTGTTTCCTCAAAAATAAGACCTACCCCAAAAATAAGACCTAGCGTTATTTTCCAGGAGGGCTGCAATATAAGCCCTACCCCAAAAATAAGCCCTATGTTAAAATGCTTGTAAATCCTCTATTACCGTAGTATATAATGTACAATGTGTGTGTTTCTGTAATATAATTGTGGGTAACAGAGCTCCGGCGGGTCACAGAAGCGCCAAGCGGCGCTATAACAAAGGTATTTGGCACAATTATATTACACAAACACACATTGTACATTATATAATACTGTAATAGAGTGGATTATAGGATTTTACAAGCATTTTAACTCAGTTTACACTGGGGATTCCTGTCAGGCAGGGAGAGAGATGGGGAGAGAAGACAACACATTGCATGGGAAGACCTACCCCGAAAATAAGCCCTACTGTGTCTTTTGTTGCCAAAATTAATATAAGACCCGGGCTTATTTTCGGGGAAACACGGTACCACACGTAGGACTAGAAAATTGCAATGTATTGCATTTTGGTTGTATGGTTTTGATATATTATAAGGGTAATACCCACAGGACCAAACTTTGCTTTCAGTAGGGTAACCTTGCCAAGCTAGATTCAAAAACGATGGTCAATTTTATTTTAGCTAATTACATATCTGCAAAGGTTCATAAGGTCTATAAAAGTTTTGAAACAGGTTGCCTTCAGGCTCCCTCTACCTTACTTAAACTCCTACACTTTTCTCATAAAAACCCAACCACCCCTCCTTAGCACCTTACACTAATCTAACATGGACCCACTACCCTTTGTTAAGCTATACATACTTGGACAAACTAGGCTGCTGCAATATCACCTACTTGGGTATAAGTGTCGAAAACCTGCAACAGATAAAGGAGTCTGTGGTGAGGAACAAATCTGGTGTTTGTCACAAGGATGCAGGGGTGGAGAATGTGGGTTAATGGGAAATGCAGGGGGTGTAGAATGTGGTGTAATGGGGGGATGACACAGGTTGAGCAGAATGTGAACTGATGGGGTCATGGGGAGTGCAGAATGTGGAGTAATGGGGGGCACAGGGGGTGCAGAGTATGGAGTAATAGGGGGCACAGAATGTAGAGTAATGGGGGATGCAGGGGCTGCAGAATTTGAAATAATATGGTATGCAAAAGGTGCAGAATGTGGGTAATGGAGGGGAGCAGAGGGTGCAGAATGTGGGGTAATGTGGGTTAATGGGGGGTGCCGAGTTTGGAGTATAATCAGGGATATAGTGGGTACAGAGTGTGGAGTATTGGTAGGAGGGGGCAGAATGCATGGTAATGGGGGATGCTAGGGGTGCAGAGTGTAGGGTAATAGGGATATAAGGAGTCTGGAGTAATGGGTAAAAAGGGGGTGTGGGGTAGTAATAGGCTCAGGGGTACATTGTGAGGTATAATGAGGGTGCAGGTGGAGTCGTGGGAGATGTAGGTGTTACATGGTGCTTGTAGTTGGGGATGAAGGCCGTGCAGATGGCTGGGTAATGGGGAATGCAAGGGGTTCAGAGTCAGGTGTAATGGGGGGGGGGGGGGGGTGCAGAAGGTGGGGTGGTGGGGGATGAAGCGGGTGTAGAGTGATAGAATAGTAGGAGTACAAATGGTGCAGGAGATGCTGAGTGTTTGGGTAGTGAAGGATACCAGAGGTGTAGGGCAATCTGTCAATAGGGGTGCATTGACTGCAGAGTGTAGGGTGGTTGGGAGTACAGGGGGTACAGGGTCTCGGGTAGTGGGGAGGGCCGCTGATTTAAGGTTACTGGGGGTGGCCCTGTCAGGTAGGCTGTACCGGGCCCCATAATTTCTAATAGCAGCCCTGACAGACACTATCTCCCAAATAGTACAGCGCAGAGGACAAAGAAGAGAGTTACATACATAGTCCAGTGCAGTCTTCTCACAACTGCACTTTTTATCCTGGCCTTATTCTAATCAATAGATAAATAGACATCTGATAAGGTCTACCACTAGTCTTTAGCCTTAAAGTGGATGTAAACCAGATTTTTTATTTTTTTTTGCTGTCACAATGTAGTGTATAAGATTTCCTATCATCTGTGCCAGGTCTTGCCACAAAGAGTTAATCCAGCTCTGATCAATCCTCTTTTCTTTTTTCAGTAAGATAAACGGACAAACAGGAGAGCTTTTGTCCGTTCCGCCCCCTTGCTGTGAGTGACAGGCTATTTACATATCTCATGCACTAAGCCTGAGACAGGCATTCTTTTTTAATTCCCACCCCCACTCCTTTTCTGAAGTCATGTGGTTACTTTTCTGGATTTTGACTGGATGTTAGTGATCATAGCAGAAGTTCAGTGTAAGGAATACACATGAGAAAATTCATGTTGACAAGGGGAGTGTAGAGGTGGGCGGGGAGTCTACTGACATCACGACTCCACCCACCGAGCTCCAGACAACAGATCCACCCACAGAATCTACAGTTTTTCAGTTCTTATAACAGACAGAGGGGAGACATTTGACAGATAAGGATACATGCAGGAGGCATCTATATCCTTATAGATCAGCACTATGGCAGTAGTTTAGCCACTTCCCGCCCAGTCAATAGCATATTGACGTCCGGGAAGTGGTTCAGTTATCCACACTGGACGTCATATGACGTCCTGCGGGATAACAGCCGCCCACCGCTACACTGATCTCGGTAAAAAGCCTCCGGCGGAGGCTTTTTACCACGTGATCAGCCGTGTCCAATCACGGCTGATCACGATGTAAACAGGAAGAGCCGTTGATCGGCTCTTCCTCACTCGCGTCTGACAGACGCGAGTAGAGGAGAGTCGATCGGCGGCTCTCCTGACAGGGGGGGTTCGCGCTGATTGTTTATCAGCGCAGCCCCCCCTCGGATACCCACACTGGACCACCAGGAGAGCCCCCCAGGACCACAGGGAAGCCCCAAGCATGTGGATGGCCCCCATGGCCATCCACATGTAGTAAAAAAAAAAAATATGCCAATCAGTGCCCACAAATGGGCACTGACTGGCACTATGATGGCACAACCACAATGTGTGGTGGCTGGCATTGCTGGGCATCAGTGTCCATCAGTGCCACCTACTAGTGTCCATCAACGCCACCTATCAGTGCCCATCCGTGCCCATCTGTGCCCATAAGTGCCCACCTATCAGTGCCCGTCCGTGCCACCTATCAGTGCCGCCTATAAGTGCCCATCAGTGCCGCCTATGAGTGCCAATCAGTGCCGCCTATGAGTGCCAATCAGTGCCGCATACCAGTGCCACATATCAGTGCCCATCAGTGCCGCCTATCAGTGCCCATCATCAGTGCCCATCAGTGCTACCTCATCAGTGCCACCTCATTGGTGCCACCTCATCGGTGCCCATCAGTGTTGCCTTATCAGTGCCCTTCAGTGCCGCCTTATCAGTGCCTGTCATTGAAGTAGAAAAGGTACTTATTTACAAAAAAAAATTACAGAAACAAAGAAAAACATAGTTTTTTTCAAAATTTTCGCTCTTTTTTTATTTGTTGTGCAAAAAATAAAAATCGCAGAGGCGATCAAATACCACCAAAAGAAAGCTCTATTTGTGGGAACAAAATGATAAAAAATTTGTTTGGGTACAGTGTAGCATGACCGCGCAATTGTCATTCAAATTGCGACAGCGCTGAAAGCTCAAAATTGGCTTGGGCAAGAAGCTGTATAAGTGCCTGGTATTGAAGTGGTTAGAAAGGATGAGAGTGGGTTTACATCTACTTTAAAGAGCGGTGGTGGACCATATCCAGGCCTATATTTGGTAGAGTCTGAAAACAACCTTTATCTGCAGATCACCATTTAGAAGATGTTTAACCACTTTAGGATACTGCAGGATGATTATTATGTTTTAAATTACAGTTTTTAAATACAAAAAAAACTTCTGACCTACATTGTTGTTAGGCTATAACTTGTACTAAATTCTGACACAAGGAGTATTGTAGATCATTGTTTTTCAAACTAAGGCTAGCTTCACATCTATGCGGGTGTGAAACTGCGAGTAAATTGCACGCTTTCCCACACATGCAATAAAAATATGCTACTGTTAACAGACGCGTGGGGGGGCCATTAATTCTTAATGGCACCCCCATGCATTGAAAACTGCGGTGCATTTTCCCGTGCTGGAAAAAGCATAGGACCATGTGGTTTCTGTGCGACTGTGGTTTTAGAAAAGATGCAAAGACCTTTTCCCTATGTTTCCCACAGGTACAGCAGCCCATTCAGATGAATAGGCCGCTGTTCCTGAGCAAATGCGGCTGCAAGAAAGTCACATAGATGTGAACCTGGCCTAATGTTCTGCAGATACATGCATGGTCACTGGCCTAAAAAAGAAAACTAATATAGCCACCACAAGTAATTATTGGCAAGCTGCAATATATTACAATTTGGGTTTATTAGTGCTTTAGGTAGGGATTGTTTTGCAGATTGTTTTTGAAGTCTAAGGTTTTTCTTATAGCAAGGTCTAGAAAGGTTAATAAATACAGTATGTAAAAGCAGATGTAATATCAGAACTCCGTGTCTTGTATATGAACACTTAGCCAAGTGACCTTAAGTGTCCTTGTTCAGTAGAGGAAGCATAATGTCACGTAACGCACACACTAAATGTACTAAAAATAGGATTCTGTCATACAGATCTGACAAGCTGGGGTGCTATTTGACTACCTTGATTTTTTTTGTTTAATATATTTTTTTATTGAGAAGCTATGTAGATACAACAATAGAAACAGATACAAAGTAAATGGTACGTCGGGTTAGCAAACAAAGAAGAGTCGGCCCGTTTTAGAATGTAAAACATCTTGATCAACCCGAGTACAATGAAATGAACAATAGCTTGATTAACAGATAAGAAAAAGAGGGGAAAGAGGAAGAAGAAAAAGGAAGGTAGGAGGGGGCTAGGAGAGAGGGGGGTAAGGGAGGAGGGAGCAGGAAGGGGAGAGGGGAAACTGGCATACCTGGCATTCACAATGAGCAGATATCGAGTGCATTTAGAGTAGGGAGGTCTTAACGGGAGGATAGTGCCTCTACAGTCAATGTAGATGTACCAAAAATGGTGCCAGGAATAGCGGTCAAGTTCTGCAAGAAGCTTGGGTAGCTTAAGTGGACGAGGAGATAATGTCTTTGTAGCATTGGGTGGAGAGGAAGGAGGACCAAGGTGCCCAGGTTAGGGTATGTTGTGTAGTAGTGTCTCTCGCAATGTGGGTGAGTTCCTCCATGAGACATACTTCCGAAACTTTTTGTATCCAGGACTTTATGGTTGGAGTTGTGGGTTGGCCCCAGAGGGTAGGTATGAGGGCTTTAGCAGTATTAAGGAGATGTGGCGTGAGTGAACGTTTATATCTACCTATGGACATCAAGGTAGCGTGAAAGAGGACTACCCACGGATCCATAGGCAGTCTAACATTGGTGACTTGATGAATCAGGTCTAGTACTTTAGACCAGTATGGTCGAATAAGGGGGCAAGACCACCATATGTGGGCATGAGTGGCATTCTGACCACAATTCCTCCAACATAGCGGGGAGTTAACAGGGAACATGCGGTTGAGTTTGACAGGCGTGTGGTGCCATCTAGTAAGAAGTTTAAAGTTAGACTCAGCCATGGAAGATGCCAAGGAGGAGACATGAGTAAGTTGGAGAATTTTGTCTTTTGTCTTGTCCGTGATACTAACATCCAGATCGGTCTCCCATCTGGGCAGGTAGTTTGGGTACGCAGGACTCTGCAAATTCGTGATCGCTTTATAGAACTGGGAGATACTGTGTAGAGGGGGGTCTTTATGGAGAAAGAGCTGTTCAATACCATTTAGATCTTGGAGTCCCCGTAATGGCTGGGGAAGAGTCTGAAGGAAGCGTTTCAGTTGGTTATATCTCCATGTGTCCATGAATGTAATTGGTTTATGGCCCAAAATTTCTGACAAAGGTTTAAGGGCATTGGGGGATAGGACATGGTGTAGCAGGAGAGGGCCGCCGGGTGACCAGGATTGAAATCCTGGGTCAATGGAGCCTGGCATGAAGTATTTATGCTGCAGCAAGGGGGTCAGTGGAGAGTCATAAGACCATGCAAATTTTCTATGGAGACCATCCCATACGCCCAATGAGGATGTGGTGAGAGGCGAGGTGTTGTGGGAGAGTTTTCTAGAAGAATGTGGAATCCACTGGGCCGTAGAGAGATCTGAGCCGCTTAAGGAGCATTCTAATTGTACCCAGAGTTTAGTAGCAACGGCATACTTCCAGTCTGCTATACGTGATAAAATAACAGCGTTATAGTAGGCTTTAAAGTTAGGAAGAGACAATCCCCCAGAACGCTTGGCTCGATAGAGGACTTCCCGAGAGATCCTGGGATGGCTGTCTCTCCAAACAAAGCGAGCGATCATGGTCTGCAGTAGAGTAAAGAAGCCTATGGGGACCTTCAAGGGGATCATTTGAAGAATAAAGAGGATACGGGGGAGTATGTTCATTTTGATTATATTAACCTTGCCTAGCCATGAATGTGAGAGGGAAGACCACTTCCTGAGATCAGCTCTGATATTATTGAGGAGAGGTATGTAATTATGCCTAAAAAGGGAATGCAGGCGGGGGGTAAGGTACACGCCCAGATATTTCATTCGTGAGGATACCCAACGGAAGGGGAATAAGGGTTTCAATTGATCAGCTATTGGTTGGGGTACTGTGATGTTTAAAATTTCAGACTTAGCTAGATTGATTTTAAAGTTAGATAAGGTTTGGAAGGTGGAGAATTCAGACATTAGATTCGGCAGTGAAATGCGTGGTTGTTGAATGTAAAACAAAATATCGTCAGCGTATGCTGCATATTTATGAAGTCTATTACCGACCTGGATGCCATTAATATTCCTATTGTGCCTAATAGTAGCTAGAAAGGGTTCAAGGGAAATGGCAAATAAGAGAGGGGATAAAGGGCAGCCCTGTCTGGTTCCGTTATGTAATGTGAAGGGGTCGCTCAAGAAGCCGTTTATGCGTATTTGCGCGGTGGGGTTATAGTAGAGAGAGGAAATACGGTGGAACATTTTAGGACCAAGGCCAAAATACCTAAGGGTAGTTTTAAGGTAGTCCCAATCCACCCTATCAAACGCCTTCTCTGCGTCAGTAGAGAGAAGGAGGGTGGACTGGGAGCACCTGCGAACATAGTGGATCAAGGACAGAGTGCGGAGAGAATTATCTCTGGCCTCTCTATTAGGAATGAACCCAGTTTGGTCAGCCGAGACCCATTTAGGTAAAAGGGGAAGCAGTCTGTTTGCCATTACCTTGGCATATAATTTAGTGTCGACGTTTAGGAGAGATATGGGTCTATAGCTACCACAAAGTGTGGGGTCCTTGTCGGGTTTGGGAATAACGGTAATGTGGGCAGATAAGGATTCCGGGCGGAGGCCAGATTTGTGGGAGATTGAATTAGCATAAGTTGTGAGATGGGGGAGTAAAATGTCTCTGAAGGTTTTATAATATAATAGGGTGAAGCCATCCGGGCCAGGAGCCTTACCGGAAGGAGAGGATTTTAGCGCACAGTGGAATTCTTCTACTGAGAAATCTGCTTCTAGGTCATTAAGGGCCGATTTTGACAGTTTTGGGAGGCCAGCGTCTCTAAGGTATTTGAGGATACGCTTACGTTTTTCTGGTACTGTAAGAGAAGCCAAACCTCCCTCCACATTATATAAATCAGCATAAAATTCCCTGAAGGCCTTTGAGATTTGCGGGGTAGTGTGCACTAGGTCCCCTGATGACAATTTGATTTTGGGTATAAAGGATAAAGTTTTCTTAGCAGTAAGGGATCTAGCCAATTTTTTGCCTGGTTTGTTGCCCCATTCATACACTTTCTGAGATACGTAGTGAAATTTCCGCTTAGTTTCTAGGGCGAGGAGAGTTTTAAGTTCTTCTCTTTTAAGAGTGAGCGCTTCGAGGTGAGAGACGTGCAGCGAGAGCTTGTGCTTTTTATCTAATTCAGCAATTTGTCGTAGGACCTGTTTAAGCTGCTGGCCATGTTCTCTCTTCCTCCTTGCACCAAGTTCGATAAGGCTACCTCTCATTAAGGCCTTATGTGCCTCCCATAGAACAGAGGGGGAGGTGTCCGAGGTGGAGTTTTCTTTGAAGTATTGGGATAAGGTAGTAGAGAGGATGGAAACCTCTGTTGGGTTAGTGATGAGAGAGTCATTAAGCTTCCAGCTGTTGGGGCGGGGAGGTAAATCGGGTACGGTCAAGCTGACAGAGACAGGTGCATGGTCAGAGAGAGTAGCCTTCCCTATGTTGGCTGAGCTCAGGAGAGGAAGGTGGAAGTGATCTAGGAAAATATTGTCTATTCTGGAGTATGAGTTGTGCGTTTTTGAAAAGTGGGAGTAGTCTCTTCCTTTAGGGTGTAGGAGACGCCAAGCGTCCATAAGTTGTAGATCTAGTAGTTTTTTTTTCACTTGTGCTAATCTTTTAAATGGGATACTGGAGCGGCCGTGGGATGTATCTATAGTGGGATCTAGAGGCATATTTATGTCCCCCGCCAGGACTAACAGTCCCTCAGCGAATTGTGAAAGTTTTGTGAGGGTTTGGGTAAAAAAAGTAGGTTGATTACGATTGGGACAATAAACATTAGCTAGGGTGCAACAAGTATTGCCAATATATCCTTTGACAAAAAGAAAGCGACCATGATCATCCGCTAACATGTCAGTAAAACGGAATGACGTACCTCTGCTGAGTCCAATGGCCACTCCCTTGGTCTTGTTAGTGTCCGATAGACTATAGTACCATTGAGGGAAGTGTTGCGAGTATAATTTCACTGAAGTAGTATGAGTCAAATAGGTTTCCTGCAGGAAAGCAATAGAACATGCAGAGTCCCTTAATTCTCGTAACACTTGATGTCTCTTTGCGGATACACTGAGGCCTCTTACATTATAAGAAAGGAGCTTTAGGTTAGCCATGTCATCAGCAAGAGGTAGACCACTACTTCATTTAACCTTGTATGCCAGTAATACAAAGGGGGGGGGGGGAGAGAGGGACCAGAAGAGGGGGGAGAGGAGAATCCAGGAAGGAAGAAGAAAGGGAAAAGAAAAAAGAGAGAGATATATGAAAAACATTAGAACAATCTATAGAACGAATGGGATTGAAAAAAGAGTCACGCAGAAGTCTGCGGTGTTCCCAGTGGGGATGAGGGGAGCAGGCAGCCAAAAAGGTTTCCCAGAGGGAAGTAGCAAGGAGAAAATAAAGACTGCCAACTCCCATCAACCCCAAGAGAATAGGGGCAGGGAGCAAACGCCATTGTGGAGGCATCAATGTGGAGCATTAAGCTCCGTCAGCTATCGGCCTAGAAAAAAAAGGAAATTAACATTTTTAAAGACAAGCAATGGTTAAGCATGAATGCAACGCTCTCCAATCATCAGGTCAACTAACAGACCCAATGTGAGCATAATAACAGTACTGTAGTAGTATAACTAAGAGAGTTTAGTAAGGCAAGTCAAACTTTTCGTATGGGAGAGAAATAATTGAAATCAAAGTGTAGGTTGTCATCCAGATAAGGAGAGAAACTATCAAGAGGGAAGATTGTGTTCAGCAGAATACCTCAACCATTCTTCTGAGATGAACATGGAGTTGAAACACGCCTTTGCTTGGCTGGGGTTTTCCGCCACTGGGAGGATTGGAGCGCAGAGAAAGTGGGTAAGGGGTTCTGCCAACCTGGTAGCTCCACGTGCGGCAGGCTCAGGTCTCGGAGGAAGGTGGGGAGATCCTCAGGGAACCGCAAAGTGGAGGAGCGGCCATTCTTAGTAGCAATTAAGCATGCGGGAAAACCCCAACGGTAGTTAGTTCCATCACCTCTTAGTTGCTCCAAGAGGGGCTTTAAAGCCCTGCGGCGGTCAAGAGTCTCCTTAGATAGATCTGGAAAGATGTTAAGAGTAGCACCATCGAAGTCAATGTTGGGGGTGTTCCGCATCTTGGTCATGATGGCGTTTTTGTCTTCGAAATAATGGAGACGGCAAATCACATCTCTAGGTTGATCAGACGAGAAGTTGCGAGGTCTCAGAGCGCGGTGCACTCTGTCGAATCGTAAAGGATCCGTAGCAGGATTGCCCAGGATAGTATTGAAGATACCTCGTACCGAGGGTTCTAGATCATTATCTCTGGTTGCTTCTGGCAGTCCGCGTATACGCAAATTGTTTCTGCGGTTGCGATTCTCGAGATCTTCGAGTTTGTATAGCGAGGCCCTATTTGCATATGCTAATTGAGTGACGGTATCCTGCAATTCTTTAATGGCAACCTCATGTGAGTCTTGACGCTGTTCTGTTTCCTCTATTCTGACAAGTAAGTGCGCTACATCTGCTCTAACCGCGGGAATCTCCTTTTTGATGGATTTTTCCATACTGTGAAACATTTTCGCCATCTCCTTTTTAAGTTCATTCATCAAGGAAGACATGTCGGAACCCGTGGGGGACCCGGGCTCCTCCATCAACTCCGAGCCGCAGGAAGAGGCCGGAGAGCTCTCACGGGTAGAAGCGGCGTGTGAAGCTGGGGAGATAAGTGATCTTGAGGCTCTGGTTTTGTTGATCCTAGTACTGGGGCTTTCTCCTTCCGCGGCTAGGAATCTTTTAATGGTCCCCGCACTGGTTTGATGCAGTTTTGAGGTTTTTGCAGAACGCTTTCGTAGTGTTGAACGGGAGGAAGAACCTTTGGATGGCATTGCTTGTTACTGTAAGGCCGACAGCTAGACGGAGAGCATTTCAAGTGCTGTTTTTTAGCGCCATGTGTAGGCTATCTGCCCTGGGGGGGACGTGTAGATGGCGTAGATGTAGTGGGGGGAATGGCCCTTTAAGCCCAGGCACCCCGGCACCAAGGAAGATGTGGAGGTTAAACAGTGGAGAGGTATAGGTGCTGTGAATATATTTCAGGGTGTAGCAAAATGTCCGCTGATCACTTGCTATGCTCTCTTGCCTATTGAGAAGGGCACTTCTACAACGTCCGTGGGGAGGAGATAAAAGAGCAGGCCACTGTGATGTGAAAGAATGGAGCTGGGATGCAGGAAAGCTGGAGTTGTGGGGAGTTTAAGCTCCTGGGTGTATCAAGATGGCCGCCGTGCTCCGGGAGTAGGCCGAAGCCGCGGACTTTCCTGAGAGCGGCGCGGACGCTCCGATCCGCTCGGGCCGCAGTTTCACTGCAAGAGATAGGGGACAGATCCCAGCAGGCAGGGTAGGGATGGCAGCACCGGGATTAGCTCGGGGGTGAGGGCGAGGAGCGGTGAGGCAGACAGGGAGTCACAGTACCTGAGGGGGGCGGCCTCAGCCGGGTCCGCAGGCCGCAATATGGCGCCGGATACCCGCACAGCAGGATATGACCGGGAGGTGGATGGATGCTGTGGCAGGTGGAACAACAAGGCCGTGCTTCCGACTCCAGGACAGGCCGGCTGTAGCGCACTCCCGTGGGGCGGCGGCTCAGGAAACTGCGGGGATCGGCAGGCCTCACTAGGCCGCACCGGGCCACTGCCGCCAGGAGCCCTATCCACGGCCCTGTGGACAACCGGAGCACTCCAGGCAGGTGGAAGGGCAGGCAGGATGAGGATCGGGAGTCCCCTACCTCTCGACCAGGCCGGAATCAGCTCACTCAGCAGGGCACAGGCTGGGAAGATGGCGGCGGCCGCATGTGTGCAATGGCCAAGGTTCCACCGGCCGATCCTCCGCACAATAGTGGCTCCAAATGCAGCCGGGGACAGAGGGGAACAGTCAGGCAGGCTAGCTGGCCTTTTTAAGGGGTTTAGAGGCACGGATGGCAGAGGATGGAGTTTAGGAATTCCGGAGCTCCTCACAAGCACGTCTGCCGCCGCTCACATCCGGACACGCCCCCCGACTACCTTGATTTTGTATAAAAATAATAATAGTCTTTGTTGCAAATGTGTAACTCAACCTTAAACATGACCTTAAACATGACTGAAATTAGAATTGACATATTTACATATTTCCTACTAGCTGCTATTAAATTGGAACTAAACCCATCGATTCAACAGTTTAAAAAAAAAAGTTACATTCCCGACACATGCTGAATGTGACTGTCACATTGGTTGTGCTCTCAACCAAACAATCAAACCATCAAATGGCTGGTGTCATAATTGATCACATGTGAAGCATCATGGTAGTTGAAGATAAAAATACAGGCCAAGATGGCAGCTTCCTTGGCTGTAAATGATAGGAGGGTTTAGTTCCGCTTTAAGCATCTTGCACACCAGCAGCCACACTGATTGCATGGCAATTGACATGCACTGGAAGGAAACAATGCCGATGTGTTTTTTTATTGACCCCCCTCTCACCTAGCCCCAGCTTTTTTTTAACAGGATCTTTATGCCTGGGGGAGGGGGGGGGGGTTGGTCAGGAAGGACTACCTGATCACGGTAATTGGCTGTCACAGTGGTCACATGGTCCTGCTGGCTCCCGATCATTACTAGAGATCGGAATCTGTCTATAACAGCTTTGTTACTATGCTGTGAACACTCTCTTAGCACAGAAATGTTGACTGCCCATGGACATATTTAAGCCCACCATCTTTTCTGAGGCACATATGCTTTACGTGGGCGACAAGTGGTTAAAGTAGAAGTTCAGCCAAAAATGAACTGACTCTAAATCTACTCGCAGCCACATTCTAAAACTAATCTATCTAATCCTGTAAAGCAAAAATTTCTATACATACCTTTTTTGAAGCCGATTCGGTCTAGTCTCCAGCAGCAGATGCTGTGTGCAGGAGAGAACCAACAACGGCCGGGAAGTGATGTCGCCCATAGACTTACTATGGGGACACCATTGTGGCCTCCCTCTCAACACACTGAAGCCGCCGCTGACGGCTCAGCATGGGACCAGACAGGAGTGGCTGCAGAAAAGGTATGTGTAGCGATTTTTGCTGCGAGTAGATTTAGGATTAGTTCATTTTTGGCTGAACTTCTACATTAAGTTCTGTGCAAAGTCCAGGAATCAAATAGAGAAAGGGATATCACCGCTCCAGGAAGTTTAAGCAAAAGTAAAAGCCTTTCCTCCAGATTAGAAGCCCCAGGTGCTGGCAATGCATGTAACAATGCAAAAATGGGAAGAAATTCTGGACAGCCGTGCTCCAAAAAAGTTTTTGCCTTTTATTCAAAAATGGACATCAAAAATACATGCCACAGCAGAACAGAACGAACACCAGAACTGACGCATTTCACACTAACAAACAGTGCTTAGTCATAGCTATGACTAAGTACTGTTAATGTGAAATGCGTCAGCTCTTCTGTTCGTTCTATTCTGCTGTGGCATGTATTTTTGATGTCCATTTTTGAATAAAAGGCAAAAACTTTTTTGGAGTGCGGCTGTCCAGAATTTCTTCCCATTTTTTCTTTAAGTTCTATTCAGACAGTGACTTTGCAACGTGGTTGTTTGTGTCGCACCATGCTGCGTTGATAAAAAGTACGGCATGTAGTACTTTTTTCAACGCAGCAGTACTTTTTCAGCACACACCCCTGCAACACAGTGAAGTGAACTGCCCTCATAGGCAAGCAAGACTTTTCGCCTTGTCTTGTAATGGGACTGTGCTGGGTAAGACTGTTCAGCATAGTCCTAGGGCACCTGGTGTAAACAAGCCTTTAATGTGAAGTTATGAGTTCTCTAAGATCATCAAACTGCTTAAAAGAGAAGGGTGGAATATAAAAATAAATAAACATACTTACTCACCTAAGTGGATACCCCCTCTACACTGAGAACTGAGCTATCAAAGACTGTTGGTCGCTCAGTTCTCTGTCTCTATTGATCTCTCTGCTCTGCCCCTCCAGTGCTCACTGGAGCGCTGGGCTCTGGAGGGGGCAGGAATGGCTGTCTCAGCCTCTCAACTGTGTGCTGAGAGGCTGAGCCAGCTGTTGGTTCAGGCATCTGGATAGATCCCAACATTAAAGTCGGGATCTCTCCAGAGTCTGGAGTGGCTGAGTGATGCCAGCCGACAGTGGACTTTAGCCCGCTGTTGGCTGAACACGCTGAGCACTTCCTTCAGCACTCCTGTGATCACTAGGAGAAAGGAGAAGAAGGGCCAAACTACTTCGCCTTTAAAAACATCTGACAGCCAGCCAAGATTTAGTTTTCATAGAAAAACCCACTGTCTGTGTTGTGAATATTGAAAATACATTTCTTCACAATGCTTATAGATACAGTATCATACAGATGTGAATGAAGGTTGGTTTTAAAGTGCTTTTGCTGCTTGATCAGAATTTGCATGATCTGGGCATGGGTTCACTTTAAGCAGAGGTATAGGTACTGTCACTGACTTTAGGGTCAGTGATGATGTCATACTGCTTGATTATAAAAATAAAAAAAAGATTGGTATAGTAATGATACTATGTCATGGGTCGGTTAGTGGATACATTTCTGCATTGAGCATCTAGTTATTTAGAGATATTTGGTCATCCCCCTTTCCTGTACTATCCAATGATCCAATGGATTGTTCCTCCTGACAGCATCTGCAATCACCCAAACACAAAAAAATTGTTACTTAATCTGGTACAAAATGGTCCATTCATTGAGTAAAAACTGCAGTCAGAATAAAAAATACCCCTTTCACACTGGGGGCCGCGGCTGTGTTAGCGCTAAAGCGCCACTCGTTTTAGCGGCACTTTAGCGCTATTTAAGCAGTGCTTTTCAGCTGCTAGCGGGGCAATTTTAACCCCAGAGAAAGGGTTAAAAACTCCCGTGTTGCAGTGCTTCCGAAGTGCTTTTCAGGTGCTTCGGAAGCGCTGCCCATTCATTGCAATGAGCAGGGGCGTTTTGGGAGTGATGTATACAGCCCTCCCAAACCGCCCCAAAGATGCTGCTTGCAGGACTTTTCCAAACGTTCCGCAAGCGTACCGCCCGGGTGTGAAAGCACCCATTGTAATGAATGGGAGGCAGTTTTACGGGCGCTACTTCTAGCACTAAAGCACATGTAAACAGCCTCGCTGTGAAAGGGGTCCAATGCCCGATTCACATCTCTGCATTTTTTAGTTTATTTTTTTCAGTTTTGCAGAAAGACACTACAGTCCATTTAAGATGGTTTCCTATGGATGTAGTTCGCATCTGTGCATTATATGGAAAGGGCCAGAGACTTTTTTTCTGGTTTTTGGTTCCATAGACTTCAATGGATGAAAAACATGTATTGAAAAACGCAAAATGCACCTGCAATATGCAAACTGCAACCTGCATAGGTGTGAATCAGGCCTGAATGTATCAATTCCTGTGTACCTAATGGGGTTAATTTACTAAAACTGAAGAGTGTAAAATCTGGTGCAGCTCTGCATAGAAACCAATCAGCTTCCAGGTTTTATTGTCAAAGCTTAATTTAACAAGTTGAAGTTAGAAGCTGATTGGCTACCATGCACAGCTGCACCAGATTCTAAATGTTTATAAACACTTTTCAAGCAGGTTTTTTTTTATTTACTCTGTTCCATTCATTTGCACATCAAGTGGGTAAGCTTTGATCTACATATGATGATATTTAAAAAAACCTGACAAGTAAAATAAGAAATGTTTTATTTTAAATAAAACGTGTTTCTATTTTCCCTTATTAACTCTTACTTTACCCTAATCAGCCCTAATTAACTTATTTTGCTTCCCAGATTTTCCAGATTTTTTTTTTTTAAATATTTATATTTTTCATTTTTATTTGTTTCCTTTTTCTTTGGAAGACACTATGACCAAAATAAATTCTTCTTTGTTCTAAAAAAAAATCTACGCATTATCGTGGTATCCTAAATAGTGAAAAAATGATTGCTGAAAAAACAAGCCATCAGCAGAAATGTAAAAAATACTCAGTTTTTTTACTCAAAGGATTTGAGGTAAAGCCGGTGAAATTAATCTGATTTGTGTTGTAAGGCCTGGTTCACACCTATGCGTTTTTAAGTGCGTTTTCAGTTTTGCAAAAACGCACTACAGTCCATTTAACCACTTGCCGACCGCCGCACACACATATACGTCTAAACAATGGCACGGGCAGGCAAATGGGCGTACCTGTATGTCCCTTTAAATTTGCCGCTTCAAGGCGCGCGCTCGCGCCGCGTGCCTCGTGAGTGTGCTCGCGGGTCCCGGGAACTCGATGTTCCCGGGAGGCCCGCGATTGCGGTCGGCAAAGGCAGAACAGGGGAATGCCTTTGTAAACAAGGCATTCCCCTGTTCTGCCTAGTGACATGTCACTGATCTACTGTTCCCCGTGATCGGGAACAGTGATCAGTGACGTGTCACTGGTAGCTCCTCTCCCTAACAGTTAGAATCACTCCCTAGGACACACTTAGCCCCTTCAGCGCCACCTAGTGGTTAACCCCTTCACTGCCAGTGTCACTTTCACAGTAAGCAGTGCATTTTTATCGCACTGATCGCTGTAAAAATGACAATGGTCCCAAAAATGTGTCAAAAGTGTGTGATGTGTCTGCCATAAAGTCGCAGTCACGATGAAAATCACAGATCGCCGCCATTACTAGTAAAAAAAAAAATTATTATAAAAATGCAAAAAAACTGTCCCCTATTTTTTAGACGCTATAACTTTTGCGCAAACCAATCAATATACGCTTATTGCGATTTTTTTTTTTTTTACCAAAAATATGTAGAAGAATACATATCGGCCTAAACTGAGAAAAAAATTACCGTAGCTTTTTTTTTTTTTAAATTGGGGATATTTATTATAGCAAAAAGTACAAAATATTGCTTTTTTTTCAAAATTGTCACTCTATTTTTCCTTATAGCGCAAAAAATAAAAACCGCAGAGGTGATCAAATACCACCAAAATAAAGATCTATTTGTGGGAAAAAAAGGACGTCAATTTTGTTTGGGAGCCACGTCGCACGACCGCGCAATTGTCAGTTAAAGCGACGCAGTGCTGAATTGCAAAAAGTGGCCTAGTCTTTGGCCAGCCAAATGGTCTGGGGCTTAAGTGGTTAACATGGTTAAACTAGTAGGATGTAGTTCACATCTGTGCATTTTATGGAGAGGGCCAGGGACTTTTTTCTGGTTTTTGGTTCCATAGACTTGAATGGATAAAAAGCGTGTATTGAAAAACGCAAAATGCACCTGCAATATGCAAACTGCAACCTGCATAGGTGTGAATCAGGCCTTAAATAACATATAACCTTAAATTGGGCCCGTTCTTTTGGCACAGTCTTTAACTCGGAGCTGTGATATAATAATATCTGTCTTTCTCTATTAGCAAGTTAGTTTAGCATGCTGTGATGAAGCCATTTCACAAGCAGGGACCGATGTGTTCCTAATGCCTGACATTTAAATGTCATTTCATTCATATTGCCATCCAGGCTTACCCTCTGCTCCAGGAACAGCTGATCTGGATTACAGTCTGACAGTAGCTGGCAGAGACATGTACAGTTACGTCCCACATATCTCTAATAGCATGTGACACAGGTGGACATGTAGGCTGCCTTTAAAAATATTCTCTGAGCACCGGTGCTGAATATGGAGAAAATCATAAGGCACATAACCCGCAGCCTGATACAGCTTGTTTAGGGCCCAATGACACCTGTACATTGAGTTGCATTACCAGACAGTGTATGTATTAGTTTGTTGCAGCACTGTACGTTTTCACTGGCACCCTAATGCATTAAGGCGACATACCCGCTATCTAGTGCACCAAAACACACAGCACTGCACCACCATGCGCTCTGGTGAGCTGTGTTGGAAAAAATGGTGCATGCCCATTTTTAGGTCTATTGTGGTACATTGGCAGCCAATTCAAATAAAGCAAATCCAAACCCCAAAAATAAAAATGTAATACGTATTATAACTTAGTGATGCATGGACAATCCCATTTGGTCCAGTGCTGGCTCTGGTATGTAGGATTTGCACAGTCTCTTGGGCTGGCTCATTTTGGAAAGCTGAGTTGATTAAAGCTGGCCATACTCCGAACAAATTTCATATGGTTATTAATGAAGTGGCTAAGTGGGTGGCCCTGATTGTCCGAATACAACAGCCACAGTGAGAGATTCGACTATTCATAGTTATATCGTTAGTCTGTTTGAAAAAAGACACAAGTCCATCTAGTTCAACTAGGGTTGCCACCTCATCCCTTTAAACCCGAACTCATATGATTTATACAGGTTCTGAGGCTAATTTAATGCAGAGAAGGCACCAAGTGAATATTTAATTACCAAAAATACAAGCCACAGCAGAAGATGGGACAAACGAACTGACGCGTTTCACAACTAACAGTGCTTATTCATAAGCACTGTTAAGCCCCAATTGGAAAGCCCCAATTATACTGGATCTCATGTTCCTGCAGGACTTTCAATAAAGGTTTTAAATTTCTTCTTCTTTTCAACGTTTCTTGAGACAGGTCCTGATAGATTTGAATAATATTTTCTTCCAGTTTTATTGGCGACTTTCCCCTCAAGTTTCTCCATAGTTGATTTTTCTCCTCCCAACTTTCAAATCGTCTCTGGGGTTCTCCTGTGATATTTCTTTCGGTCTTCTTATTCTGTGGGCTCTTTCAATTCTTAAAGTGGTTGTAAACCCACTTAGACCTTCTAGATCAGGGATATGCAATTAGCGGACCTCCAGATGTTGCAAAACTACAAGTCCCATCATGCCTCTGCCTCTGGGTGTCATGCTTGTGGCTGTCAGAGTCTTGCTATGCCTCATGGGATTTGTAGTTCTGCAACAGCTGGAGGTCCGCTAATTGCATATCCCTGTTCTAGATTAAGGCTTACCTGCAGGTGCAAGAAATATCTCCTTAACCTCCCCGGCGGTATTCCCGAGTCTGGCTCGGGGTAAAATTTCAGCACCAAAAGCGGTAACCCCGAGCCAGACTCGGGATCGCATCGCAGTGATCCAGGCAGAGTTACTTACCTTGTCCCCTGGATCCTGCGATGCCTCCCCGCTGTGTCTGCGAGCTGTCTCCTCGCTCGATTCACACACTGCCGAGTGCCGCCGAGCTCCGTTCCCTGCGACGTTACGACGCACGAGGACGGAGATCGGCGCCAAATTCAAAAAAGTTAAAACACACAATACATACAGTACACTATACTAGACTCTGGTTTGGACAGATTTAAGTGAGTTATTCCTAAGAATTACAGACCTACAATATAAAAGGCCAAATTTCCATGCAGAATAATGGTACCGCTTTCAGCACCTAAAATCTGACAGAATCATACCGCCAGGGAGGTTAACCTACACGGTTAAGGAAATATTTGCTTTAAATGCAGCGCCGATGACATCACACGCATGCGCACTAGCGGGCCGCATCATTGCCGGTTTTCTGAATGGGATCTTGCCGGCCCTAGCGCGCATGCGTGTGACGTCATCGCCGCTCCAGCCAATCACAGCGCCGGAGCGGCGATACACTGACGGCAGTGACGGGACATCGAGGCAAGATGGCGGCGGAGGTGACCGAGGACCGCTGCGGGGGCTTCGATCTCAGGTAAGTCATTCATAATGAGCTAGTATGCTATGCATACTAGCTCATTATGCCTTTCTTTTGCAGGTTTTTTTTTTTGGGCTTTACTTCCTCTTTAATGGAGATGATATTTCTCTGTCCAACAATGGGTTTGTGTTTCCTTTTAGCCAGAATGTATAGGACTTTGAAAATAATAAAAATAAAGAATATAAGAGACATAAATCTGTAACGTTTAATCTGAAGTCATAGTTGTGCAAATAAAAATCGTATGCTCTATCATGTTTATATAATACTATTATGATTGAGGTAATTGAACAGAAATATTACTTTGTGAATGTTACGGGCTATGTATCATGCATGAGGAAAGTAAAACAATTAATTATTTTTATTATGTATTATACAAATTGTAGGTATTTCGATTTCTAGAAAGCGTATCTAAACCAAAATCATTTTGAGGTACTGATTTTTTTTTTGCGTCAAAGCATATAAAGAAGAAGCTGAATTGATACATAGCCTCTGTTAATCATGAATGCCTTAGTGATCCCATGATCCCACCCTTTTAATTGAAGCTCTTGTTCCAATATGCATTGTAGACTCTTGTTTTGTTTTTCAGTCATGAGGCTATAAAATCAATGTTTCATACACAGATGAGGTGGGTCGGTGTCCAAAAATCATTGTCCACCCTTCACTCTCCATCACATGGACCCAGTAACCCACTCCATGTCCTAGTCCCCAGATTCCCATCACCTCCTCCATGTTTGGGACCACCATTAATACTGTTCTTTCTGAAGCCTGACTATCCCGTTCTAATCTCACCCTCTGTTTCATGCATTGCACCTCCCACCTCAATGACTCCTTGGTGCACCGTAACATCATATCATCTGAAAGCATGAGCTGTTGTCAATACAGATTTTGAAAAATAAATGAGTCTAAGTTACCTACTGATCTGCTCCTGTCCCATTAACGATAATTTCTAACACCAATAAACTTACTAAAAAAGGAATAACTTGACTACCAAGCCTAACTTAGAATAGAAAGATGTCTTTGGTCTCTTTGCATCTGTTATATCTACTCCCTGTAGTGTAAATAACAAAACTGGTGGAGGAAACAGTTTTTGGTTCAATAGGCATGATTCTAAGGGAGTGTATCTAATGCCTCGTTTCCACTGAGCGGAATGGTTCGGGTCGGTACAGTTTGGAATGGTTTGAATGGTCCGGTCTATTCTGGTGAGCATTTCCACTGCAAGTCGGACCGTCAGGGGCTATTCAGGGTTTAGAAAAAATGCCTAGCGTGTCCACCAATCAGTGGAATGTATTGTAGCTCCGCCCTAACCGAACCGTTCCATTTTCTATGGCACCACATCTGAAGCAGGACCCAGAATGGTGCGGTACGGTTCGGTTTTATGGCACGCTTTCATAATGGAAACACCCAAAATAGTGAACCGTACCGTACCGTACCGAACCGATCCGCTCAGTGGAAACGAGGCATAAGTGAAATTATATATGTTTACCTTAGGCCATATCAAAGTGTCATGGGAAAGAACAGTTTTGGAAACGCTTTTTGATTGTAGAATGGAAATACAATTATAGTTACCGTAATTAAATAACTAGATCATGTGTAGGACAAAATGACCACCTTAATAGGAGGTGATACACAGATTGACTTGATTTAAAAGAGATGTATGTTTTTTTTTTTAAGATTCATACTTACCTAGGTTTAAGATTCTTACTTATACGGTGGATGCAGCATCAGTCTGATCGGTCGGTCAGCAGCTCTCTGCTCCACCCCCCCCTCGCGTTCACTGGGGCGCTGGGCTGTGGAGGGGGCAGGAGAGGCCGGCTCAGGTTCTCAGCGGCTTGCTGAGAGGCTGAGCCGGGTGTCGGTCCAGCCATGTGGGCAGGTCCCGACTCCATTGTCGTGATCTTGCCTGGAGGAGCTTTGGCTGTACTTTTCCTTTAAGTGTATGTAAAGCCCAACCTTTTTTTTTTTTTAATAGAGTAGGGAATGGTTGAAGTGTATGTTATCTCTAACAATGGACTTATCTTTTTGCTGCCTTTTGGTCTATTAGCCTCCCTGGCGGTATTCCTGAGTCTGGCTCGGGGTAAGATTTTAGTACCATTAGGGGTAACCCCGAGCCAGACTCGGGCTGCATCACAGGATACAGGGAGAGTTACTTACCTTGTTCCCTGGATCCTGCGATGTCTCCCCGAAGTGTCTGCGAGCCGTCATCTCGCTTGATTCACACTGCCAAGTGACGATGCTCCGTTCCCTGCGACATTGTGGCGCACGGGGACGGAGTTTGGCGCCAAATTCAAAAAGTGAAAAACACAGTATAGATACAGTATACTGTAATCTTACAGATTACAGTACTGTATAAAATAATTACACATCCCCTTTGTCCCTAGTGGTCTGTCCAGTGTCCTGCATGCACTTTTATATTATAAAAACTGTTCTTTCTGCCTGGAAACTGGAGATTGTCCATAGCAACCAAAAAGTGTCCGTTTACATCAAAAGTGGTTTTAGACCAGCTAGAAAACAGCAATAATAAATTAGAATCACTCGCAGAATTGAGCGATAGCGATTTGTGGGGAAAATTCGTCATCAAACACTAAATCTAATGACAGCGACAATTCTGCAACTGAGCAAATTTCAGTGTTTTTGATTTGATTACATTATTGAATAATTTTTATTATTATTATATTATTATTATTTGTTATAATTATTTATAGTTATTTATTATATTATAATTTATGATTTTGTGTTTTAAACTTTATCATACCCGGGATGTCTACTAGACTCATGTTTGGACAGATTTAAGTGAGTTATTCCTAAGAATTACAGGCCTAACAATATAAAAAGCCAAATTTCCATGGAAAATAATGGTACCGCTTTCAGCATCAAAAATCTGACATAATCATACCGCCCGGGAGGTTAAATACAGCTATGCAAGGTATCTGCTTGATAAGTTAAAAAAATACCTGTCCATCGTTTTAGAAATTCAGAGGCTTATTAGACTTCCCACAATTTGCTGACACCACAAAAATGCTGTGTGGTGTCAGCCCACAACTGGATTAAAGCGTAGTACACACGGACCAAATGTCGGATGACATTGGCCGGTGTTTTTCCAGCATGCACGTCTGACAGAAGCCAGTCGTTCGGCCGGCTTCTGTCAGACGTGCATGCTGGAAAAACAGTGGTCGACTGGCTCAGGAGCTGAGTGTATTTTGTGATAAAATCAACAGGCATTTTTCTGTATTTGCAGGGTGCTTAAAGGGATAAACATGAAATATACATGAATAGCAAAGATGTACTGCATTTTGTATTGTGCCATGACTTACACTTTAGGGTCTTGTTCACACATGCAGCCTTGCTTGCTGGCTATAGTAAAAAGTGATCAGTGGGGGGCCGCTTTTCATAGGCATTTGACAAGCGGTGGGGAGGTGATATGTAGCCTCTTCACCAACTACTTTAACCCTGAAAATGCTGACCCACCATACTGCAACTGCGTGCATGGCACTCAGTTGCAGCACAGCCGCATTCACTTGGATGAGGTGCATTATGCAGCAGCACTGCCTGCCAAATGTCACATGCTGTTTAATTTTTGTTGCGGCTAGGAAGCAAAGCATTGTTGCTGGAGCATAGGTACATCCCTGTGTGGCTGCATTGTTGTGTTTAGGTGGGGATGGGTGGCGGTAAAACCGCTGCTTGGCCTACCCTTACTTCCTTTTTGTCCCATACCCCTAGATGTTCTGGTGCATACCCCTAGGTGTATGTGTACCCAATGTTGGGAACTACTGATAGAGTGTGTCACTTGAGTCTAAGATGGCGGCACACAGCGGTGGTCACAGGGCTTTTGAAAGCCTACACTAGCGAGACCTTTATGCCGCGTACACACAACAGTTTTTAATGTCATTAAAAAATCTAAGTTTTTCTCGAAGTGATTCTTCTCAACAGAAAACAAAGAAGAAGCACACCGCTCCAGGCAGAATCAGGTGCAAGGTAGATCACAGGTGCAGAACTCGGCTCACCACCGTGGAAGACGAATAAAACAAGAAATTGGTCGCACACTGGAACTCCAACTTATCTTGATGTCATCTTTATTGTCAAAAGGATCAGACAGATACAGGCAATGGTAGACGCGTTTCACAAGCGATAGCTTGCTTGTTCACAACGCTTGTGAAACGCATGAAACGCGTCTACCATTGCCTGTATCTGTCTGATCCTTTTGACAATAAAGATGACATCAAGATAAGTTGGAGCTCCAGTGTGCGACCTATTTCTTGTGTGATTCTTCTCAAGCCTTCCCTGCCTAAACACTATCGTGAAAAAAAATGCTCGAGCAAAACGCGGTGACGTACAACACGTATGACGGCACTATAAAGGGGAAGTTCCATTCGGATGGCGCCACCCTTTGGGCTGCTTTTTTCTGATGCTCGTGTTAGTAAAGTTTGGTGAGAGACAATTTGCGCTTTTCAGCCTCGTGCTCTTCAGTCCGTTACAGCGTGACGAATGTGCTATCTCCATTATGAATGCTAGTTTTGCCAGAACGAGCGCTTCCGTCTCATAACTTGCTTCTGATTATGCACGCTTTTTTCACATCGTTAAAGCCTACACACGGCCGTTTTTCACGAAGAGAAAAAATAGAGCATGTTCCAAATTTTTAATGCCCATTTTTCATGTGCTCTGGAGCATACACACGATCGTTTTTAATGACCAAATTAAAAAATGGCATTTTTCTCGTCATGAAAAATGGTCGTGTGTACGCGGCATTACAGTTAAAAAAACATGCATAAAACACATTAAATGCACATGTAATCTTATAGAAAAAAAATTGTTAAAAGAATGGTCTGGCGATAGGGTCTCATTAAGAAAATTGGGAGAGCAGGAGACTTTTTTGTGTGGAATGTTTCAGTCCTATTTAATAAAGTCAACTCTACTTATATCACGAAGGGACTCCAGCTTCACAATTTCTGCATCCTAGTGCTGCTCAGTATTCTGTAACTCCATCAGAAATTTCTCACCATTGGTATCTGTAAGAGATATAAGGAAACAGTGTGAGTCTCAATCCACCAACTTTTACTTTTTGTTTTAGAATCATCCAGATGGCTTGGTGGTGGCTACTAGGGGCACAATGACAATTTTAAAGGTTTTCATAAAAAATACACATTGTATAAGTATCTCTGCCATTTTTGTAAAGATAGTTTATTATATTAATAACACTGCGATTAAACAAGAAAGTGACTTCTGTAACCCATGTAATCCATCTAAACCTCCTACACTAACATTTTCACAGAATGTACTCGCTAATCCTTTCCTCGCAGATCTGAATTGACATGTTGGAATGGCAAAGGCCATGTTTGTCATATGTATGCTAGAATTATAGTTACCCTGTCCGAATTTTTGGGGATGTGTTTTTTTTTTCTCATTACAATGTGAAAGGTATGAAAAAAGAATGTACCGGTAAATGGTGCAAAACAATAAGAATGCACAAAGGATGGATTTATTTTTGCATAATATATTTTGAATGACTTTGAGAGTTCGGACAATGGACTTGGATGGTAAAGAGAATGTCCCAATGATGATGCATGCTTGCAGGATTCACCACTAATACTTACTTAAAGAATCAGTCTACCCAAAACTGATATCTCAGCTTTAGTAGAAGCTGGACAATTAAAACATTTAGATGCAGGATCTCTCTTGAAATCCCAGGTCTGCACACCTGCTGCAACAATTATGAGGGGGTCCCATTCTCTCTGTATTAATTTATTTTAATTATTTATTGTGGATAAAGCAACAGGAGGAGTGGAACTCTTAAAGGTGGTCAAGAATACCAAAAACAAAAAATAGGCATGAACAGAGGTAGGAACTACGGCAGAGAGATATGCTCAATAAAATCACCAAGAGATATAGCACAGGCAACCACTAAGTGACTCAACCTTCTTCACGATAATACAATAATATCTATTTTTGATAAAAATAAATAAAAAGATTTTCAACTCACCCTTTTATTTTGGTTATGGGTAGATGTGTTAGGCTGTATGACCCACCACCGTCTTAAAAAATTTTTTGGGAAACTTCAGTCTTAATGGCTATGCTCCTTCCACCATTGAGTTTTACTCTTTATGTTGCATTCTGCACATTGTAAACGATTTCAATGGCCCTTCTGTGAAATTATAACACCCTTGCAATGACTGTGGTAGGTGGCTAGACCTGGAAACTTGGGTGCAGAAGATGTCACTATCCATATACCTAAGGGACTTTGGACGTGGGTAGTAATTCAACCAACGGTCATCTACTAGGAGCAAATATATCAGTTTGGGTTTGACTGACCCTTTAAAATGGATCTGTCTCTTTTGAAGTATGTTATTCATCAATCAGTTTTATAAAGTTATAAAACTTTTTATTAGAACTTATTTGCCAAAATTAGTAAATTAAGAGGTACCAATCTGACTTCTGTGTTCATTGTAGGATGTCCCAACTATGTATAAGGCCTTTATTTAGTATACTGTTTAATTTTTTTTCTTAAATGCTCTTCTTTGTTATAGGCTAATGCATGTAAAAATATACATTTTCCATTTTTTTAAATTAAACTATTATTTTTTAATATTGTAATTGTAACTGGCAATTACAATATTAACAGAGTCGCAATGCCACCTTTAGGCTGCAGTGCTATCTGTAGTTGAAGGCTTATTTAATCAATGAAGCCTTCAGGCAGCATATAATCACCAAGCCTTGACTGCCATCCCGAAACACTTAGATTGGATTCCAATAATCAGTGGGGACCAGAGCTGTCATTGCCATCTAAGATTGAGTGCTACCAATTGTGCAAAGTGACAATCGGTAGCTCTTAAAGAGTGGACATTTATAAATGTAAACCTCAGCAAGGGGCATCATACTGAAGAATTGTAATATACAGTTTGCAGACAAGAAAAGGTTAAAGCTGATCTGTAGCCACGCCAGTAATGGTATTGTTTTATTTCTGATGTAAAGTTAGATTGTGAAATGTAACTGGTACATGTAAAGTCCAAGCTTTTGTAGATTAAATCATTTCCTCCCCCCACAGTTTTCCCCACTGACAGCAGGACAGCAGTGGAATGTCTATGACCATTGAGTGCAGAAGCCTTCTGACTTAGAACAGTAAACGTCACTGCTAAGCCCCATCTCTCAACCAAAGCAACATTTAATTTACAGTACAGTACATGCACTGAGTTGGAAAGCTTATTTTTCTTAGCAGTGCCCCTATTACCATTCTGCACCCAGACTCCTTGGCAATGTTTAAACAGAAAATGAAGTTAGTAAAGGATTGATATTGGAATCATATACCGTATATACTCGAGTATAAGCCGAGTTTTTCAGCACATTTTTTGTGCTGAAAATGCCCCCTCGGCTTATACTCGAGTCTGTGTCCATCTTCAAATTTGTGCGCCTGATCCCAGGCAAGCCGTAGGTCTCCTGGACCCCAAACTTGGCACACATGTAGCTGCACTCATCCTCTACAAGTTTGAAAAGTTTTGTTGTCCGGGGGACCTATGGCCAGGGAGCACCGATTTTTCAAAGCCGGGCACCCCTTCCATAGACTCCAATGTTAAACGGTAATTTCTCTGGTGATTTTGGGGACCCGGTACCGGCCGGCCCTAGGTCTCCTGGACCCCAAGCCTGGCACACATATAGCCCCACTCTTCATCTACAAGTGTGAAAGGTTTATTGTTCAGGGGACCTACGGCCGGGAAGCACCAATTTTTCAAACCGGGCACCCCTTCCATAGACTCCCATGTTAAACGTCAGTCTAGTCACACAGCGCCGGAAATCAGGTAGGGAGATTGGGCACAGTGAGGCATGGGCACAGTGACAGTGAGGCATGGGCACAGTGAGGCATGGACACAGTGAGACATGGACACAGTGAGGCATGCACATGGACACAGTGAGGCAAAGTGAGGCACACTGAGGCATGCAGATGGACACCCTAGGCTTATACTCGAGTCAATACGTTTTCCCAGTTTTTTGTGGTAAAATTAGGTGCCTCGGCTTATATTCGGGTCGGCTTATACTCGAGTATATACGGTATTAGGGAAAAATACACTATTTAAGATGCATTATATGGTATTTTAGATGTATACAGTTCACCTTTAATTTATTTACTGCAGTGAGTGATAAAAGTAAAAAAAAGTGGAATTTTCTTAAATTTACTCTATAGTCCAACTCAGTAGAGGAGTCTACAGAAGGTAGCTATAAAAGTCTTTGGGAAAAAAATGATGATATAAAAATGGGAAAACTTGCATAAACACTAAGATTGATGAGTAAGATAACTCCAAAGACTGGTTATGGGATTGACAACCTTCAGCACTCTTGCAGTCACAATAATGCATGGTGCCCCTACGTGGAATGCCAAGGGTGAAACTCTTGAACTTGTTCCAAAGGTTAACGCAGGCATTTTTTCTGATCTCTCATGCTTGGTATTTACAGAATTGAGCTTCGCGCTCTTGGAAAGATCAACAAGGGAAAAGAACTCAATGTGTCTTACGTAGATTTCCTTAACCTCAGTGAAGACAGAAAACATCAGCTGAAGAAACAGTACTATTTTGACTGCACGTGTGAGCACTGCACCAAGAAGACTAAGGATGAACTGTTGCTAGCTGTCATAGATGGTGAAACTAAGGTAGGAGTGTTGATATTAGTTTGATCTATTATCAGTTCTGTTTTAGATGAAAACTTATTAAAAATGCATACTGTATAGATTAGTAGGCTGAAGCAGGAGCCATAGGCCAGCGACTATCCTGTTCTCCTCAAAGACTGCGGGCTGCATAGTACTACACTTGCGTGTTGATTTTTCTTTATAGTTTATTGGAGAAGCCATCTCCCTGCAGGTTTGCAAGCAGAGGCAGACTGGCAACTTATGGGGCCCCTAGGCAATAGAAGATCATGGTGCCCCGTGTCCACCCTCAAGCCACACCCACACAAAGCCCCACCTTCATATTGCAGTTTTAGCTGCATTGAGGGGACATTTAGATATCTATTGCAGCATAGCCTGCATGGAAGTTCCCGGCTTCTTTCCATAGAAGCTGCTGGGCACTTCCAGGTTCAAAGGTGGCTGCCATGTGGCAGCCATCTTTATGATGCAACCAAGGGCATTTTATGAAAGCAGTGGGCCTGTGTGCGAGATCATCATTTGGGCCCTAATACCACAGGGAAGAAGTGCAGAGCACCCAGTGGTCCACGGCAAACATTGGGTGTGGTTCTCAGAGGCTGTAGGTTGAGCCTGCTGGGTACATATTACAGTAAAAATGCCTGATGATTAAGAGGTTAATTGCCTTGTGTGGCCATTCAGCTCCCACTCAGCTCATTTCTGACAGGGTTGCCAACACCCACAACTTTTTTTTTTAAACATGGAAAATCTACTGACATAACACATTTTTTACTGAGAACTTGAAATATGCTAGAAACTCCCATTAGAAATTTAAAGAGGAAGAGAGAGTGGATGGAGATAGACAGAAGGGAGGAGGAGGGAGAGAAAGAAGGAGGGGGAGGAAAGATAGCAATAGGAGAGAATGAGAGAGATAGGAAAGAGGAGGGGGGGAAGAGGTGGGGGAGAGATAGGGAGGTGAGGAGGGGGAGAGAGAGAGAAGGGGGAAAGGGAGAAGGGGGTGAGAAACAGAGAAGGAGTTCAGTGAGAGCTAGGGGTGAGAGAGAGGAGGGGGTGAGAGGGAGGGATGAGAAAAAAAAGGGGATGAGAGATAGAGGGGGGTTAGAGAAAGAGGGGGGGTGACAGGCAGAGTGGGTGTAGAAGACAGAGAGGTGGGGGGAAGAGAAAGATGGGAGGTGAGAGAGAGAGAGGGAAGGGTGAGAAAGAGGGGGGTTAAAGGTGGGAGGGGTGTGGGTGAGAGGGAGATGGGAGGTGAGAGATAGAGGAGGGGTGGGAGACAGAGGGTGGTAAGAGAGAGGTGGGAGGAGTGAGAGAGAGAGAGGGTGAGAGGGGGTGAGAGAGAGGGGGTGAGACAGAGAGGGGTAAGAGACCGAGGGGGGTGTGAGACAGGGGGTGAGAGAGAGAGGGCGGCTGAGAGACAGGGGGTGAGAGAGAGAGAGAGAGGGTGAGACAGAGGGGGTGAGAGAGAGAGGGGGCTAAGAGACAGGGGATGAGAGAGAGGGTGTGAGAGAGAGGGGGAGGGTGTGAGAGAGGGTGTGAGAGAGAGGGGGTGTGAGAGAGGGAGTGAGAGACGGGGTGAGGGAGAGAGGGGGTGAGGGAGAGAGGGGGTGAGAGAGAGGGGGTGAGAGAGAGAGGGTGAGAGAGAGAGAGGGGTGCGTGAGAGGGAGTGAGAGACGGGGGGTGAGGGAGAGAGGGGGTGAGAGAGAGGGGGTAAGAGAGAGGGGTACAAACATTCAACATGTACGAAATACAACATGTAATGCTATTTTATGCAGTTCTCTCATACACATAACTGAAACAATTTTGGGAAAAAATTTAACATTAATGAACAGCTTTGTCCTATGAGACTGGAAAGAGCAAAGCTGAAGTCCAAAGCAGCAAAGTTTAAAGACCATAATCTGATAGCTGTCAGTTTGGTAAATGTTGAATCACAGCTAGTAAACATTTGTTTTCTTTTTGCAGCCTTCAGAAAGTGTCATTAAGGAGGTTATACAATTCTCAGTGAATACGATGGAAAAGATTGATAAAGCCCGCTCTGAAGGGGCATACCATGAGGTAGGTATACAGTAAATTTTTAGAACTAATGCCGCGTACACACAATCGTTTTTAATGTCATTTTCAAAAACGACGTTTTTTTCGACGTGATTTTTCTTGTTTCCTCTCAAGCCTGTCTTGCGTACACACGTTCATTAAAAAAAAACGCTTGAGCAAAGCGCAGTGACGTACAACACGTACGACGGCACTATAAAGGGGAAGTTCCGTTCGAACGGCGCCACCCTTCATGTTAGTAAAGTTTGTTGAGAGACGATTCGCGCTTTTCATCCTCGTGCTTTTCAGTCCATTACAGCGTGACGAATGTGCTATCTCCATTACGAACGCTAGTTTTACCAGAACGAGCGCTCCCTTCTCATAACTTGATTTCCCCCCTCGTAAAAGCATACACACTATCGTTTTTCACGTCGTTAAAAAAAAACGACGTGAAAAACGATGTGAAAAAATAGAGCAGGTTCTCATTTTTTTTAGGCCATTTTTCACGTCGTTAAAAATGCTCTGGAGCCTACACACGATCGTTTTTATTGCCCAATTTAAAAAAATGGCATTTTTAACGTCGTGAAAAACGGTCGTGTGTATGTGGCATAAAGGAAAACCAAGCCAAAGAAGGAAAAAATAGGATTTTTATAACAGCTTACCTGTAAAATCCTTTTCTTGGAGTACACCACGGGACACAGAGCTAGTCATTACATAATGGGTTAAGGGTCACCAGCGGTGATTGGACACTGGCACAACCAATGGAAGACAGTTCCCCTCCATATAACCCCTCCCATCAGGGAAGTACCTCAGTTTTGTAGCAAAGCAGTAAGGTTCCCATAAGAAGGGGGGGACCTCTGTGTCCCGTGGTGTACTCCAAGAAAAGGATTTTACAGGTAAGCTGTTATAAAAATCCTATTTTCTTTATCGTACATCACGGGACACAGAGCTAGTCATTACATAATGGGACGTCCCAGAGCAATGCTCATATGAAGGGGGGGAGACACAGATCAAACCGACCGCTTGCGGACCAGAAGCCCTATACTGCTGCCTGCAGCACACTTCGCCGAAGGCGGAATCCTCATGTCCTTTCACATCTATTTGATAGAATTTGGAAAATGTATGGACTGAGGACCAAGTTGCAGCCTTACAGATCTGAGCCATCGAAGCCTGGTGGTGCACTGCCCATGAAGCACTTATCGCCCTGGTAGAGTGCGCCTTAACAGGAAAAGGAGGAGTCCTGTTCTTTAAACCATAAGCTTGAACAATTACTTGTCTAATCCACCTGGAAATGGTGGATTTTGATACCGCTTGGCCCTTCTTGGGACCATCTGGTAAAATAAACAAAACATCTGTTTTACGTATCTGAGCGGTTGCTTGCAGATACACCCTTACCGCTCTCACTAGATCTAGAGAGTGTAATAATTTTTTCCCCCGCCGTCCGCGGGTTTGGAAAAAAGGAAGGCAGAACAATGTCTTGATTCAAGTGAAAAGCCGACACCACCTTAGGCAGAAAAGCCGGATGGGGTCGTAGTACGATCTTGTCCTTGTGACAAATTAGATAAGGCTCTTTACAAGAAAGAGCTGCTAGCTCTGATACTCTCCTAGCAGAAGCTATAGCAATCAGAAAGGCCAATTTCCTACTTAATATAATTAAAGGAATATGGCGAATAGGTTCAAAAGGTTGCTTTTGCAACACTGACAATACCAAATTCAAATCCCATGGACACAAGGGAGACCTGACTGGAGGATTTATCCTCAGTACCCCCTGAATGAATGTCCGAACTAGGGAGTGAGATGCCAATGGTCTCTGAAAGAAGACTGATAGAGCCGATCTTTGCCCTTTGATGGTGCTAAGGGCTAATTTCATATCCACTCCTAACTGGCAAAAAGCAAGAATCCTACTTATTTCATATTTCAGAGGATTCCAACTTCTGGATTCACACCAGGAAACGTATGCTTTCCAGACTCTATGATAGATGAGTCTGGAGGCTGGCTTTCTAGCATTAATGAGCGTAGAAAGAACCAGGCCAGAGACCCCTCTCTTTTTCAAAATGTGGGTCTCAGCAGCCAGGCCGTCAAATTTAGCCTTTGTAAGGAAGGGTGGAATACTGGACCCTGTGACAACAGGTCGTGTCGAAGTGGAAGCTTCCAGGGCCTTCCTATCGCCATTTTTACGATCTCGGCATACCAAGGCCTCCTGGGCCAGTTTGGGGCCACTAGGATTACTGGTATCCCCTCCTCCTTGATCCTGCGAAGCAGTCTTTGTAGAAGAGGGATCGGAGGGAATGCATAGATCAGTGAGAACTGATTCCATGGAGTTATTAGAGCGTCTGTCCCGTAGGCTAGAGGATCTCTCGTTCTGGACACAAAGTTGTCCAATTTCTTGTTGAACCTGGAAGCTAGCAGGTCTACATCTGGGTTTCCCCATCTCAGACATATGGCCTGAAAGATCTCTGGGTGAAGAGACCACTCTCCTGGTAGCAGCTGCTGACGACTCAGGTAGTCTGCTTGCCAGTTTTCTATCCCTGGAATGAAGATTGCAGAGATGCAAGGTACATGCTCTTCTGCCCATGCCAAGATCCGGTTCACCTCTCTTTGGGCTGCCCGACTGTGGGTGCCTCCTTGGTGATTGATGTAAGCTACTGCCGTAGCATTGTCGGATTGAACCCGAACTGGGTAGCCCTGTAACCTGTATGTCCAGGTTTTGAGGGCTAGATATACCGCCCGGATCTCTAGCACATTGATGGGCAGGATCCCCTGAGTCTTGGCCCAGGTTCCCTGGGTAGAAGCCTCCTCGAATACTGCACCCCAGCCCGATAGGCTGGCATCCGTAGATACCACCTTCCAGGCCACTGGGAGGAAGGACTTTCCCTTCCGTAAATTCCTGGCTTCTAGCCACCAATTGAAGCTGTGGCGTACTTGTGAGGACAGGCGCATGGGTATATCCAGAGCTTGGCTCTTCCTGTTCCAGGAGGCTAAAATATTGCCTTGAAGTAGTCTCGAATGAAACTGGGCGTAAGGGACCGCCTCGAAGGAGGCTACCATCTTTCCCAATAGTCTCATGCAAAGGCGAATAGACGGCCTCTTGTTTGCTTTGACCTTGTGGATCAGGTCTTTCAGAGACTGTATCTTTGGCTCTGGCAGGTATACCCTGTTTTGGGCTGTATCTATGATCATGCCCAGGTACACTATCCTTCTTTGGGCCTGGAGAGAGGATTTTTGTAAGTTTATAATCCATCCTAAATGCTCCAGGTATCCTACTGTAGTGTCTACAGCGTGATCCAATCCCTCCTTTGACTGATCTATTAATAGTAGATCGTCTAGATAGGCTGTTACCGCAATGCCCCGTGTTCTTAGGTTTGCTAACAGAGGAGCTAGCACCTTTGTGAATACTCTGGGCGCGGTGGCTACACCAAATGGCAGGGCCACAAATTGAAAGTGGCGATCTTCTACCGCAAACCTTAGGAATCTTTGGTGAGCGGGGAGGATTGGTATGTGTAGATATGCGTCTTTGATATCTATGGACGCAATGAATTCTCCACCTTTTAAAGTAGCGACCACGGATCGAATCGTTTCCATTCGAAAATGGCGAACGTTCAGAAACTGGTTTAGATTTTTTAGATCCAGGATGGGTCTGACTTCTCCGTTCGGTTTTGGAATCACAAAGAGGTTTGAGTAAAAACCTGAACCTTGCTCCTTTTGGGGTACCTCTGTAACCACACCTTGAGCTATTAAGTGATTCAAACCTTTGAAGAAGGATCCTCTTTTTTGTGGATCCTTGGAGAGTCTTGAACTTCGGAATTGAGAAGATGGGATCTCTCGAAATTCCAGTCTGTACCCTGAGGATATTGTGGATACCACCCATTTGTCCTGGGTTTCTGTCCGCCAAGTCGCTGAGAACTGACAAAGCCTTCCCCCCACTCGGCCGAGCGGGGGCGCCCCTTCAATGAGAGGTTTTGGGGGCTTGCTTATTAGCTCTTGAACCCCACGGCTTCTTGTTCTTCTGAGCCTGTTCTTTGGCTTTTTTGGGCGGCTGAAAAGGCCGTCGCCACTGGCTGGAGTCAGATTTCCCGGGAGCTGGGGAGAGAGTGTGTTTAAAACAAGGTCTCTTGTTTTTCTTTCTCTCAGGTAAAAGTGTCGTTTTACCACTTGATATCTTTTGGATATATCTTTCTAAATCTTCCCCAAAAAGGCGTTCGCCATGGAACGGGAAACTTGCCAACAACTTTTTGCATGGGGCTTCCGCTGACCAATGCTTAAGCCAAAGTACTCTGCGCATCTGTACCAGCTGGAGTGTAAGGCGTGATGCCTGTATGATAGAATCTCTCATGGCATCCACTGTGAAGCATAAGGCTTTAGGCAAATTCTCCCAATTTTTAGCCTGCTCTGAAGGCAGCTCCTTCAGCCCCTGCTTTACCTGTTGGCTGACGACCTGACACATACCGACTGCTGCTACTGCAGGTTGGATAATTGAGCCGGCCAAAAGGAAGGAGGATTTCAGTAGGGATTCCAACTTCTTCTCAGAAGGATCTTTAAACACTTGTACATTATCCACTGGACATGTCAGGTTTTTATTTACACAAGAAATAGCCGCATCTACCGTAGGCAGGCTCCATTTCTTTAAAAAAATTTCCTCCATAGGATAAAGAATGTTAAACTTTTTTGGAGGTGAAAAACGCTTATCTGGATGTTGCCAGTCTGCGTACAATAGATCCTCTAGTAACGGATGAACCGGGAAGGAGCATGCACCTTGCAGGGATCTTAATGATCCTAGGGAGGAGACAGGTGATTCTGTTACCTCCAAAGAGGGTAACCTAAATGCAGCTCGCACGGCTCCTGCATAGCATTGCACCTGTGACTTTAAAATCTGGGATACCGAAAAAGGCTCATCCGATATCCCTGATCCGTCTGACTCCTCATCCTCTGCTGATGTAGCCTCCTCCTCATCCTCCTCCTCCTCAGGTACTTCTGAAGGGAGGTCCAATACTGGAGGAGATCTGCTTCGCTTATTGTCCTTTTTAGAGGATTTAGCGATTAAAGTAGCAATTTTCTCCTCCAGATTATTTAGGGCAGCTGATAAAGTGTCCTCAGTGACATATGCAGGCCCAGGCTTCACTGGGGAAGCCGCCATACCTGACAGAGGTAATGGCTCATCCTGTACAGGTGCTTTTGGCAACACAGGAGAGGAAGGTACCGAGTCAGCACAGCTAGAGCCCCCTGTCTCAGGCGGCGGTGCTCTTTTATCTCTTTTTGTCCGCATTACTTCCCCTGGAAGGCTTACTGTTTAGACAAAATACAAGGTACCTAAATGCATATACTACCGTGTTCAGTTTAGCAAATACATTAAGTATGCAACTTTTAACACATAACTATGCATAACATGGATAACATGGATGTCTTCTAGGAAGTACCCAATCCAACCACATGGAGTCTTACGTCCCTGTATAGCTGCTGTGTTTCTCTGCCAGGAACAAGAGAACTAACGAGCTTGCTTGCTGCTGCAGTGCTTTTTACACTGACAGTCTTTTAAATTTGGCGCCGTTTCTGTGCCTGCGCGCGCCACGTGCCCGCGCACGCCTCGGCCCCCCCCCCCTCCGATAAAGCGCGCTCCCGGCCTTTAGCGCTATGGTGGTGGCCATAGTGAGAGAGGACTCTCATCAGCCCCTGTCCCCACTTACCTGCATCTGCAGGTGTCTGTATCGGCCACCGGAAGGAGGAGCGGGGTGCTCAAGCAAGCTCAGCAGCGGAGGTGACGAGCAGTGTACTTCGCCGAAGCCGACACTGAACAGAGTGAGGTGAGTATATTCAGCTCTTTACTCCCCCCAGTGGTGGAAAAAAAGAAGACATCCACTTTTTGAAAAAGGTCCCAACCTAGTTATGGACCTTCTAATCTCACCTTATCCACGCCGCAGGTTTTTCTGCTGAAAGTTTTCAGACAGATACCAAACTTCACCCTTCACGGTGGGCTATGTGTGCCAACCTTCAGGGATATGGGTTCCTATTTAAAGGATACCTCTCCCCTGGGCCTTGTACAAGACTCTTACCAGGACTTTATAGCGAAATAGCGAAAGTGCTGGATCTTAGAGCCCAGTCCTCCGAAGAGAGACATTACAGGCGACGCCTCATGGATGAGGCCCGGATCCCATCCAGATTCAGCTCATTTGTAGGCGTCTTGGATGGATCCGAAAGCATAGCTCTTTTACCCCCAGAGGGTCTCTTTGGTAGAGCTTTCCTTTAGCACCTCCTAACGCGTCCAACACCTTTCGACACTGGCGAAAAAACTGAGGTACTTCCCTGATGGGAGGGGTTATATGGAGGGGAACTGTCTTCCATTGGTTGTGCCAGTGTCCAATTACCGCTGGTGACCCTTAACCCATTATGTAATGACTAGCTCTGTGTCCCGTGGTGTACGATAAAGAAAGTAATATGTTGTAGCTATAAGTCATTAAATGTGGTGGCTGCCTACGTTTTCTGCTGCGAACATTTTCAGCACATACAGAAAATACCTGGGACTCCTGTCCAAAACAAAGTGTCCATATCAATTCCAGTAAGCTGCTCCAAAGAATATCTTCCTCCCTAGCTGTATTCTGTAAACTACTGAAGCCCTCTTTTGGGGGGAGGGTGTGAGAAAGACATTGGGCTAAACCTGTAGATAAATAAGAGAACCAGAACCATCACTGGGTGGAAGAGGGGGTTTGATGATAAAGATGGCAGTGCCCCCACCCAGGACAGAGCCTCTGTGAACAGAAGGGATTTCTTTCCTGGGAAATGAATCAGTAATCAAAGTAATTGGGAGCCCAAGAACTACTGCAACCAGCATATAACATTAAGTACAAGCAAACAGATCTACGCCAGTATAAAAATAATACCAGCTTTATACAACAAAAGATTAATAATAGTACATACGTCTAATGTACAAACAGGTTATCAGCAAAGGGCTTGATAGGATTCCTGGTGGAATTGTGCATATATACCTGGGTGTATATAGTTATCTACAGAGATACTTCAAGATGAATGTTTCAGCAAAGTTCAGTTGCAAGGACCCTTGAGGATGATGCAGCGTCTTTGTGTTGGAGACCTGAAATTGATGAGCACTGATAGGCAGAACTGATAGACAGCACCGATGGGCACTGGTAGACAGAACTGATAGACAGCACTGATGGGCACTGATAGGCTGCACTAATAGGCTGCACTGATGGGCACTGATATGCAGAACTGATCGACAGCACTGATGGGCACTGATAGGCAGCACTGTTAGGCTGCACTGATGGGCACTGATGGGCACTGATGGGGCTGCACTGATAATCAGGGCACTGAATATCAGTGTAAACAATGTAATGACAGTCTTGCTAGTTAACTGCTCCCCTTTCCTCACACAAACACAGCGTGGGAGGAAGCGTCAAGTCTGTTTACATGTGATCAGCTAATCACATGGTAAAGGGCTGCTATGATTAGCTCTTTACCATTATCTGTGATCAGTTGTGTCTGAAGGTCACAGAACCCGCTGGATGCGCGTCCTGGCGGCATGGTTCTGGGAGGATGTCCATGGATGCCCTCTCAGAACTGGAAGCCTGGGGCTCGGTTGGAGGGGGGGGGTTCATGGTTCTTGCACCAGGGCCCTGAAGGTGCTAGCTATGCCTCTGCTACCACCATAAGGGTTTCATTTTTCCTACTGACCAACAATGAAAGAAGCATTCTCTCATTGTCCCCCAATGAACTGGTTTTAGTAAGGGTTCCCTAAGACCCAAACAATATTTAAGGGGTTCCCCTGCAGTAAAAAGATTGAGAAATCCTTGTATAGAGTAAGCAAGGGTAAGAAACCCTGTCAGTTTTTTTGGCTGTCTGTATTCCCAATAAAGAGATCCACTCTCTTTATGATCCTGGAGACCACTGTCTCCAAGTGATAGAAACCCACCATTTTACAGTTGTCACCAGAACAGTAGGGCCCCTTCCACACAGGGACGGATCCGTCAACGGCGTCCGCCAGCTTAGCGGGAGATCTCTCTGTTGATCTCTGCTGAGCCAGCGGATGACAGGTCAGGTCTGTCGAAAAAACTGACAGGCGGACTGGACGGTCCCCCCGTGTGAAAGGGGCCTAATAGAGGAGGAAATCTTTCAATACGAAAAAAAAAATTCTGCAACAACTGTCCTAAAGGGGATTTCTCTTCACTTTAAAGGGATTTCTTCTCACTTATTAGGTATACAGTACAGGAAGTAAAGAGAAATATAAGGGTCTGGTATGGAATTTGGGGGTGACCCCATGTCTTTTCTTTCGTTTTTTGTGTGTAAGGTCACCTTAACATCCATACCAGACCCTCATCAAGGATAAGGACCTAGAATAATTGTTTGTTTTTTAACAGGAAACCCCACACTTTTTTTTTGTGGGATAAAAGTCTGGTAGAGATAAAGTTCCCTGGCCAGAATGAAGCAGCTGGGCGCTGTTATTTACTGACAATTAAAATGCATTTTCTAGTCTTTGTAAATATCAATTTTGCTGTAGTCAGTTGTATAAATTGTACAGATGCAACAGGTTCAGGGAATTCTTCAGGCTTAATATTTAAAAGAAATTTAGCATTTTTAAGTTTGCCATTTAAGCATTAGACCCCTTTCACACTGGGGCATTTGCAGGCGCTATTGCGCTAAAAACAGCGCCTGCAAACCGACCTGAAACAGCGGCTGCTGTTTCTATATTGTGAAAGCCAGAGGGCTTTCACACTGGAGCGGTGCGCTAGCAGGACCGCTCCAAAAGTCCTGCTAGCCGCATCTTTGGAGCGGTGAAGGAGCGTTGTGTTTATCGCTCCTCCACCGCTCCTGCCCATTGAAATCAATGGGACACCGCGGCTATACCGCTGGCAAAGCGCCTCTGCAGAGGCGCTTTGCGGTGGTTTTTAACCCTTTTTTCGCTGCTAGCGGGGGGTAAAACTGCACCGCTAGCGGCCGAATACCGCCGCAATTCCGACGGTAAAGCGCCGCTAAAAATAGTGTCGCTTTACCGCAACCGCACCTCCCGCCCCAGTGTGAAAGGGGCCTTATTAAAATTGCTGCTCTGCAAACTGATTTTTTTTAATTTTTTTTGCTTTGGTACATGTGTTGTGACCTATGTTATAGATCTCTACAGGATTGCCTTTGGCTCATTGGTAAAAGCTGATTACACTGAGATTGTGTTTGTCTCCAATTTGGTGACCAGGTGGTTAAGCTTTGCCGGGAATGCCTGAAGAAACAAGAACCAGTCCTGGCGGACACCAACATTCACATGCTGAGAATTCAGAGCATAGCTTCCGAAGTGCTCTCTTACCTGCAGATGTTCGATGATGCTGCTGAGTATGCCAAGAAGATGATAGATGGATACTTGTAAGTAATACGGGTGAAGTTCTATGCAAATCTTAACATTTTTTGGTAAATATTGAAGATTGTCTCTTGATGCTGCCGTGTACCACCTGAGATTTAACAATGAAGCTGCTGAACATTTTTTATTCAAATAACAACAGGGTCACTTTAACTGTTGATAAACAGTGCAATCAAATTCATAATTACTCTATACTGGTACAACTAAACCTACTAGAATCTTTGAGCCTGTTCACACCAGCCTGGTTCGCTGAGGAGCATTTCATGTACATGAGTTAACAAGTGATTCATCACCTTGTAGGCAGGTGCAGTCTATTTTCTCCACTGCATAGTTCCTCTATGGTTTCCTGGGTCACTAGGGGGCAGCTATCTGATTGGATGCTGGTATCCCATGTGACACTAGTGGCCATCTTGAGTCAGGCAGAGTCTATTCAAGACCCTGGCGCCCAGGCTTGGCGTGCATTTCACGTTTGGCTAAAGTAAGGACAGGTTACCCGTCTGTCAGGGATAGTGCTTAGTGTCAGGGAGTCGTTCCAGTCGAGTAGGGAAATTGCAGGGACACCCCATCCTATCTGGAAGCCTCTCAACTTGGGTACGGACCGGCCAGGCTGCATTCCTCTCCTCAAGACAGACGCTGCCAGCACACCTGAGACCTTTTACTACTAACACATCGCTGTTACATTCTGTGAATGCTCCTGGTCGGGTTGCCTTCCTGCCAGGCTTGTTTTTTTCTGAACATTAATTACAATATATGTGTGTCTCCCCGCACCTGGACTCTGAGGGGGTTATTTACGAAAGGCAAATCCACTTTGCACTACAAGTGCGGTGCAAATGCATTTGAAATTGCACTGAAAGTACACTTGGTAGTGCAGTTGCTGTAAATCTGAGGGGTAGATCTGAAATGAGGGAAGCTCTACTGATTTTATCATCCAATCATGTGCAAGCTAAAATGCTGTTTTTTATTTTCCTTGCATGTCCCCCTCAGATCTTCAGTGACTGCACTTCCAAGTGCACTTGTAGTGCAAAGTGGATTTGCCTTTAGTAAATCAACTCCTGAGTGTTTTCTGCCACCGCAACACGTTGCACCTACCCACAACCTGTTAACGTGTGTTGTGTTAAAGTGGTTCTAAAGGCAGAAGGTTTTTTACCTTAATGCATTCTATGCATTAAGGTAAAAAAAAACTTCTGTGTGCAGCAGCCCCCCTAACACTTACCTGAACCCCATCTCTATCCAGCGATGTTGCAGAAGAGCCTTGGCTGTCCTGGGATTCTCCTCCCTCATTGGCTTAGACAGCAGTGGGTGCCATTGGCTCTTGCTGTTGTCAAATTCAGTGAGCCAATGAGAGAGAGGAGGCGGGGCAGAGTCACAGCTCCGTGTCTGAATGGACACACAGAGCTGCAGCTCGGGAGCGAGCCTGCTTGAGTGCCCCCATAGCAAGCTGCTTCCTGTTGAGGCACTCGGCAGGAGGGAGGGGCCAGAAGCACCGGCAGGGGACCCAAAAAGAGAAGGATCTGGGCTGATCTGTGCAAAACCACTGCACAGAGCAGGTAAGTATGACATGTTTGTCATTTTTAAACCCCCCAAAAAAACAAGACTTTAATATAAAAGGTAAAACAGTGCAGTGCTAGAAAACGTATAATACGTGAATGTCCAAAGATCAAAAGACAAAATACAAAAAAAGTCAACAATTAGTGAAAAAAGATTGCTTGTGGATAAGCTAGGCAAATCACTTCAAACAGTTCTTTTTCCAGATATAGAAGGTATCAGAACATATAGTGACCCACAATAGAACTTAAACCTCCTCTTTAAGACCCCTTTCACACTGAGGCAGTTTTCAGACGGTTAAGCGCTAGAAATGGCGCCTGTAAAGCGCCTGAAAATTGTCTCCCATGTAGGGCTGCCACCTTTTCTTCAAGTCAAACCCGAACACTTTAGCGGCACACTGCAATTTTTTTTATAGCATGAACTATACATATATTTTGCTATTAAATAACATTTTTAATCATATGAAGTTAATAACAAGAGTTCCCCTTTACATCAGAGTCCACAGAGTTCCCCTTTTACATCTGAATCCACAGAGTTCCCCTTTTACATCTGAATCCACAGAGTTCCCCTTTTACATCTGAATCCACAGAGTTCCCCTTTTACATCTGAATCCACAGAGTTCCCCTTTTACATCTGAATCCACAGATGTGAACTTGCAGAGTTCCTCTTCACTGTAAGGGGGGACTCTGCAGACTCTGATGTAAGGGAGAACTCTGGGGCCTCTAACATAAGGGATGCTCTGGGAACCCTAAATTAAGGGGGAACACTGAGAACTCTGATGTATGGAGAAGACTCTGATGTAAGGGGGAACACTGTGATCTCTGGTGTAAAGGGGAACTCTGATGTAAGGGGTGCTCTGAGAACCCTGATTTGCATTAGTTTACTTACTCAGAGGCAGGAGAGAGAAGGGGAAGACTTCAGTCACAGACAGGGATGGATGGTGAGCTCACTCACCCCTTGGCAGTCAGCACCTCTCACCCAAATGTATCTGAGGCTGCTGGAGTTCAAATTTCCGGTCGCAACTTCCCCTTTCTGAGGCACAGCGCCGGGGATTGGAGTGTGGGCAGACACAGAGGGGTGGGGGTGTTTGGGGTGGGGGGGTTTGGGGGGGGGGTTGTTAGTGCTGGCTTTGGGCAGTGTGAAAGAGTGTAACAGACACTCTCAGCTTAGACAACTGCAGCCAGCAACCCTGCTGGGAAGCCACAGTCCAGTCTGAATAATGTGTCTGGGTTTCAGGCAGTCTGAAACCCGGACGCATGATTCGAAACCCGAACTGTCCTGGTGAATCCTGGACAGGTGGCAACCCTACTCCCATGCCACCCAAATGTAAAAGCCTGAGTGCTTTCACACCCGGGCAGTGCGCTTACGGGACGTTAGAAAAAGTCCTGCAAGCAGCATCTTTGGGGCGGTTCGGGAGCGCTGTATGCAGAGCTCCCAAAATGCCCCTGCTCATTGCAATGAATGGGCAGCCTAAAAACTACTTCGGAAGCACGGGTGTTTTTTACCCCTTTTTCGGCCACTAGCGGGGATTTAAAGGGCCCGCTAGCGGCTGAAAAGCGCTGATTATACAGCGCTACAGATGGCCCCAGTGTGAAGGGGGGGGGGGGGGGGGGTTTAAGGGAAAATAATCCACTCTGTGCGATGTAGTAAAACTTTGCGGTGAATACCCGCCACCAGCATACAGTGCACTCTCCAGAAACTGGATATAAACCAGCCTTGCATGGGTATCCTGTGTTCAAATGATGGCGCCCAATAGACCTAAATATCACTTTAAGGAAGCTTAATAGTTGAATAGGCTGCCTAATGCTTTGCAGCAGGCCATAAACTGTGCAAGAAGAATTTTCGGCATCGCTGCACTAACTTAGGGTGCGGTGTACAGCAATGCAGATATGCTAGGAAGGTGCAGAGGTGTGCGATTCTGAATGGCAATGTAAATTGATCCTGCAATGCATTGGTGTGAATGGGCCCTTGCTCCTAACTTTTGTTCTGCTTTAAATATGCTTTACAAACCGGAGCAGCTATAAAGTAATATGGTATGCAATGAGGTCACAACAGTCCAGCTAATATGTTATAACTAATGACCATTGTCCCGGATATATGTAAGATACTACAGTCTTGCCACATGACCTATTACTGACTTATGTCTATTGCATCAGGGTGGCTTCCTTAGAGCGTTGCAACCGGTGGAGGTGTAAATCCCATATTGGCAACAGAGCTGTGGTTGTCAATTACTGGCCTAGTACTAGTATGTGATAATGTTTCCTGCACAAATTTAGATGCCCTCATGTCCTAGTCCACTTGCTCTGAACTCTGGTAGGGTCATGTCCTAGCACATGGACATGCGGTAGGGAGTTGGGCCTGTAATCAGCTATACCAAGAAGTGTCAGACTTTTCTAGTAACATCAGCCCAAGCTTTGGAGTTCCTGGACTGAAGAAGAATGCATATAAAGTATGTGCAGATACCATCTGGTTGCAGTTCTGGAGCTTGTCTGTAAGAGCTGTTTGGGTATCAATAGGTTTATTCTAAGCTAACTATATTTACATTTAAAAAACTCAAAACTCTGTAGTTTCCATATAACATATTAAGCTTAAATAAAAAAATGTTTTCCTTGATGACACTGATCCATTTTTGTTCCAACAGAAAAATATACCACCCAAACAATGCCCAACTTGGGATGTCAGTGATGAGGGCGGGAGTCACACACTGGCATGCTGGGCTTATTGAAGTTGGACACGGAATGATCTGCAAGGCCTACGCCATTCTGCTGGTTACTCATGGTCCTTCACACCCTATTACCAAAGATCTGGAGGTCTGTACAACAGTCATTTATAATTACATATATTTTCATGAAAGACCCACTTGCTAAAATCCCCCTATTCATTTCCTTATCCTGTGATTAGTACATACTGCGTTTCCCCGAAAGTAAGACCTACCCCGAAAATAAGACCTACCCCGATTTTCAAGGAGGGATGCAATATAAGCCCTACCCCAAAAATAAGCCCTAGTTTAGGCAGGTTGTGGGCTGCTGGTGTCCTCTCTATTGCTGCTGGAGTCCCCCCCTTCCCCCAGCTGTCACAGACACATACCCTTTGCATTATATTCTGCTGTGGTGCCGAGGATTCTGGCAGTTTGCAAACACTTTTACGCTGTGCACACTGGGGATTAAATTGCAAGCTCTACCCCGAAAATAAGCCCTAGTGTGTTTCTGGTTGCAAAAATTAATATAAGACCCAGGCTTATTTTCGGGGAAACACGGTATCAATTCTCCTCTTGTCCTCTTGTTTTAAATGATGAATGTCGTTCCATTACTGTACACATGCTGGGGGGGCCTCATCACAAAAAAAAACACTGGCCACTTGTTTCCCCTCTTTCCTGGCACTCTGAGCTGTTCAAACTGCAAGTGCGTTGTGCGCTCTATCCTTCTCTAGCTAAGCTCAGTTTGGATGGCCTGGAGTCCACTATTTAGCTTAGCTGGAAAAAGGAAGAGCACACTGTGCATGCACTTCATTTGAGCGGCCACAAGGGGGCACACAATTCAAACATCCAGCTGAAGGTGAACTTACACTTTAACCACTTAAAGTGGAGTTTCCACCAAAAATACAAAATAGCATTATTGTGCATATAATAGCCTAAAAAAAAACATTTGACATTTTTTTTGTTTACTCACCTGGAAGTACCTGTTGCTATGCGGTCCCACAAAATCTGCCTTCTGAATCACCTCGGATTCTGACATCATCTCCCTCAGCTCCCTACTGCTCCTGGGAAATGTGTGTCATCATTTCCCAGGATGCAGTGCGCTTCCCCTATGGCTAGAATCACTCGTCATTACAATCCAGGAAGTAAATGCTTGTGGGCTTCACATGCCCACAAGCAAAATGAAAACTTCAGCAAAGATTTTTTTTAAAAGTCTCTTTATGCAGTAACTCGGCAGATCGGCGGCGGTTTCTAAAATAGTAAGTCATCTTATATGTACCACTGTATTGAATGTGGAAATAACATGCTTTTAAAAAATGAAAAATGTGATTGGAACCCCACTTTAACCACTTAACAACGCTCACTGTATATGTACGTCGGCAGAATGGCACCGACAGGCACAATCACGTACAGTGTACGTGATTGCCTTTGTACAGTTGGGGGGTCCGATCGGACCCCCCTCCTATACAGTGAGCGGTCGGTATTCGTTGGGGAGCGATCCGACATGAGGGGGCGGCCATTCGATTCTGGCCACCCCCCCCGCGATCGCTCCCGGCGAATGGAAATGCTCCCTTCTGCTGTGTAATGTTTACACAGGCAGAGGAAGCAGGAGGAAGTGATGTCATCTCTCATGCGGCGCTCACATATACCGAGCGCCGTACAAGAGAAGACACACAGGTCAGTACACTAACACTACACTGACACCAGGACACATAGGCCTCGTACACACAAACGAGTTTCTCTGCAAAAACCAGCAAGAAACTTGCTGGCAGAGATTTTTTGCCGAGAAATTTGTTTGTGTGTATGGTTTCTCGTCAAGAAAAGTGACAAGAATCTCAACGAGAAAATAGAGAACCTGCTCTCTATTTTCTCGTCGAGATTCTCGTCGGCATGTTTCTCGACGAGAAAAGTGAGTGTGTGTACACTTACCTGTCCTCCCGGAAGCCCGCGCATGTTCGAAATGAATTTGACGCATGCGCGGTAGCTTCCTAGGCATACGTAGGGTATACCAAGATGGCGGCGACGGCATCGAATGTGACGAGCGCATGCTCGTCGTAGTCGATGACGTCACCGCGTACGCTCCATTCAAAGAACCGCGGGTTCTTTGAATCGAGCGTGTGTACACTCGGCCGGGACAATTTTCTTGTCCAAGAATCTCGTCGAAAAAAACGACATGTTTTTTTCGACGAGAATCTCGGCCGTGTGTACGAGGCCATAGGCACACAAATCGCCCCCCCCAGGCCCCCCCAGATCACCCCCCAGCCCCCAGTCACAGTGTCACTGATTGCAGTGACCATTTATTTACTGATCACTGCAATCAGTGACATTTGTGACTATAAAAGTGTCACTACATTTAGTTTTAGGTCCAGTGTAGCCCCCTAACCCCTCTAATAGAGGTTTAACCCCCTGATCACCCCCCAGATAACCCTTTCACCCCCTAGCACCGCCGTCGCTAAGCGATCATTTTTCTGATTGCTGTCTTAGCGTCTGTGATGCAGATCGGTAGCCAGTAATTTTTTTTAGGTTCGCCGCAGGTTTTTATAGCGTCGGGTACCCCCATAAATTATCTAATAAAGGTTTAACCCCCTTAATCGCCCCCCAGGTAACCCTTTCACCCCCTATCACCACTGTCGCTAAGCGATCATTTTTCTGATCGCTGTCTTAGTGTCGGTGATGCAGATCGGTAGCCAGTAATTTTTTTTAGGTTTGCCGCAGGTTTTTATAGCGTCAGGTACCCCCATCAATTATCTAATAAAGGTTTAACCCCCTTGATCGCCCCCCAGGTAACCCTTTCACCCCTATCACCACTGTCGCTAAGAGATCATTTTTCTGATCGCTGTCTTAGCGTCGGTGATGCAGATCGGTAGCCAGTAATTTTTTTTAGGTTCGCCGCAGGTTTTTATAGCGTCAGGTACCCCCATATATTATCTAATAAAGGTTTTAACCCCCTAATTGCCCCTAGTTAAGCCTTTCACCAGTGATCACCATATAAGTGTTACGGGTGACGCTGGTTAGTTAGTTTGCTTTTTATAGTGTCAGGGCACCCGCCGTATATATAACCCAATAAAGGTTTAACCCCCTGATCGCCCAGCGGGTGATATCAATTAGGTTTTAGCGTCAGAGAGGGTCTGCGTCACACCCAGGGCCGGATTAACATAGGGGCTGATGGAGCTGCAGCTCCAGGCCCCCATCATAATGTAGGCCCAAACTTAACTCTCTCACCAGCCCAGGGCCCGGCCGTCGGCCGCTATATAATACACGCAGCCTGCATCTGCATAATTAATCGCGGGCCGCAAGCCGCGGCTATCATACACAGCAGAGCCGCGGCTATCATACACAGCAGAGCCGCGGCTATCACACAGGAGAGCCTCTTGCAGCACGGGAGGTGCCAGTGCGCCGAGGCTGAGCGTGCTCCTCCCCTTTCCCCTAAACACAAACACTTGACGTCCCGGCGGCGTGACGTCACCCAGAGGCCGTCCCCGGCGTCCTATGAGGCTCGATTGCCCTGCGAAAGGAGGGCTGTGCCTGTGCGCCGTGCTGTGCTGTGACTGAGAGCCAGGACTCAGGAGGACAGTAAAACTTAAAGTAAGTAAGCCATGAATGCTGGCCCACTGCTGGGGAAGTCACTGTCAGACAGATAAGGTCGAATTGTGCAGAAGAAGTGTCAGTACTGGCTGAAGCCTGATGTGGGTAACTTTTTTTTTGGGGGGGGCTATATCAGTGCAGGCAGCCTATCAGTGCCCATTAGTGCATCTCATCAGTGCCACATTTCAGCGAGTGACCTCTATCAATGCCATCAGTGCAGCTCATCAGTGCCACCTATCAGTGCCCATAAGTGCAGCTAGCCAGTGCCACCTATCAGTACCCATTAGTGCATCTCATCAGTGCCACCTATCAGTGCAGCTCAGTGCCACCTATTAGTGCCCATTAGTGCATCTCATCAGTGCCACCTTTCAGTGCCAGTGCCCTCTATCAGTGCCACATATTAGCGCCATCCAATTGATGCCAGTGCCAGCTCATCGGTGGCACCTATCAGTGCCCATAAGTTCAGCTAGCCAGTGTCACCTCTCAGTGCCACCAATCAGTGCCCACCAGTGCTACCTATAAGTGCCCATCAGTGCAGGCCATCAGTGCCGCATAATAGTGCTGCCTCATCAGTGCCCATACGTGCTGCCTGTCAGTGCCACCTATCATTGCCCATCAGTGCTGCCTATCAGTGTAGCTCATCAGAGCCCATCAGTGCTGTCTATCAGTGCCCATCAGTGCTGCCTCATCGGTGCCCATTAGTGCCTATCAGTGCTGCCTCATCAGTGCTGCCAATCAGTGTAGCATTGTTAGTGCCAATCAGCGAAGAAGATAAATACTTATGGCAACAAACTAAGAAAAACATTTTTTTTAAATGTCTTTTTTTTATGTTTAGCAAAAAATAAAAAAACCCAGTGGTGTTTAAATACCACCAAAAGAAAGCTGTATTTGTGTAAAAAAAAAGATAAAAATGTCATTTTGGTACAGTGTTGCACGACCGCGCTGTCATTTAAAGTGTGACAGCGCTGAAGGTGGAAAATTGGCCTGGGCAGGAAGGGGGTGAGAGTGCCCATAGGGAAGTAGTTAAAGGATAAGTTTGCCTTTGGGAACATGTTCCCACTGAAGCATCTCCCCTATCCACTGGATCTAGTGACAGCAAGTGGAGAATCTTCTCCCTGAACTTGATGTCACTATTTAAAAAAATACATAGTGTAGTTCCTGAGTGCCACCACTTAGGTTAGTGGAAATAATTGGATATGAGGGAACGTTAAAGGAGTTGTAAAGGTACATTTTTTATTTTCTAAATAGGTTCCTTTAAGCTAGTGCATTGTTGCTTTACTTACCTTTTCCTTTGATTTACCTTCTAAATGTTTGTTTTCTTTGTCAGAATTTCTCACTTCCTGTTTCTCCTCGCTGAACTCCACACCATCATCCGAGTGGTGTGGAGTCATCCAGAACAGCTTACTGAACAGCTTACTGAGGATAAACAGGAAGTGAGAAATTCAGACAAAGAAAACAAAGAAAAAAAATATTTAGAAGGGAAATCGAAGGAAAAGGTAAGTGAAGCAACAATGCACTAGCTTAAAGGAACCTATTTAGAAAATAAAAAATGTACCTTTACAACTCCTTTAATCTATGATGCTGGGGGTTATTATTGCTGCTACTGACACCAATGATGTGGGTTGTTATTGCGTAAAGTGCCACTGATGTCATGCCGGGGGTTATTATTGCTGCTACTGATACGAATGCTTTTGGTTGTTATTCTGTAAATTGGCACTGATGTTTTTGGTTATTATTATGGAAATTGCCATTTAGGATGGGGGTTATTATTTCCTAAACTGGCAGTGATGCTGGGTGGATATAATCGCAGAAACTGGTACTAATGCGATGGGTTATTGTGTAGACTGGCACTGATGCTGACGGTCCATCATTAATTATAGGTGATGTGTCAAAAAATGTGTTTATGGCGACCATATGCACTGTGCAGTGCTTATACAAAGGGTAAAATACGTTTTTTGCACCACATGTCAGTAACAAGCCATGCAATCCATAAATACAAAGAAACCAAAACAAATACATTCAGAAATTAAGTTATGTGTAATAATATGGAAGGACACAGGGAAAAAGTATTAAACACGCTAACTGAAATGTATTTAATACTTGGTACAAAATTCTTTGTTGGTGATGATGGCTTTAAGATGCCTCCTGTATGGAGAAATGAGTCGCATGCAATGCTCAGATCTTCAAATCTTGTCTTCAAATCTTGAAGGTTCCATATGTGTTAAAGAATATCTAACACCGTGGATCTTTTCTATGAACACTGTTCTTTAGTTCTTTCCATAGATTTTCTATTGGATTCAAGTCTGGTGATTGGCTGGGCCATTCTAGCAGCTTTATTTTCTTTCTTTGAAACCAATTGAGAGTTTCCTTGGCTTTGTGTTTGGGATCATTGTCTTGCTGAAATGTCCTCCCTCGTTTCATCTTCATCATCCTGGTAGATGGCAGCAGATTTTTATCAAGAATGTCTTGGTCTATTTTTCCATTCATCCTTCCTTCAATGATATGAAGTTTGCCAGTTCCGTATGCAAAAAAACAGCCCCAAACCATGATGTACCCAACTCCAAACTTCACTGTTGGTATGGGGGTGTTTATGGGTTGTGACCCCCAAACATGGTGTGTATTATGGCATCCAAAGAGTTCCATTTTGGTTTCCTCTGACTATATTCTCCCAGTATTTCACAGGCTTGTCTAAATGTTGTGGAGCAAACGTTAACGGAGCTTCAACATGTTTTTTCTTCAGCAATGGAGTGTTGCGCAGTGAGTGTGCGTACAGACCATGGCGAGGAGTGCATTTCTTTGAAACAATTGTACGTGCTAATTCCCAGGTCTTTCTGAAGCTCTCCACAAGTGGTCATTGGCTCTTGGACAACTCTTCTGATAATTCTTTTCACTCCTCTTCAGAAATCTTGCGAGGAGCACCTGGTCACGGCCTGTTTATTTATGGTGAAATGATGTTCTTTCTACTTCTGAATTATGGCCCCAACAGTGCTCACTGAAACATACAGAAGTTTAGAAATCCTGTAACCAATACCATCCGTATGTTTTGCAACAATAAAGTTGTGAAGGTCTTGAGAGAGCTCTTTGCTTTTACCCATCATGAGATGTTTCTTGTGTGACACCTTGGTAATGAGACACTTTTTTATAGGCCACCAGGTGAGACTGAACCGGCTGATATTAATTAATTTGCACTGAGAAGGGGCAGGATTACTTTCTAATTACTGATAGATTTCAGCTGGTGTCTTGGCTTTCCATGCCTTTTTGAACCTCCCTTTCTTCATGTGTTTAATACTTTTTCCCTGTGTCCTTCCATTTTATTACACAGAACTTCATTTCCGAACGTATTTGTTTTGGTGTCTTTGTATGTATGGATTTCATGTGGTGAAAATTTCATGTCAATAGCACCTTTATAAATATATTTACCAAGAAAAATTGTGACGTGTTCAATACTTATTTTACCCGCTGTATATGTAAATGGAGCTGGTTTTACAAATGCCAAATAGATCAATTTGGCCTTCTGCATGGTTGCATGGGCCTGAGGTGTTAAGGAGCTCCTGGAAAAAGTACTGTAATTTAAAAAAAAAAAAAATTTCTCGTAAGGATGAAAAAACAGCGTAGTGGTTGGGAGAAAGTGAAAGCTAAGAAAGAGGAAGAAAAACAAATCCAAAAACTCTTGTCTAGCACCAAAAAAATTACTGAATTTTGTAGAAAAGGCACACCTGGAACAAGTGGTGCAACTGATATACTTGCTTCAGCTTCAAGTTCAACCAGTGCAGCTGATGTCAGTACAACAAGTTTGGTTGTTTCACATGCATCAGATGAAAGTGCAACTAGTGCAGGAGCAAGTGGATCCACAGAGTTGGACTCAGAACAGCAAGAGGAAATTTATTCAGATGATATTGGAGACTGGATTATCTGTGATGCTTTGAGGGAATATTTTTGCCAAAAAGAAGTTGATTGTCAACATATGGACAGTGATTTTAGAGCTTCAGAAAAGACATGTCCAGGTGAAACTTTTACAAGACACTGTACAAAGTCTTTGTTTTTCCGAGAACAGTTGAATGGAGAAAAAATTAAGCGTGAATGGCTGTGTTATTCTCCGAAAACTGGCAAAGTTTTTTGTGTTTTTTGCAAACTTTTTTCAAAAGAGGAAAGCCATTTGGCTTTAAAAGGGTATTCAGATTGGCGACATGCCACAAGAGATTTAAGCAGGCATGAAAATAGTGCTGGCCATGGAAAAGCAATTGAAAACCTCATCAGAAGAAAAACTTCTGGCCAACGAATAGACAAAAGTCTTGTTAATCAGTTTGAGAGGCAGAAAAAATATTGGCGTGAAATACTTCGCCGTATCCTGAGTGTTATAAAACTACTTGCATCAAGAGGGCTTCCTTTTCGAGGAAGTGATGAAATTATTGGATCCGTACATAATGGAAATTATTTGGGCTGTCTTGAGCTGTTAGCTGAATATGATCCATTTCTTGCTGAGCATATTCAAAAGCATGGCAACAAGGGAAGAGGTCACATATCGTACTTATCATCAACGATATGTGATGAGTTTATTGAACTGATTGGTCAGCAGGTGCTACAGCAAATTGTAAAAGAGATAAATAAAGCCAAATATTTTTCAATTTCTGTTGACTCAACCCCTGACATAGCACATTTTGACCAACTGACCATCATATTTCGCTATGTACTACCTAGTGGTCCAGTGGAACGTTTTACTAAATTCATTCCAATATATGGACACACTGGTATGGAGCTAACAAACACTCTTCTTCAATTTATGGATGAAAATGGAATTTCCATCAAAGACTGCAGGGGTCAGTCTTATGATAACGCATCGAATATGAGTGGCAAATATAATGGCATGCAGGCCTTAATTCGGGAAAAAAACCCACTTGCTGAATACATTCCTTGTTGTGCCCATTCACTTAATCTTGTGGGACAAAATGCTGTAAACAGCTGTCCAGTTGCAGTTTCGTTCTTTAATTTTGTACAGCAGTTGTATTGTTTTTTTTCTGCTTCAAGTCATCGATGGAATCTTTTAACAAATAGTTTCAAACCATGTGGTATACCGACATTAAAAAGGTTAGCAGATACACGTTGGTCTGCTCACCATGATGCTGTAAATGCCTTACAAAAAGGCTTTAGTACCATCAGAGATGTCCTTTCAAATATTTTGAATGATGAAGCCACAAAGGGAGAGATCTGTTTACAAGCAAAGGGCCTAAGCAATGTCATGGATCAGCTGGAAACTGGAATAATGGTTGAATTATGGTCTGTCATCTTACCTAGGTTTCATAGAACCAGTCAGTGTCTCCAAGATACAAAATTAGATTTGCATACAGCAACAAACATGCTGAACTCTCTGAAGGATTTTGTGCAGTCTCTCCGGTCTAGATTCTCTGAATTTGAAGAGCAGGGTAAAAATATTTCTGGCTGCGAGGAGTACCAGCTACAACGTGGAAGGAAAGTGAAAAGAAATAGGAGGTGGGACTATGGTGATGCAGAAGATGCTGATGCTGATATGACACCCTCTGAGAGGTTTAAAGTGCATACCTTTTATCCTATAATTGACAAACTGACAGAATCACTGAGGCACAGGCAAGCAGCATACAGCATAATTCAAGAAAGATTTGGATTTCTATCAGAAATATGCACTCTAGCAGCTGATAGTCTACGTTCCAGGGCCAGTACACTAGTGACAATATACCCTGAAGATCTTGAACCCCAGTTTGCAGAAGAAATTGTACAGTTTTCCTCTATTTTCAAAATGTACCAATCTTCACCTGCAAATAAAGACATTCATGGTAGCCAAGAAACTCAAATGTACAAGTTTATGATTGCACAATCCCTAGTCGGCGCATTTCCAAATACATATGTGACCCTCCGCATGTATTTGTGTTTAATGGTCAGCAACTGCAGTGGTGAGCGTTCATTTTCAGCATTAAAACGTGTAAAAAATGAACTAAGATCTTCCATGGGTCAGGAGCGTTTAAATGCGCTTTCTCTGTTGTGCATTGAAAATGGGTTGCTAAACACGCTTAATCTTGACTCTACAATTGAAGAATTTGCAAGTAAAAAAGCAAGAAAAGTTAATGTTTAGTTTTATTTTAATCTGCCAACCTGATTCATATAGGTTAAACGCTGTTTAGAGTTCAGTGAATAATCTGTTTGTGTGTTTATGACTAGTGGTTGCGATTTATTTCAAGAGTTACTCTCTGCACCATAATCATAACAGCAGGCTGTATTGATTATGATGCTTTAATAATAATAATACTTTAAGGAACATATTTGTTTGAGCCAAACATCATACACGTACGTATATTTAAATTGTTTATATGGTTTACGTTTATTTAAAAAATGGTTGTTGTGAATGTTCTATTTATAATGGTTTTATTTAATTAACAAGTTTTCTATTGTTTACAAAAAATAAATATTATCAATATGTTTCTGTTTTGGCACTTTAATGGTAATTAAAATATTTAATTTGTTTTAACAAAAAATAGTTTGCATCTTCATTTTATTTATGTCCATAAAAAGGCCCACCGAAATCCTCAGCCCCAGGCCCATGATGCTCTTAATCTGGCCCTGGTCACACCCCAGGCAGCGTCAGGTTAGTGCCAGTAACGCTAACACCCACGCGTGAAGCATGCACCCCCCTTAGTGGTATAGTATCAGATCAATATCGTCCCCAGCAGTTTAGGGTTCCCAAAAACGCAGTGTTAGCGGGATCAGCCCAGATACCTGCTAGCACCTGCGTTTTGCCCCTCCGTCCAGCCCAGGCCACCCAAGTGCAGTATCGATCGATCACTGTCACTTACAAAACACAACACACATAACTGCAGCGTTCGCAGAGACAGGCCTGATCCCTGCGACTCCAGTGCTGTAGGAGGTGATTTCACCACCACAGTTAAAAAAAAAAAGCAAATATGCCGAAGCATTGGGGCAGCAGGGGCGGAGGAGTGATTTTGCTCCTAATGCCGCGTACATACGGTCGAAATTCCGACGGAGGCTTGCCCGTGGAAAAGTCCGACCATGTGTGTGCGGCATAACTTTTTTGTGGGAGGATGCCCCCATGCTTCGGCATATATAAATGGTGCATGTATGCCTATCATTAGAAGTGGCTGAATGAAGGGCGGTATTCTAATGGTGGGCATACCCACCGATCAATCTCTTTTTTCGTTCAGCCAACTGGCTGCATGAAAAAAAAAGATTACAATACATGTCCAACAAGGACCAGCAACGTACTGGTATGTTGCTGGACTTTAAATGGTTATACCAGAATGATGCCTGCGGGTTTAGGTATCATCTTGGTATCATTCTTTTCAGCCAGCGGCCGGCTTTCATGTAAAAGCAATCCTAGTGGCTAATTAGCCTCTGGACTGCTTTTACAAGCAGTGGGAGGGAATGTCCCCCCCCCCCGGATATAAAAAGCGCCATTGGGAAATTGGGAAAGCATTTTATCACACCGATCTTGGTGTGGTCAGATGCTTTGAGGGCAGAGGAAAGATCTAGGGTCTAGAAGACCCCAGTTTTTTCAAAAAAGAGTACCTGTCACTACCTATTGCTATCATAGGGGATATTTACATTCCCTGAGATAACAATAAAAATGATAAAAAATAAATAAATATGGAAGGAACATTTTAAAAATAAAATAAAAAAGCAAAATTAATAAAAAAAAAAAAAAAAAAAAAAGCACCCCTGTCCTGCCCTGCTCTTGCCCAATGGCGAACGCAAGCGTCGGTCTGGCATCATATGTAAACAGCAATTGCACCATGCATGTGAGGTATCACCGTGAAGGTCAGATCGAGGGCAGTAATTTTAGCAGTAGACCTCCTCTGTAAATCTAACGGGGTAACCTGTAAAAGCTTTTAAAGGCTTTTAAAAATGTATGTAGTTTGTCGCCAATGCGATGTTTGTGCGAAATTTTAAAGCATGTCGTGTTTGGTATCTATGTACTCGGCCTAAGATCATCTTTTTTATTTCATCAAACATTTGGGCAATATAGTGTGTTTTAGTGCATTAAAATTAAAAAAAGTGTATTTTTTCCGCAAAAAATGCGTTTGAAAAATCGCTGCGCAAATACTGTGTAGAAAAAAAAATGCAACACCCACCATTTTATTCTGTAGGGCCTTTGCTTTAAAAATATATATAATGTTTGGGGGTTCAACATAATTTTCTTGCAAAAAAAAAAAATGTTTTCATGTAAACAAAAAGTGTCAAAAAGGGCTTTGTCTTCAAGTGGTTAGAAGAGTGGATGTAAGCTTCCTAATGTTGTGTATAAAATGCCAGAACAGTTCAAAACCCCCCCAAATGACCCCATTTTGGAAAGTAGACACCCCAAGCTATATACTGAGAGGCATGTCGAGTCCATGGAATATTTTATATGTTGACACAAGTTGCGGAAAAAAGACAATTTATTTTTATTTTTTTATTTTTTTTGCACAAAGTTGTCACTAAATGATATATATTGCTCAAACATGCCATGGGCATATGTGGAATTACACCCCAAAATTCATTCTGCTGCTTCTCCTGAGTACGGGGATACCACATGTGTGAGACTTTTTGGGAGCCTAGCCGCGTACGGGACCCCAAAAACCAATCACCGCCTTCAGGCTTTCTAAGGGTGTAAATTTTTTATTTCACTTCTCACTGCCTATCACAGTTTCGGAGGCCATGGAATGCCCAGATGGCACAAAACCCCCCCAAATGACCCCATTTTGGAAAGTAGACACCCCAAGCTATTTGCTGAGAGGTATTGTGAGTATTTTGCAGATCTCGCTTTGTGTCACAAAGTTTTGAAAATTGAAAAAAAAAAAAATAATAATAATTTTCTTTCTTCATTTTCAAAAACAAATGAGAGCTGTAAAATACTCACCATGCCTCTCAGCAAATAGCTTGGGGTGTCTACTTTCCAAAATGGGGTCATTTGGGGGGGTTTTGTGCTATTTTGGCATTTTATGGCCTTCGAAACTGTGATAGGTAGTGAGGAGTGAAATCAAAAATTTGCGCCCTTAGAAATCCTGAAGGCGGTGCTTGGATTTCGGGGTCCCGTACGCGGCTAGGCTCCTAAAAAGTCCCACACATGTGGTATCCCCGTACTCAGGAGAAGCAGCAGAATGTATTTTGGGGTGCAATTCCACATATAACCATGGCATGTGTGAGCAATATATCATTTAGTGACAACTTTTTGTAATTTGTAATTTTTTTATTTTTTTTTGTCATTATTCAATCACTTGAGACAAAAAAAAAAACATTCAATGGGCTCAACATGCCTCTCAGCAATTTCCTTGGGATGTCTACTTTCCAAAATGGGGTCATTTGGGGGGGTTTTGTACTGCCCTGCCATTTTAGCACCTCAAGAAATGAGATAGGCAGTCATGAACTAAAAGCTGTGTAAATTCCAGAAAATGTACCCTAGTTTGTAGACGCTATAACTTTTGCGCAAACCAATAAATATACGCTTATTGACATCTTTTTTACTAAAGACATGTGGCTGAATACATTTTGGCCTAAATGTATGACTAAAATTGAGTTTATTTGATTTTTCTTATAACAAAAAGTAGAAAATATCATTTTTTTTCCAAATTTTCGGTCTATTTCCGTTTATATCGCAAAAAATAAAAATCGCAGAGGCAATCAAATACCATTAAAAGAAAGCTCTATTTGTGGGAAGAAAAGGACGCAAATTTAGTTTGGGTACAACATTGCATGTCCGCACAATTTACAGTTAAAGCAGCGCAGTGCAAAATTCTGAAATCACCTCTGGTCCTTTAGCTACAAAATGGTCCGGGGCTTAAGTGGTTAAGGACCGGAAGGATTTGCCCCCTTAATGACCAGCCCATTTTTTGCGATACGGCACTGCGTCGCTTTAACTGACAATTGCGCAATGTTGTACCCAAATAAAATTGGCGTCCTTTTTTTCCCACAAATAGAGCTTTTTTTTGGTGGTATTTGATCATCGCTGCGGTTTTATTGTTTGCGCTATAAACAAAGAAAAGTGTAAATTTTCAAAAGAAACTAATAATTTTTACTTTTTGCTATAATACATATCCAAAATAAAAACATTTTTTTTTCATCAGTTTAGGCCGATATGTATTCTTCTACATATTTTTGGTAAAATCGTAATAAGCATATATTGATTGCTTTGCGCAAAAGTTATATCGTCTACAAAATAGGGGATAGATTTATGGCATTTTTATTATAAATTTTTATTTTACTAGTAATGGCGGCGATAATCGTTTTTTTTTAGCGGGACTGCGACATTGTGGCAGACAGATCAGATACTTTTGACACTTTTTTGGGACCAGTGACATTTATACAGAGATCAGAGATAAAAAATAGCCACTGATTACTGTATTAATGTGACTGGCAGGGAATGGGGTTAACATTAGGGGGCGATCAAGGGGTTTAAATGTGTTCCCTGGGAGGTGTTTCTAACTGTGGGGGGATGGGCTGCCTGGGAGTAGAGAGAGATTGCTGTTCCTGATCACTAGGAACAGTAGATCTCTCTCTCCTCCCCTGTCAGAACAGGGATCTGTCTGTTTACATTGACAGATCCCCATTCTGTCTCTCTGTGGAGCAATCGCGAGTGGCCGCCGGCCACGCTCATCAGCTCCAGGGTTGCGGCGCGGGCCTCCTATTCTATTTAAAGCGGCCGACGTACAACTGCGGCGTCTGGTCCTTAAGCGCTCAAGCTCTACCTTATTGTATATGCACGCTACAAGGATAGCAATAGGGAAATGAGCTCACTACTGTATATAAATACTCCAGATCTGTACCACTTAACCTGATATACAGTATACGTTAGATGTGTGTCAATGAAACCGTGAAGTTAAAAACTGAATCTTCACGACTCACGACTGGAGAAACGTGGAAAAAGCCAATGTAGAGATGAAGTGCCGGACAGTTTTTTGAGTTACAGTGATGTGAAAAAGTATTTGCCCCTTTCCTAATCTTTTTTAAATATTTTTTACAACTTTTGACTTGATATACAAGCGATGTCTTGATATAAGAGTAGCGTCATGTCACAGCTGAGTATAAAAGAGAAGAGAGGTGCCTCTAAAGCCCTGTACACACGATCGGATTTCCTATGGATTCTAATCCGATGGATTTTTCCATCGGAAATCCGATGAAGCTGTCTTCCATCAGTCTTGCCTACACACCATCAGTCAAAAATCCGACCGTCCCAAACGCTGTGACGTAAAACACTCCGACAAGCCGATAAAAATGAAGTTCAATGCTTCTGAGCATGCGTCGACTTGATTCTGAGCATGCGTGGGTTTTTTGTCCGATGGAGTTCCACACAGACGATCGGAATTTGCTATCGTTTTTTTTCCCCATCGGATAAATTTAAAACATGTTCTATTTTTTCTCACCGATGGAAAAAAGACCGATGGGGCCCACACACGATCGGTTTGTTCGATGAAAAAAGTCCATCGGACTGTTTTCATTGGTAAAACCGATCGTGTGTACAGGACATAAGTGTAGCAATATGGTTACATTTAATGAAGGCACAACATTTAGCAACATATTTCTACACTTAGAGGCGCCTTTCTTCTCTTTTATACTCTGTAGCTCCTGCTGGATTTTTCTTCTAATCCCCTTGTGGAGGCTTCCATTTGTGGATGGACATTTTATGGTTACACAACTTGTCACATTACTATAATCTTTTTATATGGACTATAAACTGAAGGACCTATGAATGAATGGTTGTGGAACGAATCATCTGAGTTTCCATTATTTCTTATGGGGAAATTTGCTTTGATATACAAGTGCTTTGGATTACAAGCACGTTTCTGGAACGAATTATGCTCGCAATCCAAGGTTTTACCGTGATTTGTCATATGATTTGCTTAGTGCCATCACATTCCCTTGTAGTTTTCTGGGTGTTAAAAAAACCTGTGCCAATATACTGTATTAGTCGCCAGCCACCATTATATGATATATTTTGATCTATGTATTGTTTCCTGGCAGGTGATGAGAGGGCAGACAGAAATGGAGCTCAGAATGTTTCAGCAGAATGAATTTGTATATTACAAGATGAGAGAAGCAGCTTTGTCCAGCAAACCCATGTGTGTCATGCAGGAGCCTTGCAAGGAGAACGAGACCACCATGTTCCATAAAAAGCCCTAGAGAGAACTTAAGAGTGGGCCGCCAGTCATGTGACCTTCCTGGACTAGCAGACACGCAGCGGGAGGACCTGACCAATGTGCATCAACTACAGGGACCCCCCCCCTCTTCTGACATCACAGATAACTAGATCTGCTTCATGATGTAAACTTGCTGAGCAGTTGGCTTTTGGTGTTCCCTGCCCCTGTGCTTTATTTAATTTTATGCAAATGTATGTAAATTGAAAATTCATATTTTACAACAGATAATAAAGACTGTTTAGGAAACAACAGTATGCGCAACGGCTGGTTTGTAGTCCACTGACCTCATTTGCAAGGGTGGATATGAAAATGAAAGTTGAAGATGAAAATGGGTTCTGTGATTGGAGCCAAACTATAAAAAGTTACTGCTGAACACGGCCTTCTAGGAAAATGCAACTGGATTCTCATTTTTCTGGAAATGACATCTCTCTTCTTTAATTCCTTACCTTTCAAAACTGTCTGCTCCTGCCTTTTTTGCCATCTAGCAGTCAAGAAGGCTCCAGTCTTTGGGCCCATTCAGCTCGGAAAACGCTCATCTCAAAAGTTCCAAAACACCCAACAAGCAAAATCCCATTCATTTGAAAGGCCCCTGTTCACATCTGAGCGTTCTGTTGCCTGAAGCAAAACAGAAGCTCAAAAAAGTACATGAGCTTCTTTTAAGGCTCCGTTCACATCTCTGCGTTCCTAATTGCCGGTGGAATCGCTGCGATTTGCAACAGCGGCAGATAGCGAGACGCCAGTACATTCCTGGTGCGTTGCCAGTTGATTTTAATAGCACCCCAAACGCGGCACGGTTTTCCCGTGATTCGTTGGGCGAAGATCGCGGTAAAAATTAACAGAATCGCGGGACGCCCGTCGCCCAAAAGAATACAAGAGCTTCCTTTGAGCGACGGGCGTCCCGCGACTCTATTTAGGCATTTTTACCGCCATTGTCACCCCCATACGTGGAGATGTGAACAGAGCCTTATGCAGATTACAGGCGTTTTTCTGCTTTTCACATTGGTGACCTTTTGACCTGTGCAAAATCGCGACAAAAATCGCGGCAAAATTGCGTGACTTTTCGCCTGATAACGATACGCTCAGGTGTGAATGCAGCCTTAGGGAGAGATTCAGGAAACAAGCCCCACTCACTCATTACCTTCAGTTACTTACTCTGTAAATTAGGATTGCACCGATACCGGTATTGGTGCAGATACTAAGCATTTTCACGAGTATCAGTACTCGTGCAAATACTCCGATACCTGAAACCGATACTTTCAGGCTCGGTTCGTTTAGATGTCAGTGAGATTTCCCCACTGACAGCTAAAATGTAAAATGAAAAGGTCAGCAATTATTGGTTGTTAAGGAGCGGGGCTGCTGCATTGAGCCGTCAGTGGGGTTCCCCCGCTAACAGCTAAAGCAATTGAAGCTGTAAAAAAAAAAGAAAAAAAAAAGCAGTCTTTATCAACAACATTGCTTAGCCACTGAAACCGAATGATAAAAAGAAACATTGTTTCTTTTTGTATCTTTCTGTTTATACATCTACAGATCAAGAGGATGAACTACGATCTGCAGATGCAATCAGTTTAACCACTTAACGACCGCTCACTGTATCTATACGTCGGCAGAATGGCACGGACAGGCACAATCTCCTACCTGTATGTGCCTGCCTTCGTATGGGTGGGGGGTACGATCGGACCCCCCTCCGGTACAGTGAGCGGCCGGGATCGCTTCGGGAGCGATCCGTGATGAGGGGGCTGCCATTCGATTCTGGCCACCCCCTCGCGATCGCTCCCGGCGAATGAAAAGCTTCCTCTGCCTGTGTAGTGTTTACAGAGGCAGGAGGAAGTGATGTCATCTCTCATGCGGCGCTCACATATACCGAGCGCCGCATGAGAGAAGACATCAGGTTAGTGCACTAAACAGCACACTGACCCCAGGACACATAGGCACACGATCGCCCCCCCCAGGCCCCCCCAGATCAGCCCCCAGTCACAGTGTCACTGATTGCAGTGACCATTTATTTACTGATCACTGCAATCAGTGACATTTGTGACTGTAAAAGAGTGTTTTAGGTCCAGTGTAGCCCCCTAACCCCCCCTAATAAAGGTTTAACCCGTTGATCGCCCCCCAGGTAACCCTTTCACCGTTGTCACTAAGCGATCGTTTTTCTGATCGCTATCTTAGTGTCTGTGATCCCGATAGGTAGCCAGTTATTTTTTTTAGGTTCGCCGCAGGTTTTTATAGCGTCAGGTACCCCCATATATTACCTAATAAAGGTTTAACCCCTTGATCGCCCCCCCCAGCTAACCCTTTCACCCCCTTTTGCCAGTGTCACTAAGCGATCGTTTTTCTGATCGCTGTCTTAGTGTCGGTGATGCCGATAGGTAGCCAGTTATTTTTTTTAGGTTCGCCGCAGGTTTTTATAGCGTCAGGTACCCCCATATATTACCTAATAAAGTTTTAACCCCTTGATCGCCCCCCCAGCTAACCCTTTCACCCCCTTTTGCCAGTGTCACTAAGCGATCGTTTTTCTGATCGCTGTCTTAGTGTCGGTGATGCCGATAGGTAGTCAGTTATTTTTTTTAGGTTCGCCGCAGGTTTTTATAGCATCAGGTACCCCCATATATTATCTAATAAAGGTTTTAACCCCCTAATTGCCCCTAGTTAACCCTTTCACCAGTGATCACCGTATAAGTGTTACTGGTGACACTGGTTAGCCAGTTAGTTATTTTGTTATTTAGGTTCCCCGTCAGGTTTTTATATAGCGTCAGGTACCCCCATATATTACCTAATAAAGGTTTAACCCCCTGATTGCCCCTAGTTAACCTTTTCACCAGTGATCACCATATAAGTGTTACGGGTGACGCTGGTTAGTTAGTTTGCTTTTTATAGTGTCAGGGCACCCGCCGTATATAACCCAATAAAGGTTTAACCCCCTGATCGCCCGGCGGGTGATATCAATTAGGTTTTATTGTCAGAGAGGGTCTGCGTCGCCCCAGGCAGCGTCAGGTTAGTGCCAGGAACGCTAACACCCACGCGTGAAGCATACACCTCCCTTAGTGGTATAGTATCTGAACAGATCAATATCTGATCTGATCAGATCTTTACTAGCGTCCCCAGCAGTTTAGGGTTCCCAAAAACGCAGTGTTAGCGGGATCAGCCCAGATACCTGCTAGCACCTGCGTTTTGCCCCTCCGTCCAGCCCAGGCCACCCAAGTGCAGTATCGATCGATCACTGTCACTTACAAAACACAACACACATAACTGCAGCGTTCGCAGAGACAGGCCTGATCCCTGCGACTCCAGTGCTGTAGGAGGTGATTTCGCCACCATAGTTAAAAAAAAAAGAGCATATATGCCGAAGCATGGGGGCAGCAGGGGCGGAGGAGCGATTTTGCTCCTAATGCCGCGTACATACGGTCAAAATTCCGACGGAGGCTTGCCCGTGGAAAAGTCCGACCATGTGTGTGCGGCATAACTTTTGCGGGAGGATGCCCACATGCTTCGGCATATATAAATGGTGCATGTATGCCCATCATTAGAAGTGGCTGAATGAAGGGGGGTATTCTATTGGTGGGCATACCCACCGATCAATCTCTTTTTTTCGTTCAGCCAACAGGCTGCATGAAAAAAAAGATTACAATACATGTCCATCAAGGACCAGCAACGTACTGGTATGTTGCTGGACTTTGGTTATACCAGATTGATGCCTGCGGGTTTAGGTATCATTTTGGTATCATTCTTTTCAGCCAGCGGCCGACTTTCATGTAAAAGCAATCCTAGCGGCTAATTAGCCTCTGGACTGCTTTTACAAGCAGTGGGAGGGAATGTCCCCCTCCCCCGGATATAAAAAGCGCCATTGGGAAATTGGGACCCCATTTTTTTTAAAAAAGAGTACCTGTCACTACCTTTTGCTATCATAGGGGATATTTACCGTATTTTCCGGTGTATAAGACGACTTTTTAACCCCTAAAAATCCTCTCGAGAGTCGGGGGTCGTCTTATACGCCGGTACCTGACCTTACCTTATAATCTCAGACCACGGCCGTCCATTTTCAAAAGCCGCGCCTCCTCCTCATGCTGTTCCGTGATAGGCGGAACACTCAGCTTCCCAGCAGAGCCTCTGTTTAGTGTTCTGCCTATCACGGATGTCCTCTCATCCTCGGCCTCGGATGAGAGGGCATCTGTGATAGGCGGAACACTGAACACAGTGTCTGCTGGGAAGCTGAGTGTTCCGCCTATCATGGAACAGCATGAGGAGGAGGCGCGGCTTTTGAAAAATGGACGGCTGCGGTCTGACTGGAGATTCTACATCAGGGATAAGGTAAGTGATCATCGAGGGGGCACAGTGAGGCATGCGGGGGGAACAGTGAGGCATGCGGGGGGAACAGTGAGGCATGCGGGGGGAACAGTGAGGTATGCGGGGGGAACAGTGAGGTATGCAATAGAACAGTGAGGCATGCGGGGGGAACAGTGAGGTATGGTGAGGTATGGCTAGTCAGAAGGGGGTCGTCTTATACGGCGAGTATATCCCAAAACCCAAATTTTATCTGGAAAATTAGGGGGTCGTCTTATACGCCCAGACGCCTTATATGCCGGAAAATACGGTACATTCCCTGAGATAACAATAAAAATGATTAAAAAAAATAAAAAATATGGAAAGAACAGTTTAAAAATAAAATAAAAAAGCAAAATTAATAATAAAAAATAAAAAAAAAGCACCCCTGTCCCGCCCTGCTCTTGCACAATGGCGAACGCAAGCGTCGGTCTGGCGTCATATGTAAACAGCAATTGCACCATGCATGTGAGGTATCACCGCGAAGGTCAGATCGAGGGCAGTAATTTTAGCAGTAGACCTCCTCTGTAAATCTAACGTGGTACCCTGTAAAGGCTTTTAAAGGCTTTTAAAAATGTATGTAGTTTGTCGCCACTGCGCGTTTGTGCGAAATTTTAAAGCATGTCGTGTTTGGTATCTATGTACTCGGCCTAAGATCATCTTTTTTATTTCATCAAACATTTGGGCAATATAGTGTGTTTTAGTGCATTAAAATTAAAAAAAGTGTATTTTTTCCCCAAAAAATGCGTTTGAAAAATCGCTGTGCAAATACTGTGTGGAAAAAAAAAAATGCAACACCCACCATTTTAATCTGTAGGGCCTTTGCTTAAAAAAAAAATATATAATGTTTGGGGGTTCAACATAATTTTCTTGCAAAAAAAATAAAATATGTTTTCATGTAAACAAAAAGTGTCAGAAAGGGCTTTGTCTTCAAGTGGTTAGAAGAGTGGATGTAAGCTTCCTAATGTTGTGTATAAAATGCCAGGACAGTTCAAAGCCCCCCCCAAATGACCCCATTTTGGAAAGCAGACATCCCAATCTATATACTGAGAGGCATGTCGAGTCCATGGAATATTTTATATGTTGCGGAAAAAAGACAATTTATTTTTTATTTATTTTTTGCATAAAGTTGTCACTAAATGATATATTGCTCAAACATGCCATGGGCATATGTGGAATTACACCCCAAAATACATTCTGTTGCTTCTCCTGAGTACGGGGATACCACATGTGTGAGACTTTTTGGGAGCCTAGCCATGTACGGGACCCCAAAAACCAAGCACCGCCTTCAGGCTTTCTAAGGGTGTAAATTTTTGATTTCACTCCTCACTGCCTATCACAGTTTCGGAGGCCATGGAATGCCCAGATGTCACAAACCCCCCCAAATGACCCCATTTTGGAAAGTAGACACCCCAAGCTATTTGCTGAGAGGTATGGTGAGTATTTTGCAGATCTCGCTTTTTGTCACAAAGTTTTGAAAATTGAAAAAAAAAAAATGTATTTCTTAATTTTCAAAAACAAATGAGAGCTGTAAAATACTCACCATGCCTCTCAGCAAATAGCTTGGGGTGTCTACTTTCTAAAATGGGGTCATTTGGGGGGGTTTTGTGCTATTTCGGCATTTTATGGCCTTCGAAACTGTGATAGGTAGTGAGGAGTGAAATCAAAAATTTGCGCCCTTAGAAATCCTGAAGGCGGTGCTTGGTTTTCAGGGGCCCGTACGCGGCTAGGCTCCCAAAAAGTCCCACACATGTGGTATCCCCGTACTCAGGAGAAGCAGCAGAATGTATTTTGGGGTGCAATTCCACATATAACCATGGCATGTGTGAGCAATATATCATTTAGTGACAACTTTTTGTAATTTTTATTTTTTTTTGTCATTATTCAATCACTTGGGACAAAAAAAAAAAATATTCAATGGGCTCAACATGCCTCTCAGCAATTTCCTTGGGGTGTCTACTTTCCAAAATGGGGTCATTTGGGGGGGGGGGTTTGTACTGCCCTGCCATTTTAGCACCTCAAGAAATGAGATAGGCAGTCATAAATTTAAAGCTGTGTAAATTCCAGAAAATGTACCCTAGTTTGTAGACACTATAACTTTTGCGCAAACCAATAAATATACGCTTATTGACTTTTTTTTTACTAAAGACATGTGGCTGAATACATTTTGGCCTAAATGTATGACTACAATTGAGTTTATTCGATTTTTCTTATAACAAAAATTAGAAAATATCATTTTTTTTCAAAATTTTCAGTCTTTTTCCGTTTATATCGCAAAAAAAAAAAAATTGCAGAGGGAATCAAATACCATTAAAAGAAAGCTCTATTTGTGGGAAGAAAAGGACACAAATTTTGTTTGGGTACAACATTGCATGTCCGCACAATTTCCAGTTAAAGCAGCGCAGTGCAAAATTGTGAAAACACCTCTGGTCATTAAGCTGCGTAATGGTTCGGGGCTTAAGTGGTTAAAACAACCTGTCAAGTAAATACATTTTTTTCCCCAAAAGTGGATCTTCCGCTTTAGGCACTCCTCGCCCCCTTGCATGCCACATTTGGCATGTCATTTTTTTTGGGGGGGGAGCGGATATCTAGTTTTATGTAAAGAAAAAACTACTGCGCAAGTCAAATGAAATGTAAAATAAAATAAAATATCACCACCAGTGACAAATAGTGGCCGCTGCTGCGACTGAAAATGTGGATATACACAAATAAGAACAATGTAAGAAAATAACAGTTGCGCTGCGTGGTGCTGGCACACTAATACCAATAAGGCGTGAGACCTTATGGATGTGACATGATTACAATACACCATATACAAAAATATGTAATAATAAATAAAAATAAACCAAAATGAACCAAGATGACTATGTGACATATGACCATATCAATTAATCATTCCAATGATCAAAATTGAAAATAATTAATTAACATGCAGTTCTTCTTAAGAATGTCCAAGAAAAAGCTGAGAAATGACATATCTCATAATAGAAAAGGTTCCAAGATGACGTTGATGTAAAAGTTCTACCAGGCAAGTGAATATTGGTGACTTCACACTTAAACACCCAAGAAGAAAGTGTAGTACTGGAAAAGACAAAGATCCTCCACCTCCAATATCAAATCTCCTTACCAGCTCTTATGGATCCCTGGTAAAAGAGATCGTAAACACCTGCGGCTGTTTCCCCCGCCAAGGGTCTTTCAGTAGTATAACAGCATAGAATATCTTCCTCCACACTAAGGGCTCCTCAGTATAATCTCCGGATACATGATTCCAAAAAAGATATAAAGGCCACCATAGTGAAGTACTTAATAACAGTTTAATCAAAAAATGAAAATACACTTACAAGAAAGTAGTGATGTAAAAGCATGTAAAATCATTCGTAAGCCGGCCGGCTTAAACTATCCGCCCGTCCTTCCAGGATAGCGTTGTTTGTTTGTTGGTGACGTCAGCACGCCGCTACTCCCTACGCTGTTTCGTCAGAGATGACGTCTTCCAGGGGCACGAGCGGCGTGCTGACTCACCGCTTTTTATCATACATGATGCGCTAGACACGCCCGGCTCTGACCTCCGGGAGGCTCCTGCACCAATCCGCCATATTTGATAGGGGAATTCTTGCCCATACCCAGCGATGATCACTGAAGCCCTATGATGAGCAAGAGCAGCCAAACGCAAGTGTTGGCAATAAAATATTTGAAAAAATATATGTTTAAAAACCTTTCAACCACTATTGCACAAATGAAAAAATGCAAATTGCGGTGAAAGTGAAAATGGTGTCAATAAAAATTGAATTAAAATAACCTTAATGTACAGATGTGGATATGAGAAAAGGACATCTTAGAAAGGGGATTAATGCCCATAGCATGTCAGCATCCCAATATTTAAACCATCACAATTATGCAAGGGGCATACACTGTATAAAATGCTGATTGCGGGCTGACAGATAACACATCCAGCGGAACAAAATCCGACACCAAATGTCTGCTGCATAATTTTACCCCAATCTGATGTATGCATATCATACCGATCGCCCCTCTGATCAGAAATACAAACGATACAAAAATGCAACTCCAGATGTAAGGTAAAAGTGAAGGCACATTCAAACAGTCACATCCTGTTGTTATCCTATTAAAACAGGACAACACAAAAGGGGGGCCGTCTGAGAAAACAGTACCTCACATTATACAAGGGTATATAAAGGGAACATACAAAAATGATTCCAAATGATCCCTAAAGAAGATACCCATCATCTTGAAAGAGATATTGATATTATGAATGTAAAAAACTGATAAGTAACTAGATCAAAAATCTAGGTAGAAGTAATAGAAGTTAACCCAGAAGTCAGAGCCGGTTCACATACTTTCACATAACATCACTGGACAGATATTATAAAACATCCAATCACCCATTGTCAATGAATGCATTGACATCTGTCTCAATATTCAAGCCATGGGGGCTATAGCAACGGACCTAGTTTTGACAGGTACCCAGCTTTCAGCTTCACTGTCACTGCCTAGGCGACTCCTCCTCTCCCCCTTCCTCCCTGCAATCTTCTTGGACACGTTACAGGTCCCAGAAGATTGCCCGGCCACTGAGAAGGCACAGCGCGACTCGCACATGCCCAGTGCTAACCTGGCTGTGAAGCCACAAGCTATCACAGCCGGGTGCCCACACTTGCAATGCCGGCGCCGCGGAGAGGAGAGGGAGAGGAGCGAGGCTTCGGACGGCCGCATCGCTGGACCATGGGACAGGTGAGAGTGTGCTTAATAAAAGTCAACAGATACACTTTTTGTAGCTGCAGACCTTTAGGCTGGGTTCACACTTGAGAACGCAGCGGCTCACAGCAGAAGTCCGGTGCGTCTCCTATCACTGTTTCATGTCCGATTTCAGCCCGAATTTTGGACCAAAAGACACACAGGACTCCTGTGCAATTCACACCAGAGCCGCTCCGGAGATGTGTAAATCGGCTCCATAGAGAGCCGGTCACAATCTCTTGCTATGCAAATTGGATGCGGAAAACCACATCCAAATCGCAATAGTGAGGACCCAGCCTCAATAAACTTAAAAACGAGTGGAACACCGCTTTATTAATTCAAATTTTTTTTTTGTTTGCTTTGTTCATTAATATTTTTATACCTTTCACATAAAAAAAAGTGCAACATAATAAAAATAAAAATATAATATATATATATATCTTCACAAAAAGCAAAGCAGCTTAACTCCAGCATTTGATAAACAAAATAACTGTAACCATAACTCTGGTACAACAAACAAATGTCTGGCTCACCGCCTGCATAAGCTTGTCCCATAACAGGGTTTCACCACCTCAGTACCAAGGACTTTCACCCCCCTACCTGCCCAGGCCAATTTTCAGCTTTAAGCACTGTCACACTTTGAATGACGATTGCACGGTCATGCAACACTTTACCCAAATGAAATGTTTATCATTTTGTTCACACAAATAGACTTTTCTTTTGGTAGTATTTATTCACCTCTGGGTTTTTTCTTTTTTGCTAAATAAACAAAAAAGTCAGAAAATTTCTAAAAATAAGACAAAAAAACTTTGCAAATAAATAATCTTTTTTCATAAATTTAGGCCAAAATTTATACTGCTACAATTCTTTGGTGAAAATAACCCAAACCAGTGTTTATTATGTAGTCTGTAGGAAAGTTTTAGAGTCCACAAACTATGGTATATATATCTGAAAATTGATCAATCCTGATGTACTGATGGGCTATTTCATTTCTTGAGGCCCTGAAAATAGCAGGACAGTACAAATATCCTCCAAATGACTCCTTTTTGGGTCCAAGGTATTTAGCAAGGTGAGTTTTTGGAATTAATAATAGTTTTTTCACATTTTCTTTTTTTTATCACCAGTGCAGTACAGCGTCAGCATATACAGTAAGGGAAAAAAATATTTTACCCCCCTGCTGATTTTGTACATTTGCCCACTGACAATGAAATGATCAGTCTATAATTTTACAGTGAGAGACAGAATAACAACAAAACTATCGATAAAAACGCATTTCAAAAAAGTTATAAATTGATTTGCATTTTAGTGAGTGAAATAAGTATTTGACCCCTTCGCAAAACATGACTTAAGCCCTGTACACACGATCGGATATCCTATGGATTCTAATCCGATGTTTTTTTCCATCGGAAATCAGATGAAACTGTCTTTCATCAGTCTTGCCCACACACCATCAGTCAAAAAACCGACCGTTTCAAACGCGGTGATGTAAAACACTCCGATGAGCCGAGAAAAATGAAGTTCAATGCTTCTGAGCATGCGTTGACTTGATTCTGAGCATGCATGGGTTTTTAATCCGATGGAGTTCCCCACAGACGATAGTAATTTGCTATCGGTTTTTTAACCATCGTATAAATTTAAAACATGTTCTATTTTTAAACACCGATGGAAAAAAGACCGATGGGGCCCATACACGATCGGTTTGTCCGATGAAAACAGTCCATCGGACTGTTTTCATTGGTAAAACCGATTGTGTGTACACGGCTTTAGTACTCAGTGGCAAAACCCTTGTTGGCAACACAGAGGTCAGACATTTTTTGTAGTTGGCCACCAGGCTTGCACACATCTCAAGAGGGATTTTGTCCCACTCCTCTTTGCTGATCTTCTCCAAGTCATTAAGGTTTGAAGGCCGACGTTTGGCAACTCGAACCTTCAGCTCCATCCACATATTTTCTATGGGATTAAGGTCTGGAGACTAGCTAGGCCACTCCAGGACCTTAATGCACTTCTTCTTGAGCCACTCTTTTGTTTCCTTGGCCGTGTGCTGTGGGTCATTGTCATGCTGGAATACCCATCCACGACCCATTTTTAATGCCCTGGCTTAGGGAAGGAGGTTCTCACCCAAGATTTGACAGTACACGCCCCTGTCCATCATCCTTTTGATGCGGTGAAGTTGTCCTGTCCTCTTAGCAGAAAGGCACCCCCAAAGCATAATGTTTCCACCTCCATGTATGACGGTGGGGATGGTGTTCTTGGGGTCATAGGCAGCATTCCTCCTCCTCCTCCAAATATGGCAAGTTGCATTGATGCCAAAGAGCTTGATTTTGGTCTCATCTGACCACAACTCTTTCCCCCAGTTCTCCTCTAAATCATTCAGATGTTCATTGGCAAACTTCTGACGGGCTGTACATGTAATTCAAAAAGGTATATAAATAGGAAGGCCAGTATGCTGGCCTGAAATTATGGGAGGAGTTCGAGGGGTACTTATTCAGACCATCCACGATGGTCAGTGTCGGCTCTAGTGCGCGGTATTCGTCGTCATCAGCCGACGCCATACGACTCGCAACGTCCGTGTAGTTGCTTTCGTACCTTCCAGCTTCACTCGCAGTTGATCGTATCCCCACTCGCTGTCGCAGGTAGGACCAGTCGTTACCATTCGTACGAATCGTAGCGCCGGTACACGTTTTTCTTTTACAAATCACACGGTTCATAACCCAGTGTTTTCCGTCTGCATCATATGTTTATCGACTAGTCCAGTTGTCTGTCGAACCCTGTTGCACGTTCGTTACCACCGTAACGGTTCGCCTAGACACTACGTCTCACAGAGCTGTTGTACGAATTACTCGCAGCTCGCAAACCTCTTACCTCAAGTCGCACATCCGATACCCAGTCGTCGGACTGGTATCTCACACTTCATTTCCTCATCCCTAGTCACTGATGATCCTACGATACTCTCCCTTCACCTTACTGATGCCCCACACCTCCTACTACACACACCATACACCGAACAGTCCGGTCCGGCCCTAGTCGCAACAATCGACACTACAGGTCGGACCCTCGGCAACCACAAGCCCCTTCAACTTCGAAACACCGAACAGCCGTCCGAGTTCAGCCGTATCTCCGGCGCTATGATTCGGACCCGGCAATTTAAACCCCCTCCTCTTGCACCCATTGTCAGCCCGAATACAGGCACAGCATCGGCTCAAAGATTCGGATCTCTGGCATCCACGATTGGTCCGAGCACAGTCGCACCACCGGCTCATCGGCTCGGATCTTCTAAAAACATCAAACTTCTACCCATCCGAAATCAGTCGTAGCATCGGCTCAAACTTTCGGACCTATGGCATTCCCAATCGATCCGAGTCCGGTCGCAGCATCGGCTCGTCCGACTCGGATCTTTAGCTACGAACCATTCTATCCGATCCGAACGCAGTCGTAGCATCGCCTTCGACATTCGGTTCTCTGGCATTTACTAACGATCCGAGCACAGTCGCACCACCGGCTTATCGGCTCGGTCCTCTGGCACAAACCTATCTATCCGATCTGAACCCAGTCGCAGCATCGGCTCAAGGTTCGGATCCCTCGCTAAACACGTCCGATCCAAGCATAGTCGCACCACCGGCTCGTACGGCTCGGATCCGCACCATCAAAAATTTTCGACCGATCCGAATCCAGTCGTAACGTCGGCTCCAAGATTCGGATCCTTTACTAACCCAGTCGTTTCCAAAAAAAAAAAAAAAAAGAAAAACGAAATGCAACTTTCTTCATGCATCACATACGCACCTGACTTTAATTACTTCATGTTCATCTCGCACGGTCATCCCTACATACTCACAATTCACAAACTTTCCTTCCGTCGCCTCTCAGCAAGGCTGCTTTTCCTCGCAATCGCTGCGAGCATTCCACAAGTGGTTCAAAAATCAGCCACTCATCATCTCCAGTAGCGACACGGCTACTCACCGTTTTCTCTATCACTTTCCCCACACAGGTCAGGTTACAGTTAAGCTTCACTTGGTCCACCCTGCTCCAGGTTCGAACACTATCCTTCCCAGGTAAAAAAAAAAAAAAAAAAAGGGGGGAATATGTCATTTGTTCACACATAGATACATGTCTCCGTGTCACCCTTGTCTCAGATTTCCGGTCGACCCACGTCTCGACCTCTACCAGACTCCAACTACCAGCGCACCAGACAGGTGCGTAGAATCGATGCAAGGCCCCTCCTTGCTTTCTTCTCGCACTCTTTCACGACATATGTTTCTTCACATACATCAATTCGACCGCTCATGAGGCGCTAGTGACTGCCACATACCTCTGCGCATTACACTCTGTTTTCGAAGAGCGATCCGAGATCCTTCACCACACAGACAAGGTCGCTTAACATCCACCTTGCTGGCAGTGCGAGGGTTAGCAGACCGGCCACACGTCAACCACTACAGATCGAAACATTCTTACTTAGCATACCAGACCTTTGTGGCCCGCCCCAGCACGCCCTGGGGGCTCTGGTTCATCAGTCTGTGCCAAGCACAGACGGCACTTGAGCTATCGGTTACCTAGCCAGTCACCTCCTGGCTTACCTCAGTTGCCGCGCATTCTTTTGAGTTTTCCAAATTTTCACTCAACCGCGCTCGTACGCAAACTAATCTGTCATCTACGCCTATCGCTCCTTGCCCTATCCTCACTGCTCTCCTTTTCATTCCCCGTTGCCTATACTTCTCTATCCCCTTCTATCTGGCATCTTATTCTATAACATATGCATTCCCCTTCTCCTAGCCGACAACATGTCGCAGGCCGACAGCGAGGACTTCGCCTCCGACCCACCATCACCCCTCGCGGATGGCTCTACGCAGCCCCTCAGGGCATGGACCATCCCCAGGCTTACGGCCGAACTTCGCCGTAAAGGCATCCCTTACCCTGCCACCGCCAGGAAAGCCGAGCTGTTTCGGCTCTTGTTCCCACCACCAGCGGCTGCCCCATCCGATCCACAAGCGTCTCTACAGTCCATATCCTCCGCCATCACCCAGCTCCACGACTTAGTGGCTTCGCTAGCCACATCACTCACCGACGTCCGGCTTAGAGTAGGGGTCCTGGAAACACGTCCAACCTCACCACCAGCAACCCTAGTCTCCACGGCTGTCGCAGTACCCACTCTCACAGGTACCCCGGGCAGTAGCACCACCGTCCTCCCTTCTCACCTTGTCCCAGCGGGCATCAGGAAGGACATCCTGGACGGCAAGGACGTGAACTTAGCGTCTCTGCTCATTTCAGTCCAGGACATGGCAGAGAATAAATCGTACTCCTGGGGGTACGTCTCTATTGTCCTGAAGGCCAAAGATCCCAGGCTCAACCGTTAGCTCTTGATCACTGAATTTGTATTTGCCTTCGGGATGTTCAGAGATGTGCTCTGCTCAGCCAACCCCGACAGGAGGGAGGAACTCGACCTGTACCTCCACGGGATAGTCGACCTAGGCCACAAATATGGTGGGTGCTCCTTTTATGACTATCATCGTTCCTTTTCTGCAAAAGCCGCAGCCAGGTTGTCCCAGTTCCAGCTCGTCACCGACTGGAGCACCATTGACACGGAACTGTTCTGCCGCCACTTCGCTGGCCTTCGCTCACCACTCTGCACCATCTGCCAATCTGCCGCCCACACGGCAAATTGGTGCTCCGAGTCGAGTGGCAGACGTCCCCCAAGCTTCCCTTCCACCTCCAATGCTCCCCATACAAACATGCAGTCATCCCAAGCCGACAGGCTAGGACGCCCGGTTCGAGCGTTGGGGGGGCACCCATATGTAACAACTTCAACTTTAAGGGTTGCTTTTACCCCAACTGCAGACTTCTACACATCTGCCTCCTGTGCCAGAAGGCCCATCCAAAAAGTGCCTGCAGCATCAAACAGCTGGGTCCGTCCTGACTAGGCCGCGTACACGTCGGGTGGCTCAGCTTCTACCTGTCCGCTCACCCGACCCCGTCCCTTACAGCCTTTCTAGTACAGGAGTTCACCACAGGATTCCATACCGGACTCATCGCCCTTCCCGACTCCACCTACGAATGCAGAAACTTGCTCTCGGCAGCCTCAGACGAGGAAGCTATCTCCACCCTTCTACAGGTCGAGTTGGAACGGGGGTACATGATTGGCCCCTTTTCTCAGTCACCCTTTACCACCTGGAGAGTCAGCCCTATTGGGCTTGTCAAGGGCAAATTCTCTAATAAATTACGCTTAATATACGACTTGTCCGCGCCTCATTCCTCCGTCATTCCTAGTTTAAACTCCCTCATACCATCTGAGGAGTTCTCCCTCAAATACTCCTCCGTTGATCTAGCCATCCAATCGATAATCAAAACAGGGGTTGGGGCTTGGCTATCTAAAGCTGACATCTCAGATGCCTTTAAGTTACTGCCCATCGAGCCGAACCTGTGGAGGTGGCCCGGGCTCAAATGGAAAGGTCTATATTATTTTGCAACAAAGCTGACCTTCGGCTCCAAAAGTAGTCCCTGGCTCTTCGACACCTTTGCACAAGCCCTTTCCTGGATTCTTTCACACCAGGCTCACTGTCAGAAGGTCATCCACTACTTAGATGACTTCCTCCTCATAGAGTCACCTAGCAGGCCTCCAGTAGACCTAGAAAGCCTTAGAGAGGTTTTTAAAAATCTCAATGTTCCCATAGCAGAAAAGAAAGTCGAAGGCCCAGCACAGCTTATCACTTTCCTGGGAGTCAATCTTGATACTCGCTCCATGCAGGCCAGCCTGCCCCTTGATAAACTGACCCGCATCAGAACAGTCGTCCACACCTTACCATCTCGCAAGTGTGCACCAAAGAAAAGCCTTAGAGAGGTTTTTAAAAATCTCAATGTTCCCATAGCAGAAAAGAAAGTCGAAGGCCCAGCACAGCTTATCACTTTCCTGGGAGTCAATCTTGATACTCGCTCCATGCAGGCCAGCCTGCCCCTTGATAAACTGACCCGTATCAGAACAGTCGTCCACACCTTACCATCTCGCAAGTGTGCACCAAGAGACAGCTGCAATCCCTGCTGGGCATGCTCAATTTTGCTATGAGGATCATCCCTCAAGGGCGTTCCTTCATCTCACGACTGTTAGTTTTTCTTTCCCAGGCACAAGATCCCGACCAAATCGTTAAACTAGACTCGGCCGCTGTAGCAGATCTGGACATGTGGGATCAGTTCCTCAAGAACTGGAATGGTAGATCCATGTTCATTCCCTCAGCGTCCCCGTCCTCTCCTCAAGTAGTCACCGACGCAGCTGCTTCCACAGGTTTCGCCGCTATTTTTGGCCATCATTGGTTCGCCGGGCCATGGCCGCCAGAAATACTCGCCATTCCCGGTTTCAGTCAGTCCTCTTCCCTCTTTGAAATCTACCCCATAGTCGCTGCAGCTAGAGTTTGGGGCAGCACCTGGGCCGGGCAGACCGTCACCTTCTTTACAGACAACCAGGCCACGGCCGCTATCATCAATAAAGGCAGGTCCAAATCATTGGCCATCATGTCCTTCCTGCACAGGCTGGTGCTGTTATCCCTTCAACACCAATTCAATGTCCTCTGTGTCCACATCCCCGGTCATAGCAATTCCTCAGCCGACGCACTGTCACGCTCTAATTATACCGCATTCTTTTCATAGGAGCCCGGAGCCGATCCGAACATGTCACACGTCCCACACTGGTCTCAACTGACCCTGGATTGAGCCAACACCTCCAGGGTGCTACCTCCCTGATCAACGCTTCCTTATCTCCCAACACGCTGAAAGCTTATCGCTCCGCCTGGAAGACCTACAACAGGTTCCTAGCCGCTAACCCCGGGGCGCTCTCAGGGAACCTCAGCCATATCCTGGCCTTCATTTCCCACTGCCACACCCAGCTCAAGCTGTCGTGTAATACTATCAGGTTGTACTTGGCCGGCATCCAGCACTTCATGTCCCTACAAGATCCGACCACGCCTTCCTTGTTCGCCACCCACGCGGTCAAGACCATATTACGCGGCATCCGAAGGCAGCAACCGCACACCGATACCAAGCGCCTACTGGTGACCAGCTCCATATTCCGAAACTTGTCCACAATCCTCACACGCGCTCCCTTCGGTGTACGGCCTAGTCTGGTCGTACAGGCAGCCATATATCTAGCCTTCTACGGCTTCCTCCGGCCCAGTGAGTTTACTGTCACCAGCCCTAGCTGCCAGGTACTCCGTAGGCACCACCTGACTCGCCACCAGGATCACTTCGTCCTGCACCTAACGGTGTCGAAAACCCATCAAGCCGGTCCCGGGGTTGACATCAGGCTTTTCCGGACGCACAACGCCTGGTGCCCCGTGGACGTCCTAGATCATCTGGTTACCTTACTGTCCGACCTACCCGCAGACAGCCCACTCCTGCCTTTTCCTTCTGAACCCCTGAGCGGGAACCAATTCATCACCCATGTCAGGACACTTCTAGTTACCTTGGGCCTTGACCCCAGACGATACTCCGGACATTCCTTCCGCATCGGAGCCGCCTCCGCAGCATCACGGAACGGAGTCCCGGACCACGTCATCAAGACAATGGGCCGATGGAAATCCATGTGTTTCGCTCGTTATGTCCCCGATCCTCAGTCGGAGGTAGCACGAGCCTTCAACAGTCTCACTTTGTAGTCATCTACTTTCATAATAAATTCATTCCTCCCTAACTTGTGTGACTTTTGGCCCCTTCTTTGGCATACCATACAGCAGGCCAGGCCACACTCCAGGTCTTATTTGTGTCGTTAGTCTTGTGGCGTGTCTATGTGATTCATATCTCTTCTGACAGAGGGCTCCGACCATAAATAGGAAGGCCAGTATGCTGGCCTGAAATTATGGGAGGAGTTCAAGGGGTACTTATTCAGACCATCCACGATGGTCAGTGTCGGCTCTAGTGCGCGGTACCCACCCACCCATACCCCTTTTTAGGGCACTTCCCTTCAAACAATTCTCAACAGAATTATTCATTACTTCTATCTTAGGTATGGCCCCTTCTTTGGCATACCATACAGCAGGCCAGGCCACACTCCAGGTCTTATTTGTGTCGTTAGTCTTGTGGCGTGTCTATGTGATTCATATCTCTTCTGACAGAGGGCTCCAACCATAATAGTAAAAAGTGCAGCGCAGGTAAAAGTCCCCAAAAAAATATTCAATAAAAATAAAGTATAAAAATGCAGTCTATGGTAAAGGTGAACAGATGTTTCAACGAAATGTTCCACCAGTGCTCCAAACCACATTCAGTGATCCCTCCACCTCCGTAATTCTAATTACCTCATAGCATGGACCCCTGAATTAACAAGTGGTCATGCAAGCAGAGAAATACAAGCAGGTGTATAACATGGATCATAGGTTCCTTAGCAATAGAATTGCTTGTATTTCTCTGCTTGCATGACCACTTGTTAATTCAGGGGTCCATGCTATGCTTTGCTCCATCGGACTTTTGTTGGCCAAACGTTTGTACGTTTGCAGACCAAACTTTTGTCAGATGAAAACAAAAAAAAAAGTTTGTCCGATGGAGCGTACACACGGTCAGATTGTTGGTCCAACTTGCTCAAAATTAAGTTTGTTGGCCAAAAGTCCGACCGTGTGTATGGGGCTTAAGTTTTTTCCTTTCCTGGATAGTTCTGAAATTCTCTTTAAGAACTAAAACTTTGAGGTCTTCTATAGTGTGGTGCGGTTGAGAGAAATGATGTCCCACAGGTGTGCAGAAACTTTACTCTAGGGAGGTGATCTGGATTTTGTTTTTTACACACTATGATTGCTTATAACAGTGATATTTACTGTTATAAGCAACCATTTTTTTCTGAATGAAATCGATTTCTTCAGTGTGTATTGTTGTGATTATCCTGGTATAGTGATCTGTTATCGGCTATGTCCGGTGGACACAGATGTCCCAGAGGTGTGCAGAAACTATCTTTTTTATTGTCCTTGATGGTATGTCTGTGCCAATTCATCCTCACTTGCAACTTCTGTCTTGTTTCACCAACATAAGATCCTTTGCTACATCTTTTGCATTGAATGAGGTACACAACATTACTGGAGGTATGATCCTGTAATTGTGAAGGTCCCATTTGTGTGGGTGACACTTTTAGATCGATTAATCTGGTTTCACAATTTGCAGTGTTTTTTTTTATTGCAGGGTTTGCTTCCATTATTTGTAACTTCATAATCAGAATGAAGTTTCCTGCTGATTAGTTTATGTCTGAGGTAGAGCTGCGCGATCAATCCTTAAAAAATCGTGATCTCGATTCAACCCCCCCACAATCTCTATGCAGAATTACCTGATTCATTCATGTAACGAGTGTAGAGAGTTCTCTGCTCACTCAGCTGTCAAAAGCAAAAAAAAAAACGGGCAGCCTTGCAAAGTTTTTCACAACATTGTCCAGGCTGGTAGATAACTATAGACATTGTAACTTTTCGTTCTTAGATCAAAGGAATAGACAGAAGTTGCCGCTCAGGCAGATGAAATAAAGAAAGTACTTCTCTCAGGGACCAAGAGTGTCGGCAATGCACATAGCAAATGAAGAAAATTAGTGAGGACAGCCGCACTCCAATCCAACGTATGTTTATTCAGGCAAAACAGGCACTACAAAAACCAGCAAAACTCAGGACAGCTGAAGCGTTTCACACCAATTCAGTGTTTACTCATAGCTCAAAGAAATAAACTTTGGTCTGCAGATGAGGGAAGCCACTTAAAGTGTAAGTAAACCCTCCTATCGTTTTTAGCCAAGGAAGCTGCCATCTTTGCCTCTGTTTAATCTACAACTGCCATGATGCTGCACATGTGATCAGTTATGACACCAGCCATTGGATGGTTTGACAGTTTGGTTAAGAGCACAACCAATGGGAGTGTTACATTTCCGGCACAAAATGAAACTGTTTTATGGATGGGTTTACTTCCACTTTAAAGACTAAACCTTTTTCTGACACTTGTTTCTTACAAAGTTAAAATCAGTATTTTTTGCTAGAAAATGACTTGGAACCTCCAAACATTATTTATATATATATTTTTAGCAAAGACCCTAGGGAATAAAATGGCGATTGTTGCAACATTTTATGTCACACTGTATTTCCGCAGCGGTCTTTCAAACGCAATTTTTTTGGGGGGAAAAAATACACTTCAATGAATTTTAAAAAAACTAATAAGTAAAGTTAGCCCAATTTTTTTGTATAATGTGAAAGATGATGGTAAGCCATGAAAATCGTGAATATCATTTTAGCCAGAATTGTGCAGCTCTAGTCTGAGGTTGGGTGGTTGTCTGAAAGCAAGAATTTTATTGAACATAGGGGTTTATTTACTAAAGGTGGAAAGTGCAAAATCAGTCTCACTTCTGCATAGAAACCAATCAGCTTCCAGGTTTTATTGCCAAAGCTTAATGGAACAAGCTGAGGTTAGAAGCTGATTGGTTTCTCTGCAGAAGTGAGAGTGATTTTGCACTTTCCAACTTTAGTAAATAATCCCCATAATGTGCTATACATTATACTGACCTGCATTACTGAATTCTACCAGCAGATGTCAGAAATGCACCAATAACAGTTTTTATGTATAGAGGACTATTTAAAGCAGGAGCATTCATCTGCATTCCCTGGCAATTGCCCTATAAATTCACATTACTTGTAATGTGCAGAAAAATATTTACTAAATGTAAACTAAAAGCCTCATTAGCAGGGTGTCCAATGTGCATCAAATGTGTGAAAAGGTGATGGAGAAGATCATACACAACCTTTGATCTATATCACAAGTTAAGGTTTGATAAGATTATATGAATCACTGCTGCCACGTTTGCCAACACTTGTAATAAAATATGTATTCATTTACCAATCAGCACCTTTTACCTGATAGAGGAGTATTGCACCACAACACTCCTTAACCACTTAAGGACCAAGCCTCTTTCTGAGATTTGGTGTTTACAAGTTAAAAACATTTTTTTTTTAGCTAGAAAATTACTTAGAACCCCCAAACATTATATATATTTTTTCTAACACCCTAGAGAATAAAATGTCGGTTGTTGCAATACTTTTTGTCACACCGTATTTGCGCAGTGGTCTTACAAGCGCACTTTTTTTTGAAAAAAAATCACTTTTTTTAATAAAAAAATAAGACAACAGTAAAGTTAACCCCTTTTCCTTTTTATATCATGAAATATAATGTTATGCCGAGTAAATTGATACCCAACATGTCACGCTTCAAAGTTGCACTCGCTCGTGGAATGGCGACAAACTTTTACCCTTAAAAATCTCCATAGGCGACATTTAAAAAAATCTACAGGTTGCATGTTTTGAGTTACAGAGGAGCTCTAGGGCTAGAATTATTACTCTCGCTCTAAAGATCGTGGCAATACCTCACATGTGTGGTTTGAACACCATTTTCATATGCGGGCGCTGCTCACGTATGCATTCGCTTCTGCACAAGATCGTCGGGACGGGCGCTTTAAACGTTTTTTCTTTTTTTTCTTATTTATTTTACTTAATTTTTTTTATTTTGACACAGTTTAAAAAAAAATAATAATTTGGGTCACTTTTATTCCTATTACAAGGGATGTAAACATCCCTTGTAATAAGAAAAAGCATGACAGATCCTCTTAAATATGAGATCTGGGGTCAAAAAGACCTCAGATCTCATATTTAGACTAGAATGCAATAAAAAAAAAAATGTATGTCATTCTATAAAAAAAAAAAAAAAGGCCCTTCAAGAGCTATGGGCGGAAGTGACGTTTTGACGTCGCTTCCTCCCTGCAGTGGTATGGAGACGGATGGGGGCCATCTTCCCCTCACTCGTCTCCATACCCAGCCGGCAAGAGGACGCGATCGCCTCCGCCGCTGCCGACGGCTCCAGTAAGCGGCGGAGGGCAGCAGAGAGCGGCCCCCTCTCCCGCCGACGATAAAAGTGATCTTGCGGCGAATCCGCGGCAGAGACCACTTTTATCTGAAAGAGGACCTCCCGTTCTTGAAGAGGGTACTGGGGTTATGGTAGCTAGCTGCTACCATAACAACGGTATTCCTCTTTAAAGTAGCGGCGTATAACGACGGCGGGGGCGATCCAGAAGTGGTTAGGCTACATTCACATAGGCAATAGGGTGCAAACTGTTTTTTTGCTAAACACTGCTGCAGCTGCACTGTGTTCTATGGCCGCATACAAACTGGCTGATTAGCTGCGGCCAGAAATTCCATCCTTGGGTGCACACTGGCGTTGATTTACTAAATCTGAAGAGTTCAAAATCTGGTGCAGCTGTGCATGGTAGCCAATCAGCACCACAGTTCCAATAAACCATATAGACACTGTATTTAGTTCAGTTCAAACAATCTAACCTTTAAGCCTCCTGACCTCCTGACTGTGTGTCACTCAGCAGCACTGTTCACTGACTGTTCCTGTTGTTCTTCCTGGAGACTTGTCCGGCAGTGTTCTCACGCTGTCCTCTCCTTGTTTCCAGTGCCTCTTGGCAAGGACACCTCAGTGTGTTTTGAGAAGGTCCTGTCCTCACTGTAGCCCAGGCCCAAGGTCTAACGCTCCATTTCCAACTTCCCCCCCGAACTCTCCTCCCCAACTGGGCTGACCCAGAGTATTTGAGCGGGCCTGCCCCCTGCCAACCCAAGTTGGGGATTTGTCAGGTCCCTCAGAATACTCCAGGCAGCTCCGCCTTACTCCTCCCCATTTTTCTAGAAGGTTCCAGTACAATCTAAAAATAGAGGGGAGGTCTCAGTGATGCTGCCTGTGAGTCATCCAGCTCTCCCTGGATCTCTGCCCAACCCAGGACAAAAACAGACAGGCTTGGTTGCCAGCCAATCCTGCACAAATGTACCTACACTAGAAAAAATAATTTTATTCACACTTCTAGCACACTAGAGGGTGCTACAGCAATGAGAACATTTACAGTTTACACTGATCACCAGTATAGGGGGGGGGGATTTACAATGACCACCAATGTATTGGGTAATTTGCACTCACCACCAATAAGGGGGGGATTTACAATGACCACCATTGTATTGGGTAATTTACACTCACCACCAATATGGAGGGGGGGGGGATTTTACACTCTACGCTGACCTGCACATATTGGAGAATTTACACGGACCCCCAATGTGATGTGGAAATTTACACTAACCACTGATCTAATGAGGAATTTTTCACGGACCACCAAAGTAAAGAGATTCTACACTGACCACCAGTGTAATGAAGGATTTTACACGGACCACAAACATAATGAAAATTTACACTGACCACCAATTGGGGGGGAGGAAAGCTGGGGCAGCAGTCATGGCACCTACTTATTAGAGAATTCTAAGCTTTTTACGTGTATCTTCCCACAGGGTGACACTGTGGATACACTGATACAGGTATGCCACCGTCCCGATATATATGAATAGCAAAACTGGAAACTAATGATTGGACTTTGAAGGCATACAAGGTAGATAAGAGTAAAAGACTAAAGATTTATTGGTATACAAAAAGTTTGATATATAAAACAATCATAAAATATCAAATTGATTGATCAATGATTATGATATGGTCCAAACGGGGTTATCAATATCATACAGTACAATAAGTTCTCCTTAAGACGACTCAACTGAGTACACAGATAAAAGAGAAAGAATATAATTGTGTAATTATAAGATAGATAACTCAACTATCCGAAGTGGGTTAAATGTTGTGGTTGGCAAGAACGTAAGAGCTTGTTCCAAAGTGTGGCAGACTATATTAGAGTCTGAGCAGTGATAATAATACTACCTTTTCTGGGTAAGAAGGGTAGGTTTGAACCTAGATACGGATGATGGTCAGAGTGGTGAGTGCTCCTATGCTCAATGAGGACCGTCTATGATTTCTTACCCAGAAAAGGTAGTATTATTATCACTGCTCAGACTCTAATATAGTCTTCCACACTTTGGAACAAGCTCTTACGTTCTTGCCAACCACAACATTTAACCCACTTCGGATAGTTGAGTGTACTCCTACGGCCTCCTGCTTACCAGCATTGACCGTTCTATCAGATCTACCATAAATATATCAAAGCGATATCATCTTCCTGACCGGGTATTGTTTTTATACAATACCACTGTCTAGGTAGATGGTTTGACTTGTCAACGATGGCCTAATACGCCGGGCTTTCTTGTTTGAAAATTATATATATGCTCCTGGGGAAGCGTTTACAATAACGCGCAACATGTCGAGTAAGTTCTCCATCTCCTCTGGATCCATCTGCTGGTTATCTATCTTATAATTACACAATTATGTTCTTTCTCTTTTATCTGTGTACTCAGTTGAGTCGTCTTAAGGAGAACTTATTGCACTGTATGATATTGATAACCCCTTTTGGACCAGTCATAATCATTGATCAATCAATTTGATATTTTATGATTGTTTTATATATCAAACTTTTTGTATACCAATAAATCTTTAGTCTTTTACTCTTATCTACCTTGTATGCCTTCAAAGTCCAATCATTAGTTTCCAGTTTTGCCATGGCACCCACTTAACCTCTTCCCACCTGTGCTATAGCCAAAAGACGGCTACAGCGCGGGCCTAAATTGCCGGGAGGGCGTCCATGTACGTCCTCCCTTGCATAAGCTGCCTGCGCAGGTCGCTCTGTGATCACATATCTCTGCCCCTTACCACATGATCAGCTGTCAGCCAATCACATGATGTAAACAGAGCCGTTTTCAGCTTTTTTTCCCCCTCACACCGACAGCATGAGGAGAAAGAAAAAAAAACGAGTAGACGGAACATCGGCCCTGCACACTCCAGACCCACTGCTGCTAAGCAGTGCCCACCAGTGCCACCTATCAATTCCCACCAGTGCCACCTATCAATGCCCATTAGTGCTACCTATCAGTGCCCATCAGTGCTTGATCATTGGTGCCACCTATCAGTGCCACCTATCAGTGCCGCCTCATCAGTGCTGCCTATCAGTGCCCAACAGTGCAGTCTATCAGTGTTCATCAGTGCAGGCTCATCAGCGCACATCAAGGAAGGAGAAAAATTACCTGTTTGCAAAATGTTATAAACTATGAATACTGATTTTTTTTTCACATTTTCGGTCTTATTTTGTTTGTTTTGCAAAAAAAAAAAAAAAAACCCCAGCGGTGATTAAATACCCCTAAAAGAAAGCTCCATTTGTGTGAAAAAAAAAACGCTAAACATTTCATATGTACAGTGTTGTATGACCGTGTAATTTAGGGTGACCAGACATCCCCGGTTTCCGGGGACAGTCCCCGGATTGAGGACACTGTCCCTGGACCAAGTCTGTCCCCGGTTTCGTCCCCGGATTGGATTTGAACCGGGGCTGGGGCAATTTCAAAGACAGTCAGTGCAGAATTAACCCCTTGCTTACTGGGCACATAAACCCCCTTCCTGCCCAGGCGAAATTTCAGCTTTCGGCACTGCGTCGCTTTGAATGACAATTGCGCGGTCGTGCGAAGTGGCTCGCAAACTTTTTCCCCCACAAATAGAGATTTCTTTTGGTGGTATTTGATCACCTCTGCGGTTTTTATTTTTTGCGCTATAAACCAAAAAAGAGCGACAATTTAAAAAAAAAACACAATATTTTTGGATTTTTGCTATAATAAATATCCCAATTTTTTTTTTTATATATTTTTTCCTCAGTTTAGGCCGATACGTATTCTTCTACATATTTTTGGTTAAAAAAAATCCCAATAAGCGTATATTGATTAGTTTGCGCAAAAGTTATAGCGTCTACAAAATAGGGGATAGAATTCTGAATTATTTTTTTTTCTACTAGTAATGGCAGCGATCTGCGATTTTTGTCAGGACTGCGATATTGCGGCGGACACATCGGACACTTTTGACACATTTTTGGGACCATTCACATTTATACAGCGATTAGTGCTATAAAACTGCACTGATCACTGTATAAATGTGACTGGCAGGGAAGGGGTTAACACTAGGGGGCGAGGAAGGGGTTAATATGCTGTCCCCTATTTCTCTTAGTGGTTACTGATGTATTACTTCAGTGGAATCCTGACATGGGGGCCGATTACAAACACTACATTGATGACCTCATCGTTTTCTGACACCTCACACACACGCAATTAAAATTGAGGCATGGAGCGCTGCCAAGTGCACAGCTTGTCATTACAAAGCTCCCAACTTTCCGAGCTGGGAATGAGGGACACCTACCAGGGCAGAAATCAGGCAGACCGCACTCCCTTGTCCCCAGCAGTCATACTTCACACAGTTTGGAGACCACTGTTCTAGGGTCTTGCAACCATAGAGGATGAGAAGAACCAGAAAGACAGCCAACCCCATAGGCGTGCGCACAGGCAACGCTGTATTCTGGCCTAGGCCAACAAGGCCCAGGCCTAGGGCAGCACTTTGCAGTGGGGCAGCACGGAAAGAATCCCCGCCGGCTTGTGCTACACTGTTAGTGTAACACAAGCTGCTTCTCATTTTGACTGTCCTATCAGCCTGGACCACAAACCTTCCTCACTGTGCTATATGTTTTCTGCTGCACCATTGGCATGGTTATATCTTCTTAGTCCTCTCCATAAAATTATCAGAAATTTGTGCTTAAAGTAGAACCTATTGGGCTTGTCAAGGGCAAATTCTCTAATAAATTACGCTTAATATACGACTTGTCCGCGCCTCATTCCTCCGTCATTCCTAGTTTAAACTCCCTCATACCATCTGAGGAGTTCTCCCTCAAATACTCCTCCGTTGATCTAGCCATCCAATCGATAATCAAAACAGGGGTTGGGGCTTGGCTATCTAAAGCTGACATCTCAGATGCCTTTAAGTTACTGCCCATCGAGCCGAACCTGTGGAGGTGGCCCGGGCTCAAATGGAAAGGTCTATATTATTTTGCAACAAAGCTGACCTTCGGCTCCAAAAGTAGTCCCTGGCTCTTCGACACCTTTGCACAAGCCCTTTCCTGGATTCTTTCACACCAGGCTCACTGTCAGAAGGTCATCCACTACTTAGATGACTTCCTCCTCATAGAGTCACCTAGCAGGCCTCCAGTAGACCTAGAAAGCCTTAGAGAGGTTTTTAAAAATCTCAATGTTCCCATAGCAGAAAAGAAAGTCGAAGGCCCAGCACAGCTTATCACTTTCCTGGGAGTCAATCTTGATACTCGCTCCATGCAGGCCAGCCTGCCCCTTGATAAACTGACCCGCATCAGAACAGTCGTCCACACCTTTACCATCTCGCAAGTGTGCACCAAGAGACAGCTGCAATCCCTGCTGGGCATGCTCAATTTTGCTATGAGGATCATCCCTCAAGGGCGTTCCTTCATCTCACGACTGTTAGTTTTTCTTTCCCAGGCACAAGATCCCGACCAAATCGTTAAACTAGACTCGGCCGCTGTAGCAGATCTGGACATGTGGGATCAGTTCCTCAAGAACTGGAATGGTAGATCCATGTTCATTCCCTCAGCGTCCCCGTCCTCTCCTCAAGTAGTCACCGACGCAGCTGCTTCCACAGGTTTCGCCGCTATTTTTGGCCATCATTGGTTCGCCGGGCCATGGCCGCCAGAAATACTCGCCATTCCCGGTTTCAGTCAGTCCTCTTCCCTCTTTGAAATCTACCCCATAGTCGCTGCAGCTAGAGTTTGGGGCAGCACCTGGGCCGGGCAGACCGTCACCTTCTTTACAGACAACCAGGCCACGGCCGCTATCATCAATAAAGGCAGGTCCAAATCATTGGCCATCATGTCCTTCCTGCGCAGGCTGGTGCTGTTATCCCTTCAACACCAATTCAATGTCCTCTGTGTCCACATCCCCGGTCATAGCAATTCCTCAGCCGACGCACTGTCACGCTCTAATTATACCGCATTCTTTTCACAGGAGCCCGGAGCCGATCCAACCATGTCACACGTCCCACACTGGTCTCAACTGACCCTGGATTGAGCCAACACCTCCAGGGTGCTACCTCCCTGATCAACGCTTCCTTATCTCCCAACACGCTGAAAGCTTATCGCTCCGCCTGGAAGACCTACAACAGGTTCCTAGCCGCTAACCCCGGGGCGCTCTCAGGGAACCTCAGCCATATCCTGGCCTTCATTTCCCACTGCCACACCCAGCTCAAGCTGTCGTGTAATACTATCAGGTTGTACTTGGCCGGCATCCAGCACTTCATGTCCCTACAAGATCCGACCACGCCTTCCTTGTTCGCCACCCACGCGGTCAAGACCATATTACGCGGCATCCGAAGGCAGCAACCGCACACCGATACCAAGCGCCTACTGGTGACCAGCTCCATATTCCGAAACTTGTCCACAATCCTCACACGCGCTCCCTTCGGTGTACGGCCTAGTCTGGTCGTACAGGCAGCCATATATCTAGCCTTCTACGGCTTCCTCCGGCCCAGTGAGTTTACTGTCACCAGCCCTAGCTGCCAGGTACTCCGTAGGCACCACCTGACTCGCCACCAGGATCACTTCGTCCTGCACCTAACGGTGTCGAAAACCCATCAAGCCGGTCCCGGGGTTGACATCAGGCTTTTCCGGACGCACAACGCCTGGTGCCCCGTGGACGTCCTAGATCATCTGGTTACCTTACTGTCCGACCTACCCGCAGACAGCCCACTCCTGCCTTTTCCTTCTGAACCCCTGAGCGGGAACCAATTCATCACCCATGTCAGGACACTTCTAGTTACCTTGGGCCTTGACCCCAGACGATACTCCGGACATTCCTTCCGCATCGGAGCCGCCTCCGCAGCATCACGGAACGGAGTCCCGGACCACGTCATCAAGACAATGGGCCGATGGAAATCCATGTGTTTCGCTCGTTATGTCCCCGATCCTCAGTCGGAGGTAGCACGAGCCTTCAACAGTCTCACTTTGTAGTCATCTACTTTCATAATAAATTCATTCCTCCCTAACTTGTGTGACTTTTGGCCCCTTCTTTGGCATACCATACAGCAGGCCAGGCCACACTCCAGGTCTTATTTGTGTCGTTAGTCTTGTGGCGTGTCTATGTGATTCATATCTCTTCTTACAGAGGGCTCCGACCATAAATAGGAAGGCCAGTATGCTGGCCTGAAATTATGGGAGGAGTTCAAGGGGTACTTATTCAGACCATCCACGATGGTCAGTGTCGGCTCTAGTGCGCGGTACCCACCCACCCATACCCCTTTTTAGGGCACTTCCCTTCAAACAATTCTCAACAGAATTATTCATTACTTCTATCTTAGGTATGGCCCCTTCTTTGGCATACCATACAGCAGGCCAGGCCACACTCCAGGTCTTATTTGTGTCGTTAGTCTTGTGGCGTGTCTATGTGATTCATATCTCTTCTGACAGAGGGCTCCAACCATAATAGTAAAAAGTGCAGCGCAGGTAAAAGTCCCCAAAAAAATATTCAATAAAAATAAAGTATAAAAATGCAGTCTATGGTAAAGGTGAACAGATGTTTCAACGAAATGTTCCACCAGTGCTCCAAACCACATTCAGTGACGATCCCTCCACCTCCGTAATTCTAATTACCTCATAGCATGGACCCCTGAATTAACAAGTGGTCATGCAAGCAGAGAAATACAAGCAGGTGTATAACATGGATCATAGGTTCCTTAGCAATAGAATTGCATGTATTTCTCTGCTTGCATGACCACTTGTTAATTCAGGGGTCCATGCTATGCTTTGCTCCATCGGACTTTTGTTGGCCAAACGTTTGTACGTTTGCAGACCAAACTTTTGTCAGATGAAAACAAAAAAAAAAGTTTGTCCGATGGAGCGTACACACGGTCAGATTGTTGGTCCAACTTGCTCAAAATTAAGTTTGTTGGCCAAAAGTCCGACCGTGTGTATGGGGCTTAAGTTTTTTCCTTTCCTGGATAGTTCTGAAATTCCCTTTAAGAACTAAAACTTTGAGGTCTTCTATAGTGTGGTGCGGTTGAGAGAAATGATGTCCCACAGGTGTGCAGAAACTTTACTCTAGGGAGGTGATCTGGATTTTGTTTTTTACACACTATGATTGCTTATAACAGTGATATTTACTGTTATAAGCAACCATTTTTTTCTGAATGAAATCGATTTCTTCAGTGTGTATTGTTGTGATTATCCTGGTATAGTGATCTGTTATCGGCTATGTCCGGTGGACACAGATGTCCCAGAGGTGTGCAGAAACTATCTTTTTTATTGTCCTTGATGGTATGTCTGTGCCAATTCATCCTCACTTGCAACTTCTGTCTTGTTTCACCAACATAAGATCCTTTGCTACATCTTTTGCATTGGATGAGGTACACGACATTACTGGAGGTATGATCCTGTAATTGTGAAGGTCCTATTTGTGTGGGTGACACTTTTAGATCGATTAATCTGGTTTCACAATTTGCAGTGTTTTTTTTTTATTGCAGGGTTTGCTTCCATTATTTGTAACTTCATAATCAGAATGAAGTTTCCTGCTGATTAGTTTATGTCTGAGGTAGAGCTGCGCGATCAATCCTTAAAAAATCGTGATCTCGATTCAACCCCCCCACAATCTCTATGCAGAATTACCTGATTCATTCATGTAACGAGTGTAGAGAGTTCTCTGCTCACTCAGCTGTCAAAAGCAAAAAAAAAAACGGGCAGCCTTGCAAAGTTTTTCACAACATTGTCCAGGCTGGTAGATAACTATAGACATTGTAACTTTTCGTTCTTAGATCAAAGGAATAGACAGAAGTTGCCGCTCAGGCAGATGAAATAAAGAAAGTACTTCTCTCAGGGACCAAGAGTGTCAGCAATGCACATAGCAAATGAAGAAAATTAGTGAGGACAGCCGCACTCCAATCCAACGTATGTTTATTCAGGCAAAACAGGCACTACAAAAACCAGCAAAACTCAGGACAGCTGACGCGTTTCACACCAATTCAGTGTTTACTCATAGCTCAAAGAAATAAACTTTGGTCTGCAGATGAGGGAAGCCACTTAAAGTGTAAGTAAACCCTCCTATCGTTTTTAGCCAAGGAAGCTGCCATCTTTGCCTCTGTTTAATCTACAACTGCCATGATGCTGCACATGTGATCAGTTATGACACCAGCCATTGGATGGTTTGACAGTTTGGTTAAGAGCACAACCAATGGGAGTGTTACATTTCCGGCACGAAATGAAACTGTTTTATGGATGGGTTTACTTCCACTTTAAAGACTAAACCTTTTTCTGACACTTGTTTCTTACAAAGTTAAAATCAGTATTTTTTGCTAGAAAATGACTTGGAACCTCCAAACATTATTTATATATATATTTTTAGCAAAGACCCTAGGGAATAAAATGGCGATTGTTGCAACATTTTATGTCACACTGTATTTCCGCAGCGGTCTTTCAAACGCAATTTTTTTGGGGGGAAAAAATACACTTCAATGAATTTTAAAAAAACTAATAAGTAAAGTTAGCCCAATTTTTTTGTATAATGTGAAAGATGATGGTAAGCCATGAAAATCGTGAATATCATTTTAGCCAGAATTGTGCAGCTCTAGTCTGAGGTTGGGTGGTTGTCTGAAAGCAAGAATTTTATTGAACATAGGGGTTTATTTACTAAAGGTGGAAAGTGCAAAATCAGTCTCACTTCTGCATAGAAACCAATCAGCTTCCAGGTTTTATTGCCAAAGCTTAATGGAACAAGCTGAGGTTAGAAGCTGATTGGTTTCTCTGCAGAAGTGAGAGTGATTTTGCACTTTCCAACTTTAGTAAATAATCCCCATAATGTGCTATACATTATACTGACCTGCATTACTGAATTCTACCAGCAGATGTCAGAAATGCACCAATAACAGTTTTTATGTATAGAGGACTATTTAAAGCAGGAGCATTCATCTGCATTCCCTGGCAATTGCCCTATAAATTCACATTACTTGTAATGTGCAGAAAAATATTTACTAAATGTAAACTAAAAGCCTCATTAGCAGGGTGTCCAATGTGCATCAAATGTGTGAAAAGGTGATGGAGAAGATCATACACAACCTTTGATCTATATCACAAGTTAAGGTTTGATAAGATTATATGAATCACTGCTGCCACGTTTGCCAACACTTGTAATAAAATATGTATTCATTTACCAATCAGCACCTTTTACCTGATAGAGGAGTATTGCACCACAACACTCCTTAACCACTTAAGGACCAAGCCTCTTTCTGAGATTTGGTGTTTACAAGTTAAAAACATTTTTTTTTTAGCTAGAAAATTACTTAGAACCCCCAAACATTATATATATTTTTTCTAACACCCTAGAGAATAAAATGTCGGTTGTTGCAATACTTTTTGTCACACCGTATTTGCGCAGTGGTCTTACAAGCGCACTTTTTTTTGAAAAAAAATCACTTTTTTTAATAAAAAAATAAGACAACAGTAAAGTTAACCCCTTTTCCTTTTTATATCATGAAATATAATGTTATGCCGAGTAAATTGATACCCAACATGTCACGCTTCAAAGTTGCACTCGCTCGTGGAATGGCGACAAACTTTTACCCTTAAAAATCTCCATAGGCGACATTTAAAAAAATCTACAGGTTGCATGTTTTGAGTTACAGAGGAGCTCTAGGGCTAGAATTATTACTCTCGCTCTAAAGATCGTGGCAATACCTCACATGTGTGGTTTGAACACCATTTTCATATGCGGGCGCTGCTCACGTATGCATTCGCTTCTGCACAAGATCGTCGGGACGGGCGCTTTAAACGTTTTTTCTTTTTTTACTTATTTATTTTACTTAATTTTTTTTATTTTGACACAGTTTAAAAAAAAAAAATAATTTGGGTCACTTTTATTCCTATTACAAGGGATGTAAACATCCCTTGTAATAAGAAAAAGCATGACAGATCCTCTTAAATATGAGATCTGGGGTCAAAAAGACCTCAGATCTCATATTTAGACTAGAATGCAATAAAAAAAAAAATGTATGTCATTCTATAAAAAAAAAAAAAAAGGCCCTTCAAGAGCTATGGGCGGAAGTGACGTTTTGACGTCGCTTCCTCCCTGCAGTGGTATGGAGACGGATGGGGGCCATCTTCCCCTCACTCGTCTCCATACCCAGCCGGCAAGAGGACGCGATCGCCTCCGCCGCTGCCGACGGCTCCAGTAAGCGGCGGAGGGCAGCAGAGAGCGGCCCCCTCTCCCGCCGACGATAAAAGTGATCTTGCGGCGAATCCGCGGCAGAGACCACTTTTATCTGAAAGAGGACCTCCCGTTCTTGAAGAGGGTACTGGGGTTATGGTAGCTAGCTGCTACCATAACAACGGTATTCCTCTTTAAAGTAGCGGCGTATAACGACGGCGGGGGCGATCCAGAAGTGGTTAGGCTACATTCACATAGGCAATAGGGTGCAAACTGTTTTTTTGCTAAACACTGCTGCAGCTGCACTGTGTTCTATGGCCGCATACAAACTGGCTGATTAGCTGCGGCCAGAAATTCCATCCTTGGGTGCACACTGGCGTTGATTTACTAAATCTGAAGAGTTCAAAATCTGGTGCAGCTGTGCATGGTAGCCAATCAGCACCACAGTTCCAATAAACCATATAGACACTGTATTTAGTTCAGTTCAAACAATCTAACCTTTAAGCCTCCTGACCTCCTGACTGTGTGTCACTCAGCAGCACTGTTCACTGACTGTTCCTGTTGTTCTTCCTGGAGACTTGTCCGGCAGTGTTCTCACGCTGTCCTCTCCTTGTTTCCAGTGCCTCTTGGCAAGGACACCTCAGTGTGTTTTGAGAAGGTCCTGTCCTCACTGTAGCCCAGGCCCAAGGTCTAACGCTCCATTTCCAACTTCCCCCCCGAACTCTCCTCCCCAACTGGGCTGACCCAGAGTATTTGAGCGGGCCTGCCCCCTGCCAACCCAAGTTGGGGATTTGTCAGGTCCCTCAGAATACTCCAGGCAGCTCCGCCTTACTCCTCCCCATTTTTCTAGAAGGTTCCAGTACAATCTAAAAATAGAGGGGAGGTCTCAGTGATGCTGCCTGTGAGTCATCCAGCTCTCCCTGGATCTCTGCCCAACCCAGGACAAAAACAGACAGGCTTGGTTGCCAGCCAATCCTGCACAAATGTACCTACACTAGAAAAAATAATTTTATTCACACTTCTAGCACACTAGAGGGTGCTACAGCAATGAGAACATTTACAGTTTACACTGATCACCAGTATAGGGGGGGGGGGATTTACAATGACCACCAATGTATTGGGTAATTTGCACTCACCACCAATAAGGGGGGGATTTACAATGACCACCATTGTATTGGGTAATTTACACTCACCACCAATATGGAGGGGGGGGGGGATTTTACACTCTACGCTGACCTGCACATATTGGAGAATTTACACGGACCCCCAATGTGATGTGGAAATTTACACTAACCACTGATCTAATGAGGAATTTTTCACGGACCACCAAAGTAAAGAGATTCTACACTGACCACCAGTGTAATGAAGGATTTTACACGGACCACAAACATAATGAAAATTTACACTGACCACCAATTGGGGGGGAGGAAAGCTGGGGCAGCAGTCATGGCACCTACTTATTAGAGAATTCTAAGCTTTTTACGTGTATCTTCCCACAGGGTGACACTGTGGATACACTGATACAGGTATGCCACCGTCCCGATATATATGAATAGCAAAACTGGAAACTAATGATTGGACTTTGAAGGCATACAAGGTAGATAAGAGTAAAAGACTAAAGATTTATTGGTATACAAAAAGTTTGATATATAAAACAATCATAAAATATCAAATTGATTGATCAATGATTATGATATGGTCCAAACGGGGTTATCAATATCATACAGTACAATAAGTTCTCCTTAAGACGACTCAACTGAGTACACAGATAAAAGAGAAAGAATATAATTGTGTAATTATAAGATAGATAACTCAACTATCCGAAGTGGGTTAAATGTTGTGGTTGGCAAGAACGTAAGAGCTTGTTCCAAAGTGTGGCAGACTATATTAGAGTCTGAGCAGTGATAATAATACTACCTTTTCTGGGTAAGAAGGGTAGGTTTGAACCTAGATACGGATGATGGTCAGAGTGGTGAGTGCTCCTATGCTCAATGAGGACCGTCTATGATTTCTTACCCAGAAAAGGTAGTATTATTATCACTGCTCAGACTCTAATATAGTCTTCCACACTTTGGAACAAGCTCTTACGTTCTTGCCAACCACAACATTTAACCCACTTCGGATAGTTGAGTGTACTCCTACGGCCTCCTGCTTACCAGCATTGACCGTTCTATCAGATCTACCATAAATATATCAAAGCGATATCATCTTCCTGACCGGGTATTGTTTTTATACAATACCACTGTCTAGGTAGATGGTTTGACTTGTCAACGATGGCCTAATACGCCGGGCTTTCTTGTTTGAAAATTATATATATGCTCCTGGGGAAGCGTTTACAATAACGCGCAACATGTCGAGTAAGTTCTCCATCTCCTCTGGATCCATCTGCTGGTTATCTATCTTATAATTACACAATTATGTTCTTTCTCTTTTATCTGTGTACTCAGTTGAGTCGTCTTAAGGAGAACTTATTGCACTGTATGATATTGATAACCCCTTTTGGACCAGTCATAATCATTGATCAATCAATTTGATATTTTATGATTGTTTTATATATCAAACTTTTTGTATACCAATAAATCTTTAGTCTTTTACTCTTATCTACCTTGTATGCCTTCAAAGTCCAATCATTAGTTTCCAGTTTTGCCATGGCACCCACTTAACCTCTTCCCACCTGTGCTATAGCCAAAAGACGGCTACAGCGCGGGCCTAAATTGCCGGGAGGGCGTCCATGTACGTCCTCCCTTGCATAAGCTGCCTGCGCAGGTCGCTCTGTGATCACATATCTCTGCCCCTTACCACATGATCAGCTGTCAGCCAATCACATGATGTAAACAGAGCCGTTTTCAGCTTTTTTTCCCCCTCACACCGACAGCATGAGGAGAAAGAAAAAAAAACGAGTAGACGGAACATCGGCCCTGCACACTCCAGACCCACTGCTGCTAAGCAGTGCCCACCAGTGCCACCTATCAATTCCCACCAGTGCCACCTATCAATGCCCATTAGTGCTACCTATCAGTGCCCATCAGTGCTTGATCATTGGTGCCACCTATCAGTGCCACCTATCAGTGCCGCCTCATCAGTGCTGCCTATCAGTGCCCAACAGTGCAGTCTATCAGTGTTCATCAGTGCAGGCTCATCAGCGCACATCAAGGAAGGAGAAAAATTACCTGTTTGCAAAATGTTATAAACTATGAATACTGATTTTTTTTTCACATTTTCGGTCTTATTTTGTTTGTTTTGCAAAAAAAAAAAAAAACCCCAGCGGTGATTAAATACCCCTAAAAGAAAGCTCCATTTGTGTGAAAAAAAAACGCTAAACATTTCATATGTACAGTGTTGTATGACCGTGTAATTTAGGGTGACCAGACATCCCCGGTTTCCGGGGACAGTCCCCGGATTGAGGACACTGTCCCTGGACCAAGTCTGTCCCCGGTTTCGTCCCCGGATTGGATTTGAACCGGGGCTGGGGCAATTTCAAAGACAGTCAGTGCAGAATTAACCCCTTGCTTACTGGGCACATAAACCCCCTTCCTGCCCAGGCGAAATTTCAGCTTTCGGCACTGCGTCGCTTTGAATGACAATTGCGCGGTCGTGCGAAGTGGCTCGCAAACTTTTTCCCCCACAAATAGAGATTTCTTTTGGTGGTATTTGATCACCTCTGCGGTTTTTATTTTTTGCGCTATAAACCAAAAAAGAGCGACAATTTAAAAAAAAAACACAATATTTTTGGATTTTTGCTATAATAAATATCCCAATTTTTTTTTTTATATATTTTTTCCTCAGTTTAGGCCGATACGTATTCTTCTACATATTTTTGGTTAAAAAAAATCCCAATAAGCGTATATTGATTAGTTTGCGCAAAAGTTATAGCGTCTACAAAATAGGGGATAGAATTCTGAATTATTTTTTTTTCTACTAGTAATGGCAGCGATCTGCGATTTTTGTCAGGACTGCGATATTGCGGCGGACACATCGGACACTTTTGACACATTTTTGGGAACATTCACATTTATACAGCGATTAGTGCTATAAAACTGCACTGATCACTGTATAAATGTGACTGGCAGGGAAGGGGTTAACACTAGGGGGCGAGGAAGGGGTTAATATGTTCCCTAATGTGTGATTGCTACTGTGGGGGGAGGGGACTGACTGGGGGAGGAGACTGATCTGTGTCCCTATGTACAAGGGACACAGCATCGGTCTTCTCTCTCCCTGACAGGACATGGATCTGTGTGTTTACACACACAGACCCATGCCCTTGTCTCTGTACCGGCCAATCGCGGGTGCATGGCGGACATCGCGGCCGCCAGGCACGCGCATCGGCATCTCAGTGATGCGCCGGCGGCGCTCGCGCGCCCCCCAGTGGCCGAAGGAGCGGAGGCCGTATAATGACGGCCTCCCGGCATTATAGAACCACTTTGCGGCCGTCATTAGTCGTATGACGGGCGCAAAGTGGGTAAAATAAAAAAATCTGAATTACACATCCCCGCTCCGCCGCTCCTACTAGCTTTGGGGGGGGGTGTATTTTTTCCATTATCTGTGCCCCTTTCTGATGATCATGAGCTGGTCGGAGTGGAGGGAAAATTTCTTCAGTTTCGGGTGCCCATTCAGCTCCATTCATGCTCTTCTGCCTTGCCTCAAGTCCCGGCCAGCCACCTGCCTGCTTATCTCCTTGCCTTCCCTGGCGGAGTGATCTTCCTCCGCTCCCCACCCAGTAGTAGCCGGGGGGCCCCGGAGAGTGAGACTTGACAGGCTGTGAGGCGGGCGGCGGCTGCGACGGGCAGAGAGTCGCTGATTGCCACCATTACTAATGAAAAAAAAAAACATGTCCCCGGATGTCATTTCAAAAATCTGGTCACCTTAGTGTAATTGTCATTGAAAATGTGACAGCGCTGAAAGCTGAAAATTGGCCTGGGCAGGAAGGGGGTTAGGGTGCCCAGTAAGCAAGTGGTTAAATTGGAACATTGGCAAGGGTTAAAACATAAAGAAGCTGCATAGTCAGTAAGTAATTAAATCAGCGGATGAATGTCCTTAAAAACTGATGGTTTATTATCCCTTTGATGGTTGTATTGTTGAAAGAGGAATCTTGTAAAAATATTAAAGTCATATCAAAAGTTACTTTAAGGTAAACACAGCCTTGTAAATTCGTGCCGTGCGCTCACCGAAAAATACGTTAATAAAACAAATGTGCAGACACTTAAAACTTTCTGCCATCTGCTGCTGTCATTTATCATAGACCCCTACTGCATACAGCTGGCTGCATAATAATAATTAACATCCGATCTCTATCCTGTAAAATGTGGGATAATAAGCAGCATGGGGTGGGAACAACCTTGAGAACAGATGATAGTGTTTCCCAGGGAAGAGCTCACTCACCACTATACAGTTTTTTTTTTTATAGAAGACAAGGATTATCGCCCATTTCACTGTGTGATCAGTCTCCAAGCTGTCCCCTATTTCTCTTAGTGGTTACTGATGTATTACTTCAGTGGAATCCTGACATGGGGGCCGATTACAAACACTACATTGATGACCTCATCGTTTTCTGACACCTCACACACACGCAATTAAAATTGAGGCATGGAGCGCTGCCAAGTGCACAGCTTGTCATTACAAAGCTCCCAACTTTCCGAGCTGGGAATGAGGGACACCTACCAGGGCAGAAATCAGGCAGACCGCACTCCCTTGTCCCCAGCAGTCATACTTCACACAGTTTGGAGACCACTGTTCTAGGGTCTTGCAACCATAGAGGATGAGAAGAACCAGAAAGACAGCCAACCCCATAGGCGTGCGCACAGGCAACGCTGTATTCTGGCCTAGGCCAACAAGGCCCAGGCCTAGGGCAGCACTTTGCAGTGGGGCAGCACGGAAAGAATCCCCGCCGGCTTGTGCTACACTGTTAGTGTAACACAAGCTGCTTCTCATTTTGACTGTCCTATCAGCCTGGACCACAAACCTTCCTCACTGTGCTATATGTTTTCTGCTGCACCATTGGCATGGTTATATCTTCTTAGTCCTCTCCATAAAATTATCAGAAATTTGTGCTTAAAGTAGAACTATAGGCAACACTTTTTTTTTTCATTTTGGATAGAGTAAGGGAGGGTTATAGCCCCTGTCAATTTATTTTTTACCATCCCTGTCCCATTGCAGAGAATTCCCTTCACTTCCTGCCCCATAGCCAAACAGGAAGTGAGAGTAAATCTATGCAGATTAAGGGAATCCATTGCTCCCCCCCCCAGGCCCTAAGAACTAGTTTCCCCACTCAAAAATTTCAGGGTGGGTCTTAAACAGCCACGGACCCTCCTATAATAAGGATTACCTGTAGGTACTGTAAATATCTCCTAAACTTGCACTGTTTAGAAGATATTCAGAGTGCATGCAGCCAGCGACGTCACTGTTGCATGTGCTCCAAAGGTCCAGCATACAGTGCCGGACCTTTAGAGCCTGTGCCATAAACAGCGGCTCCAGCGCCCATACGCAGGAGTGACATCATCGCTCCAGCCACTCCAGTCGGAGGTCGCGAACCCAGAAGGAAGACCAGGGGAAGATGGAAGCCTTCTCAACGGTGACAGCGTGGTGCTGGAGGGCTTAGTTTTAAGGTACACATTATGACAGTGCCTTGCAGGGAATTTTTTTTCTCCAACTGTGGTTTACTACCGCGTTAAGAGATGCCAACCAGTGGCAGCTGGTGGGTTCTTCTTTGGGGGGGCGGCAAACAAACAACATCCCCCTTGGCGGTGTGGCACAACACCCCCCCCCTCACGTGGGCGGTTCGGCCCGGCACTTACCAGCTCATGTGGCGGGGCTGTGGTATTCTCTGCTGGAGTGCAGGCAGCGGCCGCCAGCTTCCTCCGCCGTGTGTCTTCCACCAAAGTGCTAGGCATCCAATAGGATCACCTGACGTTTTGGTCAATCGGGAAACAAGTCTCACAGACCTGCCTCCTGATTGGCGGGTAGGAACTTTAGTGTGCTAATAACGAAAATAATTTCGCTATGGTCACACAACTGGGTGGGCTCAGCGCGCAATGCTCTGCGCTCTGAGCTCTCCCTTTTTTGAAGCCTATTAGAGACCTCTGGCTCTAACCAAAAAAAACACCCCGCCGCATTGGAATCCATGATCCGGCGCCACTGATATGTAGATCAGGGGGCTGGACGCATGGATAGGGGAAACGGCGCCTGTGCGCCCTCTATGGACGGGCGGCCACTGATGCCAACACTGCCTCTTTCCTTATTAGAACACAGAGGTGGTTAAACCAGTTAGGGGTTTGGGTAACTGAAAGTGACTCTATCTCTTAAAAAAGGAATTATTCTAGAGTTGCCTACACATAGCTGCAGCAGCCCCCATCCCTTTCAGCAATGGGCAAATGCCGAGCTGTTCTGAACGGGCACAGTACCAGCATAGTGGACCTTACCTTCCTCCTTCCCGCTGCGGGATGAAATCTTGCTGTAGGAGGTAAAACCACTTCCATGTTACTACAAGGACAAGCCCTATTGAAACAAAGGATTTCGATTTTTTTGGGGAACCTGAGGCAGTTGGATTCATTTGGTAACAGGAGCGGCTGAAATGTCTTTTACCTTTGGTCCTATAACTCTTCACACAAAGTGGTTGCAAAAGTCTGACATTATAATCTAATCAACTATAAAACAAAACTGGATCCAGCAGGTCAAGGTAAACTATTGAGTGTGGGAAGATATGCTGTAGCTCGGGGAAAGTCATACAGTTTGTTTAGTGCACTTTTGCTAGTTGGGGTGATATTTTATTCCACTTGAATGAAATATTTATTGTGACCTTGACATTTTCACGTACACATCTCCATCAGAGTTTTTCATATACAAACCTGCTGATTCTCTATGTGGAGGTCAGTTTTAAAGCTGAAGCATGGGCAAAAAATTATTTTGGCCCAGTAAAAATAAGTTATTTCTAATGTTGTAAGCCCCATTTCTAGCAGCCAGGGCTACTGATAAGGCAGTAGAGCTAGCCCTCCTGTACTGGACCCGGGCCCCATCAGTTAAAAAGGGGGGCCCAGGCACCTGCTGAACTGCCTTTCTGCAGACACCAATCCTCTTCTGCCTCCCCTGCAGAGCTGTCAGCTTCTCCTCCACTCCCTCCCCTCCAGCTGTGCTGCAGGAGGATGAATCCCCCTGCTTTCTGGGCCCCTGTGCGCCCCTTATCCCCCTTTTCCCCTCAGTGTTTCCGGCTTTCCTCCTCTCCTGCTGGCAGTTGCTGCCAGCACATAAGGGGATGTTTCAGGATGGAGAATGGGAGAGGGGGGCTGGTAAATATGTCATAAAATAATGTTTTTTTTTTTACAGAAAGTTTTTTTTTATTTTTTATTTTTTATAAGACAAACACACATACACCGTTATGACAGTACAGTAAGGGTAACATTTGCATTTTAACCTCAATACACCTTAGCAGGCAGCATAGCACATAGAAATAACAACGAGGGGGTACAGAACTCGTGAGAGCAACACCAGTGGGAGAAGGTATTCAAGCAAGGGGGAACATCAGTGCGCCTTCATACTGGTGATCATCCCCCTCCATCCAAAGCAAAGGGAAGAACCAAGGGAAATCCAGTGGATAGAGGGCGATGGAAGGGGAGGGGGGGAGGATAAAAATAGGGAGGGGAGCGGAGGGGGGAGGCCAGGCAGCCCCATCCAGGTGAACAGGGGAGTCCGCCCCTGAGTGGGAGGGAATCTCAGCCAGACGTGTCCGTGTCGGCCCAGCCCGACCAGACCTTTCCAAATTTGGCAGGACAGTTCCTACTCTCATAGGTTAACCTGTAAAGAGGGAGTACCTTAGCAATAGCCTCAAGCCAAGATGATTTAGTAGGGAGCTCCGGTCTCCTCCAACGGAGCAGGATCTCCCTCCTAGCATAGAAGAGGGCAAAAGTTATACATAGTTTAACGTATCGATCACCCTCGACCTCGCCCAGGTAGCTGAGGAGGAACAATCTCGGATCCAGCGGGACCTCAACACCGCAGCGATCCGAGAGCTCCTCCGCCACCTCCCGCCAATAGGGAGCCAGTTTAGGGCAGGTCCAGACCATATGGAAGAAGGAACCCGGTGACACCAAACACCTGGTGCACAACGGACTCCTGGAAGGATAAATCCTGGCCAGCCCAACCGGGGTATAGTACGCCCTATGAAGGAACTTCAGTTGTATGAACCTATCTCTAGAGGCGATCATAAAGGGCAAGTACGAAGAGACACAGTCCTCCCAGGTCTTCCGTCCAGGTCGGGAATGTCCGCCGTCCATTTCGCCAGCACATCAGTCGTGTCTGTGTCATAGGCCACCGTGAGTCGGAGGTAAAGGGAAGAGAGAGGCTTCCCCATCACCCCCGAGATCAGTAGTCGCTCGATCGGGTCCGAGTCGAGGGTCACCGGGTCAGGGAACTGAGACGTAAGGGCATGTCGTAGCTGGCAATAACGAAAGCTCAGGGAGGCGGGGAGGTGGAATGCTCTAGACAGGTCTCGAAAGGACTGGGTCCTGCCTCCCGGGATCACATGCCGGAGGGTAAGGATGCCCCGTCGAGCCCATACCACCGGGTCAGGGACCGAGTCGAGATGAGGGAGGAGGGGATTCCCCCACAGGGGGGTATACGGGGATAGGGTACCAGGTTTAGCATATTTCGCCCTAGCGGACATCCAGACCCGGAGGACTGTGGACATTGGCCCCGTAACCGAGGAGTGTGCCTTCGCACCCCGAAAGACCAGATTAGACAGGGCCGCGTAGGATCCCAGGACCGCCGCCTCGAGCGTGACCGCCGGGTTCTGTCGTGGCTGGGAAAACCACCACCGAACCGTGACAAGGACCGCCGCCCAGTAGTAAGCAAGAAAGTTCGGGAAGGCCAGCCCACCCCTCGAGAGGGGGAGGTAGAGGAAGCATTTTGCCACCCGGGGGGGGGCGCCCAGCCCAAATAAAGGTCATGACTATACTATCAAGCTTCCGAAAGAAGGACCGAGGGATAGGGATGGGGGTCTGTCTGAAGAAGTATAATAGTTTAGGGAGATATATCATTTTGATAATATTCCCACGTCCTACCGGCGAGAGGGGGAGGGCACGCCATACCGCGCATCTCTTAGTGAGTTGCTCCAGTACCGGGAGGACATTCCCTGCCAGGTAGCCCTTTAACTCTAACCCAACGCGCACACCAAGATAAGTGAATTCGTCTACCCAGAGCAGGGGTGTGTTAGAGTCCGTACGGGGCAATGTCGGGTGGAGCGGGAACAGGACCGATTTGTCCCAGTTTATTTGAATTCCCGAAAACCGGCCGAAGGTGTCGAAGTGAACTAACGCATTGCGCAGGGAGCACGCTGCGTCCGCAAGATATAACAGCGTATCGTCTGCATACAATGACAGTTTCTCCTCCAAGGGACCGAGGGCCAAAACCGAAGTGGAAGAGAACCGACCACAGGTAGCCCCACTCGACCGAGTCGAAGGCCTTCTCGGCGTCGAGTGAGGCCACCACCCCCGGACCATCAGGGTCCGCAATCGCGATGTGAGTGTGTAAGCGTCTAAGGTTGATGTCTGTACCCCTTCCCGACATAAAGCCCGTCTGGTCCGGGTGGACCAGGACTGTGATGACGGTATTCAGCCGATTGGCGAGAATCTTAGCCAGGATCTTGGCATTTACATTGAGGAGGGATATGGGTCGGTACGACGAACAAAGAGTGGGATCCTTACCTGGTTTGGGGATAACCACGATCACCGCGTCATTCATCGAATCCGGGAGACATCCAGACTGAGAAGCATGGGCAAAAAGTGATTGTAACCTAGGGGACAGTTCTTCCATGTAGGATTTGTAGAACTCTACCGGGAACCCGTCCGGGCCCGGAGTCTTGCCAACCTGCATCATTTTCAGTGCCGCCCTTATCTCCTCCAATTGGATGGGGGCATCCAGCTTGCGCACAGAGGAGGGAGTGAGGACGGGAACATCAACCACCTCCAGGTAGGCCGCCAAGTCTACCGACTCGTATGCCACCCTAGAGCTATATAAGGTTTGGTAAAATGCGGCAAAACAATGGTTAATTTCAGACAGGGTAGAACGGAGGGACCCGTCCGAGTCCCTGATCTGTGCAATGGTAGAAATTCCTGATTGCTCCTTAGACAACCAGGCCAGGAGCTTCCCTGTTCTCTCCCCCTGTTCAAAGATACGCTGGGACTGATGGAAAATAATGATTTTAGTGTATTTTTAGTGAAAATATAATTTGTTATTTTCTGGGGAGTGGGGGGGGGCAGGGCCCTGCCAGGTGGGGCCCCGTAAATTCAAGCAGCAGCCCTGGCAGCAGCATTTGTTACGTATCTTACTTTCACTCAAATGGCAGTCACCTGTCACTGCTCAATGGTCGGTGCTGAGATTTGTAATCCCGGCTCCAGTACCCTGATCACTGTGTGTTGCTCACTCGGCACCTCTTCAATTCATAAAAAGCCTTGCATTCATTTCAGTCAATGCAAACTACAGTGGGACCTTGGATTACGAGCATAATCCGTTCCAGGAGAATTCTCGTCGTAACCCAAAGCACTTGCATATCAAAGCGAGTTTTCCCATTGAAGTCAATGGAAGCGAAAATAATTTGTTCCCCATTGACTTCAATGGCATGCAATACCGCATGTGGCCAGAGGTGGGGGCGCCGGAGAGCCTCGGAAACACTCTGAAAGGCCCGGAGACAGCTCGGCTGACCTCTGAAACCCTCGGAAAGGCTCGGAAACAACCGGGAACTGAGTATTTCCGGGTATTTCCGATCGGCTCCGCTCGGCTCCGGTGCCCCCCACCTCAGGCCAAATACGGTACTGCACACCCAGTTAGCTTGAATTCTGCTCGTTTTGCGAGACAACACTCGCAAACCGAGTCAGATTTTTTTTTAAAAAGTTGCTCGTTATTTAAAATGCTTGTTAAAGTGGAGCTCCACCCTAAATTTTAACTTCTGCTAATTGGAACCCTCCCCCCCTCAGGTGTCACAATTGACACCTTTCAGGGGGGAGGGGGGTGCAGATACCTGTCTAAGACAGGTATTTTCACCCACATCCGGGAGTCCTCTCTCCGGGAAATCTGCGGGAGACACGTCACTTCCCCCAGACTTCCCGTAGTGTTCTGGGAGACACTTGGCTCCCAGAACACAGGAGGACGAATCAGAACGGCGCAGCGCGACTCGCGCATGCGCCGTAGGGAACCGGGCAGTGAAGCCGCAAGGCTTCATTTCCTGGTTCCCTCAGCGAGGATGGCGGAGGGGGCAGCAGAGTGACGAGCGATCGCTCGTCCTCTGCTGCGGACGTTGCTGGACTCCAGGACGGGTAAGTGAACAAATATTAAAAGTCAGCAGCTGCTGTAGCTGTAGCTGCTGGCTTTTAATATTTTTTTTTTCGGCGGAGCTCCGCTTTAACCGTGTTACTCGTAAACCGAGGTTCCACTGTATTCTGTGATTGGAGGAGAGGAGATTTCCACATTCTGCACCATCTACAATAACAGGGCACTTGCATTTCTCAAAAATATACAAGCTGTGTTGGCACATACAATTACTGGCATGTCAAGTAGGGATGAGCTTCGAGTTCGAGTCAAACTCATGTTCGACTCGAACATTGCCTGTTCGCCCGTTCGCCGAACAACGAACAATTTGGGGTGTTTGCGGCAAATTCGAAAAGTCTATGGGAGAAATCTAAAGTGCTAATTATAAAGGCTTATATGCAAGTTATTGTCCTAAAAAGTGTTTGGGGACCCGGGTCCTGCCCCAGGGGACATGTATCCCTGTCCCTGTAAAGTTATGCACTTGGGGGCTAATAATATGAATGCATCATACATACTAGGGGGAGTACAACTGGGGGGATCCGTAGTGGAGAAGGATCTGGGGGTTTTGGTAGATCATAAGCTCAATAATGTCATGCAATGCCAAGCTGCGGTTTCCAAAGCGAGCAAAGTCCTTTCTTGTATTAAGAGAGGTATGGTCTCCAGAGAGAGAGATATCATTTTGCCCCTGTTCAAATCATTAGTAAGACCTCATCTGGAATATGCAGTTCAGTTTTGGGCCCCAGTTCTCAAAAAGGATATTGGGGAACTGGAGAAAGTGCAGAGAAGGGCAACCAAACTGATAAGAGGCATGGAGGAGCTCAGCTATGAGGAGAGATTAGAGGAACTGAATTTATTCTCTCTTGAGAAGAGGAGATTAAGGGGGGATATGATCAACATGTACAAATATATAAGGGGTCCATATAGTGAACTTGGTGTTCAGTTATTCACTTTACGGTCAACACAAAAGACAAGGGGGCACTCTTTGCGTCTAGAGGAAAAGAGATTTCACCTCCAAATACGGAAAGGTTTTTTCACAGTAAGAGCTGTGAAAATGTGGAATAGACTCCCTGCAGAGGTGGTTCTGGCCAGCTCAGTAGATTGCTTTAAGAAGGGCCTGGATTCTTTCTTAAATGTACATAATATAACTGGGTACTGACATTCATAGGTAAAGTTGATCCGGGGAATATCCGATTGCCTCTCGGGGGATCAGGAAGGAATTTTTTCCCCTGCTGTAGCAAATTGGATCATGCTCTTCTGGGTTTTTTTTTGCCTTCCTCTGGATCAACTGTGGGTATAGAATTGGGTATATGGGATTGTACGATATATGTTTATTTTATTTTTTTTTTATTGTTTTTTTTTTTACGGTTGAACTGGATGGACTTGTGTCTTTTTTCAACCTGACTAACTATGTAACTATGTAACTATGTAACTATGTATCAATGCAAAAAAAAGTTTTAAAAACGGCCGTTTTTTTAGGAGCAGTGATTTTAATAATGCTTAAAATGAAACAATAAAAGTGAAATATTCCTTTAAATTTCGTACCTGGGGGGTGTGTATGATATGCATGTAAAGTTGCGCATGTTTCCCGTGCTTAGAACTGTCCCTGCACAAAGTGTCATTTTTGAAGGAAAAAAAGTCATTTAAAATTCACTCGCGGCTATTAATGAATTGTCGGCTTTTATCAATACATAGAAAAGTCATTGATAAAAAAAAAAAAAAAAAAAGCGTGGGGGTTCCCCCAAATTCAATTACCAGGCCCTTTGGGTCTGGAATGGATATTAAGGGGAACCCCGCCACAAATTTAAAAAAAAATGGCGTGGAGTCCCCCCAAAAATCCATACCAGACCCTTATCCGAGCACGCAACCTGGCCAGCCGCAGGGGGAGAGGGGGGGACGAGAGAGCGCCCCCCCTCCCTCCTGAACCGTACCAGGCCACATGCCCTCAACATGGGGAGGATGTCCCCATGTTGATGGGGACAAGGGCCTCATCCCCACAACCCTTGCCCGGTGGTTGTGGGGGTCTGTGGGCGGGGGGCTTATCGGAATCTGGAAGACCCCTTTAACAAAGGGGACCCCCAGATCCCGCCCCCCCTATGTGAATTGGTAAGGGGTACATTGTACCCCTACCATTTCACGGAAAAAGTGTCCAAAAATTTAAATAAAAACACACACACCTTGGAAAAGTCCTTTATTAAAAAAAAAAAAAAAAAAAAAAAAAAAAAAAACATTCCAGCGATGAAATCCAGTGTCCCGCGGCGATCCCGATGTCCAGCGCTGTCCGTCATTGGTTGTGCCTGTGCGGACCTGATGGGGAACTTCCTCCGCTGTGTTTTAAATGCATAGACCCGCCCCTTCTAAAGATCCCCATCAGGTCCGCTCAGCGGACCAGATGCGGAACGAGAGAAGGGGCGGGTCTATTCATGTATTACACAGCGAACGAAGTTCCCCATCAGGTCCGCCCCCTCGGTATGTCCGACCCCGCCTACGTCATTGGCCTGAGCGGGAAACTTCCGTCACTATGTAAATTTAAATTTACACAGTGAAGGAAGTTTCCCGCTCAGGCCAATGACGTAGGCGAGTCTGACATACCGAGGGGGCGGACCTGATGGGGAACTTCGTTCGCTGTGTAATACATGTATAGACCCGCCCCTTCTCATGTTCCGCATCTGGTCCGCTGAGCGGACCTGATGGGGAACTTTAGAAGGGGCGGGTCTATACATTTAAAACACAGCAGAGGAAGTTCCCCATCAGGTCCGCTCAGGCACAACCAATGACGGACAGCGCTGGACATCGGGATCGCCGCGGGACACTGGATTTCATCGCTGGAATGTTTTTTATTTTTTATTATTTTTTTATTTTTTAATAAAGGACTTTTTCAAGGTGTTTGTGTGTTTTTATTTACATTTTTTGACACTTTCTTCGTGAAATGGTAGGGGTACAATGTACCCCTTACCAATTCACATAGGGGGGCGGGATCTGGGGGTCCCCTTTGTTAAAGGGGTCTTCCAGATTCCGATAAGCCCCCCGCCCGCAGACCCCCACAACCACCGGGCAAGGGTTGAGGGGATGAGGCCCTTGTCCCCATCAACATGGGGACATCCTCCCCATGTTGAGGGCATGTGGCCTGGTACGGTTCAGGAGGGAGGGGGGCCGCTCTCTCATCCCCCCCTCTTCCCCTGCGGCCGGCCAGGTTGCGTGCTCGGATAAGGGTCTGGTATGGATTTTTGGGGGGACTCCACGTAATTTTTTTTTAAAATTGGGGTGGAGTTCCCCTTAAAATCCATGCCAGATCTCAAGGGCCTGGTATGGATATTTAAGGGGAACCCCACGCCATTTTTTTTAAAATTTGCGGCGGGGTTCCCCTTAATATCCATTCCAGACCTAAAGGGCCTGGTAATTGAATTTGGAGACTTTTCTATGTATTGATAAAAGCCATCAATTCATTAATAGCCGCAAATCAGTTTTAAATGACTTTTTTTCTTTCAAAAATGAAATTTTTTGCAGGGACAGTTCTAAGCACGGGAAACATGCGCCACTTTACATGCATATCATACACACCCCCCAGGTACGAAATTTAAAGGAATATTTCACTTTTATTTTTTCATTTTAAGCATTATTAAAATCACTGCTCCCGAAAAAATGTCTATTTTTTAAACCTTTTTTTGCATTGATACATGTCCCCTGGGGCAGGACCCGGGTCCCCAAACACTTTTTAGGACAATAACTTGCATATTAGCCTTTATAATTAGCACTTTAGATTTCGAACGTTCGAGTCCATTGTATTTAATAGGGTTCTAAAGTTCACACGAACATTTTGTCTGTTCGCAGGTTCTGGTGCGAACCGAACAGGGGGGTGTTCGGCTCATCCCTGATGTCAAGCATTCACTATTTGAAAAAGAAAATTTTTGTTGATAAGATAATTGCAAACAACTGAAAAGCATGAATGAGGTTCAAGTTTGCTGCTACCATGAGGTCATAATTTCAGGGAATTTAAGATTTGCCCCAAGATAGTTTTTTGGAAACCATGTTGTTTAAGCTATGGCCTGTAACAGACTTAGAAGGGCCAATAAAAGGGGTTTGGATAAGCCAATTCGCTCACTATATATGGGGGGCGGGGGACGATGGTGGGGGTCAGAGGACAGCCATAGTCTCAGTGTATTGGAAGCTGTGGTAGAGAAACAATAGGGTATGTTGACAATTCAAACAGCATAACGAGAGATCAGGGTCAGTTTTCTGAATGCTAGCTCTTTGGGCAATCAAACCTTTTGTTTCCTTTTCTTGAATCTAATTTCACTTTGTTGTTGGTTTGAGGTCAGTGACCACTTTTAGGTGCCGTTCCATCCATGACAAACCTAAAAAAATGTGTTTGGTATTATTTTTTATTTTTCATTTATTTGAGGGGTATATTGCTTTGTATTGTAAGTTGAAACAGACATTTTTTTTTTCAGTCTAAAAAAGTGAGTTTTTGTTTATGGAATTGTATTCTGCTTGGGGTTCACATTCCTTTTTTTTCATTTAATTTGAATTTTTATGTTTTTATGTGAAGAGTAATGCCGCGTACACACGACCGTTTTTCCCGTCGAGAAAAATGACATTTTTTCCTTTGGACGAGAAAAACGATCGTCTGTGGGCTTTTTGTCGTTTTTTTCGACGGGGAAAAACTGCATTAATCACGACGAGAAAAATTAGAACATGCTCTAATTTTTCTCGTCGTGATTCCTGTCATTTTTTTCCGCGGCAGTTTTCCCATAGGGAAACACTGCCGCGGAGCCCACACGCGGTCATTTTTTTCGACCAAAAAAAAATGTCATTTAAAACAGCCGTGTGTGGGGGGAACAAGCTGTTCCTCGTTTTTCACGTCGATTTTCTCGACGGTGTTTTCACCGTCGAAAAAATCGATCGTGTGTACGCGGCATAACATTCACTTTTTTCTGACCATCTTTTCATGGAGTTGCCTCGCAGCATACCAATAAAGAAAAACACTAATTGCAAGAATGTACAAGAAAAAACATGGAACTAACTGAATGAGACTTTAACCACTTGCCGACCGGCGCCAGTAGATATACGTCGGCAGAATGGCCGGTGTGCGCAAAGTAACGTTTATATACGTTGCTTTGAAATTCACGCCGTGCCGGCGAGACCCGCGGACTCGATGTCCGCCGGTGTCACGCGATCAGGGTTGCCAACCACCAGTAAATTTACTGACAGTTTGTAAAAATCTGTGATTTTTTACAACTTCCAGTAAATATCAGGGGCTGATAATTTCACGCTGTGTTGACTTTTAAGTGTAAATCAAGCAAATTACATTGTTATAGGTATTGTCAGTGTTTCCATATCATGTTTACATAGTTACATAGTTTATACTGTTCAAATATTCAATGTGTTAGTTTTCAATAGGAGATCTGTAATTTCTCAGGTTGGCAGTAAAAAACTGTGTTCCGCCAGTAAATTGTCCATGTTTTGTCAGTAAAAAATGCTGCGGGTGGTTGGCAACCCTGCCCACGATCGTGTCACGGAGCGGCAGAACGGGGGGATGCTGTTGTAAACAAGGCATCTCCCTGTTCTGTCTAGTAAAGGACACTGATCGTCTGCTCCCTGTAATCGGGAGCAGTGATCAATGTCGTGTCACAGTTAGCCCCGCCCCCACACAGTTAGAATCACTCCCTAGGACACACTTAACCCCTTCCCTGCCCCCTACTGGTTAACCCCTTCACTGCCAGTGTCATTTACAGAGTAATCAGTGCATTTTTATAGCACTGATCGCTGTATAAATGAGAATGGTTACAAAATAGGTATCAAAAGTATCCAATGTGTCCGCCGCAGTGTCGCAGTCATGATAAAAATCGCAATGACAATGGTCCAGAAAATGTGTCAAAAGTGTCCGATGTGTCCGCCATAATGTCGCAGTCACGATAAAAATCGCTGATCACCGCCATTACTAGTAAAAAATTTATTTATAATAAAAATGCCATAAATCTATCCCCTTTTTTGTAGACACTATAACTTTTGCGCAAACCAATCAATATACACTTACTGCAATTTTTTTAACCAAAAATATGTAGAGGAATACATATCGGCCTAAACTGAGGAAAATAAATGTTTTTTTATATATTTTTGGGGGATATTTATTATAGCAAAAAGTAAAAAATATTGAATTTTTTTCAAAATTGTCGCTATTTTTTTGTTTATACCGCAAAAAATAAAAACTGCAGAGGTGATCAAATACCACCAAAAGAAAGCTCTATTTGTGGGAAAAAAAGAACATAAACTTTGTTTGGGAGCCACGCCGCACGACCGCGCAATTGTCAGTTAAAGCGACACAGTGCCGAATCGCAAAAAGTGGTCCGGTCATTTGGCAGCCAAATCCTCCGGGGCTGAAGTGGTTAAAGAAGATGTAAACCCTGGTGGGTTTTTCTTCTTCCCTGCAAAGTAAAGGCATAATGTGCTAGTATACATTGCATACTAGCACATTATGTGACACTTACCTGCAAACGAAGACTGCGCCGTCCCCGCTGGAGGCCGCATACATCTTCACCCATCTTCCTTCCAGGGCCGAGGACTCCGGCAGTGTGACTGGCCGGAGCCGCATGACGTCACTCCCATGCATGTGCACAGGAGTCATCGGTTACGGCACACGCTTCTGAAGAAAAATGGCACGGGCAGCTGTTCCTTCAGAGCGCATTCGCTAATGACATCATCGGCTCAGTATACAGTAAATATCTCCTAAACGGCGCACGTTTAGGAGATATTTACAGTACCTATAGGTAAGCTATATTCTAGTCTTAGCTGTAGGTACAACTTACACAGGGAGGTTTACAACCTCTTTAAATTTACTTTCTAGGGTATATTAAACAACAACATATCAAATAGGTAAAATATTGCATAAGGCTTTATTCAGTATCATGAAGTTAGAACAAATGTTAGAACAAATGTATTAAAAGCATATTCACATATGCGACGGCCATGTATATGCCCCCACGGATCTGGCAGACTTGTCTGTTATCAGTATCCCACACACCTACCATACAGCACCTTTTTAGAGGACCCAAGGCCCTGATGAAGTGGGGTAGCCCACGAAACGCATTGGCCAACATGCGGGATCCCAAGGCCTATAAATAAGATGTACATGGCCGTCGCATGTGTGAATATGTTTAATACATTTGTTTTAACGTTTGTTTTAACTTCATTAACTAAATAAAACTTTATGACATATTTTACCTATTTGATATGTTGGTGTTTAATATTCCCTAGAAAGTACATTTAACCTCTTCCATACCGCAGGCCATCATATGACGTCCTGGGCTTTCAGAGGCGGCTCTTTAATTAGGCAAATTAGGCACAGGGAGAACATGCAAACTCCAGGCAGATGGTGTCGTTGCCGGGATTCGAACCAGCGACCCTTTTGCTTTCTAGGTGAAAGTGCTAACCACTGCACCACTGTGTTGCCCTTGCTCTTACAGGCAGCAGGACGTCCCCCCTCCCTCCCGCTGCCCTCCGGTGCTTCTCCCGGCTCGTCTGTGCGATTGGCGAGCCAGAGAAGGCATCCGCCACTATCGGAAGTCAGCCATAAAGATTTCCGATAGACAGATGGTCCCCGGCAGTCTCTATGACTCTCGGAGGCCCGGGCGCGACATTTTGATGTCATGTCCGAGCTGGCGGAAGTAAACAATATCGGGGACTCAGCTGGAAAGCTTGAGATCGTTGTTTTTTTGGGGATCTCAGGCTTTCCAGCCTGGAGAAGAGATGTGGGGTCTTAAAGAGGACCTGTCACACACTATTTTTATTACAAGGGATGTGTACATCTAACTCCAGGATGTTAGACAACATCTTGGACCTTTGAAAAAGACCATTGGCCCTGAGCCCATAGCTCTTGAAGTAGGACTCCCCTACTACTTTGATGGTGTCTGACTGCACCACCAGCCACTAGGTCGTCAGAAGGGAATGACATTGCAGACGATTTAGTTTCTCCAACCACAAGTTTAGGCCACTGGTCCAGAAACCCGACTTGTGTCGAATGTGAGCAAGAGTTCCACTTAGCCTACCTACGCTGCTGGAGCAGAGCGATTTCTATGGCTCAGTCTGAGATGTGAAGGATGAAAGATCCATCAACCACAAAGTGCCAAAATGCAGAATCTAACCTCTCTGGAGTGAGCGTGGAAACTGACTCTTGAGCTTTTTGGTCTCCTTTAACTCAGCAGATGTTAATCCTGAGGCAGGAAACCAAACTGACCACTATTAAATTTAGGTTTGACCTTCTAAAATCAAGAAAAATGCAGTGATTGAGTACATCCTTGAAGGCCACAACATCTTCTGATGGTAAGTTCATGTATCTGGCCAATCCCACAAGGGACACACACTGACCAAAGGGTGATCCCAAACCCTGGACATCCTTCGAAAACATACTCCAATCTTGTAGAACGAGCACTTGATTCATCCCCCATAAGGGAATTGTCAAGCTGTCCTCTGGAGGCACTTGAAATACTTCCACAGATTTACTTCTATTTAATGGCCTTTCACCAACCTTACCAAAGAAGGAATAAAAAATCTGGACAAAGGTCGTCCTCATCTTCCTGTTCAGAAGAGACTGAAGAGGATTGATTGGCTTGAGAAAGTTTTGAGATAAGTTTTAATGGCCCTGAAAGGAAGACTGGACATTTGCAGAATAGATGGCCCTTGCAGAAGATGAATTCAGCATATCCTTTAGAGTGTCTTGACCATATGTTTAATTGTGACAACTTGGTCACCATCATCTTAATCACTGTCTGCCTGAACAAAGAAGGAATGTTCATTCACATCTTCTTGGGAAGAAGCTGACTGGGGTTAATTTGTCTGAGTAGGTTCTGAGACTGCTCATTGGCACAATATATGACCCTTTTACAGAGTGAGTGGAAGAAACTCCTTTAGGATGTATTGACCACGTGTTCAATGAATGTGACAACCTGGCAGGTGTGGACATCTTTATCCCTGGCTGCTTGAACCGGCAGGGCTTATAATGCCATGCTCATCTGTCTCTGAAGAAGATTTTTTGCCTGGAAGGCTAGGAGACTACTCACTGATAAAAAAGATAACCCTTTCACATTGTGAGTGGAAACACTCCTTTAGAGCGTATTAGCCTCATGTAACAATCTGTTATGTGTATTATCTATGGTTGCTTGAAAAAAGCAGAATTTATGCAGTCATGTTCATCTGGAAACTCAGAAAATGGGCTGTTTCACCTGGTATGGCTAGGTGGCTTCTCATTGCCAGAGCAGATAACCCTTTTAAAGGGTAAGCAGAAACCACTACTTTAGAGTGTATTGACAATGTGCTTATTGAATTTGACATCCTATTAGGTTTCATCATCTCTATCCCTGGCTGCTTGAGCCAGTAGGATACATACTGGCATGCCCATCCGCGTCTTCCTCTTATAGAGTCTGAAGAGGGATGTTTTGCTTGGGAAAGCTACGAAAGCTATGAGACTGCTCATTAGACTTGTGCACAACGGAAAAATTTGTTTAGTTTCGGTTTGTTTCTTTTCGGTCCTGTTGATTCGTAATCGTTCGTAATTTTGCTAGACGGGATTTTTCGTGTTCGGACTAATTCGTATTTGCGCAAGCCTCATTTTTTGTTGAATCGGAATGATTCGTATTAATGTAAGCCTTATTTTTCGTTGATTTATAATTCGTACTTTCGGTAGAGTACATTGTTTTTCGTTGATTCTGGACACAACTCCTACTTTCGTAACTTTTTTTGGGTTCGTTGATTCGTAATTTTCTGTGTCTCTCTCACAACGACGCTGCCTATTATACCTAATGTGCTTAGAATGGATTTGTACTTTTCTAAATACATAGCGGTTATTTGTAACGATTCAAAATCTCGTATTTTACTTTCGTTTTTTACATGCGGCTATAGCCTCCGCCCCTGTACACCATTTTGAGAGGGAGATCAGCACGGTGAGGGAGAAGCAGAGAGCAGAGCAGAGTGTTATTGTGCTTTGTATGGATTCGTACATTCGTAACTTCTTTCATAACGAATTATGCCGAAGACATTCGGGCATTCGCTATTTGCGATATAATTTATTTCGGATTCGGTTTTATTCCTAATTGCTTTGTTCGGAAATTCGAATGCTTCCGAATGTCCGAAAGTTGCTAAATTCGGACGAATTTCGATTAGTTACGAAACGAATTGCACAAGCCTAGTGCTCATTGCCAGAGCATTTAACCCCTTCACAGGGTAAGTGGAAATAATTCCTTTTAAGTGTATTGACCACTTGTTTAATGAATGAGACAACCTGTTTGGAAACATCAGTCTCCTCATCTCTGGTTGCTTCAACAAAGCAAGATTCATACAGTCATGTTCCTCCACATCTTTCCCTTTGGAGAGTCTGAAGAGGCTGTCTGGCCTGGGAAGGCTATGAGACTGGTCATTGTCAGAACATATAACCATATGAACATATAAACAAAGCAAGATTCATACAGTCATGTTCATCCGCATCTTCTTTATTGAAGAGCCTGAAGAAGGCTGTTTTGCTTGGAAAAGCTCTGAGACTGCTCTTTACCAATAGAGATCATTTTTCACAGAGTTTTGCGTGCCACTTAACAAAGCAGCCCACAAAAATAATTAAATGCAGTAAATAGTTTGCTTTGTAACAAACCCTAAAGGGTTAACCACTGCTAGAGGGAGACTGAAGCTTCCATCTACAGCCCTGATCAACCACTTCAATACCATGCACTTATGCACCTTCCCGCCCAGACCAATTTTCAGCTTTCAGTACTTTCACACTTTGAATGACAATTACTTAGTCATGCTACACTGTATCCAAACAAAATTTTTATCATTTTCTTCTCACAAATAGAGCTTTCTTTTGGTGGTATTTAATCGCCACTGGGTTTTTTATTTTTTGCGATATAAGCAAAAAAACAGCAATTTTTAAAAAAAAAACCACTTTTTTTTAGTTTCTATTGTAAAATTTTGCAAATAAGTAATTTTTCTTCATAAATTTGTGCCAAAATGTATACTGCTACATATCTTTGGTAAAATGAACCCAAATTAGTGTATATTATTTGGTCTTTGTGAAAGTTATAGAGTCTACAAACTATGGTGGCAATCACTGAAAATTTATCACATCTGATCACGCCTGATGTACTGAAGGGATATCTCAGTTCTTGAGACACTAACAAGCGAGGAAAGTACAAATACCCCAAAATTACCCCTTTTTGGAAAGTAGACAGTCCAAGGTATTTACTAAGAGGCGTGGTGAGTTTTTTGAAGTTGTATTTTTTTCCCACAATTCTTGGGAAAATTTAATTTTTTATTTTTTTTTACACAAACTGGTCATATTAACATTTTTTTTCTCTCACACAGCATATACATAATTGCAACTACACCCCAAAATACATTCTGCTACTCCTCCTGAGTGTAGCGATACCACATGTGTGAGACTTTTACACAGCCTGGCCACATACAGAGGCCCAACATTGAAGTAGCACTTTCAGGCGTTCTACAAGCATAAATCGCACATATCCTTTCTCAACCACCTATTACAATTTTGAAGGCCCTGGAGCACCAGGACAATGGAATTTTCCACAAAATGACCCCATTTTGGAAAGCACACACCCCAACGTATAATCTATGAAGCATTATGAGTCTTTTGAACGGTTCATTTTTTTCCAGAAGGTTTTGGAAAATGTGGAGAAAAAATGAAAATGCATTTTTTTTACACAAAGTTGTCCATTTATAAGATATTTCTAACGCATAGCATATACATAGCAAAAATAACACCCCAAAATGCATTCTTCTACTCCTCCTGAGTATAGCAATACCACATGTGTGAGACTTTTACACAGCCTGGCCATATACAGAGGCCCAACATTGAAGTAGCACTTTCAGGCATTCTACAAGCATAAATCGCACATATCCTTTCTCAACCACCTATTACAATTTTGAAGGCCCTGGAGCACCAGGACAATAGAATTTTCCACAAAATGACCCCATTTTGGAAAGCACACACCCCAACGTATAATCTATGAAGCATTATGAGTCTTTTGAACGGTTCATTTTTTTCCAGAAGGTTTTGGAAAATGTGGAGAAAAAATGAAAATGCATTTTTTTTACACAAAGTTGTCCATTTATAAGATATTTCTAACGCATAGCATATACAAAGCAAAAATAACACCCCAAAATGCATTCTGCTACTCCTCCTGAGTATAGCGATACCACATGTGTGAGACTTTTACACAGCCTGGCCATATACAGAGGCCCAACATTGAAGTAGCACTTTCAGGCGTTCTACAAGCATAAATCGCACATATCCTTTCTCAACCACCTATTACAATTTTGAAGGCCCTGGAGCACCAGGACAATAGAATTTTCCACAAAATGACCCCATTTTGGAAAGCACACACCCCAACGTATAATCTATGAGGCATTTTGAGTCTTTTGAACGGTTCATTTTTTTCCAGAAGGTTTTGGAAAATGTGGAGAAAAAATTAAAATGCATTTTTTTTACACAAAGTTGTCAATTTATAAGATATTTCTAACACATAATATGTACATAGCAAAAATTACACCCCAAAATGCATTCTGCTACTCCTCCTGAGTATGGCGATACCACATGTTTGAGACTTTTACACAGCCTGGCCACATACAGAGGCCCAACATCCAAGTAGCACCTCCAGGCATTCTAGCAGCATTAATTGCACATATCATTTTCTGACTACCGATCACATTTTTGAAGGCCCTTCATATATCTAACACATAGCAGGTACATACCAAATAACAAAAGATTACCTGTGGTTTTAGAAGTGCAGTGGTCCACAGAGGAGAGCATCGGTCCAGGCAGCAGGCAGGGATGAGGTCAGCGACAGCAAAAGCAATCATCCAGGCAGCAGGCAGGAATACTGTCCATAGTTCGCACAGGCAGAGATACTGTCAGCACAGCCAGAGCACAGCCAAAGCACAGGTCCAGGTAGCAGGCAGAGGTGTCCCGGCAGAAATGCTGTCCAAAGTCAGTAGAGGCAGCAGGCAGATATATGGTCAACACAGCCAAAGTATTGGTCCAAGCAGCAGGAAGAAACATGGTCCATAATGTCATGGGTCATTACAGGCAGTAATATGGTCAGCACAGCCAAATTATTGGTCCAGGCAGCAGGAAGGACCATCAAGCTTAGGGCCAGGGGGACAGGGGTAGAGGCTTCTCCCACCCAAATCGCTTTGAAGCCTCCGGGCAACCAGACCCTGTTCTTGGAGCACAGAAAACGAAAAACTGTTTTTCTCTACTCAGAACGCTATTCTGAAGCCCCTCACATATGTGAGACCCCTGTGTACTAAAGGTAGATGGCCAAAAGATCAGTCCAAGTGGCAGGCAAAAACATGGTCGATTAACAGGCCAAGGTCGGTACACGTGGAAGTCAGAAACGTGGTTTAAATCGGCAGGCAGAGGCATCGTCGGTAAACAGGCTGAGGTTGGTGCACGTGGAGGTCAGAAACGTGGTTTAAATCGGCAAGCAAAGACATCGTCGGTAAACAGGCCAGGGTCAGTTAATTAACATGGAAGGTAGTTAGTAACATGGTAGCAGGCAAATAGGGAAATGGCAGTCTGTTAATAATAAGGGGAACTAATGGATGTATGATAATTTTTGAAGCAATTTCCGATGCACAGGCCAGGTTGGGAGGGACAATCGGGACAATAATAGCTGGTGTCTCTTCTTACTCCTCCTCTGCTGCATACACGGCATTTCTTTTGGCGTCTTCTTCCAGATTCTGTGGGGGGGATGCTAAAGGGATAGTGTCGCTCGTGAAGCCGACTCACACTATCAGAGCGAATGCTTCCTGGGGCGGGATCTTGTTGGTAAATGAGGGCATCGATGATATCTTCGATATATTGGAGGTAGTGGAGTCGGTGATTTTGAGTTGCTTTTTGGTAGCAGACAAACGAATTAAAAAGGGCCATGTGAAACAGGTGAAACGCAACTTTTTTGTGCCAATAATGGGACTTTCTGGTTGATAAGTAGGGCTGTAGCATCTGGTCGTTTAAATCCACCCCCCCATGTACAAATTGCAGTCGTGGACACATTCAGGCTTTACAATGGAGCCGCGTCTTCTTGGGATCTCCACCATGGTGTCATTGTGGATCGTAGAGAGGATGTGGACATCTTTCTTGTCCCTCCACTTCATGGCCAACACCTCCTCGTTCCTCATGGATGCCGATTCTCCAGGTCGCAATTTTTTTGTCAATAAATTTTGTGGGAATCCCTTCCGGTTTTTTTTGAAGGTACCGCAGGCCGGGGTTTGTTTACTGTAAAGGTGGCGAAAAAGGGGCAGGCTGGTATAATAATTATCAACATATAAATGGTAACCTTTTCCGAACAGGGGGTATGCCAACTCCCAGACAATTTTCCCACTGGTTCCAATATATGTGGGGCAATCACGGGGCTGGAGCTGGGAGTCTTTGCCTTCGTAGATCCTGAATTTGCAGACGTATCCAGTGGCTCGATCACATAATTTATTTAATTTTAACCCATATCTGGCTCTCTTGCTTGGTATGTACTGCTTGAACTGCAGTCGGCCGGTGAAATGTACGAGGGACTCGTCCACACAAATTTTTTGGTCTGGGATGAAAACTTCTTCAAATCGCTGGGAAAAGGCATTGATTAGGGGGCGTATCTTGTACAATTTGTCGTAGTTGGGATGATCTCGGGGAGGGCACTGTGAATTGTCATTGAAGTGGAGAAAGCGCATAATCATGTCGTATCTTTTCCTGGACATGACAGCGGAATATATGGGCATGTGTTGGATGGGGCGTTTGGACCAATATGAATGGACTTCGTTCTTTTTTGTAAGCCCCATATTGAACATAAGGCCCAAAAATAATTTAAATTCCTCCAATGTTAGACGCCGCCACTGGAACATGTGGGCGTAGGAAGAATCGGGGTTGGCAGCAATAAATTGGGATGCATACAGATTCGTTTGATCCACTATATTCTGCAGCAAATCTTGTGGGAAAAATAAACAAAAATAATCAAATTTAGAAAAATTTGTAGTGTCGGGCTGCACACCTGGCTGTGCGGTGAAAGGGGGGATGATAGCGGATCCTGAGTTGGCAGGCAACCATAAGGGGTTTGCCAGGGCATCGGGAAGGTAGGATTGGGGCTGGATTCTTCGGGTTGGGCGTGCATTTCCATTGCTTGTACTGGGCTCCTCTTCCTGGGGTATGGCGCTGCTGGTGGTGGGCAGTTCTCCTGATCTTGGTGCTGATCTTGGTGCTGATCTTGGTGCCGATCGCATTCTTTTGGGAGGGACGGTTTCCTCCGGGGACTCGGACTCTGAGCCACTATCCTCCACTGGCTCGTATTCCGAACCAGAATCGGATAATGGGAGCTCCCCGCTGCTCTCATCATCCGACATGGCAAGAATGGCATATGCCTCCTCAGGTGTGTAAACCCTTTGGGACATTATGGCAGTGCTTATTGGTGGGCCTGTGTAATGGTACTGCTGGTGGTAGTGGTGGCGGTCTGTGTGGTAGTACCGATGGAGGTATTAGTGGTGGGCCTGTGTGGTGGTACCGATGGCGGTATGGGTGGTGGTGGTACCAATGGCGGTACAGGTGGTGGTGGTATCGATGGCGGTATGGGTGGTGGTGGTGGCGGCGGTACCGATGGCGGTACAGGTGGCGGTACGGGTGGTGGTGGTACCGATGGCAGTACAGGTGGTGGTGGTACCGATGGTGGTACAGGTGGTGGTGGTACCAATGGCGGTACGGGTGGTGATGGTACCGATGGCGGTACAGGTGGTGGTGGCACTACCGACGGTGGTACGGGTGGTGGTACTGGTGGTGGTACCGATGGCGGCACTAGTGGTGATACTGGTAGCGGGCCTGTGTGGCAGTATAGATGCTGGGCCTGGTGGCGGTACTGGTGGTGGTACTGGTACCGATGGCGGTACTGGTAGCCTGTGTGGCGGTGCCAATGGCGGTACCGATGGAGGTGGGCCTGTGACAGATGGGCTGATTGATTGACAGATGGGCTGATTGATTGATTGACAGATGGGTTGATTGATTGACAGATGGGGTGATTGATTGACAGGTGGGGTGATTGAATGACAGATCGGCTGATTGATTGACAGATGGGCTGATTGATTGACAGATGGGCTGATTGATTGACAGATGGGCTGATTGACAGATGGGCTGATTGGCTGGGCTGATTGATGTGCTGGGCTGTGTGACAGGTCCTCTTTATGGGGGGGGGGCGTGTTGTGCACTGTAAACTTATGTAGACAAACTACACTGAGCTAACTTACTGATCTCTTCTCTCTCCTCACAGATCGGTGTGTGAGGAGAGAGCAGGGATCAGGTAGTAACTCCTGTGGAGTTTGTTTACATTTGTGACCGGCTGTGATTGGACACAGCCGGTCACGTGGTAAACAGCCAATTCATTGGCTGTTTACTCTGATCGGGGACGCGCTGTGTCCAAGGGACACTCGCCTTCCCCGATCCCCGCTCTGCAAGCCTGTGGCGGCGCGCACGGAGCGCGCCGCCGTGTTTGTTTTGACAGGTGATCGGCTGTGACTTTGACACAGCCGATCACATGGGAAACAGCCAATGAAATTGGCTGTTTACTGTGATCAGGGAAGCGCTGTGTCCGAGGGACACATGCCGTCCCCGATCACCGCGCTGCGCGCCCCCGCGGGCGCGCGCAAGGCATTATCCTGCAGGACGTCATATGACGTCCAGTATCGATATTGCAACCACTTCCCGGACGTCAATTCACTATTGACTGGGCGGGAAGTGGTTAACCAGGTGGTTAACCACTTAAGGACCGCTCACTGTATATATATACGTCGGCAGAATGGCTCGAACAGGCACAATCACATACCTGTACGTCCCCTTTAACTGCCCGACGTCGGGGTCGCGCGCGCCCCCCTGCCTTCCCCGTGAGTCGGACCGCGGGTCCCATGGATTTGATCCTTGCGGGGATCCCCGCGATCGTCTCACGGAGGCATGGAGCGTGGAGATGTTAGTGTAAACACAACATCTCCCCGCTCCCCTACTGACAATGTCAGCGATCTCCGCTCTGTGTAATCAGAGCGGAGATCGGTGACGTGTCAGTCGTAGCCACGCCCCCACACAGTAGTAATCACTCCCCTAGGCACACTTAACCCCTCCAGCGCCCCTAGTGGTTAACCCCTTCACTGCCAGTGTCATTTTCACAGTAAGCAGTGCATTTTTATAGCACTGATTGCTGTGAAAATGACAATGCTCCCAAAAATGTGTCAAAAGTGTCCGATGTGTCCGCCATAATGTCGCAGTCACAAAAAAAAAAACGCTGATCGCCGCCATTACTAGTAAAAAAAAAAAAAATTATAAAAATGCCATAAAACTAACCCCTATTTTGTAAACGCTATAACTTTTGCGCAAACCAATCAATAAACGGCGATTGCGATTTTTTTTTTACAAAAATATGTAGAAGAATACGTATCGGCCTAAACTGAGGAAACAAATTGTTGTTTTATATATTTTTTGGGGATATTTATTATAGCAAAAAGTTAAAAATATTGCATTTTTTTCAAAATTGTCGCTCTATTTTTGTTTATAGCGCAAAAAATAAAAACCGCAGAGGTGATCAAATACCACCAAAAGAAAGTTCTATTTGTGGGAAAAAAAGGATGTCAATTTTATTTGGGAGCCACGTCGCACGACCGCACAATTGTCAGTTAAAGCGACGCAGTGCCGAATCGCAAAAAGGGGCCTGGTCTTTAAGCTGCGTATTGGTCCGGGGCTTAAGTGATTAATGAACTAAACCTTTCCCTGCCAGAAATCAGGACATAATGAAAGAGTTTTGTTCAGAACAGCAACAAAAAGGTAAGAATTTGCAACAGAATTACAATAATATTCTTTAATGTACATAAGCAGAGGGAATTGTAGACATCATAAAAGAATGCTTCTCCCCCTCTCTTTTTTTTTGGGGGTGAAAAACTGGAGAGCACAAAGAAATATAAAAGGATGTCCTATATACAGTAGTCATCCACAGGCGACCGACTCCTCTACCTTCTTTGTGAATTCTGGTCTTTTGAGGGGGTTAGCAAAATGGCACAATAGTAAAACAAACATGAGAAGCCACCAACAGGTTAATGCCATGTGTGAACAGACAAAGTATTACTTTGTGCACCTGTGTATGCAGAATACTCCCTGTGGAGGTGCTCAGGGTATGCACAGTGGCTGCAGGGAGCAAGGTGCAACAATATCCAGCAATGCAGCATTTATTTGGATACAAGCATTTTTAAATTTCGCTCACCCAACCTCCGCCACCCGACTGTAAACACAGACACAGCACGTGGTCACGCCCCAACGCGTTTCATCATCACGTCTTCGTCGGAGGGCGATGACGAAGACGTGATGACAAAGCGCGTTAGGCCGTGACCACACGGCTCACCTGTCAATCGTAGTAAGCGTCATCCCGGGACTCATCGCGGCAAGCAGTTCCTTTCAACTTCAAGCGGTGGTGAGACAGATGCATCTCTGCATTTGACTTGCTGTTTTTATTTCACATATCTTGTAAGTGTAGCGGGCATTTAAATTTGGGGGGGAGCATCTGGGTTATTCAACCCGGATGCACTAATTGTTAGGGAGTCTGAGAATCCCTTTTGTGGTTCTTGGAGGACTCTGGTGGTGTAAGGTTCCCTGCGGCCTGCAGGTGGCGTTGTCGCACTGGGCCGGAGTTGAACCCGCACCGCAGGACTGCTCCCTTTTTGTCCTTTCCTGGCGCTGGTACAGCGGGGCGGGGAACCCGCTGTGACGCAAAGGGAGAGGGGATAAAAGGGGCGGACGCCCTTACCACGGGGTTCAGAGTCGGAGGAGGTGGCCGCGCCCAGGCACCTTCAGCCTGGGTGCTGGCGTTCCGGAAGTTCCGGGCCCAGGTGCCCTTGACCTGGCCGGAGCGAGAGATGGAGTCCATCCCAGGCACCTTAAGCCTGGGGTGAGGTACTCTCTTGGAGGGATGTCTTCCCCCTGACAGGGGCTGCAACAAAGCGAAGGTAACTCCAGTTCCTGTTCATTAGAGTCGCTGGAAGAGACTCTGAAGCCAAAAAGTACATTTTACAGCCACTGTGCTTAGCAACCGTTGGTGAAACCTCAACGGTTTAGTTTCTTTGAGGATTGTGCCTTGACCTACTCCCCACCAATACTGAACTGTTCTATGGGTCTCAAACTGTCTGCTCGCAAAGGACTATTTGTTTGCCGTTATGGAATAAATAAGTGTTGGACCTTTTCAGTGTGTGGTACTCCATTTACTGGGAGCAAAGGGGGTTATCAGCAGAACAGACTTGGCTCTGAGCGTATACACAGCCCGAAGGTAATCTGGTGCTGGACTTCACCTCCACAAATGCTGTAATCTAGAGGACATGGGCCGTGGCGCACCTCGCTCTCCCCTTCAAGGTACCCCTAGACTGGAGCCAGAGTAACCGCTGAGAAGAAGAGAGAGGGTGAGGCCGCTACACGTGGGGGCTCGTAAGTCCGGGATGTGTGTTTCGTGTATGGAGCTGGGAACATCTGTGTTTGAACGTTGCTGCCCGGTGGAGTTCCGAGTAGGTCGGCCATTTTGGCAAGCGCGCCATAAGGCACACCATAGCTGCGCAGTTTGTGGGCGAGGAGAAGGGAAAGCCTGCGAACAAGTGCAGAGTATGGGAGGAGTCTGGCCATGTGGAAGTAGTCTGGCCACGTGGGGATTCCGGCGCGAATTGGTCAGTGCGCAATGGAGCAGCAGACAGTCGGGATGACCTCAAGTACCCCGTGGATTCTGGTTCCTTACCCCACGAAGATGACTTCCTTTGCTGCTTCCATAACGGACACAGGAATAAAACTGAGGCCTCGTACACACGGCCGAGATTCTCGTTGAAAAAAACATGTCGTTTTTTTCGACGAGATTCTTGGACAAGAAACTTGTCCCGGCCGAGTGTACACACGCTCGTTTCAAAGAACCCGCGGTTCTTTGAAAGGAGTGTACGCGGTGACGGCATAGACTACATCGAGCATGCGCTCGTCACATTCGATGCCGTCGCCGCCATCTTGGTATACCCTACGTATGCCTAGGAAGCTACCGCGCATGCGTCAAATTCATTTCGAACATGCGCGGGCTTCCGGGCGGACAGGTAAGTGTACACACACTCACTTTTCTCGTCGAGGAACACGCCGAGGAGAATCTCGACGAGAAAATAGAGAGCAGGTTCTCTATTTTCTCGTCGAGGTTTCTTGTCGGTTTTCTCGACGAGAAACCCGCTAGCAGCGTACACACGACCGATTTACTCGGCAAGACCTCTCTGCCAGCAAGTTTCTTGCTGGTTCTTGCCGAGAAAATCGGTCGTGTGTACGAGGCCTTAGGCCCCGAGGATGTTTGGCTCTGTATGTATGCAGAGACATAGAGGCCCTCGGTGTGATCTGTCCCGGCTGCTTGGGACTGGTGGTCAACTTGAAGCCATTCGGGCGATGTGAGGCCTGCAAGGAGTTTCTTTTTGAGGTGGAGCCATTCACAGAGAGGCCCTGAGCCTTCCACCTCAATTGCCTCACAGGTACCGCCACTCCGGAAGGGGAGATTCAGGCCTTTGCGGAGATTTCTGTGCGTGCTGACCAGGGCAAAGAGAGTGCCCAACCAGAGACTGAGAGAGAAAAATCAGAGGATGCTGCTTCGGTCACCACAAGCTCCCTGCTCCGGCCTATGAAAAGGAAAGTCGGCCTTGTACAGGCATCCTATGGTCGTGGAAGAGCTTCGCCCCGCCGCTTGCCTGGCCTGGATGGATCCGGAGGGAAGAACCCTGGACATCCCTGTTCTACTGAAGGCCCAGGTGAGCCAGGGGTTGGGACTGTGTGTGAGGTTGGAGGTGTCGGGAGTCCACTGTCGGTGGAGCCCGTAAGGGAGGGTGATTCCGTATCTACTGGGAATTACCTGCCCGCAGAAATGTACAACACCTCCGACCTGGAGTCGCTGTCAGATGTCGGCGATGATGGCGAGATCGATGAGGTCTTTCACCGGAAGGGTTGGGACAGGATGCCATTACTCGCGCTCCGTGCGCCAAGGGATCTGCCTATGTCTACAGGGGATAGTACACCTCGGGTGGAGGCCCCGGAGCCCGGGGAGAAATCTGGTCTCCTGCCTACCCTTCCATCCTCCATTTCACCTACTGCTTCATCCGTTCCAGTGACGGGAACGCAACGTTCATCACTGCAGGCTCCTAGGCCCAAGCCAACGGAGGTAGTTAAAGTACCTCGGCATCCTGAGTCCATCGTCCTGCCTGGAGAGTGAGAGCGGGCGACGATGCCACCTCTGGCACGGTTACAGCGGCTCTTCTGTCAGAGAGTTGCCCGTGAGTATGGGTGGAAGTACCCATACCTACCCTGGGACTTGCTTTTTGAAGTGGAGGTCCTGCGGCAGCGATGATATGATGAGTTTGTCTAAGAAGTTCAAAGACTGTAAGGCGGAGTGGATGTTGGGTCGGCACATCCATGCGGACTGGGTGCTTATTTGTCGCAAAGATGGAGAGAACATTGAATATAATGTGGAGACTTTCGATAAGCACTTGAAGCCCCTGTTCCTGCCGCACCCAAAGTTCTACCTTTAGGAGGAAAAGACTCCTGTATGCTCTGTTTATTGTTCATTGCTGAACTTGCTGGAACACAAGGACTGTGTCCTAGTTTTTTTTTTTATTTGGGCGTTTTACTCTTTGGAGAAATGGGAGCTGTTACTGTTTGTTCTCCCTCTTTCTCCCTGCACTGCAAATAAGATAATGACTTTGGGGTGTAGTTAGTGTAGACACAGTAAAAGAAGAAGGAAAGTTGTCTGGAGGATTTGGCTAAGTGTCATTACCGTGGCACTGTCACCAGGTGGCAGTGCTGCGCAACGACTGTTTTTTTTTTTTACACTTGCACCACCATACTCATTGGAGCGAATGTGCCTCTTCAAGGACAGGCCCGTTCATTCCAAGAAAGCACACATTGTGGTAGGATGTTTGTTTTTTTCCCTTCTGCAGGAGATTAATCTGTCAAGGCTGCTGAGAATGGGTGGTCCTTAGATAGCCAGGGGGGTGGGGATTGTGCATGTGTAAATGTCAGAAGTGTCTTATTGAAAGTTTTATAGTTTTACTGTTTCATGTTTTCTCTCTCCCATTCTAGGTCTTGGCACAATTCAGGGCTAAATTGTGTAGTTTAGTTTCTGGGCGGAGCTTATGTCACCACGTTTGTGGGATGTAGGTTTGGACCAGACACTGGGGACCAGTGTCAAATCACCGGGGGGAGAGTGTAGCGGGCATTTAAATTTGGGGGGGAACATCTGGGTTATTCAACCCGGATGCACTAATTGTTAGGGAGTCTGAGAATCCCTTTTGTGGTTCTTGGAGGACTCTGGTGGTGCAAGGTTCCCTGCGGCCTGCAGGTGGCGCTGTCGCCCTGGGCCGGAGTTGAACCCGCACCGCAGGACTGCTCCCTTTTTGTCCTTTCCTGGTGCTGGTACAGCGGGGTGGGGAACCCGCTGTGACGCAAAGGGAGAGGGGATAAAAGGGGCGGATGCCCTTACCACGGGGTTCAGAGTCGGAGGAGGCGGCCGCGCCCAGGCACCTTCAGCCTGGGTGCTGGCGTTCCGGAAGTTCCGGGCCCAGGTGCCCTTGACCTGGCCGGAGCGAGAGATGGAGTCCATCCCAGGCACCTTAAGCCTGGGGTGAGGTACTATGGCCAAGGCCTGGGGCCCAGTAACTTCGACTGGGTTCCGCAAGGGTGGAGGAGTCCGAGGGGCCCTAAGGTGTTGGGACCCGTATCTGAGGTGAGGAGGCCGGGGAGTGTAACCCTTCCGAATAGCCCGGTACAGCATTAATCCGGTGACGGCGGGGCCTCTGGTAACTCTCTTGGAGGGATGTCTTCCCCCTGACAGGGGCTGCAACGTAGCGAAGGTAACTCCAGTTCCTGTTCATTAGAGTCGCTGGAAGAGACTCTGAAGCCAAAAAGTTCGTTTTACAGCCACTGTGCTTAGCAATCGTTGGTGAAACCTCAACGGTTTAGTTTCTTTGAGGATTGTGCCTTGACCTACTCCCCACCAATACTGAACTGTTCTATGGGTCTCAAACTGTCTGCTCGCAAAGGACTATTTTTTTGCCGTTATGGAATAAATAAGTGTTGGACCTTTTCAGTGTGTGGTACTCCAATTACTGGAAGCTAGTGATGAGCCGAACACCCCTGGGTTCGGTTCGCACCAGAACCCGCGAACGGACCGAAAGTTCGTACGAACATTAGAACCCTATTAAATACAATGGATGCGAACGTTCGAATTCTAAAGTGCTAATTATAACAACTATTATGCATGTTATTGTCCTAAAAAGGGTTTGGGAACCCGGGTTCTGCACCAGGGGACATGTATCAATGCAAAAAGAAGTTTTAAAAACGGTCGTTTTTCGGGAGCAGTCATTTTAATGATGCATAAAGTAAAAAAAAAAAAGTCAAATATTCCTTTAAATATCGTACCTGGGGGGTGTCTAAAGTATGCCTGTGAAGTGCCACGTGTTTCCCGTGTTTAGAACTGTCCCTGCACAAAATGACACTTCTAAAGGAAAAAAAAGCCATTTAAAACTGCTTGCGGCTTTAATGTAATGTCTGGTCCCGGTAATATGGATGAAAATCTTTAAGAAAAATGGCATAGCTACCCCATGACCCCCCCCCCCTACCCCAGCCCATTACCAGCCCCTTTGGGTCTTGTATGGATATTAAGGGGAACCCCGCACATAAAATAAAAAAGGCCCTATATACTCTGAACAGCCGTATACAGGCGGTGCATACAAGACAGGGACTGTAGGTTTGTTCTTATGTAGAATCTGTTTGTAATTTTGAACAGGTACATTGTTTAAGTGTAGCTCCAGCCCAAAAATCTATTTTTAAACTTTTTGGAAAACATAGGTAAGGGTTATCACCCCTGTAACATTTGTTTTGCTGTCTGTGCCCCTGTTCAGAACATTTCACCTCACTTTCCGTCCCAATGACAACTGTTTTTGAAATGTGGTGTTTTTCTTGAAACAAGGATTGCTGATAAAGCATCAGTACAGAGGAGACACCTTTCTCCCATATTAATTCTTACAGGAGAGAATTTTCCTTCCTAGGGGTAGATTTCCTCTCACTTCCTGTTGTCTTCTTGCGTTTGCAAGTAGGAGTCGTTTGTAAGTTGGATGTTTGAAAGTAGGGACCTGCCGTAGATACTCTGCAGAAATAGGCCCCTTAGTTGTTGGTGTTGGCACAACACTGTAAGCACTCACAGTTACTCTTGGTTGGTGCTGGAACGCCCTGCTGTCAACTATTATATCAGGAATTGTAATTACATATAATTGTTGAACAGTGGTAGTAAAAATTGGGCCTTTGATGGTGGTGCTGGTGCCACAACACTGTAAGCCCTGACAGTTACTCTTGGTGGGTGCAGCAATGGGCCCTGCTGTGAATTATTAGATCAAGAATTGTAATTGCATGCCCCTGTTGAACAGGGGCTGAAAAATTGGGCCTTTGGTGGTGGTGGTGGTGTTGACACAACACTGTAAGCCCTCAGAGTTACTCTTGGTGGGTGCAGGAATGGGCCCTGCTGTGAATTATTAGATCAAGAATTGTAATTACATGCCCCTGTTGAACAGGGGCTGAAAAATTGGGCCTTAGGCACTGGTGGCACAACACTACAACCCCTCACAGATACTGTACTTGGAGCACAGCAATGAGCCCTGTTGCAAAGTATTGCTTCAAAAATTGTAATGACACGCCCCTGTTAAACAGGGGCTGAAAAATTGGGCCTTAGGCACTGGTGCCACAACACTCCAACCCCTCACAGATACTGTACTTGGAGCACAGCAATGAGCCCTATGGCAAATTATTGCTAAAAAAATTGTAATTACACGCCCCTGTAAAACAGGGGCTGAAAAATTGGGCCTTAGCCACTGGTGGCGGCACCCATAAACAAAAATGATCTTCCAAGCTATCATCATCAATCGTATCATTGAGGACTCGGAGGAGGAGGATAGCCAGTCAACATAACAGCACAGACACTCAGCATCAGCATCAGTCTTGAAGGGATGTGACATGTTAAAATCAATTAGTCTGTTATATCAGCATCAGGTGTGTGGTAGCTGGTGGTGATCCAAGACTGGTTCATCTTGATGAAAGTCAGTCGATCAACCGAGTCGGTGGACAGGCGCACCCTGTGATCCGTGACAAATCCTCCAGCAGCACTGAATGTGCGTTCCGAAAGAACGCTGGATGCAGGACAGACCAGTAGCTCAATTGCATACTGTGCAAGCTCTGGCCAGTGATCCATCCTCAAGACCCAGTAAGCCAGAGGATTTTCGGTGGGGAAGGTGTCCAAGTCTGACCTTGCCCCTAGATATTCCTGCACCATGTTTATCAGACGCTGGCGATGGTTGCTGGAACCAATCATACTTTGGGGCTGCGGACTAAAGAATTGTCTGAACGCATCGGTCAGACGGCCACCTTCCCCACCGCTCCTTCTTTGACTGGCCGAAGCCTCAGCAACTCGTTGTCCTGGACCAGGAGTTTGTAACCTCCCAGTCTCTGGGAACGCGTTGCACAGACCTTTCTGCAAGGCCTCCCGGAGTTGTCTCATCCTCTGCTCCCTCTGCGACGGTAACATAAGGTCCGCAACCTTACCCTTGTACCGTGGATCAAGGAGAGTGGCCAGCCAGTAATGGTCCCTCTCCTTGATCCGAAGAATACGAGGATCCTTCCGCAGACTTTGCAGGATCAGGGAGGCCATGCAGCGTAGGTTTGCTGAGGCATTCGCTCCGGAGTCCTCTGGGTCACTAAGGACGACATGATCCGCAGTCACCTCCTCCCAGCCACGTACAAGTCCACTGGTTTCTTGGGACTGTAAATCATCCCTAAAAGACTGCTGCTGATGATGCTGAGTGCCAGCCTCCACCTCCATGCTGACACAATCCTCCTCCTCCTCCTCCTCCTCCTCCTCTTCCTCTTCCTGTGCGATGGGTGGGACAGAAGGAACACTGTCTGGGTAAAGGGGGCCTTGAGAGGCAAGGAAGTCCTCCTCTTCCTGCCTCTGTTCTGCCTCAAGTGCCCTGTCCATTATTCCACGCAGCGTGTGCTCCAACAGGTGGACAAGAGGTACAGTGTCACTGATGCATGCACTGTCACTGCTCACCATCCTCGTGGCCTCCTCAAATGGTGCCAGGACAGTGCATGCATCCCTGATCATGCCCCACTGGCGTGGAGAAAAAAAACCAAGCTCCCCTGACCCTGTCCTGGTGCCGTAGTCGCACAGGTACTCATTGATGGCCCTCTGCTGCGTGTGCAGCCGCTGCAGCATGGCCAACGTTGAGTTCCACCTGGTGGGCATGTCACATATAAGGCGGTTCTTGGGCAGGTTCAACTCCTTTTGCAGCTCAGCCAGGCGAGCACTGGCATTATAAGATCTGCGGAAATGCACACAGACTTTCCTGGCCTGCCTCAGGACATCCTGTAAGCCCGGGTACCTGCCCAAGAACCGCTGCACCACCAGGTTAAGGATGTGAGCCACACAGGGCACATGGGTCAGTTGTCCCTGTCGGAGGGCGGAGAGGAGGTTGGTGCCATTGTCGCAAACCACCATTCCTGGCTTAAGCTGGCGTGGCGTCAACCACCTCTCGGCCTGGCCCTGCAGAGCAGACAGGACCTCTGCCCCAGTGTGGCTTCTGTCCCCCAAACACACCAGCGCAAGCACGGCATGGCATCTTTTTGCCTGCGTACTTGCGTAGCCCCGTGAACGGCTACGGAGCACCGCTGGTTCATAGGACAAACCACAGGAAGAGGCCATGGAGGAAGAAGAAGAGGAGGGGGTGGAGGAGAGAGGTGTGTCACAACCAGTAGTAGCATTTTGGAGGCGTGGCGGTGGGACAACCTCCAACACTACTGCACCTTGTCCTGCATCCTTCCCAGCTGCCAAAAGAGTGACCCAATGGGCCGTGAAAGAAAGGTAACGTCCCTGTCCATGCCTGCTGGACCATGAGTCAGCGGTAATATGCACCTTACCGCTGACCGCCCTGTCCAGCGAGGCCAAGACATTGCCTTCCACATGCCGGTAGAGAGCCGGAATAGCCTTCCGTGAGAAAAAGTGGCGTTTGGGAACCTGCCACTGAGGAACCGCACATTGCACAAACTCACGGAAGGGGGCCGAGTCTACCAACTGAAAAGGCAGCAGTTGAAGCGCTAGCAATTTAGCCAAGCTAGCATTCAACCGCTGGGCATGTGGATGGCTGGGAGTGAACTTCTTTCGACGGTCCAGCAGCTGGGGCAGGGAAATTTGCCTGCTAGAATCAGACGTCGGTGTACTGCTAGCAGAGTGGCCGCAAGTACTTGGCTGTGACACACCTAATTCTACACCTTCATTCCTCTCAGTGCATGTTTCAGAGAGGACTGAAGTTATAGTGGGGTTGGAAATCCCAGCTGATGCGGTGCAAGGAGAGGTCCGCTTTGTTCTTTGGTGTGGGTCTTTGAGGTAGGCTTGCCAACGAGCTGCATGGCAGGTCAACATATGTCTGGTCAGGCATGTGGTACCCAAGCGGCTGATGTTTTGGCCACGCGATATACGCTTGAGACATATGTTGCAAACAGCAGCTGTGCGATCTGATGCACTAGCCTCAAAAAAGGCCCACACCAAGGAACTTTTTGAATGACGGGCAGAGGCAGCGCCCTGCACAGGCAGAGCTCTGCGGTGTGATTCCGTCGGTGTACTGCCCTTACGCTGGCCACCAAAGGGCATCCTGTCTCGTTGGAGATGTGCCTCCTCCTCCTCCTCCTCTCTCCTATTAGGCACCCACGTGGAGTCAGTGACCTCATCATCCCCTCCCTCCTCATCACTGGAGCCAATCTGGCAGTATGCTGCAGCTGCTGGAACATGACTGCCAGATTGGTGTCCTTCTTGAGCATCCCCTCTGTCTGCTCTCACCCTACTGCCTTCCTGTAGCTGGGTTTCATCATCAGACCCTTCGAAACGCTGGGCATCCTCCTGGAGCATGTACCCAACACTGTGCTCAAACAGTTCGGGGGACTCCTCAGTAGGAGGACATGGTGGGTCTAGGGAAGGAGTGACTGATGATGAGTCTGACATTGATACCAGGGAAGAGGACGCTTTGGCAGCTGCTTTGCCAGTACCCTGAGCCTGGGTGAGAGAGGATGAGGAGGAGGAGGAGGGCTTGGTCATCCACTCTACCAAGTCTTCGGCATGATGTGGCTCAACATGTCCAGCTGCGGAAAAGAAGGACAAGCGTGTCCCATGGCCATGTGCTGATGACAATGCACCGCGTCCACGACCAGCACTGTTGCCCCCAGACACAGTGCTTGCCCTCTTTTATTGCCTCCTGACTGTCTGCCTCTCCTTGTTTGCCTTCCAGACATTCTAATAGATGGCCTGCAGGGAGATGGGAAAAAAGCAATAAGGGCTACCTTCAGGTGTCCTTCTCTGTCCCTTGAAACAAGGACTTGCACAGTGAAAGAAACTGACACTCTCCCTACCTACAGTTTTCTGTCCCTAGAAAAAATGTTTTTTTTAAGCACAATATAGCACAAGGAGAATTCACTCACTGTCCTTCCAGGTCCCTAGAAACAAGGACTTGCACAGTGAAAGAAACTGACACTCTCCCTACCTACAGTTTTCTGTCCCTAGAAAAAATGTTTTTTTTAAGCACAATATAGCACAAGGAGAATTCACTCACTGTCCTTCCAGGTCCCTAGAAACAAGGACTTGCACAGTGAAAGAAACTGACACTCTCCCTACCTACAGTTTTCTGTCCCTAGAAAATTTTTTTTTTTAAGCACAATATAGCACAAGGAGAATTCACTCACTGTCCTTCCAGGTCCCTAGAAACAAGGACTTGCACAGTGAAAGAAACTGACACTCTCCCTACCTACAGTTTTCTGTCCCTAGAAAAAATGTTTTTTTTAAGCACAATATAGCACAAGGAGAATTCACTCACTGTCCTTCCAGGTCCCTAGAAACAAGGACTTGCACAGTGAAAGAAACTGGCACTCTCCCTACCTACAGTTTTCTGTCCCTAGAAAAAATGTTTGTTTTAAGCACAATATAGCACAAGGAGAATTCACTCACTGTCCTTCCAGGTCCCTAGAAACAAGGACTTGCACAGTGAAAGAAACTGACACTCTCCCTACCTACAGTTTTCTGTCCCTAGAAAAAATGTTTTTTTTAAGCACAATATAGCACAAGGAGAATTCACTCACTGTCCTTCCAGGTCCCTAGAAACAAGGACTTGCACAGTGAAAGAAACTGACACTCTCCCTACCTACAGTTTTCTGTCCCTAGAAAAAATGTTTTTTTTAAGCACAATATAGCACAAGGAGAATTCACTCACTGTCCTTCCAGGTCCCTAGAAACAAGGACTTGCACAGTGAAAGAAACTGACACTCTCCCTACCTACAGTTTTCTGTCCCTAGAAAAAATGTTTTTTTAAGCACAATATAGCACAAGGAGAATTCACTCACTGTCCTTCCAGGTCCCTGGAAACAAGGACTTGCACAGTGAAAGAAACTGACACTCTCCCTACCTACAGTTTTCTGTCCCTAGAAAAAATGTTTTTTTTAAGCACAATATAGCACAAGGAGAATTCACTCACTGTCCTTCCAGGTCCCTAGAAACAAGGACTTACACAGTGAAAGAAACTGACACTCTCCCTACCTACAGTTTTCTGTCCCTAGAAAAAATGTTTTTTTTAAGCACAATATAGCACAAGGAGAATTCACTCACTGTCCTTCCAGGTCCCTAGAAACAAGGACTTGCACAGTGAAAGAAACTGACACTCTCCCTACCTACAGTTTTCTGTCCCTAGAAAAAATGTTTTTTTTAAGCACAATATAGCACAAGGAGAATTCACTCACTGTCCTTCCAGGTCCCTAGAAACAAGGACTTGCATAGTGAAAGAAACTGACACTCTCCCTACCTACAGTTTTCTGTCCCTAGAAAAAATGTTTTTTTTTAAGCACAATATAGCACAAGGAGAATTCACTCACTGTCCTTCCAGGTCCCTAGAAACAAGGACTTGCACAGTGAAAGAAACTGACACTCTCCCTACCTACAGTTTTCTGTCCCTAGAAAAAATGTTTTTTTTAAGCACAATATAGCACAAGGAGAATTCACTCACTGTCCTTCCAGGTCCCTAGAAACAAGGACTTGCACAGTGAAAGAAACTGACACTCTCCCTACCTACAGTTTTCTGTCCCTAGAAAAAATGTTTTTTTTAAGCACACTATAGCACAAGGAGAATTCACTCACTGTCCTTCCCAGTCCCTAGAAACAAGGACTTGCACAGTGAAAGAAACTGACACTCTCCCTACCTACAGTTTTCTGTCCCTAGAAAAAATGTTTTTTTTAAGCACAATATAGCACAAGGAGAATTCACTCACTGTCCTTCCAGGTCCCTGGAAACAAGGACTTGCACAGTGAAAGAAACTGACACTCTCCCTACCTACAGTTTTCTGTCCCTAGAAAAAATGTTTTTTTAAGCACAATATAGCACAAGGAGAATTCACTCACTGTCCTTCCAGGTCCCTAGAAACAAGGACTTACACAGTGAAAGAAACTGACACTCTCCCTACCTACAGTTTTCTGTCCCTAGAAAAAATGTTTTTTTTAAGCACAATATAGCACAAGGAGAATTCACTCACTGTCCTTCCAGGTCCCTAGAAACAAGGACTTGCACAGTGAAAGAAACTGACACTCTCCCTACCTACAGTTTTCTGTCCCTAGAAAAAATGTTTTTTTTAAGCACAATATAGCACAAGGAGAATTCACTCACTGTCCTTCCAGGTCCCTAGAAACAAGGACTTACACAGTGAAAGAAACTGACACTCTCCCTACCTACAGTTTTCTGTCCCTAGAAAAAATGTTTTTTTTTAAGCACAATATAGCACAAGGAGAATTCACTCACTGTCCTTCCAGGTCCCTAGAAACAAGGACTTGCACAGTGAAAGAAACTGACACTCTCCCTACCTACAGTTTTCTGTCCCTAGAAAAAATGTTTTTTTTAAGCACAATATAGCACAAGGAGAATTCACTCACTGTCCTTCCAGGTCCCTGGAAACAAGGACTTGCACAGTGAAATAAACTGACACTCTCCCTACCTACAGTTTTCTGTCCCTAGAAAAAATGTTTTTTTTTAAGCACAATATAGCACAAGGAGAATTCACTCACTGTCCTTCCAGGTCCCTAGAAACAAGGACTTACACAGTGAAAGAAACTGACACTCTCCCTACCTACAGTTTTCTGTCCCTAGAACAAATGTTTTTTTTAAGCACAATATAGCACAAGGAGAATTCACTCACTGTCCTTTCAGGTCCCTAGAAACAAGGACTTGCACAGTGAAAGAAACTGACACTCTCCCTACCTACAGTTTTCTGTCCCTAGAAAAAATGTTTTTTTTAAGCACAATATAGCACAAGGAGAATTCACTCACTGTCCTTCCAGGTCCCTAGAAACAAGGACTTGCACAGTGAAAGAAACTGACACTCTCCCTACCTACAGTTTTCTGTCCCTAGAAAAAATGTTTTTTTTAAGCACAATATAGCACAAGGAGAATTCACTCACTGTCCTTCCAGGTCCCTAGAAACAAGGACTTGCACAGTGAAAGAAACTGACACTCTCCCTACCTACAGTTTTCTGTCCCTAGAAAAAATGTTTTTTTTAAGCACACTATAGCACAAGGAGAATTCACTCACTGTCCTTCCCAGTCCCTAGAAACAAGGACTTGCACAGTGAAAGAAACTGACACTCTCCCTACCTACAGTTTTCTGTCCCTAGAAAAAATGTTTTTTTTAAGCACAATATAGCACAAGGAGAATTCACTCACTGTCCTTCCAGGTCCCTAGAAACAAGGACTTGCACAGTGAAAGAAACTGACACTCTCCCTACCTACAGTTTTCTGTCCCTAGAAAAAATGTTTTTTTTAAGCACAATATAGCACAAGGAGAATTCACTCACTGTCCTTCCAGGTCCCTGGAAACAAGGACTTGCACAGTGAAAGAAACTGACACTCTCCCTACCTACAGTTTTCTGTCCCTAGAAAAAATGTTTTTTTTAAGCACAATATAGCACAAGGAGAATTCACTCACTGTCTTTCCAGGTCCCTAGAAACAAGGACTTACACAGTGAAAGAAACTGACACTCTCCCTACCTACAGTTTTCTGTCCCTAGAAAAAATGTTTTTTTAAGCACACTATAGCACAAGGAGAATTCACTCACTGTCCTTCCAGGTCCCTGGAAACAAGGACTTGCACAGTGAAAGAAACTGACACTCTCCCTACCTACAGTTTTCTGTCCCTAGAAAAAATGTTTTTTTTAAGCACAATATAGCACAAGGAGAATTCACTCACTGTCCTTCCAGGTCCCTAGAAACAAGGACTTACACAGTGAAAGAAACTGACACTCTCCCTACCTACAGTTTTCTGTCCCTAGAAAAAATGTTTTTTTTAAGCACAATATAGCACAAGGAGAATTCACTCACTGTCCTTCCAGGTCCCTAGAAACAAGGACTTGCACAGTGAAAGAAACTGACACTCTCCCTACCTACAGTTTTCTGTCCCTAGAAAAAATGTTTTTTTTAAGCACAATATAGCACAAGGAGAATTCACTCACTGTCCTTCCAGGTCCCTAGAAACAAGGACTTGCATAGTGAAAGAAACTGACACTCTCCCTACCTACAGTTTTCTGTCCCTAGAAAAAATGTTTTTTTTAAGCACAATATAGCACAAGGAGAATTCACTCACTGTCCTTCCAGGTCCCTAGAAACAAGGACTTGCACAGTGAAAGAAACTGACACTCTCCCTACCTACAGTTTTCTGTCCCTAGAAAAAATGTTTTTTTTAAGCACAATATAGCACAAGGAGAATTCACTCACTGTCCTTCCAGGTCCCTAGAAACAAGGACTTGCACAGTGAAAGAAACTGACACTCTCCCTACCTACAGTTTTCTGTCCCTAGAAAAAATGTTTTTTTTAAGCACACTATAGCACAAGGAGAATTCACTCACTGTCCTTCCCAGTCCCTAGAAACAAGGACTTGCACAGTGAAAGAAACTGACACTCTCCCTACCTACAGTTTTCTGTCCCTAGAAAAAATGTTTTTTTTAAGCACAATATAGCACAAGGAGAATTCACTCACTGTCCTTCCAGGTCCCTGGAAACAAGGACTTGCACAGTGAAAGAAACTGACACTCTCCCTACCTACAGTTTTCTGTCCCTAGAAAAAATGTTTTTTTAAGCACAATATAGCACAAGGAGAATTCACTCACTGTCCTTCCAGGTCCCTAGAAACAAGGACTTACACAGTGAAAGAAACTGACACTCTCCCTACCTACAGTTTTCTGTCCCTAGAAAAAATGTTTTTTTTAAGCACAATATAGCACAAGGAGAATTCACTCACTGTCCTTCCAGGTCCCTAGAAACAAGGACTTGCACAGTGAAAGAAACTGACACTCTCCCTACCTACAGTTTTCTGTCCCTAGAAAAAATGTTTTTTTTAAGCACAATATAGCACAAGGAGAATTCACTCACTGTCCTTCCAGGTCCCTAGAAACAAGGACTTACACAGTGAAAGAAACTGACACTCTCCCTACCTACAGTTTTCTGTCCCTAGAAAAAATGTTTTTTTTTAAGCACAATATAGCACAAGGAGAATTCACTCACTGTCCTTCCAGGTCCCTAGAAACAAGGACTTGCACAGTGAAAGAAACTGACACTCTCCCTACCTACAGTTTTCTGTCCCTAGAAAAAATGTTTTTTTTAAGCACAATATAGCACAAGGAGAATTCACTCACTGTCCTTCCAGGTCCCTGGAAACAAGGACTTGCACAGTGAAATAAACTGACACTCTCCCTACCTACAGTTTTCTGTCCCTAGAAAAAATGTTTTTTTTAAGCACAATATAGCACAAGGAGAATTCACTCACTGTCCTTCCAGGTCCCTAGAAACAAGGACTTACACAGTGAAAGAAACTGACACTCTCCCTACCTACAGTTTTCTGTCCCTAGAACAAATGTTTTTTTTAAGCACAATATAGCACAAGGAGAATTCACTCACTGTCCTTTCAGGTCCCTAGAAACAAGGACTTGCACAGTGAAAGAAACTGACACTCTCCCTACCTACAGTTTTCTGTCCCTAGAAAAAATGTTTTTTTTAAGCACAATATAGCACAAGGAGAATTCACTCACTGTCCTTCCAGGTCCCTAGAAACAAGGACTTGCACAGTGAAAGAAACTGACACTCTCCCTACCTACAGTTTTCTGTCCCTAGAAAAAATGTTTTTTTTAAGCACAATATAGCACAAGGAGAATTCACTCACTGTCCTTCCAGGTCCCTAGAAACAAGGACTTGCACAGTGAAAGAAACTGACACTCTCCCTACCTACAGTTTTCTGTCCCTAGAAAAAATGTTTTTTTTAAGCACACTATAGCACAAGGAGAATTCACTCACTGTCCTTCCCAGTCCCTAGAAACAAGGACTTGCACAGTGAAAGAAACTGACACTCTCCCTACCTACAGTTTTCTGTCCCTAGAAAAAATGTTTTTTTTAAGCACAATATAGCACAAGGAGAATTCACTCACTGTCCTTCCAGGTCCCTAGAAACAAGGACTTGCACAGTGAAAGAAACTGACACTCTCCCTACCTACAGTTTTCTGTCCCTAGAAAAAATGTTTTTTTTAAGCACAATATAGCACAAGGAGAATTCACTCACTGTCCTTCCAGGTCCCTGGAAACAAGGACTTGCACAGTGAAAGAAACTGACACTCTCCCTACCTACAGTTTTCTGTCCCTAGAAAAAATGTTTTTTTTAAGCACAATATAGCACAAGGAGAATTCACTCACTGTCTTTCCAGGTCCCTAGAAACAAGGACTTACACAGTGAAAGAAACTGACACTCTCCCTACCTACAGTTTTCTGTCCCTAGAAAAAATGTTTTTTTAAGCACACTATAGCACAAGCACAAAACACACTGACACTCTCCCTACCTATCCTTCTCTTTCCCTAAACTAAAGGAATCCAGGTTAAGCAAGAAATAAATAAAAGTCACTGTCCCTGCCTATGCTGCTCTTTCCCTGCTCCGGAACACACTACACTAGGCCGCCGTGTTGGCGGCCTTTTATAGTGTGGGGCGTGTACTAAACACCCTCAGCAATAATTGGCCACAGGCATCCTGCCTGTGGCCAATCATTGCTCTCCTCGCTGCCGGCGCTGTGATTGGCCAAGCATGCGGGGTCACAGTGCATGCTTGGCCAATCACAGCGCCTGGATGACACTGCGATGGCGTAGTGCATTGTGGGCCGTTCGCGTCACTCGAATTTGGCGCGAACGGCCCAAATCGTTCGATCTTCGTCGAACGATCGAACAGCCGATGTTCGAGTCGAACGTATGTTCGATTCGAACACGAACCTCATCCCTACTGGAAGCAAAGGGGGTTATCAGCAGAACAGACTTGGCTCTGAGTGTTTAAACACAGCCCGAAGGTAATCTGGTGCTGGCCTTCACCTCTACATGCTATATCTAGAGGACATGGGCCGTGGCGCACCTCGCTCTCCCCTTCAAGGTACAACTAGACTGGAGCCAGAGTAACCACTGAGAAGAAGAGAGAGGGTGAGGCCGCTACATAAGCATAACATGTATGCGGGGGATTGGTATTTATAAATAAAACAACAGTATCACACTATGCGCAGCATTCCTTTTGTATCTTTCAATGCTATACCTGCTGTGTTGAGCTGCTCCAGGCAAAGACCGCTGACGGAAGGCTCCAGGTGTATTGATGGTTGAGAGGAGTTTATAGGCTCTCTATATACTTATCTCTGGTGAGTATAGTTACAAAGGGGTGCTTACGAGGTGGATTGGTGACGGCATTCAAACTCAGAACACTTATAATATAAGAAATGTCTAAAGATTACTTGCATGAACTGTGCCATTTTTTACTCACCACGTATGGAATGTTCCGTATTTTCTGCACCATAAGACACACTTTTTTCCTCCAGAAATATGGAAAATGTCTCTGCGTCTTATGGTGCGAATATATACGACAGGAACCGCCCCCGCTGGTACCGCCCCCCCCCTGCCGCCAACGGCACCGCCCCCCCCACAGGCTACGGCAACGTTCCCTGCCGTCACCGCCGGAAGAGAGGCAGGAGTGCGGGGGACAGACATCCATACCCCTGTGGGCACCAGGCGATCTCCCGGCTGGGCCTGACTCTGTTACTGAGACAGAAGACAGAGCATTCGGCCACTCAGGCTGCTCAGTCTTCTGTCAGGCAGAAGAGATAACATCAGGTCAGTCTGCATTCATGGAAATGGTCACTCTGCATGTCACTCTGCATTTATGGCAATGGTCACTCTGCATGTCACTCTGCATTTATGACAATGGTCACTCTGCATTTATGGCAATGGTCAGTCTGCATTTATGGCAATGGTCAGTCTGCATGTCACTCTGCATTTATGGCAATGGTCAGTCTGCATTTATGGCAATGGTCAGTCTGCATGTCACTCTGCATTTATGGCAATGGTCACTCTGCATTTATGGCAATGGTCACTCTGCATTTATGGCAATGGTCAGTCTGCATTTATGGCAATGGTCAGTCTGCATTTATGGCAATGATCAGTCTGCATTTATGGCAATGGTCACTCTGCATTTATGGCAATGGTCACTCTGCATGTCAGTCTGCATTTATGGCAATGGTCAGTCTGCATTTATGGCAATGGTCACTCTGCATTTATGGCAATGGTCAGTCTGCATTTATGGCAATGGTCACTCTGCATGTCAGTCTGCATTTATGGCAATGGTCACTCTGCATTTATGGCAATGGTCACTCTGCATGTCAGTCTGCATTTATGGCAATGGTCACTCTGCATTTATGGCAATGGTCACTCTGCATTTATGGCAATGGTCACTCTGCATGTCAGTCTGCATTTATGGCAATGGTCACTCTGCATTTATGGCAATGGTCACTCTGCATGTCAGTCTGCATTTATGGCAATGGTCAGTCTGCATTTATGGCAATGGTCACTCTGCATTTATGGCAATGGTCACTCTGCATGTCAGTCTGCATTTATGGCAATGGTCACTCTGCATTTATGGCAATGGTCACTCTGCATGTCAGTCTGCATTTATGGCAATGGTCAGTCTGTGTTTATGGCAATGGTCAGGCTGTGTTTATGGTAATGGTCAGGCTGCATTTCATGGGCATTGGAAAATATTTATTTTTCGTACATCACGGGACACAGAGCGACTTAGTCATTACTAATGGGTTATATAGATTACCTTCAGGTGCTGGCACTGGCCACTTCCAAACCGGAAGTACCCTCCCCTATATAAGCCCCTCCCATCCGGGAGCACCTCAGTTTTTTGCCAGTGTCTAAGGTGTTGGCCAAAGAGTAACATGTGTTTTCACTGGGCTTGCGTACAGGTTCTTTTGGGCCTTAGTAAGCTGTTCCGGATCCCACCAAAAAAGCTTCATAGCTAAACGGTCGGTACCCGGGCCTTGCAGCGGAAGAGCAAGGTTTTGCCTGTAATGCCTCTCTTAGGAGGGCTGGACCCTGGGATCCAGAGCTCTGGTCATACCCACGACCAAGATGTTGTCTGTGCAGGGTGCTATACAGGTCCAGGGGAGTGGAATCCTTGGGAACCCGGTCCCTGAAGGTTTAATTACAATGCCTGCCGTGATAGGTGAAGTTTGGGCTTCTGTGGACCAAACAGAGTCCTGCGGCGGGGATCAGGTAAGTGGGGGCCCCCAGGAACTTGGTTCTATTGGGGGACCCCCAAGCCTAATTTGTCTTTCTGTCTGTTACCTAACGGTATTCCCGCTAATATCTGTGTATGCCTGTAACTACTGAAAATGTAAAATTTTAATAGTAGTCAAGAAAAAAAAAAAAAAAAAGAGGACCGCGGTACCTGTGTTAAACCACTAGAGGCCGCTGTGGTCCATTTTTCTTGTCATGTGGATCTTTGGTTTTCTCAAGTCAAAAGATCCAGGCAGTTGGTAAGTTTCTCTGTGGGAATCCACTTCCTCTGCCCTGTTGCTGTGCTCATCCACCGCACAGGCCCTCCGGCAAAAAGGGCCCTGGCTCCTAGTCCCTGTTTGGTTTCGAAAAGGGCGCCAATGGCGCACGGGCGCGCGCGCGGGCGCGTGCACGCGCCTCCTATGAAAAAAAAGGGGCGGGGCGGGTGGATGACGCTCGATGCGCGCCACGGCGCTTCTGCGCATGTGCAGGCGTCCCAGCTTGTATAAAGACACAGTACAAGTGTCAGCTGGATGCAAACAGAGCTAGCAACAAACAGTGGCACACAGAGGCGGTTGATGCAGGCATCCCCATAGAAAGGCACTTTAGTGGACACCAGCTGGTATATAGCAGCAACTTTGTTAGACTATTACCAGCAAAATTGGTGTATGACGACGGGAATACCTCAGCTTTGTGCTTAAAGGATATGTCGTCCAGACGCTCCGGAAATAGATCTTCCAGGAAGCCAAAGGGGTCTCCATCGGGCTCTGAGGATATTGGGCATGCTTTTACTGCACCAATCTCCCCTGAGAATTCAGAGGTCAGTAGCCGTAGAAACCCCGCAGGAGTGCCTGGTGCTGCGGCTGTCCCCAGTCCACCTGCTCCTGTATATATAACAGAGGAGGTTTTATCCTCAACTCTGGGAGGATTGGAAGAGAGATTAACAGCATTGATCGCTGCTTCCCTGTCACAGGGAAAGCGCGTCCGATCTCCGTCTCCTCCTTCAGAGTGCCTGTTAGTGGAGGAACAGCCCCACACAGGGATCGACCTACCTGAAGGGGATCAGGATGAGGTTGATTCAGTTATGGAGGAATCAACAGTGGAAGAACCTTTCTCAGCATCTCAGGCTGAAAGATTATGGGTTCAGTCTCTGACTAACATGGTCCGATCAGCATTTAAAATGCCTCTGGCGGAACCACCATCCACTACGGTTTCCTCGCTGGGGTCGCTAAAAGCTCCCCAGGCTGTCTGTTCCTTCCCAATCCACCCTTTATTAGAAGGGCTTATTTACCAGGATTGGGAGCATCCTGATAAAATATTTGCTCCCCCCAAGAGATTTCCGGTGATCTATCCCATGGAGGATAAGTTCATAAAAAAATGGAGGGTCCCTACAGTGGACGCAGCCATCTCTTCTGTGAACAAATCACTGACATGTCCAGTAGATAATGTTCCAATGTTCAAAGACCCAATAGATAAAAAATTGGAGTCTTTACTAAAATCTGCTTTCTCTACAGCAAGCATGGTGACACAACCTGCGGTAGCAGCGATTGGAGTCTGCCAAGCAGTGAAAGATCAGTTGAAACAAGTCTTAAGGGACTTACCAGATCAGCAGGCTCTTGCCCTAGCTGACCTGCCTAGAGCCTTGTTTTTTGCGGTGGACGCCATAAAGGATACAATCCAACAGGCCTCCCGCTTTACGCTGTCTATAGTACATATGCGTAGGCTTCTGTGGCTCAAAAACTGGTCTGCTGAAGCTCCCTGTAAGAAACTGCTGGTTAGCTTCCCATTTCATGGAGAACGCTTATTTGGAGAAGATCTGGACAAATATATCCAGAAAATTTCTGCCGGTAAAAGTTCACTCTTACCGGTTAAGAACAAGAGTAGAAGTCCTTCTTTTAAGAGGCCTACTTCTCCAGTCCCGGGCACATCGGCTGTGAAGCAGTTCCGACGGCCTCCGCGGTCAAATTCAGGGGGCAGAAATCAGGGACAATCACAGGGTAACAAGAAGCCCTGGATCAAGAGAGGTACAAAACCTCCCCCCAAGTCATGAAGCGTTGCCCCCACTCAATCGGGTGGGGGGAAGGCTTCAGTTGTTCACAGAGACCTGGCGGGACACCATCAGAGACAGATGGGTGCTCTCCGCAGTAAGTCTGGGATACAAGCTGGAGTTAAAAGGCACTCCTCCTGCCCAATTTATGAGGTCAAACGTGCCAAGAGATCCCCAGAAGAGAGGATCCCTCCTTCTGGCACTAGAACAACTATTGCTCCAAGGTGTAATCATGAAGGTTCCCCTGGAAGAAAGCGGATTCGGGTTTTATTCGAACCTTTTCACAGTCCCCAAACCAAATGGGGACGTGAGGCCCATATTAAATCTAAAAGGGCTAAACAAGTTCCTAAATATCAGGACTTTTCGGATGGAGTCGATCCGATCGGTGGCCACCGCCCTACAAGGGCAGGAATGGTTAGCCTCGATCGACATAAGGGATGCTTATCTGCATATTCCCATCTTTCCGGCCCACCAGAAATTTCTACGCTTTGCAGTAGAAGGGCGCCATTTTCAGTTCAGAGCCTTACCTTTCGGTCTGGCCACAGCACCACGAGTGTTCACAAAAATTCTGGCCCCATTATTGGCCAATCTAAGAACACAAGGTGTAACGATAATGGCATATCTAGACGACCTGCTACTAATAGACCACTCAGTGGAAAAGCTGGAAGTAGCTATTCACAAGGCAAAAGTCTGGAATACTTAGGGCTAAGACTGGATTCAAATCAGAGAAAGATTTTCTTACCTCCAGAGAAGGTGTCGTCTTTAAAAGATTTGACCCACTTAGTGGGTACAAAAAGAAAACCATCCATACGCCTCTGCATGAGGCTGCTGGGAAAAATGGTGGCTTCATTCGAAGCGGTACCCTACGGTCAATTCCATTCAAGGAATTTGCAAAGGGCCATACTGTCAGCCTGGAACAAAAAAGTTCAGGCTTTAGACTTACCAATGTCCCTGTCCCCTTCCGTTCGCAAGAGCCTCCATTGGTGGTTGGTGCCCCAGAATCTGGAAAAAGGGAAACCCTTCAGTCCGGTTTCTTGGAAGGTAGTCACTACAGATGCCAGCCTCATAGGCTGGGGGGCAGTACTGGAGCAATGGTCTCTCTAGGGCAAGTGGTCAGAAGCAGAAAAGGCCCTGCCCATCAATCTCTTAGAGATACGAGCAGCCCGGTATGCCCTAGTAGCATGGACATCCAAACTCCAAGGGTCCCCTGTCAGAATTCAATCAGACAATGCCACAGCAGTGGCATATATCAATCACCAGGGTGGCACCAGGAGTCGTGCAGCCCAGAGGGAAGCAAATTGCATCCTGGAGTGGGCAGAAAAATATGTCCCAGCCATATCCGCGGTTTTCATCCCAGGAGTGGAAAATTGGAGAGCGGACTTTTTAAGTCGCCAACAATTATGCCCGGGGGAATGGTCTCTTCACCCCGAGGTTTTCCAGGCAATATGCCAGCGGTGGGGAACACCAGATGTAGATCTGCTAGCATCCAGATTCAACGCAAAGGTGGACAGATTTGTGTCTCGCACAAGGGATCCTCTAGCTTGCGGCTCGGATGCCCTAGTGTTCCCTTGGGATCAGTTCAAGCTGATATATGCATTCCCACCGCCACAATTGTTACCGCGATTACTCCGCAGAATCAGGGTATAAAAGAAACCAGTGATTCTGGTGGCTCCAGCGTGGCCCCGAAGGGCATGGTACGCGGAGATTGTAAAAATGTCAGTGAGGAGTCCTTGGACCCTCCCACATCGTCCGGACCTGCTGTCGCAGGGACCGATATACCACCCTTCCTTACCAGCCCTAGGTTTGACGGCCTGGCTATTGAAGCCCACATTCTGAAAAAGAGAGGGCTCTCTAATTCTGTGGTATCTACCATGATCAATGCCAGGAAGCCGGTATCCAGGCAGATCTATTATAGGATCTGGAAAGCGTACATTACGTGGTGTGAGGCCAAGAAATGGCATCCACGTAAGTACGTGATAGGGAGGATTTTGGACTTCCTACAGTGGGCTGTAGATAGGAAGCTGGCCTTGAGTACTATCAAGGGTCAGATTTCGGCCTTGTCAATATTTTTTCAAAGGCCCTTGGCTTCGCATTCACTAGTCAAAGCTTTCATACAAGGAGTGATGCGTATTAGCCCTCCGGTTAGTATTCCCATATGTCCTTGGGACTTAAACCTGGTTCTGTCGGTTCTACAGAAACAACCGTTTGAACCATTGCAACACATTTCCTTGGTTCTTCTCACCAGGAAATTGATTTTCTTAGTAGCCGTTTGTTCGGCTACAAGAGTATCGGAATTAGCCGCCTTGTCCTGTAAGGAGCCATATCTGGTTGTCCATAAGGACAGAGTAGTATTACGTCCTCATCCAGCCTTTCTTCCCAAGGTGGTATCGAGGTTTCATTTGAACCAAGATGTGGTTCTTCCTTCTTTTTTCCCCAAACCTAGCTCGGTAGAGGAAAAGTTATTACATTCTTTGGATGTAGTAAGAGCAGTTAAAGCTTATCTAAAAGCCACTGCTCAGATTCGCAGAACGGATACTTTGTTTATTCTGCCGGAAGGCCCCAGAAAGGGTCAGGCAGCATCAAAAATAGGATTTTTATAACAGCTTACCTGTAAAATCCTTTTCTTAGGAGTACATCACGGGACACAGAGCGACATAGTCATTACTAATGGGTTATATAGATACCGTCAGGTGCTGGCACTGGCAACTTCCAAAACCGGAAGTACCCTCCCCTATATAAGCCCCTCCCATCCGGGAGCACCTCAGTTTTGTAGCAAAGCAATAAGTGTCCCCAAAGAGGGGTGGGAGCTCTGTGTCCCGTGATGTACTCCTAAGAAAAGGATTTTACAGGTAAGCTGTTATAAAAATCCTATTTTCTTTCTCGTACATCACGGGACACAGAGCGACATAGTCATTACTAATGGGATGTCCTAAAGCAATGCCCAATGAGGGGGGGGATACACCATATATAAGCTGAGCGCTATCAGACATGAGGATCTTTTGCGGGCCTGCAACACACTGCGCCCAAAGGCGACATCCTCCTGACTTCTAACGTCCACCTGGTAGAACCTAGTAAACGTGTGAACTGAAGACCATGTTGCGGCCTTACAGATTTGAGCCAGGGAAGCCTGGTGATGCACTGCCCATGAAGTTCCAACTGCTCTCGTGGAGTGCGCTCTAACTTTGAACGGAGGCGGTCTCCTTCTCAAGCCATAGGCTTGTATTATGACCTGTCGAATCCACTCGCTAAAGTAGATTTTGACGCTGCCTGACCCTTTCTGGGGCCTTCCGGCAGAATAAACAAAGTATCCGTTCTGCGAATCTGAGCAGTGGCTTTTAGATAAGCTTTAACTGCTCTTACTACATCCAAAGAATGCAATAACTTTTCCTCTACCGAAGTAGGTTTGGGGAAAAAAGAAGGAAGAACCACATCTTGGTTCAAATGAAACCTCGATACCACCTTAGGAAGAAAGGCTGGATGAGGGCGTAACACTACTCTATCCTTATGGATAACCAGATATGGCTCCTTACAGGACATAGCTGCTAATTCCGACACTCTTTTAGCCGAACAAACGGCTACTAGAAAAATCAATTTCCTGGTGAGAAGAACCAAAGAAATATGCTGTAATGGTTCAAATGGTTGTTTCTGTAGAACCGACAGAACCAAGTTTAGATCCCATGGACATATGGGAATATTAACCGGAGGACTAATACACATCACTCCTTGTATAAAGGCTTTGACTAGTGAATGCGAAGCCAAGGGCCTTTGAAAAAATATTGACAAGGCCGAAATCTGACCCTTGATAGTACTCAAGGCAAGCTTCCTATCTACAGCCCATTGTAGGAAGTCCAGAATCCTACCTATTACGTATTTACGTGGATGCCATTTCTTGGCCTCACACCAGGCGATGTACGCCTTCCAGATTCTATAGTAGATCTGCCTGGATACCGGCTTCCTGGCATTGATCATGGTAGATACCACAGAATTAGAGAGCCCTCTCTTTTTTAGAATGTGGGCTTCAATAGCCAGGCCGTCAAACCTAGGGCTGGTAAGGAAGGGTGGTATATCGGTCCTTGCGAAAGCAGGTCCGGACGATGTGGGAGAGTCCAAGGACTCCCCACTGACATTTTACAATCTCCACGTACCACGCTCTTCGGGGCCACGCTGGAGCCACCAGAATCACTGGATTCTTTTCTACCCTGATTCTGCGGAGTAATCAAGGTAACCATTGTGGCGGTGTGAATGCATATATCAGCTTGAACTGATCCCAAGGGAACACTAGGGCATCCGAGCCGCAAGCTAGGGGATCCCTTGTCCGAGAGACAAACCTGTCCACCTTTGCGTTGAATCTGGATGCTAGAAGATCTACATCCGATGTTCCCCACCGCTGACATATTGTCCAGAAAACCTCGGGGTGAAGGGACCCTTCCTCTGGGCATAATTGCTGGCGACTTAGAAAGTCCGCCTTCCAATTCTCCACTCCTGGAATGAATACTGCAGATATGGCTGGGAAATATCTTTCTGCCCATTTCAGGATGTAATTTACTTCCCTCTGGGCTGCACGACTCCTGGTGCCCCCCTGATGATTGATATATGCCACTGCTGTGGCATTGTCTGATTGAATTCTGACAGGGGACCCTTGGAGTTTGGATGTCCATGCTACTAGGGCATACCGGGCTGCTCGTATCTCTAAGAGATTGATGGGCAGGGCCTTTTCTGCATCCGACCATCTGCCCTGGAGAGACTATTGCTCCAGTACTGCTCCCCAGCCTATAAGGCTGGCATCTGTAGTGACCACCTTCCAAGAAATCGGACTGAAGGATTTCCTTTTTTCCAGATTCTGGGGAACCAACCACCAACGGAGGCTCTTGCGAACGGAAGGGGACAAGGACATTGTAAGTCTAGGGCCTGAACTTTTTTGTTCCAGGCCGACAGTATGGCCCCTTGCAAATTCCTTGAATGGAATTAACCGTAGGGTACTGCTTCGAATGATGCCACCATTTTTCCCAGCAGCCTCATGCACAGGCATATGGACGGCTGTCTTTTTTGTACCCACTAAGTGGATCAAATCTTTCAAAGACAACACCTTTCCTCGAGGCAAGAATATTTTTCTCTGGCCTGAATCCAACCTTAGCCCCAAGTATTCCAGACTTTTGACTGGTTTTTAGGGCTGACTTGTCTCGGTTGATAATCCAACCGTGAGATTCCAGATACTTGATTGTCTTGTGAACGACCACGTCTAGTTTTTTCACTGAGTGGTCTATCAGCAACAAGTCATCCAGATATGCCATTATCATTACACCTTGTGTTCTTAGATTGGCCAATAAAGGGCCAGAATTTTTGTAAACACTCGTGGTGCTGTGGCCAAACCGAAGGGTAAGGCTCTGAACTGAAAATGGCGCCCTTCTACTGCAAAGCGTAGAAATTTTTGGTGGACTGGAAAGATGGGAATGTGCAAATAAGCATCTTTGATGTCGATCGCGGCTAACCAATCCTCCCCCTTGTAGGGCAGTGGCCACCGATCGGATCGACTCCATCGGAAAGTCCTGATATACAGGAATTTGTATAGCCCTTTTTAGAATTAATATGGGCCTCCCGTCCGCGTTTGCTTCGGGACTGTAAAGAGGTTAGAGTAAAACCCGAACCCTCATTCTTCCAGGGGAACCTCCATAATTACTCCTTGGAGCAATAGTTGTTCTAGTGCCAACAGGAGGGACTCTCTCTTCCGGGGATCCCTTGGCACGTTTGACCTCAAAAATGGGAAGGAGGAGAGTCTTTTAACTCCAAACTGTAGCCCAAACATACTGCGGAGAGCACCTATCTGTCTTGATCGTGTCCCGCCAGGTCTCTTGCGAACAACTGGAGTCCTCCCCCCACCCGACTGAGTGGGGGCAACCCTTCAATGAATTTAACTTTGGGGGAGGTTTTATACCTCCCCTGACCCAGGGTTTCTCATTACCCTGCTATTGTCCCTGTTTTTTTACCCCCGGGAATTGACCGAGGAGGCCGTCGGAACTGTTACACAGCCGATGCCCCAGGGACTGGAGAAGCAGGCCTCTTAAAGAGGGACCTCTAACTCTGTTTTTAACCGGCAAGAGCGTATTTTTACCGCTGGAAATTTTCTGGATATATTTGTCCAGGTTTTCCCTGAATAAGCGTTCACCATGAAATGGGACGCTAACCAGCCATTCTTTAGAGGGAGCTTCAGCAGACCAGTTTTTGAGCCATAGAAGCCTACGCATATGTACTATAGACAGCGTAAGGCGGGAGGCCTGATGGACTGAATCCTTACTGCTTAGCAGACCCCAATAGCTGCTACTGCTGGTTGTGTCACCAAGCTTGCTGTAGAAAGAAGCAGACTTTCATAAGGACTCCAATCTTTTATCTATTGGGTTCTTGAACATTTGGACATTATCCACTGGACATGTCAGTGATTTATACATACAAGAGATGGCTGCGTCCACTGTAGGGACCTTCCATTTTTTTTTTTTTGATGAACTTATCCTCCATGGGATAGACCACCGGAAATCTCTTGGGGGAATAAATATTTTCTCAGGACGTTCCCAATCCTGGTAAATAAGCCCTTTCAGTAAAGGGTGACGTGGAAAAGAACAGACAGTCTGGGGGCTTCTAGCGACCCCAACGAGGATACAGTAGTGGTTGATGGTTCCGCAAGGTGCATTTTTAAATGCTGATCGGACCATGTTAGTCAGAGACTGAACCCATAATCTTTCAGCTTGAGATGCTGAGAAAAAGGTTCCCCCACTGTTGACTCCTCTATAACAGAATCAACCTTATCCTGATCCCCTTCAGGCAGGTCGATCCCTGTATGGGACTGTTGCTCTGCTAACAGGCACTTTGAAGGAGGAGATGGAGATCGGGCGTGCTTTCCCTGACAGGGAGGCAGCGATCAATGTTGACAATCTCTCTCTAATCCTCCCAGAGCTGAGGAAAAAACCTTCTCTGTTACATACACAGGAGCAGGTGAACTGAGGACAGCCACAGTACCAAGTACCCCTGCGGGGTCTCTACGGTCACTTACCTCTGAACTTCAGGGGAGACTGGTGCAGCAGGAGTATGCCCAAGATCCTCAGAGCCCGATGAGACCCCCTTCGCTTCCTGGAAGATTCAGTTCCGGAGCTTCTGGACGGCATATTCCTAAGCCTAAAGCTGAGGTATTCCAGCCGTAATACACCACTTTTACTGAGAATAGTCTAGCACAATTGCTGCTATATCACAGTTGGTGTCTACTAAAGTGCCTTTCTAGGGGATGCCTGCATCAACCGCCTCTATGTGCCTTTATATTGTTGCTAGCTCTGTCTATGCACTTCAACAGCCAGCTATAATGTGTTTTAAAACACGCTGGACGCCCGCACATGCGCAGTAGCGCCGCGGCGCACACCTGAGCGTCATCCACCCGCTCCGCCCCTTTTTCCAGATCGCCTCTATGAATAGAGGCGCGTGCACGCGCACGCGCGCGGGCACGTGCGCCTTCGGCGCCTTTTTTGAAAACAACAAGGAGCTAGATGGGAGCCAGGGTCCCTTTGCCGCAGGGCCCGGGGATGGATGAGCGCAGCAACAGGGCAGAGGAGACAGCTTCCCAGGAGAGAACATACCACCTGCCTGGATTTGATTCTGGAAGAAAAAAATCCACATTACAAGAAAAAGAACCATAGCGGCCTCTAGTGTCTAACACAGGTACCGCGGTCTTACATTTTTTTTTTTTTTGTTGCCTACTATTAAAATTTTTACATTTTCTCAGTAGTAACAGGCATACACAGAATATTAGCGGGAATACCGTTAGGTAACAGACAGAAAGACAAATTAGGCTTGGGGGTCCCCCAATAGAACCAAGTTCCTGGGGGCCCCCACTTACCTGTTCCCCGCCGCAGGACTTTGTTTGGTCCACAAAAACCCAAACTTAACCTATCACGGCAGGCATTGTAATCAAACCTTCAGGGACCGGGTTCCCAAGGATTCCACTCCCCTGGACCTGTATAGCACCCTGCACAGAAAACATCTTGGTCGTGGGTATGACCAGAGCTCTGGATCCCAGGGTCCAGCTCTCCTAAGAGAAGCATTACAGGCAAAACCTTGCTCTTCTCTGCAAGGCCCGGGTACCGACCGTTTAGCTATGAAGCTTTTTTGGTCGGATCCGGAATAGCTTACTGAGGCCCAAAAGAACCTGTACGCAAGCTCAGTGAAAAACACATGTTTCTTCTTGGCCAACACCTTAGACACTGGCAAAAAAACTGAGGTGCTCCCGGATGGGAGGGGCTTATATAGGGGAGGGTACTTCCGGTTTTGGAAGTTGCCAGTGCCAGCACCTGACGGTATCTATATAACCCATTAGTAATGACTATGTCGCTCTGTGTCCCGTGATGTACGAGAAAGAAATCTAGTTTAGCCAAGTGGATTCGACAGGTCATAATACAAGCCTATGGCTTGAGAAAGAGACCGCCTCCGTTCAAAGTTAGGGCGCACTCCACAAGAGCAGTTGGAACTTCATGGGCAGTGCATCACCAGGCCTCCCTGGCTCAAGTATGTAAGGCCGCAACATGGTCTTCGGTACACACGTTTACTAGATTCTACCAGGTAGACGTTAGAAGTCAGGAGGATGTCGCCTTTGGGCGCAGTGTGTTGCAGGCCGCAAAAGATCCTCATGCCTGATGGCGCCCAGCTTATGTATCCCTCCCCTCATTTGGCATTGCTTTGGGACGTCCCATTAGTAATGACTAAGTCGCTCTGTGTCCCGTGATGTACGAAAAAGAAAAAGGGATTTTTATAACAGCTTACCTGTAAAATCCTTTTCTTGGAGTACATCACGGGACACAGAGCTCCCACCCCTCTTTTTGGGACACTTATTGCTTGGCTACAAAACTGAGGTGCTCCCGGATGGGAGGGGCTTATATAGGGGAGGGTACTTCCGGTTTGGAAGTGGCCAGTGCCAGCACCTGAAGGTAATCTATATAACCCATTAGTAATGACTAAGTCGCTCTGTGTCCCGTGATGTACTCCAAGAAAAGGATTTTACTCAACATCTTTGTACCTCCCCACCTATTATACATACTCCATTAAAACCAAAGTCAACTTTTTTTCCTTATCAGTCCAGAGGACCTCATTTGATAACTTTTTACAACATGGTTTACACTGACCTCAAAAAGATGTGTTCTAATTCTTCCAAAAACATCTCTCCTCTTGGTCATCTAACCAGAGAAGAAAACATTGCCCTGTCCAGTCTCATCAAAAATGACAATATCATTATTAAAACCGCCGATAAAGGCGGAGGTATCGTCATACAGGACAGAGACAAATATATCTTGGAGGCAGTACGCCTTTTAGGAGATAAACAAACGTACTTGAAGTTAAGGAGTGACCCACTTTCAGCTTACAAAACTGAAATTGAGCTATTGATCAAGTCAGCACTATCCAAAAATATAATTAGTAAAAATGAAGCTTTTTTTCTACATAGAGATTTTTATAATACTCCTTATTTTTATCATATTCCCAAAATTCATAAGAACATAGAATCTCCTCCTGGCAGACCTATTATTGCGGCCATGGACAGTATCACCTCTGGACTATCAAAGTACATTGATTATCATTTACAACCATTGGCCCAAGGTTTACGTTCTTATATTCGAGATGGCACTCATCTCTTGGAGTTATTAGAACCCTATAGGTGGCAGGAGAGTTACATCTGGATGTCTCTGGATGTAACTTCCCTCTACACTTCTATTCCTCATGAGTTTGGTCTGGAAGCCATAAGTCATTTTTTATCTGACAACCCTTACATGGGAGGTGAACAGACAAATTTTATATTAGAATGCACTAATTTTTGTTTAACTCATAATTATTTTTGTTTCGACAAAGAATATTTTTTGCAAATAAAGGGGACTGCAATGGGCGCAAACTTTGCGCCGTCCTATGCAAATCTAGCCATGGGTTTTTGGGAAGATAGGTACGTGTGGTCTAATAATCCTTTTGCCAAGAATTTAGTCTTTTTTGGTAGGTATATAGACGATATTATAGTCATTTGGGATGGTGAGAATGGAGTCATTGATGAATTTGTAAATCACTGCAATAAAAACGCATGTGGCCTGTCTTTCACCCATGTTTGGGACAGAGACAGACTAACTTTTCTTGATTTGGATCTCTATCATCTAGACAAGAACATTCAAGCCAAAAATCATTTTAAACCTACTGCAGGTAATTCATTGCTCCACTATAATAGCTGCCATTACAAAAAGTGGACTAATAATATTCCAAAAGGGCAATTCTGTAGATTACGGCGTAATTGTACCCAAACAACAGATTATATAGAACAGAGTTCTATTCTGAAAAAGAAATTACATGATAAAAAGTATCCCACCTCATTGATAGATAATGCATATAACTATTATCTAGAGCCTAAAGTACCCAAGAGCACACAATATGAGGACCAAAACAAGTTTGATCCATCTGTCCGTTTCATAACAAGGTTCCACACAGAGTCTAATAAAATGGAATCTATTTTGAAAAAACATTGGCCCATTCTATTGGAAGACCAACATTTAAAATCAGTTCTCACTGACACACCTAGGGTAACGTATAGAAGAGCTACCAATCTAAAAAATAGAATAGCTCCTAGTAAATTGAAGGAAAAACATACTCCATTTTTACAACATCTCGATATGTTTCCTTTAAAGGGCATGTTTCGGTGCAAAAAAAACCTGTGCAAAACATGTTCTTTCATTGATCATGGACAAAAATATTTTTCCACCAAAGGTAAAAAACATTATCTGGATGCATTTTATAATTGCAGTTCAGACTTTGTTGTCTACGTGTTGACTTGCCCCTGCAAATTGTTGTATGTGGGCCGCACCATAAGACCTCTACGCCAACGCTTTGGCGAACATAGAAGGAAAATAGAGGGTGGAAAAGATAAACACAGTGTGCCTCGTCACTTTGCAGGTTGTCACCAAAAATCCACGGAGGGCCTCAGAGTATGGGTGGTAGAACAAATTCCAAACACATTGCCAGAGGCAGAAAGATTTCGCAAGCTCTGTGAGCGCGAAACCTTTTGGATCTATTCTTTAGATACCCTCAATCCAGGGGGTATCAACGAAGAATTGGAAATCTCTACTATATTATGATTAATCTTGTGTCTGTATCTCTACCGTTATCATCTTTTATTTAATTAAGTAAGATAAATGCATATCTATATTTTGCTTTTTTACCACATATATAACTTATTCCAATGAAATTCTTCACTACCATATATTACCTATTCCATATTCCCACCCCTTTTCTCTTCCCTTCCTCTTCTCATACCAATTTTAAAAAAAAACGTTTTTAAAAAAGTTTTTAAAAATTAATCAGTATAAACAAATTAAAATAAAATATAGTTAATTAATTTGCTCTTTAACAAATCAGATTTGATATAATGTATGTGCATTCTTGTTGTGGAATATATATACAAGTATGTGTGTTCCAGAATATATGGGTGTATATGTATGTATATATATGTATGTATATATTGTATGTGTATATATATATATATATATATGTATATATAATTTTTATAGGAATTTTTATGTAGTTCAAGGCAGAGACCTTGCTTATGGTCCATCTATGCATACAAAGGATTAAGCATATCAAACATCTTTGCTTTTTCAGGGATGGATTTTGATCTGCTACTTTTCCTTTTTTAATTTTCAGAGCAGTGTGTTTTTTTTTTTTTTATATTAAATGATATTGGTTTTCTGAATGAAATTTTATAAAATTGTATACGATATCACAATATTGGATCTACATGCTATGTTTGTATAGGCCCGGTTTAGTTTTATTATATTACAGCATTTGTTCCCTTTTTTGTATAAATGTGACAATATTAGTGTTAGCATATTCTGATAAAGGGAGTCTTACAACTAATCCCCACAAGGTGGCAACATCACCTCAGACGCACATAAAAAGGCTTTGTCTAGCCTGTCACATTATTGCTTGAGAAAGATGCGTGCGGGGACCTAGAACGTCTCTTAGCATTAAGCATCGAAACGCGTTGCATGCCGGTCCTGATGTCATCCCGCTGAACGTAGCATTGCGTCTCAAACTGAACTTCCTGTTTGCGGTCCAGCCCTCCCTTTGGTTTTCTGAGAAGATCCTCCGGCAACATCCACCATGGATATTATCCCGGCTTCTAATACAGCAAACGAGGAGGACATCCCACACTGAGACTGCTAGCTAGCGGAATACGACCACAGACCTGATCATCTATGTGCTTCATACAGTCAACTTACGAGTGAGTGCTTTAATACTATTGTATTATTAAAGTGAAACAGTTTTTACTAAGTGGCGCCTTTTTTTCTGTTTTTTTCAGGATTTTACAGGTAAGCTGTTATAAAAATCCCTTTTTTAGTACACCATTTGGTTCAGAATATTTTTTTTCTTGTTTTCATCCTCTAAAACCTAGGTGCGTCTTATGGTCAGGTGCGTCTTATGTAGCGAAAAATGCTATCTGCATGCTATCTTTTGTACATTGAATTTTAACATTGTTTTTGTTGACATTTATGTTTTAGTCATGCTATTAGGGAAATCATTTGAGCCCACTGCATGATATTGTGTAGCACTGAATATCTCCTGATATTTTTATTAGCGCTGTTAATTAGCGCTGTTAATGCTGCGATTTTATCTAGGCATATATTTTTTTCAAATGTTTTTGGTACACTAAAGCCCTGTACACACGATCGGTTTTACCGATGAAAACAGGACTTTTTTCATCGGACAAACCGATAGTGTGTGGGCCCCATCGGTCTTTTTTCCATCGGTGTTAAAAAATAGAACATGTTTTAAATTTATCCGATGGAAAAAAAAAACGATAGCAAATTACTATAGTCTGTGGGGAACTCCATCGGACACGCATGCTCAGAATCAAGTCGACGCATGCTCAGAAGCATAGAACTTAATTTTTCTTGGCTCGTCGGAGTGTTTTACATCACAGCGTTTGGAACGGTCGGTTTTTTGACTGATGGTGTGCAGGCAAGACTGATGGAAGTCAGCTTCATCAGATTTCCGATGGAAAAATGCATCGGTTTACAATCAATAGGAAATCCAATCGTGTGTACAGGGCTTTAAAATAGCTGCTATGGTGCGTAGGCCTTTTTTCCGTTTGAGTGCTGGGATTAGTGACACTTAGTGACTCTGATATTTCATCAAAGAATATATGCGCCCTAAACAAGTTTATTAAATGGGATAGTGAGGTTTTATAGCAAAATGGAGCAAGTAGTCACCCCCCATAGAAAGTCATAGTTTAGTCACTGAAGTTTAATAGTGTCATTTTAAAGTTGAAGGTTATTTAATATTTTACGAGGGATAATGACCTTGTTGGAATGTTTACGTTGTATTTTATGTGAATACCCAAGGTTGAAGAACAAGAAAACTTGTAAATGTTGTGGATGTATCTGGACTTTTACTTTGTAAAAATAGGAGTTTTAAAAGGTTATCCAACCTTGTGTGTTTTTATCTTTCTGTGATTGCCTTTTAAAAAATACATGTGTATACATTTATTTTTCTTGGACTTTTGGGGTTTTAATTTTTTGGGGAACAAAACATTTCATAGCTCTTCATTATATAGGATGCTTCTTGAATTATGGATTATCCTTTACCTCCTGTCAGAGGCCTGCTACCTATTTACTTGAATTGTGAAGTTTTAAAGTGTATATAAACTCCAACATCCAACAATTAATTTCTCAGATTTGCTCCCGCATAGTCTGTTAAATAAAGAATCAAAAGCATTTTGTTATATCTGTTCGACAATCAATTATTAGTTAGAATTGTTCCCAGCTATCTCTTTTATTTCCTTTGTTGCCCTTTCTTTCCTTTTCCCTCTGCTTTGATTATGCTGCACACTATGTTCTAATGTGTGTTTTATTTTATAGAAGACATTTACCACGATTGTTTAAACCTTCCCTGAAGAAGGAGCATATAGGACTCCGAAACATGTTGACGTTTGGTTTATACACAAATTCTACCATTGTATATTCATTGGTGCTACCTTGTGCTTTGGGGCCACCGACCATTCAATTCTATGTAACATTTGTAGCGGGTACTTGAATTTAGGGGGAGCACCTGGGTGCTAGTGTAACCCAGGTGCCTTGATTGTTAGGAAATTCAAGGTTCCCTTTGTGAGTCTTGGAGGACTCTGGTGGTGTGAGGTTCTCGCCGGCCTAGGGGTGGTGTTGTTGCCTTGGACCGGGGCTGGGCTCGCACCGCAGGACCGTGCCTTTTTGTCCTCCCCTGGAGCTGGTACAGCGGGGCGGGGAACCCGCTGTGGCGCGAAGGGAGAGGTCATAAAAGGGGCGGACGCCCTGACCTTGGGGTTCAGAGTTGGAGGACGCGGCCGCACCCAGGCACCTTCAGCTTGGGTGCTGGCGTTCCGGCGCTCCAGGCCTAGGTGCCCTTGGCCTAGCTGGAGCGGAGATGGAGTCCATCTCAGGCACCTTTAGCCTGGGGTGAGGTACTATGGCGGATGCCTGGGGCTCAGTACCTTCGACTGAGTTCCGTGAGGGTGGAGGAATCTGAGGGGGCCCTAACTCCTTGGGTGCCCGTGTCTGAGTTCGTGAGGACTGGTGTGCAGTAACTTCTCTGAAGAGTCCGGCGCAGCATCGCTGGTGACGGAGAGGCCTCCACTTCTCCCTTGGACAGATTTCTTCCTCTGACAGGGGCAAAGTGAGCGAAGGTAATTCACGTTCTATATCACCTAGTCAGTGGCAGTGACTATTCACCACTGGTGACAGTACAGTGGGCAGCAGCAGAAGGGAAAGGATTGTGCCTCGATCTGTCCCCATTTTCCAAAGTAAAGAAACAGTTTTATTGCTTGGCAAGAAGAATAAAACTGAGTTGGACCTATTCACTGTGTGGAACTTGGGTTACTAAAGCAGAGGAGTCAGGAACGAAGGACTGGACCTGACTCTAGGACACCTACACAAAAGCCCAATCTTCTGGCCTTCACCTCTTAGTTGCGGAGGACGTGGGCCGTGGTGTGTCTTATCCCTCTCTCCCAGGTACCCCATGACAATAATTTTTAACTTTTAAAACTAATAAATATTTTGAATTTACACTTTGTCCAGCTTTCGTCTGTACACTCTTTGATCCTTAAAAGTACCGTCTGCTTCCAGGGGAGTTTCTTTCCCAACAGCTATCTCAGGTAAAGCGGAGTTCCACCCATTTGACATGTTCCTCGGATCACAATGTCCACCCATAGTACAGTCTATGATACCAAAATTGAACTTGATTTTGGCCTGAATGGCAAGCGTGATGTTTGGAGGAAAGCAGGCACCGCTCATCACCTGGCCAATACCATCCCTACTGTGAAGCATGGTGGTGCCAGCATCATGCTGTGGCAATGTTTTTTAGGGCAGGAACTGGGAGACTAGTCATGATTGAGGGAAAGATGAATACAGCAATGTACAGAGACACCCTTCATCAAAACCTGCTCCAGAGCACTCTGGACCTCAGACTGGGGCGACATCTTCCAACAGGACAACGACCCTGAGCACACAGCCAAGATAACAAAGGAGTTACTATGGGACAACTCTGTGAATGTCCTTAAGTGGCCCAGCCAGAGCCTCAACCTGAACCAAATTGAACATCTCTTGAGAGATATGAAAATGCCTGTGCACTGACTCTCCCCATCCAACCTGATGGAGCTTGAGAAGTCCTGCAAAGAAGTAATTGGTGCCAAAGGTGCTTCAACAAAGTAATGAGCAAAGGCTGTGAATACTTATGTACATGGGATTTTTTACGGTTTTTATGTTTAATACATTTGCAAAGATTTCAAACAAACTTCTTTCATGTTGTCATTTTGGGGTATTGTTTGTAGAATTTTGAGGAAAATAATTAAATTAATCAATTTTGGAATAAGGCTATAACATAACAAAATGTGGAACAAGTGAAGTGCTGTGAATACTTTCCGGATGCACTGTAAAGTCCTACAAAACTCCCTTTCTAGGGTGACAACACTGCTCTTGCTAGATACACTATGGTTGTCACCCTAGAACAGGAAGTACGTTCCCGGCAAGATCACCAGGTGAAAATAAAGAAGAAAAATGTGTGACAAATTAAACAAATGCAGCCGCCGCCTGTAAGAAAAGGTACGCTGCAATAAATTACATTTTTGTTCTTGGGTTTAGATATTTTTGAGTTTAAATAAAGCCAAATTCCAAGCATAAAAACTTTCATTTTAATATATTCCTCAATAGCCACAAAGGATAGAAATCCACTTTGTGTGCACCAAATGCCTTTTGCAACTTAAATATTACCTTGTAAAAGTAGCAATGACATCATCACTGTGCAGAGAGCAGAGCTGTGGGAGGTGTCTAGTAGAATCCACCCGTTTCAGAATGCCTGCAGGAAACTACAGGAGGGGGCGGAGACAAGACCAGTCACCCTGCTAAAGAAGAGAGAGCAGAAGTGACTGGTCATTATTACAGGATGCTCCTGCACAGAGGGAAAGTATCACTCTTTGGATTATTGCACAGATCTGGAAGAAATACACAGAACACATCAAGATTCAACAAGAATATACATGATTCTTGTATTTGGGCAATATTTGCTTATCCCCAAGTTCAGTAGGCAGAAGGTTTGCCAACTTTCAGTAAATTTACGAACAGTTTGTAAAATCTGTAATTTTTGCACCTGTCCATGAATGTCCGTTATGGACATACGGTCTGTAATGGACAGATGCAAAAATTATGGATTTTACAAACTTCGTAAATTTACTGAAAGTTGGCAAACCTGGTAGGCAGGCATGTGGCATAGTTTCAAAGACTCTCCTGCATACCTTTTCACACATGCAGACCATTCATTTCATCAGTTCAGTCACGTACAAACGGATGACAAATTCATCAGTTTTTCATCAGTTTTTCATCAGTGCTCATCAGTTTTTCATCTGTGCTTATTTGCTCACTTGCCATTTTGTCAGTTAACATCCGTTTTTTGTCCGATCCATTTTTTTAGCAGGAAAAAAAAATAGAGCTTTGATCAGTTTCAAAAAACAATGATTATGGATGCGGATGTAAACTGATGTAAATGGATAATCATCCATTTACATCCGTTTTTCCATAGAGAGGCATGGATGTCAATTTTTCATCCGTCATATAATGGTGATCAAAAAGAATGTTATAGCAATAACATCTTGTTACACTATTATGCCCCTTTCACACGTGCGGACCATTCGTCCGTTTTTTCATTCTTCCGTTGACGGATTAAAACGGACATCAATGCATCTCTATGTGATAGCGGACGTTAGCGGATGATCATCTGCTATCATCCGTCTCCGCTAAGCTCCGTTTTTCATGACGGAAGAAAACCCTATTTTTTCATCCGTAAAAAAAGGAATGGACGAAAAACGGATGTTAGCGCACGATCCGTTTACATCCGATCTGCTGACATCCGTTTTTAACTAAAATATGTAATGATATATGAATGCATTAAAAAATATATATTAAATGTGAAAAAAAAAAAAAAAACGGATGGAAAATGGATGTTGACTGACAACAACTTATGATAAAAAACGTGACTGAACTTATGAAATGAACGGTCCGCATGTGTTAAAGGGGCCTTAGGCCCCTTTCACACGGACGGCTGTTCTGCCGCAGTTAAAAGCATGTTTTGTTGTTTTGAAATTCAGAGAATCCTTGCACAGCGTTCACTTGCAGTTGTACATTGCGATTAGCAGTGTTTACGTGTGGCTGCGTTTAGCTGCGGTGGAACATTCTTACCATTTCTGATGTGCTTCCTGTTGTTTTTCTTTCCTTGTTGCCGCTGATATCCGCAGGAGAAATAGTACACTGCGATTACCTGCAGTTATGTACATATTTTTTCTAACCGCACCAAACCCCATGTAACGAAACCATTGCTAAACGCAGTGTGTGAATGGGGTCAATAGGAAAGCATTGTGTGAGTTTAGCTGCGGTAGATAACTTGATCTATCCGCAGCTAAAAGCTGAATTCTATGTGCCCGTGTGAAAGGGGCCATATAGATGCATATACTTGCACCTACTAGTGTATATCACTATTGATGAAAATCACACAGTGATAGTGTACAAAACCCTGATGACTACATTTTATATGCCATGGGGACAAACCAAATTAAGTATAAACGAACACCGCCCACAGATGGAACCAATTTAGGAACAAAAAATGAATCATAATAATATATATCATCTCACTCATGGTTTAACCCCCTCGGTATCCTGCTCTGTAATTTGAGGATCCCAAAAAATCCCTTTAACAGAGAAGGCGAAAGACATCACCTCCTCTCCGTGGGATTCTCACCTTTTCGATAATCTGTACTTGGGCAAAAGACCGATTGCCCCCATGTTGGGTGTTAAAATGTCGGGCTGCGTTGGTAGACTTGTACAATCTAATATCTGCTAATTGTTCATGTAAGCTATCTCTAAGCCTATGGGTGGTCCTCCCCACATATTACACGGAAAACACTGCACAGGTAATGGCATATACCACATAACAGGTGTTACAATTGTAAAATGTATCTATATTATACTGTCTGCCTTCAATACGAACCATTTGTTGGACATCATGGATCATTTTACATGGGAGGATGAATTTAATTGGCTCAGCTGTGATGTTGCAAGTCTTTACTTATCTATACCACATCATTTAGCCTTGTAAGCAGTCTCTTAGAGCTGGTTCACACAGGGGCATCCTGGGATCCGACTTTAAGTCGCGCGGTTTAGAAAAGTAATGGAAGTGAATGGAGCCGTCTTAATGTACACTACTACAGTCGCTCCGACTTCAGAAAAGGTTTCTGTACGACTTCAATCCGACTTCTAGGCGACTTGTACCCAATGATTTCAATGGAAGTTGCCTCCAAGTCAGATCCCCTGTCTTAACTGAAGCAACTTTCCAGGAAGTAAAAATAATTTTCCAGGCAAGCCCCTCCCTCCCACAGAGCTGATTCTTCTTTGATTGGCCACTGGAATGTCTCCTGTCCTGGAGGCAACTTGAAGTTGTCTTGTAAGTTGCCTGAAGTCGCGCTGTGATTCATGCTCAAGTCGTGTCCAAGTTGCCTCCCAAAGTCGCGCTGGAAGTCGTGTTGCCCCTGTGTGAACCGGCTCTAACTGGTTGAAGTTTTGCACAGAGATGTCGTCAGATTTATGTTCATTTATTTTGGAAGTGTTAGACTATTTGCTCACACACAACTATTTTTTTATTTAAATTATTTCTAAACCTGTGAGTGTGGTCAACATTTCCTGTTCCAGTGGCTTCTATCCAGATTACAGACTGGACCTGCACTGAAAGGTTGAAGCGCGAAATTGCTTTCACCTGGAGCGGCTTAGATTTGCTTTTCATGAGACAGACAGGGGGCTTGATCAGGAATAACACATGTATTACTCTCTATCACAAGCATGCGAGTGAGGGTTTGGCTGGCTTATAACAGGTTTGGTTTCCCCCCCAGAGACTGATCACATTAATCACCTTGCAGGTGGACAGACAGACAAGGAGATTGCCATAGCCAAAACCTGGATGCTGGAATGAGGAACAGGAGCACTGGGTGCTCCAGACAGGCTGACAGTTACAAACATGACTCCCAAAGCCAGAGGCACGATGGGACTTGTAGTTCCGCAACAGCTGGAGGACCACATGGTTTAGAACGTGGTGCATAAACCAGGAAACTAAGAAAGTAGAAGAGTTAGAGTCATGTAGCACATGGACCCTTTTCTCCTGCCTATCTTTTCCTTGCAGGGATAAAGGCACACCGTGCCATATGCCCGGATCCTCCTGGTTTAAGAGGTTGAGCGGTGTTCTTACAATTTTGGGTCCTGCAAGGAGTTACCTCCCCTCCATTGGTTCTCATCCCCAGAATATAGGGAAAAGTCTGTGCTCTTCCTTCCAAAGAAAGCCAATGTCCAAACAGTGTTTAAACTCCAAACAGACGAGTTTATTTTATCTTGCTTGAAACAGATTTAGGAATAGGTTGAAGATAGAGACAAAGTAGGTAGAGGGACAGGTTCAGGCACACGACAACCAACTACCCTATTCTTCACTCAAGCCTGAGTATGAATTGCTCACCCGGATAGATCCCTCTCACGGTTCCAGCAGCCGGAGTGAAACACGAACAGTTCCTTTAAGTTAGTCCCCTTCACGGACAAGTTCAAGTAATTCTCTGCCACAGAATCCTTTAGTTACTGAATCAGAACTTTGAAACTCCCATAGATTAATGAAGACCATAGGTGTCAATGGGACACGCTACAGGAGCTATACTGCAACTCACGAGTCCTTCCCTCTGATAGGTAACCAGGCCTTTCCTTCACCATGAATTCCTTCACCGATCGATTGGACAGGTCCTCCCCCGGTTTCCTCTCCTTCAGAGCCGGCCACCATCACACGGGTTCCCTGGGACTCCAGTGTGTTGATTGTAGACCCAGTTGAAGGTACTGGGCCTACCTGGAATGTTGTAGCCTCGAGTTAAAGGAGACACCTCGACCAGTTCATGCACCCTCCCCGGCCAGCAAGGCCATAGGGCGCGACTTTGCCACCAAGGGTCCTTGGAATCCCCCTGGCACACCACACCTTGGGCACACTCCCCGTGGGCACACTCCCCGCACTTCTGGTGTCTGCCCCTTATGTACCCTCTCCCGGCATGCACAGCAGGCAGAACCCACCCACCACACGGTAGCCGAGAGAGAACACCAATCGTACCACGACGCCACCTGCGGTTCAACCCGAGACCTAGGCAACAGCGCCACCTCAGGCCCAGGGGAACTACACACCAGGCAACAACGTGGCAGAGCAGAGTTCGTATTGAACAGAATTGTAGGATCTGAGCCATACTATTGCCCAGACTACCCCTAAATTTACAGCATAGTGACCCCAGTTTTGGGGGTCCCGCTACAGTTAAAAAATGGCAAACTTTTAATTAAAGTGACACTGTTGCTTCCAAAAAATTAAACAAGGAAATATCTTCACTCGCTTGAAGAGCTGCCGCTGCCTGAAAAGTCCTCAGCATCCTTCTTCAGCCCCTACGTTTGTGCAGGACAAACTATTGACGTAGGGTTGGGTGGATAAAGCCAAAGTAAATACATCTTTTTTGGAAACACGATGTTCCTGTATAATGTGACAAGACAGGAATGCGCTCATTTTAAAGATAATGGATAGTCCAGTTTAAGGACCAGTGGTAGGGTTCTTAAGACCTACAGTGCATCTGAAAAGTATTCACATCACTTCACTTTTTCCACATTTTGTTATGTTACAGCCTTATTCCAAAATTGATTAAATTCATTCTTTTCCTCACAATTCTATCCCATAATGAAAGAGGTTTATTTGAAATCTTTGAAAATGTATTAAAAAATAAAAAAACAAAAAAGAATGACATAGTGAATCATAGTGAAACAGTGCTTGGAAATAGTATACAGCTGTACTTTGCAGCACTATTGGAAGTGCTTTTTATGAACTTTTATTCAATAAAATTATGCATACAGCTTTACACAATGGGATGTCCTTCTTTACCCACTTATATGTGATCGCATAATACGATGGTGGATGACGAGGAGGGAACAATAGACGAAGAGTTGACTCCATTGTGGGGCCTTTCACCCCTGCAGGGGTACATCTATTTGGTGAGTGCGGACCTGAGGGGGGGGGGGGGGGACACGTGTGAAGAGTCACAGTTTTTCTTGATTTATATACAATTTTCATTCAAGCATCAGTCACTTTTCTTGAAGATGATCATCTATGTAGATTTATAAATTGAAATGTGCAAAGGATTTGTTTGTTTATAGTTTGAACACAATTCTTAAAGAAACTGGCACTTTTTTGCTGTTTTTACATTTTTTTTATATTATTAGCACTTGAACACTTTATTTTTCAACAGTTATCACTGGATGCTATAGTATAGCAGAGTTACAGATTTTATATATTCACACACCAGTGTGTTTTTGCAACACTTTTTGTGATATCACATATTTTATATTTATTATTCCACGTTATTTTGGTTTATCAGCACCACTTTACCCATAATTCCTTATAAATCCTCTCTAAATCCACTTAAAGCGGAGTTCCACCCAAATTTGGAACTTCTGCTAAATCCACTCCTCGCCCCCTTACATGCCACATTTGGCATGTAATTTTTTTTGGGGGGGGAGTGGGGGCTTCAGTAGGAGGGGGACTTCCTGTCCCACTTCCTCCTTCCGCCCTGGAGTCGCCTAGGCGATTTGTCATATCGCCTTCTGGCGGCCCCTCCCTGTAGGCGATCACCTGGGACGTGACAGGTCCCAGGCGATCACCTGTCCACTCAGAGAGTGCTGCGCCATTCGCGCATGCTCAGTGAGTGCCCGGCCGTGAAGCCGAAAGCTGTCACGGCCGGGTGCCCACACTATGAATGGGGGCGCCGGTGGAGAAGGGGGGAGAGGAGCGGAGCTCTGCGCGGCGCTGGACAGTGGAACAGGTAAGTGTATGTTTATTAAAAGCCAGCAGCTACACTTTTTGTAGCTGCTGACTTTTAATAAATGTAAAAAAAGGCTGGAACTCCCCCTTAAGTGGTTTTAGCTGGGGTGGGCAGCAACTAACACAACTTTCGAGCATGGGACACCAAATTTACATTTAGTTTCTCCCATTTCTCTTTGCAGGGCCTTTCAAGCTCCATCAGGTTGGATGGGGAGCGTCAGTGCACAGCCATTTTCAGATCTCTCCAGAGATGTTTAATTGGGTTCAAGTCTGGGCCACTCAAGGACATTCACAGAGTTGTCCTGTAGCCAATCCTTTGTTATCTTGGCTGTGTGCTTAGGGTCGTTGAACCTTCACCCCAGTCTGAGGTCCAGAGCGCTCTGGAGCAGGTTTTCGTCAAGAATGTCTCTGTACATTGCTGCTGTCAGGAAAGGGTTCAACCTTTGATGGCGCTTTCAGTGTTTTGGATCGCAGTACCAGTGTCCACCAGCGGGTGTCTTCCAACACTCAGGACCTGTAGTGAGAGGACTCACCTGCTGGTGGCACTGTTGGATCCTTGGGCCGTAGTACCGGTGTCCACCAGCGGGTGTATCCCGGCAGTGTGGAGTAGACAGCACTTCCTGCACTCAGGTGTTACTTGAGGCCAATTACAGGCATTCATATAAATACCCGGCTGATGATTGCTCTCATCACCTTGGTATCGTCCTTGTGCCCTGATCTGTTATTTGATCCTGATTCTGAACCTGTTCCTGTAACCTGAGCCTGTTTCCTGTGTACCTGATCCTGTCTCCCTGTCCTGATCCCCATCCGGTCCCACTTGTATCCCTGCCCTGCAGTCTGATCCATCCATCCTCTCCCTGTCTTGTTTGTTCCCTGTCCTCATCTGCTGACTCCCCATGTATGACCTTGGCCTGGCTAACGTTTATGTTTCTGGAACATCCCTTTGTCCATCTGCTGATCTGCTGTGTATGACCCTGGCCTGGCTTACATTTATGATACGGTATTCCCCATCTACTGTATATAGTTATTTGTGGGTCACTGTTGGTTTATTGTCACTGTTTGGTATGGGAGGTCTTTGTGTATTTATATATCACTAATCTTAATAAACATTTATATTCACTTTTACATGCGTTTTGGTTCTCTCTTTGCAATCCACACAGTTTGGTCACACCTGATACGTGACAGCTGCATTCATCTTTCTCTCGATCCTGACTAGTCTTCCAGTTCCTCCAGCTGAAAAATATCCCCACAGCATGATGCTACCACCATCATGCTTCACTGTTGGGATATTGGCCAGGTGATGAGCATTGTCTGGTTTTCTCCAGACATGATGCTTGCCATTCAGGCCAAAGAGTTCAGTATTTGTTTCATTAGACCAGAGAATTGTTTCTCATGGTCTGTGAGTCCTTCAGGTGCCTTTTAGCAAATTCCAGGCAGGCCACTCTACCATACAGGCCTGATTGGTGGAGTGCTGCAGAGATGGTTGTTCTTCTGGAAGGCTCTCCTCTCTCCACAGAGAAACGCTGGAGCTCTGTCAGAGTTATTATCAGGTTCTTGGTCACCTCCCTGACTAAGACCCGTCTCCGCCGGTCACTCAGTTTGGCCGGGCGGCCCGTCCTAGGAAGAGTCCTGGTTGTTCCAAACTTCTTCCATTTATGAATAATAGATGCCACTGTTCTTTTTAGGACCTTCAATCCTGCAGAAAGTTTTCTGTACCCTTTCCCAGATCTGTGCCTCGATACAATCCTGTCTCAAAGGTCTACAGACAATTCCTTGGACTTCATGGCTTGGTTTGTGCTCTGACATGCACTTTTTTACTGTGGAACCTTATATAGACAGGTGTGTGTCTTTCCAAATCATGTCCAATCAACTGGATTTACCACAGGTGGACTCCAATCAAGTTGTAGAAACACTTTAAGGATGATCAGTGCATTCAAGCTCAATTTGAGTGTCATGGCAAAGGCTGTAAATACTTATGTGATTTTTTTTTCTGTCTTTTATTTAAAAAAAATTTGCAAAGATTTCAGACATACTTTTCACGTTGTCATTATGGGGCATTGTTTGTTGAACATAATGAATTTAATCCATTTTGGAATAAAGCTGTAAAATAACAAAACGTGGAAAAAGTGAAGCGCTGTGAATACTTTCTGGATGCACTGTATATGTGACCATGATCACTTAAGACTCTTATCAGAGCTTGTCAATCTTTTAAAGGCTTTCTGCTATGCATAGTTCTATATGGCCATGGAGGCAGGGTGTGTCTACCAGCCAGGGTCTGAATTAGACATGTGCAGAATGAAAACATCAAGTTGTGCTTCAGATCGATTTGTTAAGTTACTTATTTCACTTCGTTGCATTCATAACAAAATTTGTTATGTTCAAATTTTGTTTATTAATTATGACCGGATTAGAAGAATTCAAAAAGAAAATATTGAATTGATCCGAATTCATTGTTCAAAATTGGAATAGAATGACAATTCTATGGAAGACAGCTATATTCTATTCGAATATCAAATCCTATTCTATTTTCTTTTTTACTCTGTTCTGTTTTATAGACACATGCAGAACGAATTTGTTTTGTTTCAGTATTTACATAAAGTTGTTTAGTTAAATAAATTTTCAGAATTCGTATCGATTCCAATTGAAATCAAATTTATTCTATTCAAAATGTGAGTTTTGGAAGATACCGGTAGTTATATTCTAATTTCAGAAAACAGTTATATTTATATGCCATTCAAAATGTATTCTTTTTGAAATTCATATTTCAGAAGATGTTTACGTTATATTTTTCTATTCGGAAAATCTAATTCGATTTAAATTTCATCCCAAATTTTTTTATTTTTTTGGGATTTGTTTACTATTGCAATTCCGAAATTCAGATACATCTGAATTTCCGAACCAAAAAAATTTGTCTGAATTTCTATTCTTTTATTTCCCCATGATATTCTATTCTTTTTGACATTTAAATTGCAGAAGACGGCAATATTCTAAGTAAAGGAAATCAGCAATATGTTACAGTTCGAATAATTCGTTATTTCAGAGGAAAAGTACATTTAGTTAACATATGTTTCTATTGTAATTTGGAAACATCCGAATAACAAACATTTAGTCCGAATTGTCATTCGGAATGAAACGAACCGCACATGTCTACTCTGATTAAAAATGGACTGCCATCTCCAATGACATGAAACATCCCCAATGTTCCTGTTACCCCAGAGACCCAATAGATTTAAACAGCTTAGTAGTGTTTTTATTCATTAAAAAAGGAATAGGTACTTTAAACTCAGTATAATAATGCAACTTTTTTTTATATTTCTCCATTAATTTAGGTGTGAACTATAGCTGGAATACATAGAGGAAAGCACTTCTAGTCCAGATAGGATTCCCCAAAGATGAAACAAACTGCAATAAATTCCTTTCCCTATTCTACCCAAAATGGTTTGGAACTTTCTTGCAATTAAGGCCAAAGTGCAGTTATTTTTTTAGAACTCTTTATTTTACACAGTAAAAATAAGACATGTTGGCTCTCCTAGGAGACTCTCTTGCTGACCCTCTTGTAGGCGAGGTCCTTTACAGTCAGAACCTGAAAGACAATATACAGAGTTTGCTCATTATTAGTCATAAAAATTAAGGAAATATACTCTGAACTGACTGATGCCACATACAATTACTTTTGATCAAGCCCAACCAGAATTATTTTAGACCCCTGTTCTATTGTTAAAAAAAACAATTATTTTAGACCCCTTTTACACTGGGGAGTTTTCAGGCGCTTTTGGGCTAAAAAAAAATAGCGGCTGTAAAGCGCCTCCCCTTTCACACTGGGGCGCTGCGCTGGCAGGACGTTAAGAAAAGTCCTGCAAGCAGCATCTTTGGGGCGGTGCGGGAGCGGTGTATACACCACTCCTCCACCGCACCCGCCATTGGAATAAATGGGCACTGCTGCCGAAGCACCTACAAAGCACTACGGCAGCGGCGCTTTTCAAACAGCCCCCGCTAAATTAGCGTCACTTTACCGCTAAAGCCCCCCCCCAGGCCCCTTTCACACTGAGGCGCTTTGCAGGCGCTATTGCGCTAAAAATACCGCCTGCAAAGCGCCCTTAAAAAGCTGATACTTTGTATCCAGTGTGAAAGCCCGAGGGCTTTCACACTGGAGCGTTGCGCTTGCAGGAGGGTAAAAAAACTCCTGCAAACCACATCTTTGAGGCGCAATAGGAGCGGTAAAAATACCGCTCCTATAGCACCCCTGCCCATTGAAATCAATGGGGTAGCGCCTCCAAAACGGCCGCAAAATGCCGCAAAGAGGCGTTATTGCAAGCGTTTTTAACCCTTTTTCGGCCGCTAGCGGGGGTTAAAATCACCCCGCTAGCGCCCGCAAATCGCGGCAAAAAACGACAGTATAGCGGCGCTAAAAAAAGCGCCGCTATACCGCCAGCGCATCCAGGGCTTCAGTGTGAAAGTAGCCTAATGCCCCATACACACGATCGTTTTTCTTGCCATTTTTTTTTCTTGCTGTTTTTCACGTCGTTATTTTTCATGTTTCCTCTCAAGCCTGTCTTGTGTACACACGATCATTTTAAAAAACGATCAAGCAAAGCGCAGTGACGTATACCACGTACGACGGCACTATAAAGGGGAAGTTCCGCTCGAATGGCGCCACCCTTCATGTTAGTAAAGTTTGTTGAGCAACGATTCGCGCTTTTCAGCCTCGTGCTTTTCAGTCCGTTACTGCGTGACGAATGTGCTATCTCCATTACGAACGCTAGTTTTACCAGAACGTGCGCTCCCGTCTCATACTTGATTCTGAGCATGCGCGTTTTTTTTCACGTCGTTAAAGCATACACACTATCGTTTTTCACGTCGTTAAAAAAAACGACATGAAAAACGACGTGAAAAAAGAGAGCATGTTCGAAATTTTTAATGCCCAATTTTCACGTCGTTAAAAATGCTCTGGAGCATACACACGATCATTTTTAATGGCCATTTTTAAAAATGGCATTTTTAACGGCATGAAAAACGATCGTGTGTATGGGGCATAAGAGTTAAAACCCCTTTCAGATTTCTATTGTCGTCTTGTTCTGCTTTTGATGTAAGGCGGGTTTAGACCATTACAACTAGTTTAATTAAATGATTTGGTTTCTTCCTATGTCCTCGCTCCCCATATAGAGCTAGTTAGTTCAGTCCAAGCTGTTTCTTCCCTGTTCCCTTAGTCAGTATTAGTCAGTATTAGTTCTTTGCAGAGACAGGGCTTAAAGGGGGTTGAAAAGGCAGAAGGTTTTTTATCTTTATAGACTTACCTGAGCCCCATCTCTCTCCAGCGATGTCCACGAGTGTCTTAGCCATCCGGGACTCTCCTCCTGAGACACACCATTGACTCCCGCAGCTGTCAAAGTCAGTTAGCCAATCAGGGGAGAGAGGGGGCGGGGCTCCATGTCTGAATGGACAAACAGAGCTGTGACTCGGCTCGGGTGCCCCCATACCAAGCTGCTTGCTGTGGGGGCACGCAACAGGGAGGGGCCAGGAGCACAGAAGAGGTACCCAAGAAGAGGAGGATTCGGGCTGCTCTGTGCAAAACCAACTGCACAGAGCAGGTAAGCATAACATAACATAACATGTTTGTTATTTTTTTTTTATTTAAAAAGACGACACTTTACAATCACTTTAAGCAGGTCACTGTCTTCTTACACTTCAAAGAGCTGAAAAACATCCTATTTACTGCTATTATCACAAATACTGGTGACCCCACAATAGGGATAAAACTTTTCCGTGAAAGGGAGTTTAATAAGACACGTGGCCACTCATTAAAATTAGAAGAAAAAGAGTTCCCAAAAGTGGAACTTCCGCTTAAACCACTCCTCGCCCCCTTACATGCCACATTTGGCATGTCACTTTTTTGGGAGGGGGAGTGGGGGCTTCAGTAGGAGTGGGACTTCCTGTCCCACTTCCTACTTCCGCCCAGGGACCACTTAGGTGACTCATCATATCGCCTAAGGCGGCCCCTCCCTGTAGGCGATCACCTGGGACACGTGACAGTTCCCAGGCGATCGCCTGTCCACTCAGATTGCGCAGCGCCGCTCGCGCATGCGCAGTGAGTGCCCGGCCGTGAAGCCGAAAGCTGTCACAGCCGGTTGCCCACAGTTAGAATGGAGGCGCCGGCGGAGACAGTGGAACAGGTAAGTGTCTGTTTATTAAAAGCCAGCAGCTACACTTTTTGTAGCTGCTGACTTTTAATAAACATAAAAAAGGCTGGAACACCCCTTTAAACTGCATAGAGGGTTCTTTACTATAAAAGTGGCAAGGATGTGGAATTTCCTTCCAAAGGCGGTGGTTTCAGCGATAGTTTAAAAAAACTATTAGATAAGTACAACATACAGGGATATACAAGGTAATACTGACATACAATCACACACATAGGTTAGACTTGATGGACTTGTGTCTTTTTTCAATCTCACCTACTATGTAACTATGTGCAATGTTAATTTTGCAATATGGGCCTATTTATCTATGAGATGAAAGTGTGAAGTTGGGGAATAAAAACTAGTGAACTAGATCTAGTTTAACACTGTGGATACAAGTTGCCCTTTTCTTCGGGTCATAGGAACAGCAATATCCCACGTTTGTTAGCAGTATTGGGAGATTACCCCTGGAACTAATTTGTCAGCATTGTGTGTTGAGGTTTTATAAAGGATCACATATTGCAAATAATGATTTTGGACTATTTTTGAATCACAAGATTTTATTGTCAATATTAGCTTTTCTTAACCTCTTTACCCTAGTAAAACCCTTAAAATAGTTTTCAGGTCTTGGGGAACCCCTGCTAAAACCAATGAATCAATGCCCCTTAAATTGGATGTCAGTGGGAAGAATGTCCTCTTTACAGGTAGCTAAAAAGATTGGCGTCATGTCGCTGACCAGGGCCATCTTTAATATTGATTGGACCCTCACCATGTGCTTTCAGAGGTCCAGGGGTTTGAACTCCCACTCAGATATCAGCTCCTACTACAGCTTCTCTCTCCCGAGCATACAGGCTGCATGGTGTGGGGTCAGAGCGCCAATGGAGATCCCGGCCTGGTTGGGGAATACAGCACCGCCTCCTGTGTCCCTGGTGCGCTCTGCTGTGCCATCATCAGGGCCACAATTTGCAGGCAGCTGCTTTGGGCCCAGGGCAGTTGCCCTGTTAAAGATGGCCCTGCCGCTGACTCTTACATGTGGTGTTGTCCCTGAAACTAGGCAGACAAATGGGAGTTCAGTCACAACTCAAGGACCCCCCCAACAACCTATGGAGAACTCTATAGAGCTTAAAGTGGAGCTCCACCCAAAAGGGGAAGCACTGCATTTCTGCCTCCTCCCCTCCCTCTGCTGCCATATTTGGCACCTTTTGGTGGGGGAGCGTAAACTGGTTTTGACCGGTACCCGCTCCCACTTCCGGCTAAGTAAGCGCAAGGCTTCTCTGACGGTTTCCCTTAGCCAAGATGGTGGTGGCAGTACTTGAGAGCCGATTCAAGAATCAACCTTGGTACCCCAATAGTAAAACTCTGCAGCTACAGTATTTGTAGCTGCTGACTTTTTTTATTTTGGGGGGGGGGGGGCGGTGTGTGTAACTCCCCTGTATTTAGATGTCAATGTGACATTTCAATAAAGTTTTTTTTTTATTTTCCCTTACAAAAACTGATCGGCACAATACGCCGCAGTTGGCATATTGACACTGCTGTCATCCCACCGCACATCAGCAGCTGCATCCTAATGCAATCGCTGGTTTGAATTGACCCTTAATGACGTATTAATGATTACAGAGCTGCATTTGTGTCTTTTATTTCTGCCTGGAGGACAGGTATGGACCTTTGCACAAATCTTACATTGGTTAGAAGATCGCCAGAAACTTCGGTGGTGGAGGTCACTCCTTTCAGTTTCACAACAAGCTTGCCATCCTCTAGATTAAAGGTAGTCTGAAAGAAATATGATAATGGAGAATGTCAACTAATATTTATGTTTTATATGAATAAAATATTTGTAAAAATTACAATAAAATTGATGTAAACACGTGATGGGAGAAATGTGGAGGCAGTGTCTGGAAATGCTAGCTTCCCGGCTGCAAGGCTTACTGACATCAGAAAAAGCATGGAGATCAGGAAGAGTAGTAATAGGATCTCCCCATCTGTGTACCTTGTCCAGGTCAATGATACAGAAAGCATTGAAGTCATTGGATGAACATGGTGACCAGGCAATGTTCATTTTCATCAACTGCAGCCTGCATATTTATCTCAGTAAAGATATCATTTAAAAAGCACACTATTTTATTTTTAAACCACAGACTGCAATTTCTATAATGGGGCATCAGAAACCTTTTCTACAAACAGGAATATACATACACATGCTCCAAAGACAATTTCATTTAACACCTGGGTTTTCATTTCGTCTTTTATTGTACATTACTGTACTGCATTTTGTAGCGCTGTAGAATTTTCTTCTTATAATAAAAATTACATAAAAAAAGCCAACTTTACTCTAAATTGAATTTTGGGTATCTAAAATTTAAATACATTTTTTTTTTTTTTAAATTGATATTTCCAGTTTGTGGTGGGCATCCAGCTGACCACACACTTTACTTTATCTGGTTTTTAAACCTCCATACAATCTCTTTAGGCTCCTATTTCACTTTGGACACCCTTCAAATCTATACGACTTAAAGTCAGTGACTTTGAAAAGGCTCCTGCACCACTTTGATGCAACTTGATTGGCAGAAAGTTGCGCAACTTGAGTCACTAGTGTGAACGGAGCCTCAAGGGCTCTTTTACACAGGCTTCCAATTAGGTCCACCTGATTGAAAGCTTCATGTGTTTGTAGCGGGTATGTACTTTCCCGGGTGTAAATTTGAACTTGACAGAGACATTGGTGATGTGTAATTCCCTGCAGCCCGGTGGGTGGCGCTGTCGCCCTGGGCTGGGGTTGAATCATTGCTGTGTGTTGTGCCTCCTTTTTGTCCTCCCTCGGCAGCGGTATGGTGGGAGGGGGAACCCGCCGTGCTTGCTGGGAGAGGGTATAAAGGGGCCGGCCATCTTTGTCACGGGGGAAGTCCCAAGCACCTTCAGCTTGTGGACGGTGGTTCGTGTCGGTCCTCTGGGTGGCCTAGGCCTGGAGGACAACCAGAGGTCGTGTTCCATCCCAGGCACCTTTAGCCTGGGGTGAGGTACTCGGATGGAGGTCCGGAGCTCAGTGCCCAACACTGAGTTCCGCGAGGGAAGGAGATCCTAGGGAACCCCAGGAGTGGGTACCCGAATCCGGAAGGTGCAATGGACCGAGGGGAGCTCCTCACTTGAAGACCCGGTGCAGCATATTGCCGGTGACAGGTGAGCCTCTCATCGGAGACCGCCTGGAAGGAAATTCCCCCTCGTGCGGAGACTGTAACCCACTTTCAGGAAGGAAAGTGGAGAGTTCATTGTGTCTGGGCCTATTCACATCCACACCTCCTTTCCTGTTCTGTTAACCAAGGGAGTTCAACTGATTATGTTCATTCGCAGAAGAATAAAGGAGTTTTGAACTTTTATGGTGTGGGGCTCATTTCCTAGCAGACATTGTTCAAGGTGACTTTTGGAGGGAGGATCCAGGTGCACAGCACTGACCCGAAGGTAATACAAGAACGTTGCTTATACCGCACTGACACATGTGGTGGAAGCCAGGCATGGTGTCCCCGCTCCCTCCCCTCTAAGATACCCCTAGACAAGAGCAAGATGAGACGAGAGGAAGAGGGGAGTGAGGAGGGCGCTACACGTGGGGGCTCGGGTCCCATATAGTGTTTGCGCACCACGGAATTGAACGTGTCTGCTGGAGGAGTTAAGCGAATAGGCAGGCCTTCATTGGCCGAAGTGAATCCCTGCTCGAAGTCATGGACATGACCCAAGGAAGGGAAAGGCCCGCGCAGAAGAGTGGAAAAAGGGGGAAGCTCAGCCGTGTGAAGTAGTACTCGTGGGGGTTTCTATTGCACTGCGCCACCAGGCACACCCCCATCGCTTAGTTCGTGGGCGTGACTCAGAAACAGAAAAGAAAAAAAGCCAGCGAATTGGAGCAAAGGGGAGGAGTCCAATACGTGTGAAGGACTACACGTGGGACGTTGGCGCAAAAACTTTGCAGTGTGCGATGGATCAGCAGCAGGTCGCCATGTTCGGACATACATCGTGGATTCCAGTTCTCCCTTCCACCACGACATTGACTGCTGCTACTCCGGTAACAGATACGGGGATCCGGCTAAAGCCAAGGGGTCGATTTGCCCTGTACTCGTGAATGGACGTTGAGGCCCTGGGTGTGATTTGTCCCGGCTGTTCGGGACTGGTGTGCCAGCTGAAGCCATTCGGGCGATGTGAGGCCTGTGGGGAGTTCCTGTTCGAAGTGGATCCGGCGGTTGAGAGGCCGAGAACCATTTACCCCGGCCGTGATGCGGGCAACACCACTCAGAGAGGAGGAATCACTGCTGTGAGAGCCATCCCTACGCACACTGCAGCGACCGTGGAGGAGGTCGTAAAACCACAACGGGAGAAATCCGAGGATGCTGACTCGGTCACCACTGTCTTGCAGCGTCCGCCACCGAAGAGAAAGACCGGCATGGTAGCCCCGACCAGCGGTTGTGGTGGACCGTCTCGCCCGCTTACGCCCGGCCTGGTTGGATCCGTTGACAAGAGTTCCGGACGTCCCGCTTCAAGTAAAGGCCGAGGTAAGCCAGGCGGAGAGATTTGGTGTGTGGGCGGAGGTGTCGGGAAGTCATGGCCCAGCGAGTCCGCGGGAGGTGGTGGCTCCGTTTCTACAACTGGCTACATACCCGCGGAGGAGTGTGACACCTCTGACCTGGAGTCGCTCTCGGACATGGGAGACGACGTTGCCATAGATGATTTGTTTGCCGAGAAGGGCTGGGACAAAGTACCTCTTGCTTCATCTCGAAGGATCACAGATCCACCCATGTCAACAGGGGAAAGTACACCCCAGGTGGAGGCACCAGCGCCTGAAGAGAGGTCCCCTCCCCAGCCTGCTTCTACATCCCCGGTGCCATCTGTACCAAAGGCCGGGGAAAAGAGACTGTTGCTGCGGGCACCAATGCCCAGATCAGATGTGATCAAGGTCCCTCGCCACCCGGACTCAATAGTTTTGCCTGGCGAAGGGGACAAAGCTACCATGCCTTCTTTGGCGAGATTACAACGCCTATTTGGCCAGAAGGTTGCTGCAGAGTATGGATGGGAGTATCCATACTTGTCGAAGGAACTGCTCTATGAGGTGGAAGTGTGCCGGGAGCGCTGGTACAATGACTTTGTTTGGACCCACCTTCAGGTTCCACACGCTCGCAGGTACCTGGCATGCTCTCCAAAGCCCTCTCAACGTTTCAAGGACTGCAAGGCAGAGTGGATGTTGGGACGACACATCCATGCAGACAAAGTGCTGATCCGGCGCCAGGAAGGGGAAGATGTGGAGTATCATCTAGAGACCATGGACCAGCACTTGAAGCTGCTTGTTCTGCCGCATCCCCGCTTTTACTTGTAGGAGAGAGAAAGACTCAGTTTGTCCTTGATTATGCTGCTGAACTTTCTGGGGCCGTTGCTTTTGTGCCCAGAGGAATGAAGAACTGTTCCTGTTTTGTTCTTCACTTTTCCCGCAAGAGATTATCGACTCTGGGGTAGATAGGGCCAAAAGAAAAGAGGAAGGTTCCACGGGTGCAGTTACCGCGATGCTGTCACCAGGTGGCAGTGTTGCGCAACGTTAAACACTTTTCACGCATTCACTCTTTGGAGAAAAGGGATTTCTTCCCGAAGAAGTTTATTTTCCCTCACACGAATACATATGTCAGGGTTATGTGTGTTGTTTCTTTCTTTTCCCTCTGCAGGGGAGCATCCATCAAGATCACTGAGAATGGAGTGGATCTTAGTCAGGATGGGTGGGAAGAGTATGATGTAAAATGTGATTCAAAGTTATGATTACATGTTGTTGTTTCTTTCCCTTTTATTACAGGGCTCAGACACAATTGCTCCAGTAGGGTAGTTTTTTTCTAAAAGTTTATTTTTGTACAATTGTTAGTCAGTTTCTGGATTGGATTATGTCAGCCGTTGAGGGCATGATTTACTCCAGACACTGGGGACCAGTGTCAAACCACCAGGGGGAGAGTGTAGCGGGTATGTACTTTCCCGGGTGTAAATTTGAACTTGACAGAGACATTGGTGATGTGTAATTCCCTGCAGCCCGGTGGGTGGCGCTGTCGCCCTGGGCTGGGGTTGAATCATTGCTGTGTGTTGTGCCTCCTTTTTGTCCTCCCTCGGCAGCGGTATGGTGGGAGGGGGAACCCGCCGTGCTTGCTGGGAGAGGGTTTAAAGGTGCCGGCCAGCTTTGTCACGGGGGAAGTCCCAAGCACCTTCAGCTTGTGGACGGTGGTTCGTGTCGGTCCTCTGGGTGGCCTAGGCCTGGAGGACAACCGGAGGTCGTGTTCCATCCCAGGCACCTTTAGCCTGGGGTGAGGTACTCGGATGGAGGTCCGGAGCTCAGTGCCCAACACTGAGTTCCGCGAGGGAAGGAGATCCTAGGGAACCCCGGGAGTGGGTACCCGAATCCGGAAGGCGCAATGGACCGGGGGGAGCTCCTCACTTGAAGACCCGGTGCAGCATATTGCCGGTGACAGGCGAGCCTCTCGTCGGAGACCGCCTGGAAGGAAATTCCCCCTCGTGCGGAGACCGTAACCCACTTTCAGGAAGGAAAGTGGAGAACCAAATTGTGTCTGGGCCTATTCGCATCCACACCTCTTTTCCTGTTCTGTTAACCAAGGGTTCCGAGTTCAACTGATTATGTTCATTTGCAGAAGAATAAAGGAGTGTTGAACTTTAATGGTGTGGGGCTCATTTCCTGACAGACATTGTTCAAGGTGACTCTTGGAGGGAGGATCCAGGTGCACAGCACTGACCCGAAGGTAATACAAGAACGTTGCTTATACCGCACTGACACATGTGGTGGAAGCCAGGCGTAGTGTCCCCGCTCCCTCCCCTCTAAGATACCCCTAGACAAGAGAAAGAGGAGACGAGAGAAAGAGGGGAGTGAGGAGGGCGCTACATGTTTTAATAGTCAGTTGGATGTAAATGGATTTGTGTCCAGGTGACCGTCCAATTCTTGGAAACACACACACACCTTTGTTTTTCTGGACCTAAACATGACAGATTGTAGGCCGCCAGATGCAAAACAGACACAAGTCCATTTACTTACCACCACCCCTAGAGGCATCACTGGTCCACAACTGTCCACTGGATGTACAAAAACTGACATCTGCCCCATTCAGCAATGGATCTGCTAATGGATCCCCTGCTGAACTGAAGGGATGAAGCCCATGTAAAAGGACCCTTCAGTGGGTCACACGCTATACAATCTGGTTGCAGTACAACTAAAAATCCCCAAATTTTTTTTTGGGCTAGAGTGGAGAGAAATTATACCACCTATTAAAAAGGTACCATCTCACCCATAATACCCAAATCAGTGCCCCCCCTCCCAAAACGAAATATAAGAACCCATACCCATCCCTCCCCTCTAAACCCGTGTGCCAATGGTGGGGCTGGTGAAAAACTCCCCCCCGGAGCTCGAGCCAGGGGACTGTAAAAACTGCCGCCCCCCCAAGATGGTGCCCCTGATAAATGCACCTGCAGCCAAATGTGCCAAACAAGGATGGCACGGGTCTGGTGACCTCCCAGAGACCTGAATGAAGGAGCTCTGCACCTTAAAGCCTCAATGGGCAAGTGCAGTGCAAACCTCAATCACAGGTAACCCGGGAATCAGCCCCACAATGCCGGTGGCCACCTCTATTACAGTTCCTATTGAATCGAGTCACATTGCCTGATTCCAACTGGGTGGGTATTGACGAGTGCCTGGAAGCCTGTATAGAGGATGGAAAGCAACAGGAAAGTTCATGTAGCCATCAAGCTGCTGATAGGGTATATAGTAACCCGCACTGAAGGCCGATTGCACCACTGATCGTTCCACACCTGTAGCATGTCAGATAGTAATGTCATAAGGAATGTGACAGCAGGAAGGTAAAGTCACCTGGTTGCATCCAGGGGGGTAGATATATTTCGCCCAGATTCAGGCTTTACGCCGACTTATACAACTAGGTGGAGAGTTGTATAAGGCTAGTGGGCTCATGGATGACTCATACCTCTAGGGAGAGTGTGGGGCGTCGTGCAGACAGGGAGTTGATGAGACCAGCTGAAGCTTGTCAGCTCATTTAGGCCTCTATAAGAACTCCCAGCTTCATTAGATGTTAGCTCATGCCTGGAACCAGACCTGTGTGGACTGTCTAGGGAGAGTGAACCCCTGTGCGGTGAGACAAAGCCTGTGTGGCTATTTGCTTGGACATTTAAAACCAGGGACTTAGGGACTAGGACAGCACTAGGCTGATCCCAGTTGTTAGTTAGGAAACCTGTATGTTTAGTCAGAGGTCAAGTTGACCAGGATTTATTTTGTTTATGTTTCTTTTGCTTTGCTGTGTTTTGTCACTGTAAATAGAAAATAAACCGCACCTTTTTGATTTTGAAAACCACAACCTCTGTTTGCTGGGCCTGTTGTGTGGGGAGCCCATCTCGGGGGTCACACACACCCGCTGCCGAGCTAACCCCCTCACAGTTGGTGGAGAATGCGGGCAGTTTTTTTTTTAAGCCAGCATGGAGGAGATACTGAAGCAGCTGGCTCTAGCAAATGCCAATCAACAGCAGACAAATGCAGGTTTGCAAAAGAGCCTTGCAGCTCATCAACAGAGCCTTGCAGCTCAACAACAGAACTTCGCAGCCCAGCAGCAAGCTCATCAACAGAGCCTTGCAGCCCAGCAGCAGACAAACGCAACTTTGCAACAGAGTCTGGAGGCTCAGCAACAAGCCCAGCAGCAATCTGAGGCCCGCTTCATAGACCTGTTGCAGAAGCAAGAGCAGAGACTACAACAACAGATGGAAGCAGTAATGCAGCAACGTCCGCAGACCAGTGAGGAAAGCCGTCCCACTAATACCGCGTCCTTTGGGGTGAGTCGTTTATTGACAAAAATGACTGGAGAGGATGATCCAGAGGTATTTTTGACCACATTTGAAAGGACCGCTGAAAGAGAAAAGTGGCCTGAGGAGCAGTGGGCTGGACTGGTGGCTCCTCTGTTAACTGGTGAATCGCAGAAAGCTTACTATGACCTAGAGCCTAACCAAGCAAAAGACTATGTGATGCTAAAAGCTGAAATATTGGCAAGGCTGGGTGTCACCCAGGCTGTCCGGGCTCAGCGTGTGCATAACTGGACTTTCCAGCTTGGAAAACCCCCCAGGTCTCAAATGTATGATCTCATTCACCTGAGCAGAAAGTGGCTACAGCCAGAGACTTTGTCCGCACCAAAGATTGTGGAACGTGTTGTAATGGATCGGTTTTTGAGAGCTCTTCCTACTGCCATCCAAAAGTGGGTAAGCCATGGAGACCCAGAGACGGCCGATGGTCTTGTGGATCGTGTGGAGAAATACTTGGCTACAGAGAACCTGACGGCCTCTTCCAGAGACACTCGGACTTTCCACCCTAAGACCAGACCATCCCCAGGGGCGGATAAGAGGATTCCAAGGGGTGAGGGTGGAGAGAGTGAGAGGGTGGGAGCTCTACCCCAAGTTTGGCGAGAACAGCCTGGGAAATCAGCGGCTCAAGAGGCCGCAAGAAGGATCGTTTGCTACCGCTGCCGGCAAGCGGGACATATTGCAGCCAATTGCCCGGTTGTGGAGGAACCCATGCAGTGTGACTTTCTGACGGGCAGACGTCAGTCGCTGTGTGCGACAGTCGCATGCACTGCCATTCGAGGAACTGAGAAACATTTATGCAAAATGTGTGTTAATGGTAGAAATGTTGTGGTATTGCTGGATTCAGGTAGCCTTGTGACCCTGATAAAGGCTGAGTTAGTTAAAACAGAGGTCTCTGGGAATAGCAAGGTAGCTGTTATTTGTGTGCATGGGGACACCCGAGAGTATCCAGTGACTACAGTGTGTTTCGAGACCCCCAAAGGTACCCTCTCTCATCCAGTGGGCTTAGTATCTCAGTTACCGCATGACACCATTGTGGGAAGGGATTTTCCGAAGTTCTGGGAACTGTGGGATGATCCTGAGCCCCCCACTGGTGCCCCTATGTACCAGGAATGTGATAGCCAGAACTCCCCTGAGAGTGGTGAGGACTCTCCGGAATTTCCCTTATCAGTATTGGCAGGGGAGACTCAAGAAACTGGAGAGGAGCCCACCTCCTCAGACGAAAACCTACCGTCTGTGGAGTTTTCTGATCTTGAGGTTCACAGGGAAAACTTTGCCACAGAACAGTTGAAAGACCCCGCCCTAATAAAGGCACGGGAAAACGTAGTGAAAATAGATGGCGAGTTAGTGAACCCAGATAATACCTGCACTTACCCATACTTCAGCGTAGAGAAGGACCTACTGTATCGGGTGGCAAAAAGGGCAGAAGAAACCGTTGAGCAGCTTGTGGTGCCCAAACCTTACAGGAAGTTGGTGTTGGAGTTGGCCCATGGGCACATTCTTGGAGGTCATCTGGGGACAGAGAAAACCCGAGAGAGGGTATTACAGAGATTCTATTGGCCGGGGGTGATGAAGGACATAGAAAATTATTGTTCCTCCTGCCCTGTGTGTCAGAGGTCGGCCCCGATGCCACATTTCCGTAGCCCGCTGGTCCCTCTACCCATCATTGAGGTCCCGTTTGAGAGGATCGCCATGGATTTGGTAGGTCCTATAATCAAGTCCGCTAGGGGGCACCAGTACATATTAGTTATAATGGACTATGCCACCCGTTATCCAGAAGCGATCCCTCTCCGAAATACCTCGGCCAAAACCATAGCCAAAGAGCTATCTCTTGTGTTTAGCCGGGTGGGTATTTGTAAAGAACTGCTTACGGACCAAGGTACACCCTTTATGTCCCGGGTTATGAAGGAGCTGTGTAAATTGTTCAAAGTGACGCAATTACGTACATCTGTGTATCACCCCCAAACCGATGGGCTGGTTGAAAGATTCAACAAAACCCTAAAACAAATGTTGAAGAAAGTGGTGGATAGAGATGGAAAGGATTGGGACTGTCTACTTCCTTATCTGATGTTTGCTATTAGGGAGGTGCCCCAATCCTCTACGGGATTCTCCCCCTTTGAGTTACTGTATGGGAGACACCCAAGAGGGCTGTTGGATATTGCCAAGGAAACTTGGGAAAGTGAGAGTTCTCCCCACAGGAGTGTGATTGAGCATGTCGCCCTGATGCAAGACCGAATTGCACGGGTAATGCCCATCGTGAAGGAACATTTGGCCCAAGCGCAGTTAGCACAGCAGAGAGTGTACAACCGTGGAGCCAAGACCCGTACCTTTTCCCCGGGGGATAGGATACTGGTACTTGTCCCTACGGTTGAAAGTAAATTCCTTGCCAAATGGCAAGGCCCCTACGAGATAATGGAAAAAGTGAGCGAAGTGAATTACAAGGTCAGACAACCAGGAAGGCGAAAGCCCGAACAGATCTATCACGTTAATCTGTTGAAAGCCTGGAGGGATAGAGAGTCCCTAGTCGCAGACACTTGGTCACCAGCTCAAACTGGTTGCGTGATTCCTGAGGTTGGAATAGCAGCCACCTTGTCACAACCCCAACAACAGGAGGTTAAGGAGTTTGTGCTTCGCAACAAGGAGGTATTCTCTGAGCTGCCGGGACAAACATCTGGGGTAGAGCATGACATCATTACCCCGCCCGGTGAAAGGGTGAAGTTAAAACCCTATCGGATCCCAGAGGCCCGACGGGAGGCAATACGGGAGGAAGTACAGAAAATGCTGAACTTAGGGGTGATAGAGGAGTCCCAAAGTGATTGGTCTAGTCCCATTGTGTTGGTGCCTAAACCGGATGGGAGCTGGCGATTTTGTAACGATTTTCGTCAGTTGAACAAAGTTACAAAATTTGACACCTACCCCATGCCACGTATAGATGAGTTGATCGACCGGCTGGGAACAGCCCGATACATGACGACTCTTGACCTCACAAAAGGGTATTGGCAAATCCCCCTGGCCAAGTCGGCCAAAGAGAAAACCGCATTTGTAACCCCAGACGGGGCGTTCCAATATAAAAGAATGCCGTTCGGGTTACAGAATGCGCCGGCCACATTCCAGCGGAAAATGGACCAGATGCTGAGGCCCCATCGGAAGTATGCTGCGGCTTACCTGGATGACGTAATTGTCCATAGCACAGATTGGGCCTCACATCTGCCAAAAGTGCAAGCAGTCCTGGACTCTGTTCGGGAAGCGGGGTTTACGGCTAACCCCAAGAAGTGTACCATTGGGCAGGAGGAGGCCAAATATCTTGGGTACACCATTGGGAGGGGAGTAATAAAACCCCAACTCAACAAAGTCGAGGCCATCCAGAGTTGGCCACGTCCCAACAGCAAGAAGCAGGTACGAGCCTTTCTGGGAATCGCTGGGTATTATCGGCGATTCATTCCCCACTTTGCTTCTAAGGCTGTGCCCCTAACCAACCTGACGAAGGGGAAAGGGTCGGTCATGATTAAATGGACCCCCGAGGCTGAGGCAGCATTCCAATTCTTGAAACAAGCCTTATGTAGCCAGCCAGTGTTGTACTCACCCGACTTCTCTAAAGACTTTGTCGTACAAAGTGATGCGTCAGATGTGGGGTTAGGAGCAGTATTGTCCCAGGTCTGGAACGGGGAAGAGCACCCAGTCATTTACCTCAGCAGGAAGTTGAAGTCCCATGAGGTAAATTACGCCACCGTTGAAAAGGAGTGTTTAGCGGTGAAGTGGGCTCTAGATTCCCTTCGGTACTACCTGCTAGGTAGGCACTTTGACTTGGTTACGGATCACGCTCCGTTAAAGTGGATGGCTCAAAACAAGGAAACAAATAGAAGAGTGAATAGGTGGTTCCTGGCCCTCCAGGAATTCAACTTCACAGTAAAGCATCGCCCTGGCGTTCAAATGGGGAATGTGGATGCTTTGTCTCGAGTACATGAATGCCTGATTGCTGGTGTTCCAACCCCGAGGTTAAAACAAGAGGGGGGGGTATGTGACAGCAGGAAGGTAAAGTCACCTGGTTGCATCCAGGGGGGTAGATATATTTCACCCAGATTCAGGCTTTACGCCGACTTATACAACTAGGTGGAGAGTTGTATAAGGCTAGTGGGCTCATGGATGACTCATACCTCTAGGGAGAGTGTGGGGCGTCGTGCAGACAGGGAGTTGATGAGACCAGCTGAAGCTTGTCAGCTCATTTAGGCCTCTATAAGAACTCCCAGCTTCATTAGATGTTAGCTCATGCCTGGAACCAGACCTGTGTGGACTGTCTAGGGAGAGTGAACCCCTGTGCGGTGAGACAAAGCCTGTGTGGCTATTTGCTTGGACATTTAAAACCAGGGACTTAGGGACTAGGACAGCACTAGGCTGATCCCAGTTGTTAGTTAGGAAACCTGTATGTTTAGTCAGAGGTCAAGTTGACCAGGATTTATTTTGTTTATGTTTCTTTTGCTTTGCTGTGTTTTGTCACTGTAAATAGAAAATAAACCGCACCTTTTTGATTTTGAAAACCACAACCTCCGTTTGCTGGGCCTGTTTTGTGTGGGGAGCCCATCTCGGGGGTCACACACACCCGCTGCCGAGCTAACCCCCTCACAGGAAACACCAGCCCACAATATGAATCGCAGCAAACATGAATGAAAGCATGTAGTTACATCCGATCCGGCCAGTGTAAAGCTGGGTCCCAGCACTCCGGACACCCTAGTATAACTGCTGATATGAACGGTCTGCAATGTGTAATGGGGCGTACACACGATCGGAAAATCCGTCAAGAAAACCGTGGATTTTTTTCCGACGGAACGTTGGCTTAAACTTGTGTTGCATACACACGGTCACACAAAATTCCACCCGTCAAAAATGCGGTGATGTACAATGAGCCGAGAAAAATGAAGTTCAATGATTCCAAGCATGCGTCAAATTGATTCTGAGCATGCGTGTTTTTTTGTGCGTCGGAATTACATACAGACGATCGGAATTTCCGACAAGAACTTTTCTTGTCGTAAAAATTGAGAACCAGCTCTCAAATTTTTGTTGTTGGAAATTCCGACAGAAAAAGTCCGATGGAGCCCACACACGGTCGGAATTTCCGACCAAAAGCTCACATCGAACTTTTCTTGTCGGAAATTCTGACCGTGTGTACGGGGCATTACAGTACTCACTGTCCCGCTTCCTCTTGCGAAGGCGCAATGTGGTCTTCTGGTGTCCCAACTCTTGATGGCTACTCAATGAGTACGGTCAGAGCCGTGGTGCTGCATGTCATATTTCAGTGCAGGTAACTGTCCTGTGTAGGTGCCAAGGACACACAGTTCCCGTGTTGGGACGTTCTCCCATAAACAGGGAGACAGCAGCAAGGTCGGTTACAGGCTCTGATTGTCAGTGAGTCTGTGATTGGGAATTCCTGTGGGTTCCTATGGAAGGCCAACGCATTCGCTGCATCAGGGGGTGGGGAGGGAACTGTTCCTGCGTCTACATGTTTCGTTCCGCCCCGAAACTTCGTTTTAGAGAGGAGGGAGGGACAGGTATGCGTTCAGGAGGGGAACAGCATGTCATTCTGTTTCTAATCTACAATAAATACGGTATTAGGAGTTAGCCTTTGGGTGTGTATACTTTTATTATTATTTTCTTTTTGTGGGATTATACCACCTGTCAGTAATTATTGCTATCTGTACCATTCACCATTTGTCCTATTTACCATTATCATTGAAAGTGAAAGTAAGAAATCCCAGATTTTGGGTAGTTCTCAGAAAAGCAATATCGGGGAAATCTGCACTAGTTCTGGTGACCTAGGGGTCCCCAAGATATTCCCTAAATTAATGTGGATTTCCTCTCACTTCCTGTTTGTCTATGGGACGGGAAGTGAAGGTAAATCACCCATACGGGACAGAGATGGCAAAAAATAAACTGACAGGGGTTATGACCCCCCCCCCTTATGCTATCCAAAATGGGAAAAAAAATAAAAATAAAACGTTTTGTCTATAGTTCTACTTCAACAAAACTATGCAATATGAGGACAAATCTAAACAATTTATTGCATTTGTATCCAACCAGGCACTACATGGTTGATGGTAGGTTAAGGTGACCAGATTTTTTAAATGAAATCCGGGGACATATTTTTTTTTAAACTAGTAATTGCGGCAATCAGCCACTCTCTGCCCGTCGCTGCCGCCGCCCGCTTCACAGCCTGTCAAGTCTTACTCTCCGGGCCCCGGCTACTACTGGGTGGGAGGAAGATCACTCCGCCAGGGAAGGCAAGGAGATAGGCAGGCAGGTGGCTGGCCGGGACTTGAGCCAAGGCAGAAGAACATGCGAGCGGAGCGGAATGGGCATGCACCCGAAACTGAAGAAATGGTCCCTCCGCTCCGACCAGCACATGATCATCAGAAAGGGGCACAGATAATGTAAAAAAAAATACACCCCCCTAAGCTAGTAGGAGAGGCGGAGCGGGGGGATGGGGGAATTCAGAATTTTATTTTTTTAATTCTGAAATTGCCCCAGCCCTTGTTTAACTCCAATCTGGGGACAAAACCGGGGACAGACTTGGTCCGGGGACAGTGTCCTCAATCCGGGGACTGTCCCCTGAAACCGGGGATGTCTGGTCGCCCTATGGTAGGTGGAAAGGAGATTATACAATCAGATTTTATATATGGTCAGCGTTAGATTTGCCAAAACAATGAAATATAAGCAGAATGAATTATAGCTTTTGAATACAGCTTCACATCCGTACCTTAATCTTCTCACCAGAGATTGTTTCTACCTCGGTCTCCTCACCAATATTGAAGTCATTATGTAGGACTTTGGGTCCTGTGGTCACTGTGATCACAAAGTGATTCCCGGTCTGCTTAATTTCTGTCACGCTCTTGGCATCTTTTCCTTTCTGGATTAACTCTTCAGGAAGACCTGCAAAAACAGAGATCCCGTGATCTTCAGACAAACTGGTCTACAGATGTGGGTGACCAAGCTGACCATTTATACCTCTCAGCACCTCCATTATGTCCTAGACGTAGCTACCATAAGGTGCACCATCCAATCCCAGTAGATATCAGCCTCTCAAAGCCTTTTACAGGCTGCAGTGGTGGCTGGACGGTGCCCTCTACCTCCATCCGTACCCAAACGCTGGAGCCTCATGCACCGGGGCTAAATACCCATGGTACACGAGGCCTGCATGCTCATGTGTTTAGAGCAGGGGTCTCAAACTGGTCGCCCTCCAGCTGTTGCACAACTACAAGTCCCATCATGCCTCTGCCTAAGGGAGTCATGCTTATAACTGTCGGCCTTGCAAGGCCTCATGGGACTTGTAGTTTCGCAACAGCAGGAGGGCCGCCAGTTTGAGACCCCTGGTTTACAGTATTTAATCTGCCCCTGGATGCAGAATTCTATCCACTCCAAACTAAACGCACCTAAAAAAAAAAAAAAAAACACACACAGTATGAATTTTACCAGTTAAAAACATTACATGCATTCACGGTTTATGAAATGTCCTATACATATACAGTATAATCACAAGTCTGTGTGGATAAGCCTAAGGCTCCATGTACACAGAAGCTCAAAAACGGTCGTTTTGAACGCCAGATTTCTGGCAGAAAAAGCTGCTTTAAAATATAGTTTTTATCAGCGTTTTTTACTAGCGTTTATTAGCGTTTTTCAGTGTAGCGTTTTTTAGCTTTTTTTTTTTCAATGGATCAAAAAACGCTAGAAAACGCTGGCGCCCAGCGTTTTTGAGCGTTTTGAGCGTTTATTATCGCTTTTCAGCGTTTTGTGTTTTTTTGTGTTTTTTACTGCTGAAAAACAGCAATTTGAACACAAATTTCTTGCGTTCAGAAAAAAGCCCATTAACTCCACTGCTCATTAATGCTAAAAAACTTTACGTGTACATTAACACATAGGCTGACATAGAGTGCAGTTAATGGGCTTTTAAAAAAAAACGCCAAAACGCCAATAAACTGCAGTTTATCAGCTTTAGCCCTGGTTCACACTGGTGCGATTTGACATGTGATTTGACATGTCAAATCGCCGAAATTTGCCGCAAATTGCGGGCAATGGCACCGTCCTAATCGGTGCGACGCCGCATCTGCGGCGCTGCACCGATTACAAAAAGTAGTTTCTGTACTACTTTTTGCGATTTCAGCCACGATTTACATTGACATCTGTTTCAGATGTCTTTGAAATCGTGGCTGAAATCGGGACTGCCAGCGGGAGTGAAATCGTGCGAGTTCAGCTGAACTCGCAGGCTTCACTCCCGTAGCCCCAGTGTGAACGTGGGCTCAGTGTACATGGCTCTTTTCACATGGGCACCATCCATCCCATCTTAGTAGGGGATCCTAGACCAATGAAAATACTATGACTAAAACTAAATCAAATTTTGATGTCAAAATTAACAGTGGTTATCTATCACAATGACTAAATCCATGTCTTTAGTGCGTGTTCAAATCTTAATACCATAAACCGATGTGATTTTTAATCCAGGAGTATAGAAGGAGTTTGGCAATTCTTAAAGTATAACTAAAGGCAAGACTTTTTTTAGTTTTGGATAGCGTGGAGATGGATTAGAACCCCTGTCAGGTTTTATTGCCCCCATTAGGGAGATTCACCCTCTCCATTTGTCCTGGTCCATTATCATTGAAAGTAAAAATCAAAAATTTTGGGTTGTCCCCAGAAAAGTAATTAAGCGGATATCTTCTAATGGGGTCCCCAAGAGATTCCCTTAATTTGCCGGGATTCCCCCCCCCACTTCCTGTTTGGCTATGGAACAGTAAGTGAAGGTAAATCTCCCCAACGGGACAAAGATGATAAAAATAAACGTTACAGTGGTTATAACCCTCCCTTACCACATCCACAGTGAAAATAAAGGTTTTGCCTATAGTTCTACTTTAATTAATGCATTAATGCATTACAATTCAACTAAACCCATTCGATTTTTGTAGACTAAAGCCTCATACACACGATCGGATTTTCCACAGACAAAGCCTCAGACGTTTGTCTGAAGGGCGTTGGCCAGGAACTTGCCTTGCATACAAACGGCACACAATTGTCGGCCAACAAACATGAACGTAATTACGTACTATGTGTTTTTTCAGCTCTTTAGCACCACCCTTTGGGCACTTTCTGTTAATGTTGTGTTTGGTGAGCATTGCTTCCAAACATGCGCGTTTGCACTTTGGACTTTTGTCTGGTGGACTTGTGTACACACGATCGGAAAATCTGACAACAAACCGTTGTCCACAGAAAATTTTAAAGCCTGCCATCCAACATTTGTCCGCGGAAAATCTGACAACAATTGTCCAATGGAGTGTACAAACGGTCGGATTTTCCGCCAGCAGGCTGTCAACATACAATTCCCGTCTGAAAATCTGATTGTGTATACAAGGCTTAAAAGTGTACTGGAGATTTTAGATGACTAAAATTCAACCAACACAAGTCAGATGACTAAAATGGCATTTTAGTCAAGAGATGATGATTAAAGCCAAATCGAAATTTTAAAGCGATTGTAAAAATGAACACAAGCTAAACCTGTAGTATTGAGTGAATAATGAGTTTGGAAATTCTTAGAAAAATGCTTACAATTGCATTACAATTGAACTAAACCCATTAAATTTTGGTAGACTAAAATGTACTGGAGGTTAGATGACGACTAAAATGGCATTTTAGTCAAAAGACTGACTAAAACGACTGAAAATTTGATGTCAAAATTAACACTGCAGGTCAGTAAAGTGGACTTGAATGCAAAGTTTTTGCGCTTGGACTAGCGAACTTGAACGGTCCCTGATGTGGGCAGATATAGGCGGGCGCAAGTCCACCTACATATGGTCGTCCATTGGGATACATTGCAGTCTGGTTATGATCCGTGTATTCATGGGTTGAAAAGTGACAGGCAGAATGCCTGTGTGAAAGGAAGATGACTTAGTTCTCTGCATAACACCGGATCCTTGTAGCATGTACGGTAATTGGTTGTGCAAATGTAACAAACCAGCAGATATACAGATAATTGGCTTCTGTATTGGCTTAGTGCCATGCATATCCTGTCATCCTCAATTTCTTGCAAATAGAAGTACTATTACACATATTAACCTCATGTAGCGCCCTGCTCCTCTTGGGTAGGCGCTAGTTGTAAATTTAGTTGTCTGAAGTGTAGTTTAGCTCAGAATAATTTTGGTAAATTACTGGTTTCTGTTCCAGTCCAGTTGTGTTGCGTGTTTTCCACTTGACTGTGGGTGTCGCTGTCACCACAGGTCAAGGTTGGAAATGCAGCAGGCTGGATGTATTGGGTACCTCTTGCCCAGAAGCGGCTTAGTGGGATTGGTCCCCCCGCTGTGCATTCTGGGAGAGGGTACTTAAGGGACAGACACCGTCTGGCGGGGCTCTCTGACCTGATGGCCCTCCTGGCCTAAGGTGTGCCGTAGCAGTTTTCCTGTCTCTGGGCCGGCTGGCCCGAGGCCTCGTTACTGGAAGTAGGCCCAGGAGTTCCTGGGACCTACTGATCAGGGGTGGTCCTTTGCTGTCTTGCCTGTAGGAAGAAGCCGAGCAATTGGAGAAACCAGGGGAGGACTTTTCCCAGGAGAGGACCGAGCCAAAAGGGCTGGTGCCTCGGGAAGAGCCTGGAGACTCAATTGGAGGACGCATCCTGACATATCTACCTCACAGTGTCGCTGGATCGGCTGAAAGAAACTGGTACTGTGTGACTGTACTTAGACTATGTGTATTCTTCAAGTCTGTGGCAGAGACTTTTGGCCGAGCACCGCACTGGCTGCTAGGTCAGTGAGAGAGGCCTACCCGGTGGTTGCTATATACAGTGTGGAAGCTGTTTGTCCTCTGGATTAGGAAGAACTCGTGATCCGCAAAAGCAAGGTACCTGAATCTCCCCCTAACCCTCCATCCCTCTCATTGACATTTCTTTAATAAAACCATTGGAAAAGAGACTATGTGTTGATGCTGACATCTGTGAAAACTCTTCAATGGAATCCCTATGACCGATACGGTGGAACAGACAGGTAACGGCAAGACCCATAAATATAACCAGCAGCTCCTACGAGGGTCGTGCTACACTCACATACCTATGTTCTGCTTTTATGTTGTTGGATACCGTGCAGTTCATAAAGATCAGTCTGTTTAAGTAGCTTATGTAATGATCTTATGGAGTAATCTTTCAGAAATGAAAAACTACAGGTAACTGCCATCCAATAACTGCAGATTAGCCCTTGTTCACAATGAATGTTGGTTTCAAAGCCACATTTCAGTGCCAGTTCTGGGGCGATTTGAAAGACATCTGTTCATGCACAGATGTCTATTGAAATCGCCCCTGAAGTCACCAAATTTAGTGACTTAGTGGAAATCTGTGTGGCGCTGATTGGGACAGTGCCTTTGCTGGCAATAGGCTGCGATGTCAAATCGTGTCGATGTGAATAGGGACTCAAAGCAAGACGGATTAGAACTATGGACACTCCATCACAGGTATAGTCAAACATGCTGGCAGCTGCTAATAGCAGCACAGGTTCAATCAGCCACTTTATGTCTATCTGACTCCTCATTACTTGTTGTGCGGTTACAGGGAAATTGAAGGCCAACTCCGCGACATTTGAAAATGATCCCTAGCAGTGGGACTGGGGGGCACTGCAAGAGTTTATTGCTCATTCAGGACTAGAGGGACTTACTTCCCCAATACTCCGCCCCCCACACTGCTAGACCAGTCCCCACATCATCTGCTACTCTAAACTCCTGCAGTCTCATGTTTATACCTACCTGCTCTGTGTAAGGGTTTTGCACAGACACACAGCAACCCAAATCTTTCTCTTCTGGGGTGCCCCACTGGTGCTCCTGGCTCCTCCCCTTCATCGGGTGCCCCCACGGAGAGCCTCTTTCCCTAAGAGCACCCATGCGGGTTCGCTCCCGAGTCCCACTGCTGCATCCGTTGACGGACAGCGTAACTCAGACCCACCCCCCGCTCCTGTGTCACTGGATTTGATTGAAAAACTGCTGCTATCAATCTGTCCAATGAGGAGAGAGACAGCGGCTAGAGCGGCTGCATGGCTCGTGCACATCGGTGGATTGGATCGGGCTCAGGTAAGAAAAAGGGGGGCTCTGGGGGCAGCTGCAGCAAAGAAGGTTTTTTACTGAAAAACTTTGAGACTTTGCAACTCCTTTAATTAGACCCCACTGCAAGGGATCATTTCCTGGAACTGGGTTTAAGGAGAATCTACCTGAAGCAGTTGCACATAATTATTATTATTTTTTTTTTGGACAGAATTTTTAGGGCTAGTCATACATTATATATTGGACAGTTAGATCAGTGGAGGCCTGTCCATCAGGGGGGCAGGGGCACTGCCCCCCCTAATCCATGCGCCCGGCCCCTAATCTCCATGCAGGAGCGCCGGACGCAGGGATTTCAATGTGTTTTTTTTGTTGTGAAGCAATGCGCCCCGAGCCCACCCACTTGTGTGACATTAGCGAATTAATATTCGCTAATGTCTTTCTGCTTCTCCTCCCGGGCAATCAGGAAGCGGGTCCTGAGACACGATTGGCCGGGAGTCTTTGGGGTGTGCAAGTGAAGTGTGGGGGCCAGGTCTTTTTGCCAGCCCCCCCAGAACATTGACTACCAGCTGCCACTGCTTTAGATTTACCAAAGCCATATAATATGAGGTCAAACCTAAACGCTTTCAATTTGTATGCAACCAGGCAGGCCCTTGCACTACGTAGTTGAAGGCAAAATCAAAAGAAAACTGAATAAGAAAAATTGTATAATGTATGGCCAGCTTTACTCTTCCCCCACTGTACCTAAAAAACAGATATTGGGATAACTGGTTTCTAATGTAATAAAGAGATGTTGGTAACATGCTAAGAAGCTACACACTACTATCAAAGTGCCCCAGACAATATAATCCTACTCAGGGCTTTTTTTCTCAGAAAATAGGTACAGGAACTCTAACACAACCCCCTCAAATTACCCCTCCCCCCACACCCTCCAAACTGCATTAAATAGTGGGTGTGGTCAAATGTTACTAACAGTGGGAGGGCACAGAGTGCAGAGTTCGGGAAGGGGGGGTTACAAACAGAGTGCAAAGTTCAGCCTTTTTTCCACAGTTGCTTACCTCTGCATCCCCCATCCACATCTAACTTTCACCTCTTTTCAGCTCTGACCTCTGCATGCACTTGTAAACACAGAAGCCGGATTTCTGTGTTTACAAGTGATAGTGGTGAGCAGGGAGCAGAGGGCCTGAGCCAGAGGTGGTGGATCTAAGTTCCACCAAGTTCCAGCTGAAAAAAAGCCCTGGTCCTACTATAATCTATAGGAGTAGACATATTAGGACATGTTAAAAATTAGGCATGTTGAAATCCAGGAATATAGTCAAGAACCCTGCTGTCTGGCAATCAGTTGGTGGAGTGGGCTCCAATGATATTTAAATCTGCACAAAATGTGCCTGTTGTACAATGTTTGGATTTAGGGGTTTGCCACTAAAGATGGAGCATGTTACAGGTCAACTAAAAGAAGAATACAGTTTTTCTTGCACTTTGTCCTGGGATGCAATTCAAATTGGACTAGGGTTGCCACATCATCCCTTTAATCCAGGACACACATTATTACACAGGTTCTGTGGCTGATTAAGGTGGTAATTAAACTCACTTGGTGCCTTATCTGCAATAAATCAGCCCCAGAACCTGTGTAATTAATATGTGTCATAGATTAAAGGAATGTTGTGGCAACCCTACATCGGAGCCGCTGCGGAGATGTGTGAATCGGCTCCATAGAGAGCCGGTCACAATCTCCTGCTATGGAAATTGGATGCGGGAAAACCTGCATTAGGTGTGAACCCAGCCTGACAGTCTTTTGTTTTCTATAAACTCAGCCAAGGGTTAAATGGTGCCCAATAAAACACATGCTTCTCTACAATTAGCCCCCGGTGCACACCTGAGTAATTTGAAGCAGGTTTCCAAAAGGGCTTAATTGCTCAACACCAGATTTCCATTCTATTGTGCCTGTTGATGTGTTGTCACTCAAAACACAGAAAACATACCAGAGCTTCTAAAGCTGGCCATACATTATAAAATGTTCTTGTTCAATTTCCTTCCGATTTACCTTCAACTATGTAGTGCAAGGGCCCGCCTGATTGCATACAAATTGGAAAGTGTTTAGGTGTGACCTCATTATATGATTTTGGTAAATCTAAAGAAAAATAAATTGTACAAGAACATTGTATAATCAGCTTTAGGGACATAAGCATTTTTTTTTTTTGGCCCCAGTTGTGAGAGAATTGCCTGAAAAACACGCAATGCACTGTGAACCAATTTTTAACATGGCTTTTTGGTGTTCTTCATCAGTACTCCCCATTGAATTTCCCTGCATTTTCATAAAAAAATAATAATAAATAAATAAATAAACCACAAATGCAAGAAAAATTAAATAATGTATGCATCTGCAAAATGCATGTCTACCAACTTCATACAAACAAGAAAAACAGAAGCTAGCAAACGTCTACAAAATTTAAGCCCATGCCTTGCCCTCTATTGTATTTCTCATGCAGCTTAATGAAAATTTATAAATAATCATTGAGATAAAGTTGAATATTCTTTTGGTATTACCAACGGCTTTCATGAAAGGCTCAAAGTTCTCCTGGGACTGAAGCTCAAAAGTTCCTGTAAAAGCCATCTTAGAAGGGTTGGTGATCTTCTGCTCCTGTGAAGAGTCAAAGAGAGAATGTGACGCCTCTTCCTTCACTTCTCCTTATGTAATCTCTATGATCAGCAATTAGGTGACGTAATCTGCTTTACAATCTGGTTCAATTTTAACTGCCGCCTTGCAGTGCATTTGTTATGCTAAGCACAATGCCATGACTTCTTGTGATAAAAATGCTTAGATTGTCACTTGCACACCTGCACAGTATAGTATAGAAGCATAAAGCATAGACGCTAAGCATTCAATACCGGGCGTTTTCATATGACCACTATACAGACACTAGAGAGAACTGACAAACCATTCAAGGTCAATGCTATTAAAAAGAAAAGAAAAAAATGTGTACCTAACAACATTTGTTAATGCATACAAGCCTTGTGGTAATAGCAACAAGCTTTTCACTATGGGGTTTAAAGGGGTTGTAAAGGTTCTTTTTTTTTATATATATATATTTCAATGTTTTTATTGAACAAAAGAAGTCCATAAAGAACAGAAATAGCAAGTAAACATAGGCCAATATTCAAGTTGCCACGATAACAAATATATAGACACAAAAAACATATCAGACAAAAACAAAAGGAACTTTGTATGGTCTTTGAATACCAGAGAATAAATAGTCCCAGGAAATTCTCAGGTAAACCCATTGAGGATATAAAGTCCATCAGATAATATCAAAAAGTAGGAAACGTAAATTCGATCTAACAAAATGCAGCTCTATTCAAACGTCAGGGTCATAGCCTTGTGTAGGAACATACAGGAACCTGAGTATAGTCATAAGATCAAATAGAGGGGGGGGGGGGAATGATCAAGGGGAAATAGTGGTTAAGACATAACAGGGGACCTTTGTACCAATTCCTGAGAACATCAAAACTAAACAAAGTTCTAAAACAACCCAATATGTATTGGATTCAAACAACTTAAAATAAAAATGGGGGGGGGGGGAGAGAAAAGGCAGAATAGAAGAAAAAAGGGAAGAAATGAAAGGAATAAAGGAGGGTCATATGAAGGAATGGGATAATACTGCGCCAACCCAAAGAATAAACAATAAATGTGAGCAGCCTACACAACAATTGAACAAATTGTAAAAACGATATAACTAAATAAAATGTAAGCGCTAAAAAAGGAAAGTAGGTGTGCAAAATCCTACAGGTAAACGTCATAAAAGAGAAGAGCGTTTACACAATGAAGTGAGCCATTATCGGCTGCATATCGGTGCATACATTAAAGTCATGTGTTGGTGAGCAAACACAAAAACAAAACATATGTGATCCACCTAAAAGGAATCAATGTAGCAATAGGTTAACATCAATTCTAGGATCACCAAAATCATGTGCGATATATGTAAAAGAAAATGAAATCTTAAAAAATATATATATATGAGGGTGTTAGCACAAGAAAGTATACAGTGATCTACTATAAGTAAGGGATCATTAAATTGTCAATGCGTGTGAACAAAGAGCAACCATGTATTAATGGAACATATGTATACAAGAAATGGATGTACAGTGGGGAGAACAAGTATTTGATACAATGCCGATTTTGCAGGTTTTCCTACTTACAAAGCATGTAGAAGTCTGTAATTTTTATCATAGGTACTCTTCAACTGTGAAAGACGGAATCTAAAAACAAAAATCCAGGAAAATCCCATTGTATGATTTTTAAGTAATTAATTTGCATTTTAGTGCATGACATACGTATTTGATACATCAGAGAAGCAGAACTTAATATTTGGTACAGAAACCTTTGTTTGCAATTAAAGAGATCATACATTTCCTGTAGTTCTTGACCAGGTTTGCACACACTGGAGCAGGGATTTTGGCCCACTCCTCCATACAGAGCTTAGCCCCGAAACCTGAAGGATCTGGAGGTCGTTGGGCAATACGGACTTTAAACTCCCTCCAAAGATTTTCTATTGGGTTCAGGTCTGGAGACTGGCTAGGCCACTCCAGGACCTTGAGATGCTTCTTACGGAGCCACTCCTTAGTTGCCCTGGCTGTGTGTTTCGGGTCGTTGACATGCTGGAAGACCCAGTCATGACCCATCTTCAATGCTCTTACTGAGGGAAGGAGGTTGTTGGCCAAGATCTCGCGATACATGGCCCCATCCATCCTCCCCTCAATACGGTGCAGTCATCCTGTCCCCTTTGCAGAAAAGCATCCCCAAAGAATGATGTTTCCACCTCCATGCTTCACGTTTGGGATGGTGTTCTTGGAGTTGTACTCATCATTCTTCTTCCTCCAAACACGGCGAGTGGAGTTTAGACCAAACAGCTCTATTTTTGTCTCATCAGACCACATGACCTTCTCCCATTCCTCCTCTGGATCATCCAGATGGTCATTGGCAAACTTCAAATGGGCCTGGACATGTGCTGGCTTGAGCATGGGGACCATGCATGCACTGCAGGATTTTAATCCATGATGGCGTAGTGTGTTACTAATGGTTTTCTTTGGGACTTTGGTCCCAGCTCTCTTCAGGTCATTTACCAGGTCCTGCCGTGTAGTTCTGGGCTGATCCCTTCCCTTCCTCATGATCATTGATGCCCCACGAGGTGAGATCTTGCATGAAGCCCCAGACCAAGGGAAATTGACCGTCATCTTGAACTTCTTCTATTTTCTAATAATTGCGCCAACAGTTGTTGCCTTCCCACCAAGCTGCTTGCCTATTGTCCTGTAGCCCATCCCAGCCTTGTGCAGGTCTACAATTTTATCCCTGATGTCCTTACACAGCTCTCTGGTCTTGGCCATTGTGGAGAGGTTGGAGTCTGTTTGAGTGTGTGAACAGGTGTCTTTTATACAGGTAACAAGTTCAAACAGGTGCAGTTATTACAGGTAATGAGTGGAAAACAGGAGGGCTTCTTAAAGAAAAAATAACAGGTCTGTGAGAGCCGGAATTCTTACTGGTTGGTAGGTGATCAAATACTTATGTCATGCAATAAAATGCTAATTAATTATTTAAAAATCATTCAATGTGATTTTCAGAATTTTTGTTTTAGATTCCGTCTCTCACAATTGAAGAGTACCTATGTTAAAAATTACAAACCTCTACATGCTTTGTAAGTAGGAAAACCTGCAAAATCGTCAGTGTATCAAATACTTGTTCTCCCCACTGTATGTGATTACTAGGGATGAGCTTCGTGTTCGAGTCGAACATACGTTCGACTCGAACATCGGCTGTTCGATCGTTCGACGAAGATCGAACGATTTGGGCCGTTCGCGCCAAATTCGAGTGACGCGAACGGCCCACAATGCACTACGCCATCGCAGTGTCATCCAGGCGCTGTGATTGGCCAAGCATGCACTGTGACCCCGCATGCTTGGCCAATCACAGCGCCGGCAGCGAGGAGAGCAATGATTGGCCACAGGCAGGATGCCTGTGGCCAATTATTGCTGAGGGTGTTTAGTACACGCCCCACACTATAAAAGGCCGCCAGCACGGCGGCCTAGTGTAGTGTGTTCCGGAGCAGGGATAGAGCAGCATAGGCAGGGACAGTGACTGTTATTTCTTTCTTGCTTAACCTGGATTCCTTTAGTTTAGGGAAAGAGAAGGATAGGTAGGGAGAGTGTCAGTGTGTTTTGTGCTTGTGCTATAGTGTGCTTAAAAAAAACATTTATTCTAGGGACAGAAAACTGTAGGTAGGGACAGTGTCAGTTTCTTTCACTCTGCAAGTCCTTGTTTCCAGGGACCTGGAAGGACAGTGAGTGAATTGTCCTTGTGCTATATTGTGCTTAAAAAAACATTTATTCTAGGGACAGAAAACTGTAGGTAGGGAGAGTGTTTTTTTTCTTTCACTCTGCAAGTCCTTGTTTCCAGGGACCTGTAAGGACAGTGAGTGAATTGTCCTTGTGCTATATTGTGATTAAAAAAAACATTTTTTCTAGGGACAGAAAACTGTAGGTAGGGAGAGTGTTTTTTTTCTTTCACTCTGCAAGTCCTTGTTTCCAGGGACCTGTAAGGACAGTGAGTGAATTGTCCTTGTGCTATATTGTGATTAAAAAAAACATTTTTTCTAGGGACAGAAAACTGTAGGTAGGGAGAGTGTTTTTTTTCTTTCACTCTGCAAGTCCTTGTTTCCAGGGACCTGTAAGGACAGTGAGTGAATTGTCCTTGTGCTATATTGTGATTAAAAAAAACATTTTTTCTAGGGACAGAAAACTGTAGGTAGGGAGAGTGTTTTTTTTCTTTCACTCTGCAAGTCCTTGTTTCCAGGGACCTGTAAGGACAGTGAGTGAATTGTCCTTGTGCTATATTGTGCTTAAAAAAAACATTTATTCTAGGGACAGAAAACTGTAGGTAGGGAGAGTGTCAGTTTATTTCACTCTGCAAGTCCTTGTTTCCAGGGACCTGTAAGGACAGTGAGTGAATTGTTCTTGTGCTATATTGTGATTAAAAAAAACATTTTTTCTAGGGACAGAAAACTGTAGGTAGGGAGAGTGTTTTTTTTCTTTCACTCTGCAAGTCCTTGTTTCCAGGGACCTGTAAGGACAGTGAGTGAATTGTCCTTGTGCTATATTGTGATTAAAAAAAACATTTTTTCTAGGGACAGAAAACTGTAGGTAGGGAGAGTGTTTTTTTTCTTTCACTCTGCAAGTCCTTGTTTCCAGGGACCTGTAAGGACAGTGAGTGAATTGTCCTTGTGCTATATTGTGATTAAAAAAAACATTTTTTCTAGGGACAGAAAACTGTAGGTAGGGAGAGTGTTTTTTTTCTTTCACTCTGCAAGTCCTTGTTTCCAGGGACCTGTAAGGACAGTGAGTGAATTGTCCTTGTGCTATATTGTGCTTAAAAAAAACATTTATTCTAGGGACAGAAAACTGTAGGTAGGGAGAGTGTCAGTTTATTTCACTCTGCAAGTCCTTGTTTCCAGGGACCTGTAAGGACAGTGAGTGAATTGTTCTTGTGCTATATTGTGATTAAAAAAAACATTTTTTCTAGGGACAGAAAACTGTAGGTAGGGAGAGTGTTTTTTTTCTTTCACTCTGCAAGTCCTTGTTTCCAGGGACCTGTAAGGACAGTGAGTGAATTGTCCTTGTGCTATATTGTGCTTAAAAAAAACATTTATTCTAGGGACAGAAAACTGTAGGTAGGGAGAGTGTTTTTTTTCTTTCACTCTGCAAGTCCTTGTTTCCAGGGACCTTTAAGGACAGTGAGTGAATTGTTCTTGTGCTATATTGTGATTAAAAAAAACATTTTTTCTAGGGACAGAAAACTGTAGGTAGGGAGAGTGTTTTTTTTCTTTCACTCTGCAAGTCCTTGTTTCCAGGGACCTGTAAGGACAGTGAGTGAATTGTTCTTGTGCTATATTGTGATTAAAAAAAACATTTTTTCTAGGGACAGAAAACTGTAGGTAGGGAGAGTGTTTTTTTTCTTTCACTCTGCAAGTCCTTGTTTCCAGGGACCTGTAAGGACAGTGAGTGAATTGTCCTTGTGCTATATTGTGCTTAAAAAAAACATTTATTCTAGGGACAGAAAACTGTAGGTAGGGAGAGTGTCAGTTTATTTCACTCTGCAAGTCCTTGTTTCCAGGGACCTGTAAGGACAGTGAGTGAATTGTCCTTGTGCTATATTGTGATTAAAAAAAACATTTTTTCTAGGGACAGAAAACTGTAGGTAGGGAGAGTGTTTTTTTTCTTTCACTCTGCAAGTCCTTGTTTCCAGGGACCTGTAAGGACAGTGAGTGAATTGTCCTTGTGCTATATTGTGATTAAAAAAAACATTTTTTCTAGGGACAGAAAACTGTAGGTAGGGAGAGTGTTTTTTTTCTTTCACTCTGCAAGTCCTTGTTTCCAGGGACCTGTAAGGACAGTGAGTGAATTGTCCTTGTGCTATATTGTGCTTAAAAAAAAACATTTATTCTAGGGACAGAAAACTGTAGGTAGGGAGAGTGTCAGTTTATTTCACTCTGCAAGTCCTTGTTTCCAGGGACCTGTAAGGACAGTGAGTGAATTGTTCTTGTGCTATATTGTGATTAAAAAAAACATTTTTTCTAGGGACAGAAAACTGTAGGTAGGGAGAGTGTTTTTTTTCTTTCACTCTGCAAGTCCTTGTTTCCAGGGACCTGTAAGGACAGTGAGTGAATTGTCCTTGTGCTATATTGTGATTAAAAAAAACATTTTTTCTAGGGACAGAAAACTGTAGGTAGGGAGAGTGTTTTTTTTCTTTCACTCTGCAAGTCCTTGTTTCCAGGGACCTGTAAGGACAGTGAGTGAATTGTCCTTGTGCTATATTGTGATTAAAAAAAACATTTTTTCTAGGGACAGAAAACTGTAGGTAGGGAGAGTGTTTTTTTTCTTTCACTCTGCAAGTCCTTGTTTCCAGGGACCTGTAAGGACAGTGAGTGAATTGTCCTTGTGCTATATTGTGATTAAAAAAAACATTTTTTCTAGGGACAGAAAACTGTAGGTAGGGAGAGTGTTTTTTTTCTTTCACTCTGCAAGTCCTTGTTTCCAGGGACCTGTAAGGACAGTGAGTGAATTGTCCTTGTGCTATATTGTGCTTAAAAAAAACATTTTTTCTAGGGACAGAAAACTGTAGGTAGGGAGAGTGTTTTTTTTCTTTCACTCTGCAAGTCCTTGTTTCCAGGGACCTGTAAGGACAGTGAGTGAATTGTCCTTGTGCTATATTGTGCTTAAAAAAAACATTTATTCTAGGGACAGAAAACTGTAGGTAGGGAGAGTGTCAGTTTATTTCACTCTGCAAGTCCTTGTTTCCAGGGACCTGTAAGGACAGTGAGTGAATTGTCCTTGTGCTATATTGTGATTAAAAAAAACATTTTTTCTAGGGACAGAAAACTGTAGGTAGGGAGAGTGTTTTTTTTCTTTCACTCTGCAAGTCCTTGTTTCCAGGGACCTGTAAGGACAGTGAGTGAATTGTCCTTGTGCTATATTGTGATTAAAAAAAACATTTTTTCTAGGGACAGAAAACTGTAGGTAGGGAGAGTGTTTTTTTTCTTTCACTCTGCAAGTCCTTGTTTCCAGGGACCTGTAAGGACAGTGAGTGAATTGTCCTTGTGCTATATTGTGATTAAAAAAAACATTTTTTCTAGGGACAGAAAACTGTAGGTAGGGAGAGTGTTTTTTTTCTTTCACTCTGCAAGTCCTTGTTTCCAGGGACCTGTAAGGACAGTGAGTGAATTGTCCTTGTGCTATATTGTGCTTAAAAAAAACATTTATTCTAGGGACAGAAAACTGTAGGTAGGGAGAGTGTCAGTTTATTTCACTCTGCAAGTCCTTGTTTCCAGGGACCTGTAAGGACAGTGAGTGAATTGTTCTTGTGCTATATTGTGATTAAAAAAAACATTTTTTCTAGGGACAGAAAACTGTAGGTAGGGAGAGTGTTTTTTTTCTTTCACTCTGCAAGTCCTTGTTTCCAGGGACCTGTAAGGACAGTGAGTGAATTGTCCTTGTGCTATATTGTGATTAAAAAAAACATTTTTTCTAGGGACAGAAAACTGTAGGTAGGGAGAGTGTTTTTTTTCTTTCACTCTGCAAGTCCTTGTTTCCAGGGACCTGTAAGGACAGTGAGTGAATTGTCCTTGTGCTATATTGTGATTAAAAAAAACATTTTTTCTAGGGACAGAAAACTGTAGGTAGGGAGAGTGTTTTTTTTCTTTCACTCTGCAAGTCCTTGTTTCCAGGGACCTGTAAGGACAGTGAGTGAATTGTCCTTGTGCTATATTGTGATTAAAAAAAACATTTTTTCTAGGGACAGAAAACTGTAGGTAGGGAGAGTGTTTTTTTTCTTTCACTCTGCAAGTCCTTGTTTCCAGGGACCTGTAAGGACAGTGAGTGAATTGTCCTTGTGCTATATTGTGATTAAAAAAAACATTTTTTCTAGGGACAGAAAACTGTAGGTAGGGAGAGTGTTTTTTTTCTTTCACTCTGCAAGTCCTTGTTTCCAGGGACCTGTAAGGACAGTGAGTGAATTGTCCTTGTGCTATATTGTGATTAAAAAAAACATTTTTTCTAGGGACAGAAAACTGTAGGTAGGGAGAGTGTCAGTTTATTTCACTCTGCAAGTCCTTGTTTCCAGGGACCTGTAAGGACAGTGAGTGAATTGTCCTTGTGCTATATTGTGATTAAAAAAAACATTTATTCTAGGGACAGAAAACTGTAGGTAGGGAGAGTGTCAGTTTATTTCACTCTGCAAGTCCTTGTTTCCAGGGACCTGTAAGGACAGTGAGTGAATTGTTCTTGTGCTATATTGTGATTAAAAAAAACATTTTTTCTAGGGACAGAAAACTGTAGGTAGGGAGAGTGTTTTTTTTCTTTCACTCTGCAAGTCCTTGTTTCCAGGGACCTGTAAGGACAGTGAGTGAATTGTCCTTGTGCTATATTGTGCTTAAAAAAAACATTTATTCTAGGGACAGAAAACTGTAGGTAGGGAGAGTGTTTTTTTTCTTTCACTCTGCAAGTCCTTGTTTCCAGGGACCTGTAAGGACAGTGAGTGAATTGTTCTTGTGCTATATTGTGATTAAAAAAAACATTTTTTCTAGGGACAGAAAACTGTAGGTAGGGAGAGTGTTTTTTTTCTTTCACTCTGCAAGTCCTTGTTTCCAGGGACCTGTAAGGACAGTGAGTGAATTGTCCTTGTGCTATATTGTGCTTAAAAAAAACATTTATTCTAGGGACAGAAAACTGTAGGTAGGGAGAGTGTTTTTTTTCTTTCACTCTGCAAGTCCTTGTTTCCAGGGACCTGTAAGGACAGTGAGTGAATTGTCCTTGTGCTATATTGTGCTTAAAAAAAACATTTATTCTAGGGACAGAAAACTGTAGGTAGGGAGAGTGTCAGTTTATTTCACTCTGCAAGTCCTTGTTTCCAGGGACCTGTAAGGACAGTGAGTGAATTGTCCTTGTGCTATATTGTGCTTAAAAAAAACATTTATTCTAGGGACAGAAAACTGTAGGTAGGGAGAGTGTTTTTTTTCTTTCACTCTGCAAGTCCTTGTTTCCAGGGACCTGTAAGGACAGTGAGTGAATTGTTCTTGTGCTATATTGTGCTTAAAAAAAACATTTATTCTAGGGACAGAAAACTGTAGGTAGGGAGAGTGTCAGTTTCTTTCACTGTGAAAGTCCTTGTTTCAAGGGACAGAGAAGGACACCTGAAGGTAGCCCTTATTGCTTTTTTCCCATCTCCCTGCAGGCCATCTATTAGAATGTCTGGAAGGCAAACAAGGAGAGGCAGACAGTCAGGAGGCAATAAAAGAGGGCAAGCAGGCTCTGTGTCTGGGGGCAACAGTGCTGGTCGTGGACGCGGTGCATTGTCATCAGCACATGGCCATGGGACACGCTTGTCCTTCTTTTCGGCAGCTGGACATGTTGAGCCACATCATGCCGAAGACTTGGTAGAGTGGATGACCAAGCCCTCCTCCTCCTCCTCATCCTCTCTCACCCAGGCTCAGGGTACTGGAAAAGCAGCTGCCAAAGCGTCGTCTTCCCTGGTATCAATGTCAGACAAATCATCAGTCACTCCTTCCCTAGACCCACCATGTCCTCCTCCTGAGGAGTCCCCCGAACTGTTTCAGCACAGTGTTGGGTACATGCTCCAGGAGGATGCCCAGCGTTTCGAAGGGTCTGATGATGAAACCCAGCTAGAGGAAGGCAGTAGCGTGAGAGCAGACAGAGGGGATGCTCAAGAAGGACACCAATCTGGCAGTCATGTTCCAGCAGCTGCAGCATACTGCCAGATTGGCTCCAGTGATGAGGAGGGAGGGGATGATGAGGTCACTGACTCCACGTGGGTGCCTAATAGGAGAGAGGAGGAGGAGGAGGATGAGGAGGAGGCACATCTCCAACGAGGCAGGATGCCCTTTGGTGGCCAGCGTAAGGGCAGTACACCGACGGAATCACACCGCAGAGCTCCGCCTGTGCAGGGCGCTGCCTCTGCCCGTCATTCAAAAAGTTCTTTGGTGTGGGCCTTTTTTGAGGCTAGTGCATCAGATCGCACAGCTGCTGTTTGCAACATATGTCTCAAGCGTATATCGCGTGGCCAAAACATCAGCCGCTTGGGTACCACATGCCTGACCAGACATATGTTGACCTGCCATGCAGCTCGTTGGCAAGCCTACCTCAAAGACCCACACCAAAGAACAAAGCGGACCTCTCCTTGCACCGCATCAGCTGGGATCTCCAACCCCACTATAACTTCAGTCCTCTCTGAAACATGCACTGAGAGGAATGAAGGTGTAGAATTAGGTGTGTCACAGCCAAGTACTTGCGCCCAATCTGCTAGCAGTACACCGACGTCCGATTCTAGCAGGCAAATTTCCCTGCCCCAGCTGCTGGACCGTCGAAAGAAGTTCACTCCCAGCCATCCACATGCCCAGCGGTTGAATGCTAGCTTGGCTAAATTGCTAGCGCTTCAACTGCTGCCTTTTCAGTTGGTAGACTCGGCCCCCTTCCGTGAGTTTGTGCAATGTGCGGTTCCTCAGTGGCAGGTTCCCAAACGCCACTTTTTCTCACGGAAGGCTATTCCGGCTCTCTACCGGCATGTGGAAGGCAATGTCTTGGCCTCGCTGGACAGGGCGGTCAGCGGTAAGGTGCATATTACCGCTGACTCATGGTCCAGCAGGCATGGACAGGGACGTTACCTTTCTTTCACGGCCCATTGGGTCACTCTTTTGGCAGCTGGGAAGGATTCAGGACAAGGTGCAGTAGTGTTGGAGGTTGTCCCACCGCCACGCCTCCAAAATGCTACTACTGGTTGTGACACACCTCTCTCCTCCACCCCCTCCTCTTCTTCTTCCTCCATGGCCTCTTCCTGTGGTTTGTCCTATGAACCAGCGGTGCTCCGTAGCCGTTCACGGGGCTACGCAAGTACGCAGGCAAAAAGATGCCATGCCGTGCTTGCGCTGGTGTGTTTGGGGGACAGAAGCCACACTGGGGCAGAGGTCCTGTCTGCTCTGCAGGGCCAGGCCGAGAGGTGGTTGACGCCACGCCAGCTTAAGCCAGGAATGGTGGTTTGCGACAATGGCACCAACCTCCTCTCCGCCCTCCGACAGGGACAACTGACCCATGTGCCCTGTGTGGCTCACGTCCTTAACCTGGTGGTGCAGCGCTTCTTGGGCAGGTACCCGGGCTTACAGGATGTCCTGAGGCAGGCCAGGAAAGTCTGTGTGCATTTCCGCAGATCTTATAATGCCAGTGCTCGCCTGGCTGAGCTGCAAAAGGAGTTGAACCTGCCCAAGAACCGCCTTATATGTGACATGCCCACCAGGTGGAACTCAACGTTGGCCATGCTGCAGCGGCTGCACACGCAGCAGAGGGCCATCAATGAGTACCTGTGCGACTACGGCACCAGGACAGGGTCAGGGGAGCTTGGTTTTTTTTCTCCACGCCAGTGGGGCATGATCAGGGATGCATGCACTGTCCTGGCACCATTTGAGGAGGCCACGAGGATGGTGAGCAGTGACAGTGCATGCATCAGTGACACTGTACCTCTTGTCCACCTGTTGGAGCACACGCTGCGTGGAATAATGGACAGGGCACTTGAGGCAGAACAGAGGCAGGAAGAGGAGGACTTCCTTGCCTCTCAAGGCCCCCTTTACCCAGACAGTGTTCCTTCTGTCCCACCCATCGCACAGGAAGAGGAGGAGGAGGAGGAGGAGGAGGAGGAGGAGGAGGATTGTGTCAGCATGGAGGTGGAGGCTGGCACTCAGCATCATCAGCAGCAGTCTTTTAGGGATGATTTACAGTCCCAAGAAACCAGTGGACTTGTACGTGGCTGGGAGGAGGTGGCTGCGGATCATGTCGTCCTTAGTGACCCAGAGGACTCCGGAGCGAATGCCTCAGCAAACCTACGCTGCATGGCCTCCCTGATCCTGCAAAGTCTGCGGAAGGATCCTCGTATTCTTCGGATCAAGGAGAGGGACCATTACTGGCTGGCCACTCTCCTTGATCCACGGTACAAGGGTAAGGTTGCGGACCTTATGTTACCGTCGCAGAGGGAGCAGAGGATGAGACAACTCCGGGAGGCCTTGCAGAAAGGTCTGTGCAACGCGTTCCCAGAGACTGGGAGGTTGCAAACTCCTGGTCCTGGACAACGAGTTGCTGAGGCTTCGGCCAGTCAAAGAAGGAGCGGTGGGGAAGGTGGCCGTCTGACCGATGCGTTCAGACAATTCTTTAGTCCGCAGCCCCAAAGTATGATCGGTTCCAGCAACCATCGCCAGCGTCTGATAAACATGGTGCAGGAATATCTAGGGGCAAGGTCAGACTTGGACACCTTCCCCACCGAAAATCCTCTGGCTTACTGGGTCTTGAGGATGGATCACTGGCCAGAGCTTGCACAGTATGCAATTGAGCTACTGGCCTGTCCTGCATCCAGCGTTCTTTCGGAACGCACATTCAGTGCTGCTGGAGGATTTGTCACGGATCACAGGGTGCGCCTGTCCACCGACTCGGTTGATCGACTGACTTTCATCAAGATGAACCAGTCTTGGATCACCACCAGCTACCACACACCTGATGCTGATATAACAGACTAATTGATTTTACCATGTCACATCCCTTCAAGACTGATGCTGATGCTGAGTGCCTGTGCTGTTATGTTGACTGGCTATCCTCCTCCTCCGAGTCCTCAATGATACGATTGATGATGATAGCTTGGAAGATCATTTTTGTTTATGGGTGCCGCCACCAGTGCCTAACGCCCAATTTTTCAGCCCCTGTTTAACAGGGGCGTGTAATTACAATTTTTGAAGCAATACTTTGCAACAGGGCTCATTGCTGTGCTCCAAGTACAGTATCTGTGAGGAGTTGCAGTGTTGTGCCACCAGTGCCTAAGGCCCAATTTTTCAGCCCCTGTTTAAAAGGGGCGTGTCATTACAATTTTTGAAGCAATACTTTGCAACAGGGCTCATTGCTGTGCTCCAAGTACAGTATCTGTGAGGGGTTGCAGTGTTGTGCCACCAGTGCCTAAGGCCCAATTTTTCAGCCCCTGTTCAACAGGGGCATGTAATTACAATTCTTGATCTAATAATTCACAGCAGGGCCCATTGCTGCACCCACCAAGAGTAACTGTCAGGGCTTACAGTGTTGTGGCACCAGCACCACCATCAAAGGCCCAATTTTTACTACCACTGTTCAACAATTATATGTAATTAAAATTCCTGATATAATAGTTGACAGCAGGGCGTTCCAGCACCAACCAAGAGTAACTGTGAGTGCTTACAGTGTTGTGCCAACACCAACAACTAAGGGGCCTATTTCTGCAGAGTATATACGGCAGGTCCCTACTTTCAAACATCCAACTTACAAACGACTCCTACTTGCAAACGCAAGAAGACAACAGGAAGTGAGAGGAAATCTACCACTAGGAAGGAAAATTCTCTCCTGTAAGAATAAATATGGGAGAAAGGTGTCTCCTCTGTACTGATGCTTTATCAGCAATCCTTGTTTCAAGAAAAACACCACATTTCAAAAACAGTTGTCATTGGGACGGAAAGTGAGGTGAAATGTTCTGAACAGGGGCACAGACAGCAAAACAAATGTTACAGGGGTGATAACCCTTACCTATGTTTTCCAAAAAGTTTAAAAATAGATTTTTGGTCTGGAGCTACACTTCAACAATGTACCTGTTCAAAATTACAAACAGATTCTACATAAGAACAAACCTACAGTCCCTGTCTTGTATGCACCGCCTGTATAGGGCTGTTCAGAGTATATAGGGCCTTTTTTATTTTATGTGCGGGGTTCCCCTTAATATCCATACAAGACCCAAAGGGGCTGGTAATGGGCTGGGGTAGGGGGGGGGTCATGGGGTAGCTATGCCATTTTTCTTAAAGAATTTCATCCATATTACCGGGACCAGACATTACATTAAAGCCGCAAGCAGTTTTAAATGGCTTTTTTTTCCTTTAGAAGTGTCATTTTGTGCAGGGACAGTTCTAAACACGGGAAACACGTGGCACTTCACAGGCATACTTTAGACACCCCCCAGGTACGATATTTAAAGGAATATTTGACTTTTTTTTTTCACTTTATGCATCATTAAAATGACTGCTCCCGAAAAACGACCGTTTTTAAAACTTCTTTTTGCATTGATACATGTCCCCTGGTGCAGAACCCGGGTTCCCAAACCCTTTTTAGGACAATAACATGCATAATAGTTGTTATAATTAGCACTTTAGAATTCGAACGTTCGCATCCATTGTATTTAATAGGGTTCTAATGTTCGTTCGAACTTTCGGTCCGTTCGCGGGTTCTGGTGCGAACCGAACCCGGGGGTGTTCGGCTCATCACTAGTGATTACCCAAGGGGAGCTGTGCAGCATAATCACTTGAGAAATGTCCCCATATGTTCCACAACGATGGAACGATTTAAAGGAACACTAAAGGTTCCTGTTTTTTTTTTTAAATAACAAGCATGTTATACTTACCTCCACTGTGCAGCTCGTTTTGCACACAGTGGCCCCAATCCTGGTCTTCTGGGGGTCCCTCGGCGGCTGTCTCGGCTCCTCCCCGCAAGGACTCCACACATAATGCGAGCGAGCTCGCATGGTGTGGAGTTACTGCGGGCGCGCTCCCGTGATACAGCGGCGTCCATAGCCGCTGACTGTATCACTCGGCCCCGCCCCCCGCCGCGCCGCGTCATTGGATGTGATTGACAGCAGCGCCAGCCAATGGCTGCGCTGCTTTCAATCCATCCACAGTAGCCAATCAACGGCCAACCACAGGAATTCGGAGGATGACGGGAGCGAGCGCGGGACTTTCGAGGGGCCAGGTAAGTAAAATGGGGGAAGGTTAAAAAAATATTTAAAAAGTGTGGCGCCAATGAATGATGAGGAATAACCTCAACCGTGCAATATACTGAAATATTATTTCAGTATATTGCACGGTTGAGGTTATTCCTCATCATTCATTGGCGCCACACTTTTTAAATATTTTTTTAACCTTTTCCTGTCTGATTTTGAGTGGTTGGCTGCACATAACAAGTTTTCTATTATAGGATTGGCGCAGTACTACACACTTTTTATATTTACAAGTAAAATGGGGGCTCGGGGGGGCCGGTATTGTCAAATGTTTTTTCACCTTGAGGCCTCGTACACACGGCCGAGATTCTCGTTGAAAAAAACATGTCGTTTTTTTCGACGAGATTCTTGGACAAGAAACTTGTCCCGGGCGAGTGTACACACGCTCGTTTCAAAGAACCCGCGGTTCTTTGAAAGGAGTGTACGCGGTGACGTCATCGACTACGTCGAGCATGCGCTCGTCACATTCGATGCCGTCGCCGCCATCTTGGTATACCCTACGTATGCCTAGGAAGCTACCGCGCATGCGTCGAATTCATTTCGAACATGCGCGGGCTTCCGGGCGGACAGGTAAGTGTACACACCCTCACTTTTCTCGTCGAGAAACATGCCGAGGAGAATCTCGACGAGAAAATAGAGAGCAGGTTCTCTATTTTCTCATCAAGGTTTCTTGTCGGTTTTCTCGACGAGAAACCCGCTAGCAGCGTACACACGACCGATTTACTCGGCAAGACCTCTCTGCCAGCAAGTTTCTTGCTGGTTCTTGCCGAGAAAATCGGTCGTGTGTATGAGGCCTAATGCATAGGATGCATTAAGGTGAAAAAACATGTACCTTTACAACCCCTTTAAGTTTTTTAAACAATGGGGGATAATTAGCTTTATAGAGAGTCTCAATAGAAGGCGTTAATTGGACCCCTAAATATGAAAGAGAATGTGGTGCCCATTGAAAGTTGTAGTCATCCCGAAGAATCTGCACCATGGAGTGGGGAAGGGAGACATTAAGGGCCGTTGTTTTGTGAGGGTTCAAGGAGAGGCTGGAAAGCCTAGAGAACTGGTTCAATAATAGTAGATGGGGGAGAGTAACCTGAGGGTTTGTAATGTACATAAGAACATCGTCGGCAAATAGGGCACATTTATGTTCTTGTTGCCCACAGCCGATGCCAGTAATATTAGGGTGGGACTGGATTGCCATTGCCAAGGGTTCGATGACTAATGCGAAAAGTAAAGGCGAGAGCGGGCATCCCTGTCTCGTACCATGCTTGATAGTGAATGATGACGATTTATAGCCCCTGAGCTGACGGAGATCCATATAAAGTTTTCAATAAGAATAGAAAGTTAGGGCCAAACCCAAAAGTCTCTAAAGTAGTGAATAAATAATTCCAATTAACACTATCAAAAGCCTTATGGAGGTCTAATGATAGAAGAAGAAGCTCCCGAGAAAGGGGGGCATCCCAGTTAGCACGTACAGCTGAAATCAAAGTTATAGTTCTACGAATTTGGTCTAGCGTTTGGCGCCCAACAATGAATCCTGACTGATCTTTATGGATATATCTCGCCAAGAAGGTGTTTAGACGTAAAGCTAGGAGTTTCGTAAGGATTTTTAAATCACAATTGATTAACGAGATTGGGCGATAATTAAGAACATCGGTAGTATCTTTATTGGGTTTAGGAATAACGCTAATATAGACCTTATTTTCATCTAGAGGGACCACACCTCCGTTCCGCAAGGAATTAAAATAGAGAGCCATATGTGGGACCAGCTGTTCTGAGAATTTCTTGTAGTAAATGTTAGAGAGACCATCCGATCCTGGCGATTTAGAAAGTGATATTGTTTTAATGGTATCATTGATCTCTTAACAAGTGAAAGGCTGGTCCATTAATTCTCTATGCGCCTCTTCAATAGAGGGGACAGATAGGCTCCCCAGAAATTCCCTGATGGACGAAGAAGCAGCCTCCCGGGGCTGTCCCTATAGGTCAGCATAAAGATCGTGGAATTCTTGAAGGATCTTTTGAGGATTTTGGGAGATGTGTCCCCCGGAAAGTCTTATTTTCGGCAATGCCGAATGGGAACATCTAGGAGTAAGTTTATGTGCCAGTAAGGATCCTGGGCGATCACGCCAAGTAAAAAATATATGATTGGACAAGCGTAATTGCTTCTCAGCTTTTGTGGTGAGGCAAATGTTGAGTTCTAAGCGAGCTTGTTCAAGCTTGGTCAATAGATCAGGGGATGGGGAGTTTTTATGGCTGGTGGCTAAAGCTTCATATTCTGTAGTTTTGGCAGATATCAACTCGTCTCGTGCTTTTTTAAGCCTGGAAGATAACTGGATGAGGAACCCTCTAACAGACACTTTATGTGCTGCCCAATTGATTGCGGGAGTGGTATCTTTATTTAATTAGTGGAATCTTTTATTTTATTATTAAATTCAAAGTAAGATTTCAGATGGGTAGAAATAATAAAGGCAGAAAGATTCATTTCTGAGGAGGGATTCATTTAAACGCCAATGTGATTTGGCTATATTAGTCGTCAGGTCCGAGAGTTGGAGTGAGAAAGGATCGTGGTTTGACCATGGAGTAGAGATTATTTTGGCTGAATTTAGGTAAGAGTCCCAAGAGGAGAAAAACATGGTCAATACAAGAGTAGTGGTTATGGGCTCTTGAAAAGTGAGAATAGTCTTTAGAGGTGGGATTAGCTTCCCTCCAAGCGTCTACAAGATCGTAGTGATATGGTAACTGAGCAAATTTATGACTTTTTGTTTAGAAGGGGATCTAAAAGAAACCGTATGGGATTTGTCCATTATAAGGTCTAAGGCCAAGTTGGAATCACCTGCTAATATAACATCCCTTTCAAATTCAGGGGCGAAAGATTGTAATAAGGAGCGAAAAAACGCTGCTTGGTTTGTATTAGGGGCGTAATATACCAAAAAGGTCACCAAATTTTCTCCCAGATAACCCTTAACCAAAAGGTATCGCCCTTCCCGGTCTTTAATGACTTTAGTATCAGTGAAGGAAAGTCGGTTAGATAGACAGAGAGCCACCCCCCTTTTTTTTCTGAGGCATTAGCAAAATAGCAAATAGGATAATCTTTATGAATGTACCGTGGTGTAAATGAAGGAGCAAAGTGAGTCTCTTGTAAGGCTATAATATCAGCACCCACAGATCGGTAGTATGTGAGGGCCTTAATGCATTTGGTGGGCGACCCTAAACCCTGGACATTGTGAGAGAGTAGGCGGACAGTATTTGCTACTTTAGGCATGAGAAATATTCAACATAAATATCAACATTCAAACTCACCCTTCCATCCAAAGTTTGAACAATCCAAAGGGACTGGTTGAGTCTCTGGATGACCCTCAAGAAGACAAAGTAAAAGGGGTTAAAGTAAAAGTAGAGAAAAAAGAGAAAAGAAAAATATTCAGGCCAGGAACCTCCCGGCTCTGAATAGTATATCATAAAAATGCAGGACATTACTAACATACAGTAACAAGTAATCCAATGTCCCAGAACTAAACTTCTGGGTGTGGAGGAGTCTTCACTAAAACAAAGTAATGGAAAGAGTCCTGCCAGTAGGGAGAGTGCATAGACTCCTCCCGGCACTAAAGTGTAATTTGAAGGTTAAATGCCCGTACACACCCTAAATAAACAAACCAACTTTAATATCATTAGAAGAACATATGATATCACAATTTACATGTCTATCAATTCTAAAATCTCTGGCTTAGGTGTAATGACAAAGCTCAGACAACCAAAACAGCCATATATAAGGCACATTGAATACAAACAGATCCCCCCTCCCAAAAGGGGAACAAAAATAAAAAAAAGGGGGGGGGTTTAGGGAGATACATGCAGTGGCTAATGTCTATATATAGACCACTGAGAAGCCACTGCTAGGAAGAAGAATAAGAAAAATCGGTTAACATTAGTAGTCAAATCCTCAGGTCACTCGACGGGAGGTCATCGATTTCTTTGTCGGCTGAGGAGACCAGAGAGTGGAAAGCGGGGGAGAAGGGCCGCTGGATCTGTGCTGGTTCTGAGATGACGGGCTGTGTGAGATAAAACCCAACTTCAGAAGGGTATATTCGCCATCAGTATAAGTCGAAAAGGTGTAGGATTTGCCGTTATAAGTAAACTGAAGCCGAAAAGGATAGTTCCATCTATATCGGATATTCCGGTCGATCAAGGGTGAGAGTAAAGGTTTGAAGGATCTTCGTTTTTGGATTGTGGCCTGGGAGATGTCGGCAAAAACTTGTACTTTATAGGCCTTATTTTCGAGATCAGGATGTCCTCTAGCATAGCGCATGACCGCCTCCTTGATTCTGAAGATATGGGGTTTCACAATCACATCTCTGGGTGGTCCTTCAGGTTTCGGAGGGACCAGAGCTCTATATATACGATCTATCTCCATATGGATTTCATCAATATCTGGTACAGCAAGTTGCATAAGAACATGGCACTAGGGATGAGCGCGAACACCCCCGGGTTCTGTTCGCACCAGAACCCGCAAACGGACCGAAAGTTTGCACGAACGTTAGAACCCTATTAAATACAATGGATGCGAACGTTCAAAATCTAAAGTGCTAATTATAACGACTAATATGCATGTTATTGTCCTAAAAAGGGTTTGGGAACACGGGTTCTGCACCAGGGGACATGAATCAATGCAAAAAGAAGTTTTAAAAACGACCGTTTTTCGGGAGCAGTCATTTTAACCACTTCCCGCCCAGTCAATAGCGAATTGACGTCCGGGAAGTGGTTGCAATATCGATACTGGACGTCATATGACGTCCTGCAGGATATTGCCTTGCGCGCGCCCGCGGGGGCGCGCAGCGCGGTGATCGGGGACGGCATGTGTCCCTCGGACACAGCGCTTCCCCGATCACGGTAAACAGCCAATTTCATTGGCTGTTTACCATGTGATTGGCTGTGTCAAAGTCACAGCCAATCACCTGTCAAAACAAACTCGGCGGCGCGCTCCGTGCGCGCCGCCACAGGCTTGCAGAGCGGGGATCGGGGAAGGCGAGTGTCCCTTGGACACAGCGCGTCCCCGATCAGAGTAAACAGCCAATGAATTGGCTGTTTACCACGTGACCGGCTGTGTCCAATCACAGCCGGTCACAAATGTAAACAAACTCCACAGGAGTTACTACCTGATCCCTGCTCTCTCCTCACACACCGATCTGTGAGGAGAGAGAAGAGATCAGTAAGTTAGCTCAGTGTAGTTTGTCTACATAAGTTTACAGTGCACAACACGCCCCCCCCCCATAAAGAGGACCTGTCACTCAGCCCAGCACATCAATCAGCCCAGCCAATCAGCCCATCTGTCAATCAGCCCATCTGTCAATCAGCCCATCTGTCAATCAATCAGCCCATCTGTCAATCAATCAGCCCATCTGTCAATCAATCACCCCACCTGTCAATCAATCACCCCATCTGTCAATCAATCAACCCATCTGTCAATCAATCAATCAGCCCATCTGTCAATCAATCAGCCCATCTGTCAATCATCTGTCACAGGTCCACCTCCATCGGTACCGCCATTGGCACCGCCACACAGGCTACCAGTACCGCCATCGGTACCAGTACCACCACCAGTACCGCCACCAGGCCCAGCATCTATACTACCACACAGGCCCGCTACCAGTATCACCACTAGTGCCGCCATCGGTACCACCACCAGTACCACCACCCGTACCACCGTCGGTAGTGCCACCACCACCTGTACCACCACCTGTACCGCCATCGGTACCATCACCACCCGTACCACCACCACCTGTACCGCCATCGGTACCACCACCACCTGTACCGCCATCGGTACCACCACCACCCATACCACCATCGCTACCACCACCACCCGTACCGCCACCTGTACCGCCATCGGTACCGCCGCCACCACCACCACCCGTACCGCCATCGGTACCACCACCATCTGTACCGCCATTGGTACCACCACCACCCATACCGCCATCGGTACCACCACACAGGCCCACCACTTTACCTCCATCGGTACTACCACACAGACCGCCACCACTACCACCAGCAGTACCATTACACAGGCCCACCAATAAGCACTGCCATAATGTCCCAAAGGGTTTACACACCTGAAGAGGCATATGCCATTCTTGCCATGTCGGATGATGAGAGCAGCGGGGAGCTCCCATTATCCGATTCTGGTTCGGAATACGAGCCAGTGGAGGATAGTGGCTCAGAGTCCGAGTCCCCGGAGGAAACCGTCCCTCCCAAAAGAATGCGATCGGCACCAAGATCAGCACCAAGATCAGCACCAAGATCAGGAGAACTGCCCACCACCAGCAGCGCCATACCCCAGGAAGAGGAGCCCAGTACAAGCAATGGAAATGCACGCCCAACCCGAAGAATCCAGCCCCAATCCTACCTTCCCGATGCCCTGGCAAACCCCTTATGGTTGCCTGCCAACTCAGGATCCGCTATCATCCCCCCTTTCACCGCACAGCCAGGTGTGCAGCCCGACACTACAAATTTTTCTAAATTTGATTATTTTTGTTTATTTTTCCCACAAGATTTGCTGCAGAATATAGTGGATCAAACGAATCTGTATGCATCCCAATTTATTGCTGCCAACCCCGATTCTTCCTACGCCCGCATGTTCCAGTGGCGGCGTCTAACATTGGAGGAATTTAAATTATTTTTGGGCCTTATGTTCAATATGGGGCTTACAAAAAAGAACGAAGTCCATTCATATTGGTCCAAACGCCCCATCCAACACATGCCCATATATTCCGCTGTCATGTCCAGGAAAAGATACAACATGATTATGCGCTTTCTCCACTTCAATGACAATTCACAGTGCCCTCCCAGAGATCATCCCAACTACGACAAATTGTACAAGATACGCCCCCTAATCAATGCCTTTTCCCAGCGATTTGAAGAAGTTTTCATCCCAGACCAAAAAATTTGTGTGGACGAGTCCCTCGTACATTTCACCGGCCGACTGCAGTTCAAGCAGTACATACCAAGCAAGAGAGCCAGGTATGGGTTAAAATTAAATAAATTATGTGATCGAGCCACTGGATACGTCTGCAAATTCAGGATCTACGAAGGCAAAGACTCCCAGCTCCAGCCCCGTGATTGCCCCACATATATTGGAACCAGTGGGAAAATTGTCTGGGAGTTGGCATACCCCCCGTTCGGAAAAGGTTACCATTTATATGTTGATAATTATTATACCAGCCTGCCCCTTTTTCGCCACCTTTACAGTAAACAAACCCCGGCCTGCGGTACCTTCAAAAAAAAACGGAAGGGATTCCCACAAAATTTATTGACAAAAAAATTGCGACCTGGAGAATCGGCATCCATGAGGAACGAGGAGGTGTTGGCCATGAAGTGGAGGGACAAGAAAGATGTCCACATCCTCTCTACGATCCACAATGACACCATGGTGGAGATCCCAAGAAGACGCGGCTCCATTGTAAAGCCTGAATGTGTCCACGACTACAATTTGTACATGGGGGGGGGGTGGATTTAAACGACCAGATGCTACAGCCCTACTTATCAACCAGAAAGTCCCATTATTGGCACAAAAAAGTTGCGTTTCACCTGTTTCACATGGCCCTTTTTAATTCGTTTGTCTGCTACCAAAAAGCAACTCAAAATCACCGACTCCACTACCTCCAATATATCGAAGATATCATCGATGCCCTCATTTACCAACAAGATCCCGCCCCAGGAAGCATTCGCTCTGATAGTGTGAGTCGGCTTCACGAGCGACACTATCCCTTTAGCATCCCCCCCACAGAATCTGGAAGAAGACGCCAAAAGAAATGCCGTGTATGCAGCAGAGGAGGAGTAAGAAGAGACACCAGCTATTATTGTCCTGATTGTCCCTCCCAACCTGGCCTGTGCATCGGAAATTGCTTCAAAAATTATCATACATCCATTAGTTCCCCTTATTATTAACAGACTGCCACTTCCCTATTTGCCTGCTACCATGTTACTAACTACCTTCCATGTTAATTAACTGACCCTGGCCTGTTTACCGACGATGCCTCTGCCTGCCGATTTAAACCACGTTTCTGACTTCCACGTGTACCGACCTTGGCCTGTTAATCGACCATGTTTTTGCCTGCCACTTGGACTGATCTTTTGGCCATCTACTTTTAGTACACAGGGGTCTCACATATGTGAGGGGCTTCAGAATAGCGTTCTGAGTAGAGAAAACCAGTTTTTCGTTTTCTGTGCTCCAAGAACAGGGTCTGGTTGCCCGGAGGCTTCAAAGCGATTTGGGTGGGAGAAGCCTCTACCCCTGTCCCCCTGGCCCTAAGCTTGATGGTCCTTCCTGCTGCCTGGACCAATAATTTGGCTGTGCTGACCATATTACTGCCTGTAATGACCCATGACATTATGGACCATGTTGCTTCCTGCTGCTTGGACCAATACTTTGGCTGTGTTGACCATATATCTGCCTGCTGCCTCTACTGACTTTGGACAGCATTTCTGCCGGGACACCTCTGCCTGCTACCTGGACCTGTGCTTTGGCTGTGCTCTGGCTGTGCTGACAGTATCTCTGCCTGTGCGAACTATGGACAGTATTCCTGCCTGCTGCCTGGATGATTGCTTTTGCTGTCGCTGACCTCATCCCTGCCTGCTGCCTGGACCGATGCTCTCCTCTGTGGACCACTGCACTTCTAAAACCACAGGTAATCTTTTGTTATTTGGTATGTACCTGCTATGTGTTAGATATATGAAGGGCCTTCAAAAATGTGATCGGTAGTCAGAAAATGATATGTGCAATTAATGCTGCTAGAATGCCTGGAGGTGCTACTTGGATGTTGGGCCTCTGTATGTGGCCAGGCTGTGTAAAAGTCTCAAACATGTGGTATCGCCATACTCAGGAGGAGTAGCAGAATGCATTTTGGGGTGTAATTTTTGCTATGTATATGCTATGCGTTAGAAATATCTTATAAATGGACAACTTTGTGTAAAAAAAATGCATTTTCATTTTTTCTCCACATTTTCCAAAACATTCTGGAAAAAAAATGAACCGTTCAAAAGACTCATAATGCTTCATAGATTATACGTTGGGGTGTGTGCTTTTCAAAATGGGGTAATTTTGTGGAAAATTCTATTGTCCTGGTGCTCCAGGGCCTTCAAAATTGTAATAGGTGGTTGAGAAAGGATATGTGCGATTTATGCTTGTAGAACGCCTGAAAGTGCTACTTCAATGTTGGGCCTCTGTATATGGCCAGGCTGTGTAAAAGTCTCACACATGTGGTATCGCTATACTCAGGAGGAGTAGCAGAATGCATTTTGGGGTGTTATTTTTGCTATGTATATGCTATGCGTTAGAAATATCTTATAAATGGACAACTTTGTGTAAAAAAAATGCATTTTCATTTTTTCTCCACATTTTCCAAAACCTTCTGGAAAAAAATGAACCGTTCAAAAGACTCATAATGCTTCATAGATTATACGTTGGGGTGTGTGCTTTCCAAAATGGGGTCATTTTGTTGAAAATTCTATTGTCCTGGTGCTCCAGGGCCTTCAAAATTGTAATAGGTGGTTGAGAAAGGATATGTGCGATTTATGCTTGTAGAACGCCTGAAAGTGCTACTTCAATGTTGGGCCTCTGTATATGGCCAGGCTGTGTAAAAGTCTCACACATGTGGTATTGCTATACTCAGGAGAAGTAGCAGAATGCATTTTGGGGTGTCATTTTTGCTATGTATATGCTATGCGTTAGAAATATCTTATAAATGGACAACTTTGTGTAAAAAAAATGCATTTTCATTTTTTCTCCACATTTTCCAAAACCTTCTGGAAAAAAATGAACCGTTCAAAAGACTCATAATGCTTCATAGATTATACGTTGGGGTGTGTGCTTTCCAAAATGGGGTCATTTTGTGGAAAATTCCATTGTCCTGGTGCTCCAGGGCCTTCAAAAGTGTAATAGGTGGTTGAGAAAGGATATGTGCGATTTATGCTTGTAGAACGCCTGAAAGTGCTACTTCAATGTTGGGCCTCTGTATATGGCCAGGCTGTGTAAAAGTCTCACACATGTGGTATCGCTATACTCAGGAGGAGTAGCAGAATGCATTTTGGGGTGTCATTTTTGCTATGTATATGCTATGCGTTAGAAATATCTTATAAATGGACAACTTTGTGTAAAAAAAATGCATTTTCATTTTTTCTCCACATTTTCCAAAACCTTCTGGAAAAAAATGAACCGTTCAAAAGACTCATAATGCTTCATAGATTATACGTTGGGGTGTGTGCTTTCCAAAATGGGGTCATTTTGTGGAAAATTCCATTGTCCTGGTGCTCCAGGGCCTTCAAAAGTGTAATAGGTGGTTGAGAAAGGATATGTGCGATTTATGCTTGTAGAACGCCTGAAAGTGCTACTTCAATGTTGGGCCTCTGTATATGGCCAGGCTGTGTAAAAGTCTCACACATGTGGTATCGCTATACTCAGGAGGAGTAGCAGAATGCATTTTGGGGTGTCATTTTTGCTATGTATATGCTATGCGTTAGAAATATCTTATAAATGGACAACTTTGTGTAAAAAAAATGCATTTTCATTTTTTCTCCACATTTTCCAAAACCTTCTGGAAAAAAATGAACCGTTCAAAAGACTCATAATGCTTCATAGATTATACGTTGGGGTGTGTGCTTTCCAAAATGGGGTCATTTTGTGGAAAATTCCATTGTCCTGGTGCTCCAGGGCCTTCAAAATTGTAATAGGTGGTTGAGAAAGGATATGTGCGATTTATGCTTGTAGAACGCCTGAAAGTGCTACTTCAATGTTGGGCCTCTGTATGTGGCCAGGCTGTGTAAAAGTCTCACACATGTGGTATCGCTACACTCAGGAGGAGTAGCAGAATGTATTTTGGGGTGTAGTTGCAATTATGCATATGCTGTGTGAGAGAAAAAAACTGTTAATATGACCAGTTTGTGTAAAAAAAAAAAAAATAAAAAAAAAATTAAATTTTCCCAAGAATTGTGGGAAAAAAATACAACTTCAAAAAACTCACCACGCCTCTTAGTAAATACCTTGGACTGTCTACTTTCCAAAAAGGCGTAATTTTGGGGTATTTGTACTTTCCTCGCTTGTTAGTGTCTCAAGAAATGAGATATCCCTTCAGTACATCAGGCGTGATCAGATGTGATAAATTTTCAGTGATTGCCACCATAGTTTGTAGACTCTATAACTTTCACAAAGACCAAATAATATACACTAATTTGGGTTCATTTTACCAAAGATATGTAGCAGTATACATTTTGGCACAAATTTATGAAGAAAAATTACTTATTTGCAAAATTTTACAATAGAAACTAAAAAAAAGTGTTTTTTTTTTTTAAAAAATTGCTGTTTTTTTGCTTATATCGCAAAAAATAAAAAACCCAGTGGCGATTAAATACCACGAAAAGAAAGCTCTATTTGTGAGAAGAAAATGATAAAAATTTTGTTTGGATACAGTGTAGCATGACTAAGTAATTGTCATTCAAAGTGTGAGAGTACTGAAAGCTGAAAATTGGTCTGGGCGGGAAGGTGCATAAGTGCATGGTATTGAAGTGGTTAATGATGCATAAAGTGAAAAAAAAAAAAAGTCAAATATTCCTTTAAATATCATACCTGGGGGGTGTCTAAAGTATGCCTGTGAAGTGCCACGTGTTTCCTGTGTTTAGAACTGTCCCTGCACAAAATTACATTTCTAAAGGAAAAAAAAGCCATTTAAAACTGCTTGCGGCTTTAATGTAATGTCTGGTCCCGGTAATATGGATGAAAATCTTTGAGAAAAATGGCATAGCTACCCCATCTCCCCCCCACACCCCCTACCCCAGCCCAATACCAGCCCCTTTGGGTCTTGTATGGATATTAAGGGGAACCCCGCACACAAAATAAAAAAGGCCCTATATACTCTGAACAGCCGTATACAGGCGGTGCATACAAGACAGGGACTGTAGGTTTGTTCTTATGTAGAATCTGTTTGTAATTTTGAACAGGTACATTGTTTAAGTGTAGCTCCAGACAAAAAATAAATTTTTAAGCTTTTTGGAAAACATAGGGAAGGGTTATCACCCCTGTAACATTTGTTTTGCTGTCTGTGCCCCTGTTCAGAACATTTCACCTCACTTCCATCCCAATGACAAATGTTTTTGAAAAGTGGGGTTTTTATTGAAACAAGGATTGGTGATAAAGCATCAGTAGAGAGGAGACACCTTTTTCCCATATTAACTCTTACAGGAGAGAATTTCCCTTCCTAGGGGTAGATTTCCTCTCACTTCCTGTTGTCTCCTTTCGTTTGCAAGTAGGAGTCGTTTGTAAGTTGGATGTTTGAAAGTAGGGGCCTGCCGTATATACTCTGCTGAAATTTGCCCCTTACATGTTGGTGTTGCCACAACACTGTAAGCCCTCACAGTCACTCTTGGTGGGTGCATGAATGGGCCCGGCTGTGAATTATTAGATCAAGAATTGTAATTGCATGCCCCTGTTGAACAGGGGCTGAAAAATTGGGCCTTTGGTGGTGGTGTTGACACAACACTGTAAGGCCTCACAGTTACTCTTGGTGGGCGCAGGAATGGGCCCTGCTGTGAATTATTAGATCAAGAATTGTAATTACATGCCCCTGTTAAACAGGGGCAGAAAAATTGGGCCTTAGGCACTGGTGCCACAACACTGCAACCCCTCACAGATACTGTACTTGGAGCACAGCAATGAGCCCTGTTGCAAAGTATTGCATCAAAAATTGTAATTACACGCCCCTGTTAAACAGGGGCTAAAAAATTGGGCCTTAGGCACTGGTGCTGGTGCCACGACACTGCAACCCCTCCCAGATACTCTAGTTGGAGTGCAGGAATGAGCCCTGCTGCAAAGCATTGCATAAAAAATTGTAATTACATGCCCCTGTTAAAAAGGGGCTGAAAAAATGGGCCTTAGCCACTGGTGGCGGCACCCAGAAACAAAAATGTTCTTCCAAGCTATCATCATCAATCGGATCATTGAGGAGGAGGAGGATAGTCAGTCAACATAACAGGACAGTCACTCAGCATCAGCATCAGTCTTGAAGGGATGTGACATTTGAAAATAAATTAGTCTGTTATATCAGCTTCAGGTGTTTGGTAGCTGGTGGTGATCCAAGACTGGTTCATCTTTATGAAGGTCAGTCGATCAACCGAGTCGGTGGACAGGCGCACCCTGTGATCCGTGACAAATCCTCCAGCAGCACTGATTGTGCGTTCTGAAAAAACGCTGGATGCAGGACAGGCCAGTAGCTCAATTACATACTGTGCAAGCTCTGGCCAGTGATCCATCCTCAAGACCCAGTAAGCCAGAGGATTTTTGGTGAGGAAGGTATCCAAGTCTGACCTTGCCCCTAGGTATTCCTGCACCATGTATATCAGACGCTGGCGATGGTTGCTGGAACCGATCATACCTTGGTGCTGCGGACTAAAAAATTGTCTGAACGCATCGGTCAGACGGCCACCTTCCCCACTGCTCCTTCTTTGACTGACCGAAGCCTCAGCAACAAGTTGTCCAGGACCAGGAGTTTGTAACCTCCCAGTCTCTGGGAACGCATTGTACAGACCTTTCTGCAAGGCCTCCCGGAGTTGTCTCATCCTCTGCTCCCTCTGCGACGGTAAGATAAGGTCCACAACCTTACCCTTGTACCGTGGATCAAGGAGAGTGGCCAGCCAGTAATGGTCCCTCTCCTTGATTCGAAGAATACGAGGATCCTTCCGCAGAATTTGCAGGATCAGGGAGGCCATGCAGCGTAGGTTAGCTGAGGCATTCGGTCCGGAGTCCTCTGGGTCACTAAGGATCACATGATCCGCAGCCACCTCCTCCCAGCCACGTACAAGTCCACGGGTTTCTTGGGACTGTAAATCATCCCTAAAAGACTGCTGCTGATGATGCTGAGTGCCAGGCTCCACCTCCATGCTGACACAATCCTCCTCCTCCTCCTCTTCCTGTGCGATGGGTGGGACAGAAGGAACACTGTCTGGGTAAAGGGGGCCTTGAGAGGCAAGTGAGTCCTCCTCTTACTGCCTCTGTTCTGCCTCAAGTGCCCTGTCCATTATTCCACGCAGCGTATGTTCCAAAAGGTGGACAAGAGGTACAGTATCACTGATGCATGCACTGTCACTGCTCACCATCCTCGTGGCCTCCTCAAATGGTGCCAGGACAGTGCATGCATCCCTGATCATGCCCCACTGGCGTGATGAAAAAAACCTGAGCTCCCCTGACCCTGTCCTGGTGCTGTAGTCGCACAGGTACTCATTTATGGCCCTCTGCTGCGTGTGCAGCCGCTGCAGCATGGCCAACGTTGAGTTCCACCTGGTGGGCATGTCACATATAAGGCGGTTCTTGGGCAGGTTCAACTCCTTTTGCAGCTCAGCCAGGCGAGCACTGGCATTATAACATCTGCGGAAATGAACACAGACTTTCCTGGCCTGCCTCAGGACATCCTGTAAGCCCGGGTACCTGCCCAAGAACCGCTGCAACACCAGGTTAAGGACGTGAGCCACACAGGGCACATGGGTCAGTTGTCCCTGCCGGAGGGCGGAAGAGAGGTTGGTGCTATTGTCGCAAACCACCATTTCTGGCTTAAGCTGGCGTGGCATCAACCACCTCTCGGCCTGCCCCTGCAGAGCAGACAGAACCTCTGCCCCAGTGTGGCTCCTGTCCCCCAAACACACCAGCGCAAGCACGGCATGACATCTTTTTGCCTGCTTACTTGCGTAGCCCCTTGAACGCCTACGGATCACCGCTGGTTCCGAGGACAAAGCACAGGAAGAGGCCATAGAGGAAGAAGAAGAGGGGGTGGAGGAGAGAGGTGTGTCACAACCAGTAGTAGCATTTTGGAGGCGTGGCGGCGGAACAACCTCCAACACTACTGCACCTTGTCCTGCATCCTTCCCAGCTTCCAAAAGAGTGACCCAATGGGCCGTGAAAGAAAGGTAACGTCCCTGTCCATGCCTGCTGGACCATGAGTCAGCGGTAATATGCACCTTACCACTGACCGCCCTGTCCAGCGAGGCCAAGACATTGCCTTCCACATGCCGGTAGAGAGCCGGAATCGCCTTCCGTGAGAAAAAGTGGCGTTTGGGAACCTGCCACTGAGGAACCGCACATTGCACAAACTCACGGAAGGGGGCCGAGTCTACCAACTGAAAAGGCAGCAGTTGAAGCGCTAGCAATTTAGCCAAGCTAGCATTCAACTGCTGGGCATGTGGATGGCTAGGAGTGAACTTCTTTCGACGGTCCAGCAGCTGGGGCAGGGAAATTTGCCTGCTAGAATCGGATGTCGGTGTACTGCTAGCAGAGTGCCCGCAAGTACTTGGCTGTGACACACCTAATTCTACACCTTCATTCCTCTCAGTGCAGGTTTCAGAGAGGACTGAAGGTATAGTGGGGTTGGAAATCCCAGCTGATGCGGCGCAAGGAGAGGTCCGCTTTGTTCTTTGGTGTGGGTCTTTAAGGTAGGCTTGCCAACGAGCTGCATGGCAGGTCAACATATGTCTGGTCAAGCATGTGGTGCCCAAGCGGGTGATGTTTTGGCCACGCGATATACGCTTGAGACATATGTTGCAAACAGCAGCTGTGCGATCTGATGCACTCGACTCAAAAAAGGCTCACACCAAAGAACTTTTTGAATAACGGGCAGAGGCAGCGCCCTGCACAGGCGGAGCTCTGCGGTGTGATTCAGTCGGTGTGCTGCTCTTACGCTAGCCCCCCGAGGGAATCCTGCCTCGTTGGAGATGTGCCTCCTCCTCATCCTCCTCCTCCTCCTCTCTCCTATTAGGCACCCACGTGGCGTCAGTGACCTCATCATCCCCTCCCTTCTCATCACTGGAGCCAATCTGGCAGTATGCTCTAGCTGCTGGAACATGACTGCCAGATTGGTGTCCTTCTTGAGCATCCCCTCTCTCTGCTCTCATGCCCCATACACACAATCGTTTTTCATGCCGTTAACCACTTCCCTACCCAGCCATAGACAAATGACGTCCACAGATGGGATCTCCCATCCTGGGTGGACGTCATATGACGTCCTCGGCTTTGTAGGGGGATATATGAATGATGCCTGCAGCTAGAGGCATCATTCAGATATCCTTTTGAAGTGCCGGCGATTCTGTGCACCATAAGAATGATCATAGCGGCGGTTCCGCCGCTTGATCGTTCTTATAGGCGGCGGGAGGGGACACCCCCCCTCCCGCCGCCATCCGGTGCTTCTCCGGGCTCCCCCGTGCGATCGGGGACCCGGAGCGAATCTTCCGGCATTGTTGGTGGAGTCACGTGATGAGCATAGAGATGACTGGTGACCAGATGGTCACCAGTCATCTCTATGATCGTCGGAGGCCCGGGCGCGATGTGATGACGTCAGGCCCGGGTCTCAAATGTAAACAAAGCCGCCATTGCGGCTGTAAGTATGAAATCAGTGAAAACATTTTCACTGATCTCATGCTTTCCAGCCTGGAGGAGAGATGTGGGGTCTTATTGACCCCGCATCTCTCAATAAAGAGAACCTGTCACACACATTCCTATTACAAGGGATGTTTACATTCCTTGTAATAGGAATAAAAGTGATCAAAAAAAAAAGTAAAATCATTGTAAAAAAATAAAAAAATAAGTTAAATAAATAAATAAATAATAATAAAAAAAATTAAAATGCCCCTGTCCCCGGTAGCTCGCGATCAGAAGCGAATGCACACGTAAGTCGCCCACATATGTAAACGCCGTTCAAACCACGCATGTGAGGTATCGCCGCGTGCGTTAGAGCGTGTGCAACAATTCTAGTGCTAGACCTCCTCTGTAATTCTAACCTGGTAACCTGTAAAAAAAATTAAAGCGTCGCCTATGGAGATTTTTAAGTACCGAAGTTTGGCGCCATTCCATGAGTGTGCGTAATTTTAAAGCGTGACATGTTAGGTATCTATTTACTCAGCGTAACATTATCTTTCATATGTTCCCAAAAAATTGGGCTAACTTTACTGTTTTGTTATTTTTTAATTCATGAAACCATTTTTTTTTTTTTAAAAAGGCGTTTGAAAAATTATTGCGCAAATATTGTGCAAGAAAAAATGTTGCAATGACCGTCATTTTATTCCCTAGGGTGTCTGCTAAAAAAACATATATATATAATGTTTGGGGGTTCTGAGTAATTTTCTAGCAAAAGAATGATGATTTGTACATGTAGGAGAGAAGTGCCAAAATAGGCCCGGTATTGAATAGGTACAAAAAATAGGATTTTTATAACAGCTTACCTGTAAAATCCTTTTCTTGGAGTACATCACGGGACACAGAGCGACATAGTCATTACTAATGGGTTATATAGTTACCGTCAGGTGCTGGCACTGGCAACTTCCAAAACCGGAAGTACCCTCCCCTATATAAGCCCCTCCCATCCGGGAGCACCTCAGTTTTGTAGCAAAGCAATAAGTGTCCCCAAAGAGGGGCGGGAGCTCTGTGTCCCGTGATGTACTCCAAGAAAAGGATTTTACAGGTAAGCTGTTATAAAAATCCTATTTTCTTTCTCGTACATCACGGGACACAGAGCGACATAGTCATTACTAATGGGATGTCCTAAAGCAATGCCAAATGAGGGGGGGGATACACCATATATAAGCTGAGTGCTATCAGACATGAGGATCTTTTGCGGCCTGCAACACACTGCGCCCAAAGGCGACATCCTCCTGACTTCTAACGTCCACCTGGTAGAACCTAGTAAACGTGTGTACTGAAGACCATGTTGCGGCCTTACAGACTTGAGCCAGGGAGGCCTGGTGATGCACTGCCCATGAAGTTCCAACTGCTCTCGTGGAGTGCGCCCTAACTTTGAACGGAGGCGGTCTACTTCTCAAGCTATAGGCTTGTATTATGACCTGTCGAATCCACTTGGCTAAAGTAGATTTTGACGCTGCCTGACCCTTTCTGGGGCCTTCCGGCAGAATAAACAAAGTATCCGTTCTGCGAATCTGAGCAGTGGCTTTTAGATAAGCTTTAACTGCTCTTACTACATCCAAAGAATGCAATAACTTTTCCTCTACCGAAGTAGGCTTGGGGAAAAAAGAAGGAAGAACCACATCTTGGTTCAAATGAAAACTCGATACCACCTTAGGAAGAAAGGCTGGATGAGGACGTAACACTACTCTGTCCTTATGGATAACCAGATATGGCTCCTTACAGGACATAGCTGCTAATTCCGATACTCTTTTAGCCGAACAAATGGCTACTAGAAAAATCAATTTCCTGGTGAGAAGCACTAAGGAAATATGCTGTAATGGTTCAAATGGTTGTTTCTGTAGAACCGACAGAACCAAGTTTAGATCCCATGGACATATGGGAATATTAACCGGAGGACTAATACGCATCACTCCTTGTATAAAGGCTTTGACTAGTGAATGCGAAGCCAAGGGCCTTTGAAAAAATATTGACAAGGCCGAAATCTGACCTTTGATAGTACTCAAGGCAAGCTTCCTATCTACAGCCCATTGTAGGAAGTCCAGAATTCTACCTATTACGTATTTACGTGGATGCCATTTCCTGGCCTCACACCAGGCGATGTACGCCTTCCAGATTCTATAGTAGATCTGCCTGGATACCGGTTTCCTGGCATTGATCATGGTAGACACCACAGCATTAGAGAGCCCTCTCCTTTTTAGAATGTGGGCTTCAATAGCCAGGCCGTCAAACCTAGGGCTGGTAAGGAAGGGTGGTATATCGGTCCTTGCGAAAGCAGGTCCGGACGATGTGGGAGGGTCCAAGGACTCCCCACAGACATTTTTACAATCTCCGCGTACCATGCTCTTCGGGGCCACGCTGGAGCCACCAGAATCACTGGTTTCTTTTCTACCCTGATTCTGCGGAGTAATCGAGGTAACAATTGTGGCGGTGGGAATGCATATATCAGCTTGAACTGATCCCAAGGGAACACTAGGGCATCCGAGCCGCACGCTAGGGGATCCCTTGTCCAAGAGACAAACCTGTCCACTTTCGTGTTGAACCTGGATGCTAGCAGATCTACATCCGGTGTTCCCCACCGCTGACATATTGTCCGGAAAACCTCGGGATGAAGGGACCATTCCCCTGGGCATAATTGTTGGCGACTTAGAAAGTCCGCCTTCCAATTCTCCACCCCTGGAATGAATACCGCAGATATGGCTGGGACATATCTTTCTGCCCATCTCAGGATGTAATTTACTTCCCTTTGGGCTGCACGACTCCTGGTGCCCCCCTGACGATTGATATATGCCACTGCTGTGGCATTGTCTGACTGAACTCTGACAGGGGACCCTTGGAGTTTGGATGTCCATGCTACTAGGGCATACCGGGCTGCTCGTATCTCTAAGAGATTGATGGGCAGGGCCTTTTCCGCATCCGACCATCTGCCCTGGAGAGACCATTGCTCCAGTACTGCTCCCCAGCCTAAAAGGCTGGCATCTGTAGTGACCACCTTCCAAGAAATCGGACTGAAGGATTTCCCTCTTTCCAGATTCCGGGGAACCAACCACCAACGGAGGCTTCTGCGAACGGAAGGGGACAAGGACATTGGTACGTCCAGAGCCTGAACTTTTTTGTTCCAGGCTGACAGTATGGCCCTTTGCAACTTCCTTGAATGGAATTGACCGTAGGGTACTGCTTCGAATGATGCCACCATTTTTCCCAGCAGCCTCATGCACAGGCGTATGGATGGCTGTCTTTTTGAACCCACTAAGTGGATCAAATCTCTCAAAGACGACCCCTTTTCTCGAGGCAAGAAAATTTTTCTCTGGTCTGAATCCAGCCTTAGCCCCAAGTATTCCAGACTTTTGACTGGTTTTAGGGCTGACTTGTCTCGGTTGATAATCCAACCGTGATATTCCAGATACTTGATTGTCTCGTGAACAACCACTTCTAGTTTTTCCACTGAGTGGTCTATCAGCAACAAGTCGTCTAGATATGCCATTATCGTTACACCTTGTGTTCTTAGATTGGCCAATAATGGGGCCAGAATTTTTGTGAACACTCTTGGTGCTGTGGCCAGACCGAAGGGTAAGGCTCTGAACTGAAAATGGCGCCCTTCTATCGCAAAGCGTAGAAATTTTTGGTGGGCTGGAAAGATGGGGATGTGCAAATACGCATCTTTGATGTCGATCGAGGCTAACCATTCCTCCCCTTGTAGGGCAGTGGCTACCGATCGGATCGACTCCATCCGGAAAGTCCTGATATGTAGGAATTTGTTTAGCCCTTTTAGATTTAATATGGGCCTCACGTCCCCGTTTGGCTTCGGAACTGTAAAGAGGTTTGAGTAAAACCCGAACCCCCATTCTTCCAGGGGGACCTCTATAATTACTGCTTGAAGCAATAATTGTTCCAGTGCCAACAGGAGGGATCCTCTCTTCTGGGGATCCCTTGGCACGTTCGACCTTATAAAGCGGGAAGGAGGGGAGTTTTTTAACTCCAATTTGTATCCCAGATTTACTGCGGAGAGCACCCATCTGTCTCGGATCGTGTCCCGCCAGGTTTCTGTGAACAACTGAAGTCTTCCCCCCACCCGATTGGGTGGGGGCAACCCTTCATGCATTTGACTTTGGGGGAGGTTTTGTACCTCTCCTGCTCCAGGGCTTCTTGTTACCCTGCAACTGTCCCTGATTTTTACCTCCGGGATTTGACCGGGGAGGCCGTCGGAACTGTTTCACAGCCGATGTCCTAGGGACTGGAGAAGCCGGCCTCTTAAAAGAGGGACCTCTAACTCTATTTTTGACCGGCAAGAGTGTACTTTTACCGCTGGAAATTCTCTGGATATACTTGTCCAGGTCTTCCCCGAATAAGCGCTCCCCATGAAATGGGAAGCTGACCAGCAATTTTTTACAGGGAGCTTCAGCAGACCAGTTTTTGAGCCATAGAAGCCTGCGCATATGTACTACAGACAGCGTAAGGCGGGAGGCCTGATGGATTGAATCCTTTATAGCGTCCACCGCAAAGCATAAGGCTCTAGGTAGATCAGCTAGAGCAAGAGCCTGCTGATCTGGCACGTCCCTTAAGACCTGTTTCAACTGATCCTTCACTGCTTGGCAGACCCCTATAGCTGCCACTGCTGGTTGTGTCACCAATCCTGCTGTAGAAAAAGCAGATTTCAATAAGGACTCCAATTTTTTATCTATTGGGTCCTTGAACATTTGGACATTTTCCACCGGACATGTCAGTGATTTATTCACACAAGAGATGGCTGCGTCCACTGTAGGGACCTTCCATTTTCTGACGAACTTATCCTCCATAGGATAGACCACCGGAAATCTCTTGGGGGGAGTAAATATTTTGTCAGGATGCTCCCAATCCTGGTAAATGAGCCCCTCCAGTAAAGGATGGATCGGAAAAGAACAAACAGTCTGGGGAGCTTTTAGCGACCCCAACGAGGAGACAGAAGAGGAGGATGGCTCCGCAAGTGGCATTTTAAATGCTGATCGGACCATATTAGTCAGGGACTGCACCCATAACCTCTCAGCATGTGATGCTGAGAACGGCTCCTCCACTGTTGATTCCTCTACAACTGAATCAACCTCATCCTGATCCCCCTCAGGTAGGTCGTTCTCTGTATGGGACTGTTGCTCTGTTAACAGGCACTCTGAGGGAGGAGACGGAGATCGAGCGCTTTTCTCCTGTGACAGGGAAGCAGCAATTAGTGCTGACAATCTCTCTTCCAGCCCTCCCAGAGCTGAGGAAAAAACCTCCTCTGTTACATACACAGGAGCAGGTGAACTGGGGACAGCCACAGTACCAGGTACTCCTGGGGGTGCCCTACGGTCACTAACCTCTGATTCTTCAGGGGAGACTGGTGCAGCCAAAGCATGCCCAAGATCCTCAGAGCCCGATGGAGACCCCCTATTCCTCCTGGAATTTCTAGTCCCGGAGTTTTTAGACGGCATATTCCTAAGCCACAAAGCTGAGGTATTCCAGCCGAAAATACACCAGTTACTGATAATAGTCTAGCATAAATGCTGCTATAATAAACAGTTGGTGTCTACTAATGTGCCTTTCTAGGGGATGCCTGTATCAACCGCTTGCTGTATGCCTTTAAATGTTGCCAGCTCTGTCTCTGTACTTCATAGCCAGCTTACTGCAATAATGTGGCTTTTTAAAAACCTGCTGGGACGCCCGCACATGCGCAGAAGCGCTGCGGCGCGCACAGAGCGTCATCCCCCAGGCCCCGCCCCTTTTTCCGGCCACCTCTATATATAGAGGCGCGTGCACGCGCACGCGCGCGGCCACGTGCGCCTCGGCGCTAATTTTCAAACATGGAAACCAGGGACAGGAGCCAGGGCCCCCTTTGCCGCAGGCCGGGGGATAGACGAACACTGCAACATGGCAGAGGAAACAGTTTCCTGTAGGAGAACTCACCAGCTGCCTGGACTTTGCTCTCTGAGAAGAAACTAGTCCATATGACAAGAAAAACATTCCACAGCGGCCTCTAGTGGACAAACACAGGTACCGCAGTTTAATATACTAAACATATATAAAAAAACATTCTTTTTTTTTTTTTTTTCTTGACCACCATTAAAAATTATTACATTTTTTTAGTAGTTACAGGCATGCACAGATATTAGCGGGAATACCGTTAGGTAACAGACAGAAAGACAAATTAGGCTTGGGGGTCCCCCAATAGAACCAAGTTCCTGGGGGCCCCCACTTACCTGTTCCCCGCCGCAGGACTTTGTTTGGTCCACAAAAGCCCAAACTTCACCTATCACGGCAGGCATTGTAATCAAACCTTCAGGGACCGGGTTCCCAAGGATTCCACTCCCCTGGACCTGTATAGCACCCTGCACAGAAAACATCTTGGTCGTGGGTATGACCAGAGCTCTGGATCCCAGGGTCCAGCTCTCCTAAGAGAAGCATTACAGGCAGAACCTTGCTCTTCTCTGCAAGGCCCGGGTACCGACCGTTTAGCTATGAAGCTTTTTTGGTCGGATCCGGAATAGCTTACTGAGGCCCAAAAGAACCTGTACGCAAGCTCAGTGAAAAACACATGTTTCTTCTTGGCCAACACCTTAGACACTGGCAAAAAACTGAGGTGCTCCCGGATGGGAGGGGCTTATATAGGGGAGGGTACTTCCGGTTTTGGAAGTTGCCAGTGCCAGCACCTGACGGTAACTATATAACCCATTAGTAATGACTATGTCGCTCTGTGTCCCGTGATGTACGAGAAAGAAAGCCCTGTATTGAAGTGGTTAAAAATGCCATTTTAAAAAATGGGCATTAAAAATTATCGTGTGTATGCTCCAGAGCATTTTTAACGACGTGAAAAACGGCCATTAAAAATTTCGAACATGCTCTCTTTTTTCACGTCGTTTTTCATGTCGTTTTTTTGAACGACGTGAAAAACGATAGTGTGTATGCTTTAACGACGTGAAAAAAATGCGCATGCTCAGAATCAAGTATGAGACGGGAGCGCTCGTTTTGGTAAAGCTAGCGTTGGAACTAGATATGGCACATTCGTCACGGTGGAATTAATTGCATCGTTTTAATGCTGCGCATTCCGTTCTTCTTTTGATAATGCTTAAACAATTACCTTCTTTTGCTAATGACATTGAGAGTTATGTCAAACTTGTTTCTAAAGTAATTCCTAATTGATTTAACCACTTAACGACCACTCACTGTATATATACGTTGGCACAATGGCACCGATAGGCACAATCACGTAGAGTGTACGTGATTGCCTTTGTACAGTTGGGGGGTCCAATCGGAACCCCCTTCTGTACAGTGAGCGGTCGGAAGTCGTTGGGGAGCGATCCGACATGAGGGGGGCGGCCGTTCGATTCCGGCCAGCCCCCCGCGATCGCTCCCGGCGAATGGAAATGCCCCCTCTGTCTGTGGAATGTACACACAGACAGAGGAAGCAGGAGGAAGTGATGTCATCTCCTGTGCGGCGCCCACATATACCGAGCGCCGTACAAGAGAAGACATCAAGGTTAGTGCACAAACACTACACTAACACCAGCACACATAGGCACATAAATCGCCCCCCCAGGCCCCCCAGATCACCCCCCAGCCCCCAGTCACAGTGTCACTGATTGCAGTGACCATTTATTTACTGATCACTGCAATCAGTGACATTTGTGACTGTAAAAGTGTCACTACATTTAGTTTTAGGTCCAGTGTAGCCCTCTAACCCCCCCTAATAAAGGTTTAACCCCTTGATCACCCCCCAGATAACCCTTTCACCCCCTAGCACCGCCGTCGCTAAGCGATCATTTTTCTGATCGCTGTCTTAGCGTCGGTGATGCAGATCGGTACCCAGTAATTTTTTTAGGTTCGCCGCAGGTTTTTATAGCGTCGGGTACCCCCATAAATTATCTAATAAAGGTTTAACCCCCTTGATCGCCCCCCAGGTAACCCTTTCACCCCCTATCACCACTGTCGCTAAGCGATCATTTTTCTGATCAATGTCTTAGCGTCGGTGATGCAGATCGGTAGCCAGTATTTTTTTTTTAGGTTCGCCGCAGGTTTTTATAGCGTCGGGTACCCCCATAAATTATCTAATAAAGGTTTAACCCCTTGATCGCCCCCAGGTAACCCTTTCACCCCCTATCACCACTGTCGCTAAGCGATCATTTTTCTGATCGCTGTCTTAGCGTCGGTGATGCAGATCGGTAGTCACTAATTATTTTTTAGGTTCGCCGCAGGTTTTTATAGCGTCAGGCACCCCCATAAATTATCTAATAAAGGTTTAACCCCCTTGATCACCCCCCAGGTAACCCTTTCACCCCCTATCACCACTGTTGCTAAGCGATAATTTTTCTGATCGCTGTCTTAGCGTCGGTGATGCAGATCAGTAGCCATTATTTTTTTTTTAGGTTCGCCGCAGGTTTTTATAGCGTCAGGTACCCCATAAATTATCTAATAAAGGTTTAACCCCCTTGATCGCCCCCCAGGTAACCCTTTCACCCCCTATCACCACTGTCGCTAAGCGATCATTTTTCTGATCGCTGTCTTAGCGTCGGTGATGCAGATCGGTAGCCAGTAATTTTTTTTAGGTTCGCCGCAGGTTTTTATAGCTTCAGGTACCCCCATAAATTATCTAATAAAGGTTTAACCCCCTTGATCGCCCCCCAGGTAACCCTTTCACCCCCTATCACCACTGTCGCTAAGCGATCATTTTTCTGATCGCTGTCTTAGCGTCGGTGATGCAGATCGGTAGCCAGTAATTTTTTTTAGGTTCGCCGCAGGTTTTTATAGCTTCAGGTACCCCCATAAATTATCTAATAAAGGTTTAACCCCCTTGATCGCCCTCCAGGTAACCCTTTCACCCCCTATCACCACTGTCGCTAAGCGATCATTTTTCTGATCGCTGTCTTAGCGTCGGTGATGCAGATCGGTAGCCAGTAATTTTTTTTAGGTTCGCCGCAGGTTTTTATAGCGTCAGGTACCCCCCATATATTATCTAATAAAGGTTTTAACCCCCTAATTGCCCCTAGTTAACCCTTTCAACAGTGATCATCATATAAGTGTTACGGGTGACGCTGGTTAGTTAGTTTGCTTTTTATAGTGTCAGGGCACCCGCCGTACATAACCCAATAAAGGTTTAACCCCCTGATCGCCCGGCGGGTGATATCAATTAGGTTTTAGCGTCAGAGAGGGTCTGCGTCACACCCCAGGCAGCATCAGGTTAGTGCCAGTAACGCTAACACCCACGCGTGAAGCATACACCTCCCTTAGTGGTATAGTATCTGAACAGATCAATATCTGATCTGATCAGATCTATACTAGCGTCCCCAGCAGTTTAGGGTTCCCAAAAACGCAGTGTTAGCGGGATCAGCCCAGATACCTGCTAGCACCTGCGATATTTACATTCCCTAAGATAACAATATAAATGATAAAAAAAAAAAAAAAATATGCAAGGAACAATTTAAAAAAAAAAAAAAAGCAAAATTAATAATAAAAAAAAAAAAAAAAAAAAAGCACCCCTGTCCTGCCCTGCTCTTGCCCAATGGCGAACGCAAGCGTCGGTCTGGCGTCATATGTAAACAGTAATTGCACCATGCCTGTGAGGTATCACCGCGAAGGTCAGATCCAGGGCAGTAATTTTAGCAGTAGACCTCCTCTGTAAATCTAATGGGGTAACCTGTAAAGGCTTTTAAAGGCTTTTAAAAATGTATGTAGTTTGTCGCCAATGCGCGTTTGTGCGAAATTTTAAAGCATGTCGTGTTTGGTATCTATGTACTCGGCCTAAGATCATCTTTTTTATTTCATCAAACATTTGGGCAATATAGTGTGTTTTAGTGCATTAAAATTAAAAAAAGTGTTTTTTTTCCCCAAAAAATGCGTTTGAAAAATCGCTGCGCAAATACTGTGTAGAAAAAAAAAATGCAACACCCACCATTTTATTCTGTAGGGCCTTTGCTTTAAAAATATATATAATGTTTGGGGGTTCAACATAATTTTCCTGCAAAAAAAAAAATGTTTTCATGTAAACAAAAAGTGTCAAAAAGGGCTTTGTCTTCAAGTGGTTAGAAGAGTGGATGTAAGCTTCCTAATGTTGTGTATAAAATGCCAGAACAGTTCAAACCCCCCCAAATGACCCCATTTTGGAAAGTAGACACCCCAAGCTATATACTGAGAGGCATGTCGAGTCCATGGAATATTTTATATGTTGACACAAGTTGCGGAAAAAAGAAATTTTTTTTTTTTTTTTGCACAAAGTTGTCACTAAATGATATATTGCTCAAACATGCCATGGGCATATGTGGAATTACACCCCAAAATACATTCTGTTGCTTCTCCTGAGTACGGGGATACCACATGTGTGAGACTTTTTGGGAGCCTAGCCGCGTACGGGACCCCAAAAACCAATCACCGCCTTCAGGCTTTCTAAGGGTGTAAATTTTTGATTTCACTTCTCACTGCCTATCACAGTTTCAGAGGCCATGGAATGCCCAGATGGCACAAACCCCCCCAAATGACCCCATTTTGGAAAATAGACACCCCAAGCTATTTGCTGAGAGGTATTGTGAGTATTTTGCAGATCTCGCTTTTTGCCACAAGTTTTTGAAAATTGAAAAAAAAAAAAAAATATTTCTTCATTTTCAAAAACAAATAAGAGCTGTAAAATACTCACCATGCCTCTCAGCAAACAGCTTGGGTGTCTACTTTCCAAAATGGGGTCATTTGGGGGGGTTTTGTGCTATTTTGGCATTTTATGGCCTTCGAAACTGTGATAGGTAGTGAGGAGTCAAATCAAAAATTTGTGCCTAGAAATCCTGAAGGCGGTGCTTGGTTTTCAGGGTCCCGTACGCGGCTAGGCTCCTAAAAAGTCCCACACATGTGGTATCCCCGTACTCAGGAGAAGCAGAAAAATGTATTTTGGGGTGCAATTCCACATATAACCATGGCATGTGTGAGCAATATATCATTTAGTGACAACTTTTTGTAATTTTTTATTTTTTTTTGTCATTATTCAATCACTTGGGACAAAAAAAAAATATTCAATGGGCTCAACAGGCCTCTCAGCAATTTCCTTGGGGTGTTTACTTTCTAAAATGGGGTCATTTGGGGGGGTTTTGTGCTATTTTGGCATTTTATGGCCTTCAAAACTGTGATAGGTAGTGAGGAGTGAAATCAAAAATTTGCGCCCTTAGAAATCCTGAAGGCGGTGCTTGATTTCCAGGGTCCCGTACGTGGCTAGGCTCCTAAAAAGTCCCACACATGTGGTATCCCCGTACTCAGGAGAAGCAGCAGAATGTATTTTGGGGTGCAATTCCACATATAACCATGGCATGTGTGAGCAATATATCATTTAGTGACAACTTTTTGTAATTTTTTTTTTTTGTCATTATTCAATCACTTGGGACAAAAAAAAAATATTCAATGGGCTCAAAATGCCTCTCAGCAATTTCCTTGGGGTGTCTTCTTTCCAAAATGGGGTCATTTGGGGGGGGTTTGTACTGCCCTGCCATTTTAGCACCTCAAGAAATGAGATAGGCAGTCATAAATTTAAAGCTGTGTAAATTCCAGAAAATGTACCCTAGTTTGTAAACGCTATAACTTTTGCGCAAACCAATAAATTTACACTTATTGACATTTTTTTTACTAAGGACATGTGGCTGAATACATTTTGGCCTAAATGTATGACTAAAATTGAGTTTATTCGATTTTCCTTATAACAAAAAGTAGAAAATATCATTTTTTTCAAAATTTTCGGTCTTTTTTCGTTTATATTGCAAAAAATAAAAATCGCAGAGGCAATCAAATACCATTAAAAGAAAGCTCTATTTGTGGGAAGAAAAGGACGCAAATTTCGTTTGGGTACAACATTGCATGTCCGCACAATTTACAGTTAAAGCAGCGCAGTGCAAAATTCTGAATTCACCTCTGGTCCTTTAGCTACCAAATGGTCCGGGGCTTAAGTGGTTAATGATAGAAAAATATTATTTTAAAGCCACATCTCCCTCATAAATTCATGAATAAATGTAAAGATCAATTATTTTTTTTTATGTTTTTGCAGTTTATTTTAGTAATTAAGTTAGCTTATTTATTTTTTTGGTCCTTTTTTTTTTGTTTTTATGCTTAAATTATTCTTGTGTAAAGTTACCACACCAACCTTCAAAATTTGTCTCATTTTGCCTCAAGGAGGTTTGTGAGCCATGTTAATACCAATAATATTATTTTAAATGTCCCTGCCTACTAAAAGTCTCTTTTGAAATACAAATCACATAGTCAAGTATTTGAAGCCAAAAAAAAGTATCCTTTATTTAGGAACATAACAAATTAAAGGGGAAGGCAGCACTGGAGAGCCTGCTTGCATTTGTGCATCCTTTGGACCCCACAACAACCATCCAAGATGTGAAAACCAAACTATTGATTGAAAGAAATCAAAAAGGAGCCCAATCTTGGCTTAAAAGAAGTCAGGAACCGCAGCAGATAAGTCATATATGTCCCCAGTCTGTGGTACTACAGCAGGCATTATTTTTTCCTCTTCCTTGTAGCCTTCTCTCCAGCCTTCACTGCAGCCTTCTCTGCAGCCTTGGTTGGTTTCTTCCTCGGAGGCTGGGGATCAGGAGGAGAGGTTGTGGCAGGAGGAGTAGTAGGAGGAGGAGGAGGAGGTGGAGAAGTAGGGACAACCTCTGTGATGTCGGTGAACTTAGTGAGTTCACCGAGCAATCCCTTGTTAATTACCTTCAGGAAAAGAGTCTCACTATAGAGCTTTTGACGCAGGTCCATTTGGGCTAGCTTATGTGCGAGGACTGCGGCAAAGCCCTCCTCAGCAGAGGGTGCCTCTCTGAGGGCCGCAGTAGCCTCTTTGATGAAGGCTCTTGTTTCCTTCTCCACCTGCCTACCTCTCCTTGGCCCTCGTGGTTTTATTATCAGGGGAGGCATCTGGGCTCTTCTGCTGGGCCCAGCCTCCTCCTGGGTGCCACTGGGCCCAGCCTTCTCCTGGGTGCCACTGGGCCCTGCCTCCTCCTGGTCCCCAACATCACCCTCTTCCTGGCTCTGCTCTGGCTGTAAAAAAAGAAAAGGACTTTATTTATTTTTTTCCACCATCAATCACACACATTGTTCACCTCCAGACATTTTTGAATAGAATGTGAAAAATTAGTACGTGTTCAGAGATTCCGCCTCTTGATATTGTTGCCTTGTCCACATCAAATTTGACCACTACTGTATCTTGCTCTTTAAATCCTTTTTTTTTTTCGAACATTAAATACCTAACAATACTAACATCAATTTAAATTCATCACTTTTGTAACATATAAATGGAGATATCAATACTTTACCTGGCTCCATATATCCAAATCTGCCTCCTCAAGGACCTGATCTTGATCCTCAGAGGAAGCCAGAGCAGGGTTGCCAGGAAGGCTGGAGGGCTGGCTGCAAGGAAGGTTGGAGGTTTGGCTACAAAGAAGGCTGGATTGACCTCTGGGGGGAAGGGTGGACAGAGATTCCCGCACTTCCAGCTGGTCATCCAGAAAAGATAGCTTGCTGTAGTACCACAGAGTGGGTTTATAAACCTTATCTGCTGCAGCACCTGACATCTGGGACTTCAGGACCATACTCCTCTGGGTCCTGTATGTCCCCCTGATGGTAGCAATTTTGTTTTTCACTTCTTGGAGAGTTGTTGTGGGTATCTGGGTTTGGACAAATGCAAGCAGGCTCTCCAGTGCTGCTGTCCTGGCCGTTTTGTTTTTATTGGAACCACTTTTGGTCTGCCACAGGATAGGGAGTTCCTTCCATTTATCAATGAACTCCCCCATAAACTCAGGGTTTTTGAATGTATTCATTTTCTCTGTAAAATCAAGAACCAAGAAAATACATATGTTTCAGGCACCATTCATCAAATCAGCATTTTGGACAGATATAAAAGCCCCAAATCTCCTCCTCTGAGGAAACCCAAATCCTTAAAATGTTATGTACCTTGGTCAACACGTTCGTTGCGAACTCCCTCTCCCGCCAAATGAACGTATTTTCGACACATGGATTTTCACTTGATATACACTGCGCATGCATGAAACTCTGCACGCTTTCCCCGCCCCTGACATTCGATATTGTACTTTCCTCGCCCCTTCTCGCTCGTCGTAGTGCTTAGTAACATGGCGGAGACACAGGTGGCTGAGATTACCTCTACAGAGGATGAAATTCCTGAGGAGCCCAAATCCCGATCCAGGAGATATAAGGCATCCAACATGTCATTCGAGGAAATGGTGGAGATGGTCGCCATTTTGAAGAGGGAGGATTATGATGCCAAGCATGGGCCGTATAAAAGACCTAATCTGGTCAAGTCAAAAATTATGGGCAAAGTGGTCAAAAGTCTTCACCAAAAATTCGGGGTGTGCAGAACGAAGGAACATCTCAGAAAACGTTGGTCTGATCTGAAGTTGCTGGAGCCCGACCAATACAAAAGAATCAAGAAAGTTATAGGAAAAAGTAAGTACTTTTTGGCTATTATCCCTGCTAAAGATTATTACTTGTATTATGTCGTGTATTTTTCTCTTTAATATAGTACAGTGAAAGATACCATCTTTCAGGTTCGTCCGCACAGTAAACGGACGTATTAAACCTCTTTCTCCGTCCAGTTCATAAAACGATGTTTTGGGATCATCCAGTGTGAACACCCATTTAGTTAATTTTATTTGGGGGAGTAAATTTGGTAACCAATTAGTTTTTGGGATCAAATCCAAAGGACAATTTTATTTAAAAAAAAGGATATGCATGGTAATGTTAAGGGAGAGAATGCTCAGCAGCTGATGAAACATCTGAACGCAGTAGTACAAGTGTGGGCCAAAAGCCCCAAAGTTTGAGGGTGTCACACACAGGTGATCCTGTGTATATACTTTGGGGTGTTACAATGTGTCAAACTTTGGTTCAAAAAGTATATGCTATGGTTTTCGCTATGTATCCAATCATGTATTCCGGTTGTCACTGGGGGTACATTTAAAAATGGACCACACTTCCAAATAATGTTTCAAAATTATTTGTTCATGGTTTAATTTTCTCAAAAATATATTCGTTACTAATGAAAGTATACCTTTTCTTGCAATCTCCATAGGGCTTCAAAAAGCTACGTCAGATGAGCCTCTAAATCCAAGACCTTCAACAATACCCCCAGAACCACATGATGGAGAGGAACGTGAGGTTGTGGAAGTGGAAAGTGGCACCACAACAGGTCAGTGTCAAACCAGACAGATGCAGGTTAATAGATGTAGGCCTACATATTCTATACTACATGCTTTTTTTTTATTTAGGTGCAGTTCTGGCCGAAGACCCCGAAAAGTTTACACATCACAGTGCCCAGATCCTGATCCAATACCTCATGGTCTGCTGTCGTGATCCTAAAAAATTAAAGGGAGACTTGATAGAGATCAGGGAAAATACCAAGCGGGTGGAGGAAAGGCTACAAAAGATCATGGCTGTGCTTGGGCGTGTATAATGTTTTTCCACAAAATAACGTTGAACTTGCTGTGTTTTGGCAGGTTTGTTTTTCTTTTAACCTTTAAGGACTAGTACATGTCCTAGTCCTTAAATATTCACAATATTTTTAAAGATATTTTTTGTATGCATGGCTGTTCATGCGTTTTAACAAACAAAAAATGTTTTGGACATCTACATTTAAAAGGAATAGTCCTAAAAAATAATAAAAAATGGTATTTTCTTAACAAGAAATTGTGGCTTCATTATGTAAATGTTGTGCAAAGTGAACTAATCAATGTTTTGTGTTTACACTGACAATGAAGGCTAATTAAGAATGCACAATACACATGGCAATACAAGTGCACTAAGTAAACCTACGAGAAACATAAAACATTATTAAATTAAAACACCAAACCAATCTTTGATAAAAAAATAGTTTTATTTTTCCAAATAATAAGGTTAAAAGTCATCAGGCATTTCAATGGCCCCCCTACCCACAAAATAATCCACATATTTGTCACAGACCTCACGTCCGGTTTGGGGGGCCAAGCCTGGACGGCCAGCTTCCAGGGCCACAAGATGTTCTGCTTCCAATAATGAGGCCTCAGGCCCAGTCAAAGTCAGATAATTTGTTGAATGCACCCGGAGATAATTATGGAGCACACAACACGCCATTACAACATGGTTCCATTTGTAAGGGGTAAGGTGGATGGAGGTGAGGAACAGGCGGAAGCGGCTGGCCATGATGCCAAAGGCATTTTCAACCACCCTTCTTGCTCTGGCCAGCCGATAGTTGTACACCCTCCTCTCAGGGGTGAGGGTGCGTTGCGGGAATGGCCTCATCAAATGGGGACCCAGGCCAAACGCCTCATCCGCCACAAACACAAATGGGAGTCCCTCCACATTCTGCTCCGCTGGTGGCAGGGCCAGCTGATCCAAAAGGAGCCGTTCCCCAAACTCCGTCTGTGCAAAGACTCCTCCATCAGACATCCTGCCATTCTTGCCAACGTCCACATAGAGGAATTCGTAGGTGGCCGACACCACTGCCATCATCACGATGCTGTGGAACCCCTTATAATTGTAATAAAAGGATCCCGAATGGGGTGGTGGGACGACCCGAACATGTTTGCCGTCGATGGCCCCTCCACAGTTCGGAAAGTTCCATCGTTGGGCAAACTCCGATGCCACATTCTGCCATTCATGTGGCGTAGAAGGGAACTGTGGAATTAAATTTAAAAAAAAATTAATACTTTGAGACAGAAACATTGAAAGCAGATTTAAGAAAAGAATTCATGGCCAACATTGGGAGAAACCGAAAAATTAAAACATTATTAGTAAGCAACAACAAACCCAACCCAAAAAACATGGGGGGGGGGTTGAAGATGAGTTGGGGAGATCACAAATGAAGGCTGTAGCACTCTGTATGAATTAGTGAAAAATGTAACATTCCTAGGCAATCTTTAGGGGGCGTTTAGGGTAAAGCACTACGATGGAGCATAGATTAAAATACATGGAAATGACTAGGCAAGGTGGGTATGGCCCCAGGATAGCATGCTGGAGAGGTTAGGTAAGGCAAATTTAAATGTAGCCCTAATAAAAAAAATAAAAAAAATAAATGACCATGTGGAGAAAGGGGACATTCCCTGCAGCTAAGAATCATGGGAATTAGGGACTGCTAATAAACCCAAAATAACAATTAAAACAAATAAATACATACAATGTGATGTTTGAAATAAGAACACTTACCTTAATATAGTCCTCCTGCAAAACTTGGAGGATGGCAGATCACGTCTCTGGTATAATGATACCCAGAGCCTGGGGGGATATGCCTGTGGAGAACTTTAAGTCCTGCAGGCTTCTCCCAGTCGCCAGGTTTCGCAACGTGGCAATGAGCCTCTGCTCAGCACTGATGGCTTCACGCATAACGGTGTCCTGCCTGGTAATGTAGGGGAACACCAAAGCCAACAGATGCTGAAATACGGGGTCAGACATCCGGAGAAAATTCCTGTAGTCATCAGGATTATTCTCCCTGATCTCCCGCAACAAAGGCATATGACAGAACTGGCACCGCTGGAGCAACCAATTCTTGGTCCATGAACTCCTGACCCTGCTCATGGCATAGAGTCGGGATACAGCATGAACCCCTGCACCAACTACAGCACGAACTCTACGACGAGTACGTAGCCGCAACATGGCTAGATGGCTAGATGGCAACATGGCAACATGGCTAGATAATGGTCGGCAGCTCAGAACGAACTAGAAGAACGAACGGAAGAACAGCAAGGCCTATGAAGAACAAGCTGAAAAACAGGAACGAGCAGACAAGAACGCACTGAATAAACAGATACGAACTGACTACAAGCACTGCAAGACAGATAAGAACCCACAGGCACAAACTGAACTCCACAAAACGATCTTCAAAGACTGAAAAGCGCGAATCGTCTCTCACCAAACTTTTACTAACATGCGGTAACACGAAATTAGCAAAAGCGTCCCAAAGGGTGGCGTCATTAGAACGGAACTTCCCCTTTATAGTGCCGTCGTACGTGGTGTACGTCACTGCGCTTTGCTTGAACGGTTTTTAAAATGATCGTGTGTATGCAAGACAGGCTTGAGAGGAAACATGAAAAAAAATGACGTGAAAAACGTTGGTAAAAAAAATGGCATGAAAAATGATCGTGTGTATGCCGCATTACGCTACTGCCTTCCTCTAGCTGGGTATCATCATCAGACCCTTCGAAACGCTGGGCATCCTCCTGGAGCATGTACCCAACACTGTGCTCAAACAGTTCGGGGGACTCCTCAGGAGGGCATGGTGGGTCTAGGGAAGGAGTGACTGATGATGACATTGATACCAGGGAAGAGGACGCTTTGGCAGCTGATTTGCCAGTCCCCTGAGCCTGGGTGAGAGAGGATGAGGAGGATGAGGAGGGCTTGGTCATCCACTCTACCAAGTCTTCGGCATGATGCGGCTCAACACGTCCAGCTGCCGAAAAGAAGGACAAGCGTGTCCCATGGCCATGTGCTGATGACAATGCACCGCGTCCACGACCAGCACTGTTGCCCCCAGACACAGAGCCTGCTTGCCCTCTTTTATTGGCTTGTGACTGTCTGCCTCTCTTTGTTGGCCTTCCAGACATTCTAATGGCCTGCAGGGAGATGGGAAAACCAGCAATACGGGCTAGCTTCAGGTGTATATTTAGCAGGAAGCACACTCCGCCCGCTGTAAGTGCTGCAAATGCCTGTTAGTGTAACACACCAGGAAAACACAGCAATACAGGCTAGCTTCAGGTGTATATTTAGCAGGAAGCACACTCCGCCCGCTGTAAGTGCTGCAAATGCCTGTTAGTGTAACACACCAGGAAAACACAGCAATACGGGCTAGCTTCAGGTGTATATTTAGCAGGAAGCACACTTCGCCCGCTGTAAGTGCTGCAAATGCCTGTTAGTGTAACACACCAGGAAAACACAGCAATACGGGCTAGCTTCAGGTGTATACTGTGCAGGAGGCTTAGAAACAATGACACTGACACTGTCCCCTGCCTATCCTTCTCTCTCCCTGCACACAAGGTTTATCAAAGAATATGACACTGACACTGTCCCCTGCCTATCCTTCTCTCTCCCTGCACACAAGGTTTAGCAAAGAATATGACACTGGCACTCTCCCTGCCTATCCTCTCTCCCTGCACACAAGGTTTAGCAAAGAATATGACACTGACACTGTCCCCTGCCTATCCTTCTCTCTCCCTGCACACAAGGTTTAGCAAAGAATATGACACTGACACTGTCCCCTGCCTATCCTTCTCTCTCCCTGCACACAAGGTTTAGCAAAGAATATGACACTGACACTCTCCCTGCCTATCCTTCTCTCTCCCTACACACAAGAACAGCACAATGACACTGTCCCTGCCTATCCTTCTCTTTCCCTGCGCCGGAACACACTACACAAGGCTGCCGCGCTGGCGGCCTTTTATAGTGTGGGGCGTGTGCTAAACCCCCTGAGCTATAATTGGCCACAGGCAACCTGCCTGTGGCCAATTATGGCTCTCCTAGCTGCCGGCGCTGTGATTGGCCAAGCATGCGGGGTCACAGTGCATGCTTGGCCAATCACAGCGCCGGGATTGCACTGCGATGGCGCAGTGTATTGTGGGCCGTTCGCGTCACTCGAATTTGGCGCGAACGGCCCAAATAGTTCGATCTTCGTCGAACGATCGAACAGCCGATGTTCGATTCGAACGTATGTTCGACTCGAACACCGAGCTCATCCCTACATGGCACTGGAGGCAATATCATTTTCTGTTTCTGGGAGACCTCTCATACGAAAATTATAGCGCCGAGCGAGATTTTCAAGGTCATCGATTTTTGTATAGGCTTCCTCAAGGCGGTCTTGTAGTTCAGTGATCATGTTGGAATTTTGGGACACTCTGTGAATAGTATCATCCACCTTCGATTCAATGCTCTCCAAGCGGTTACCTATTTCCCGAAAGTCCTGTTTCATCTCAGAGGACAATTTATCGGTAGCCTTTGCTAGTTCTCTCTGCAATAAATCAGCAAAACGGGCAAAGAGTATAGGATCTCCTGAGTATTGTGGCTGAACTGGTGGGGAATCGGAGGGATCAGCAGAACTGTCCAGATTAAGTTCATGGCTGCTAGCTTGGCTGAGGATAATGTCTGCTATCTCCAGGAGGAGCCTGTGACACAGTCCCCCCGTCCGGGGGGGGGGGGGGTTCGGCTTTGGCTTCTGCTTTGAAGGCTGTGAGGATTTACTTCCTCCGATTGCCAGAGACATGTGGGAGCCGGTGTCAGTCGCCATCTTGTCTCCTTTGCTCGCAGCCCGAGTGGAGTTGCGGTAGCCGCCCTGGGACTTCCCCGACTGCCGATAAGACATGCGTCAGGTCGTCTGTCCTCACAGGGAGAAGCTCGGGTGAATGAACCGGATGGGTGTGCTGTGGGGGCCGCTGTATATGGCCATATGTGCCGGGAGTGTGCGGAGCACTCAGGGAGACATCCACCTCGGCTGTCCGCATGTGCTCCTTTTTTTTAAAAATAACAAACATGTTATACTTACCTCCACTGTGCAGCTCGTTTTGCACAGAGTGGCCCCGATCCTCGTCTTCTGGGGTCCCTCAGCGGCTGTCTCGGCTCCTCCCCGCAAGAGCTAACTCCCTTCATGGGAAGTGCTCTCCCAGGGGGGTTAGCTTGCGGGCGTGCTCCTGTGATACAGCCAGTGGCCATAGCTGCGCTGCTATCAATCTCCAATGTAGAGCCGAGAACAGCCGAGAAGACTGGGGCCAGTAGCCAGCGCGTTCATGGCGCAGGACTTTCGAGGGCTCAGGTAAGTAAACCGGGGGGCTTGTAAGCATCGGATGTTTTTTTCGCCTTAACCACTTAAGCACCGGACCATTTCGCTGGCCAAAGACCAGAGCACGTTTTGCGATTCGGCACTGCGTCGCTTTAACTGACAATTGCGCGGTCATGCGACGTGGCTCCCAAACAAAATGATGTCCTTTTTTTTCCACAAATAGAGCTTTCTTTTGGTGGTATTTGATCACCTCTGCGGTTTAAATTTTTTGCACTATAAACAAAAATAGAGCGACAATTTTGAAAAAATTCAATATTTTTTACTTTTTGCTATAATAAATATCCCCAAAAAATCTATAAAAAAAAAAAATGTCCACAGTTTAGGCCGATACGTATTCTTCTACATTTTTTGGGTAAAAAATCGCAATAAGCGCATATTTATTGGTTTGCGCAAAAGTTATAGCATCTACAGAATAGGGGTAGTTTTATGGCATTTTTATAAAAAAAATTTTTTTACTAGTTATGGCGGTGATCTGCGATTTTTATCATGACTGCAACTTTATGGCGGACATATCGGACACTTTTGACACATTTTTGGGACCATTGTCATTTTTACAGTGATCAGTGCTATAAGAATGCACTGATTACTGTGAAAATGACACTGGCAGTTTAGGGGATAACCTGTAGGGGGCGCTAAAGGGGTTAAGTGTGATCTAATGTGTGATTCTTACTGTAGGGGGGCGTGGCTTGGTGTGTGACATCACTGATCGTCGTTCCCTATGACAGGGAACAGACGATCAGTGACAGGCTCACTAGGAAGCACGGGGAGAGGGTTGTTTACACTTACCTCTCCTCGTTCTTCAGCTCTGTGACCCGATCGCGGGACACCTGCGGCGATCGGGTCCACGGGTCCCACGGGCGCGGTCACGGAGTACCCGACCGGGTCGCGAGCACGCGCGACCCACGGCTGTGCATTGTAAAGGGGACGTACCTGTACGCCAATATGCCCAGCCGTGCCATTCTGGCGATGTACATCGGCATGCGGCGGTCGGCAAGCAGTTAACTTGAACAATACAATCTGAACTATTTACAATTCAGACAAACAGTAAATTTACAAAATAGCCCCTATTCATTAGGAACAGGGCGCTACACAAGCAATTGAAGAGGTGTACGTGTACCTAATAAAGTGGCCAGTGAGTGTACTAAGATGCAACACACAGCAAGGTGGACCTTGCTCGTGACCCTGTAACGTTGGGTCTGAGGCCTCAATTCCTCTATGCTTGCTATGCCATTGGTAACTGTTATCATTTGGCATTTTTGCTGTATGTTGTACCTTGTATATACACTTGAATATGTACAAGGGGGCATCTGAGCTGCCTAGTGACTGATGGGAGGAAGGAGCAGGGTGAGCTCAGATATTATGTCACTGCTGGTTGGAGGATGCAGGGTTACTGCTGTGAGGGGGAGCAGGGGGAGCTAAGCTACTAAGTCACTGCTGGCAGGGGCAGCAGGGGCAGCTGAGCGGGTGAATCACTGATGGGAAAAGAATGAGTTGAACTGAGTCACTGCTAGGAGGGAGAGATTGTTGAGCTTCTAAATCGCTGTTTGGAGGAAATAGCAGGGTGAGCTGAGTGGCTGCCACTACTGGGTGGGGGAGCAGGTGAGGTGAGATTGCTGGAAAGGTGAGCTAAGCTGAACACTGAGCAACTTAAATTACTTTGGAGCTTTTGCTGTGGCCTTTGAGGATGATTTACCTTCATTACCTAAATGTGTTGAAACTTGATAAATCAGTGCCTGATAACAACACCTTTTCTCTTTCGTTCATGGACGGACACAGCCTTAATCTTGACAAAGTGGGTATTGGCCTTCATTCAGGAGTGACTAGGCAGAAAGTGTTAACAACTTCAAAGCTGAACAGCCGCGCCCAGGGGGCGGTCCTACTGGCTATATCCCCTCAGCCTGCACTAAGCAGATCCGTTTTTTTCTGCCTAGCATAGGAGCTGCGATGCGTTCTGTGTGCCCCCTCCCCCTCTCTTCTGCCCTGTTTGGGCGGGGGGAGTGTCGGATCGGCACAGGGGGCGGGCGGGTACCCACAACGCATCAGCGCCACGCTCCCTGCATTACGTGTGACGTCACTCTTGGCGCCATCACGTGGAGCATGCGTCACTCCATCTGAGCCGGCCAGCTGAGGAATATGGGCTTCCTCCACAGATGGTTTCACCGCTGATGTTGGAGCCCCTCCTTGTATGTGCCGTGCCTGCGTGACGCTGGTGGAGGTGAGCGTGCACGTATACGGGTGGGTATTTACAGTGCCTCCTCCAACACAGCCTGGTTGCCATAAATTGGAGATGTTACACCTTACTACAGGACTCTTTCTATCTCTGGGATGCATGTAATATATCCAAGGTCTTTTTACTTTACTTTTTGCTTGTTAGCCAGCTATTTTTCTTCACCAATTGGTCTTGGTGATTTGGGACTGTTAACTTCTATCCTATTTATATCATACTTTATGGTTACTTGGTTGTGGTTCACACTCTCTTAATTTCCATCAATGAGCACAGACCCTTCGGTGTGGCCTTCTGCCATGAGGTCTATACTAATACTGTTTATGATCTTTTCAGTTTACTACAATACACTGAATTTGTGTCCCTCTACTCTAGACCTCACTTGGTAATCCCTACTGACGCAGCACTTGGTGCTTTCATGTTTTCCCAGCAACCTGATTCCTGTGTATGGTGGGGGGTCTCTGCATACGCGTCCCGTTGGCATGCTGCCTCTACCCCAGCTCCCGGGAGAGACCATTACCCTGGCCTTGGCCTTTCCAGCCATGAATTCCTACTCCTGTTACCCCATGTAAGTACTTGGGTTGGGCTGTACTGCCTTTCCCTGTTACCCTTAGCACCATCATACTAATTATTTTATTATACTTCATAGATATCTCTGTACATCCGCCCCTGATGAGTGTTCTTTGTACACGAAATGCGTCGGGCAACATGGGATGCAGACATATGTTTACATTATACCATCAACTTTGATATTCTTTTATTCATTATTATGATGTTATTGCTTTTATACAACTGTCCATTTTTCTCGATTGTGCTGCTTTGATGCTATTTGTACATAGATATATCACTGTATGTATCCATTATCAATTCAGACTACTACGTAGCACAAGCTGTTACACATACATGTACTCTTGATGCCCTAGTACACACACACATATATATATAGGTGTGTGGACTACTATGGAAGGATGTTCACTATAATGTCCTTTTTGTGGTGTTTGTTCTATTTGATATGTTCGCTACATTTTTTGTGATTAAGAAATATGCATTTTGATCCACCCACCTCCACTTTGTCCATGGCCTCATTCAAAGTCCCAACCTCCCGCTTGTACTCTCTATCCAGGGATGGAGGCACACCACATATGTGCCTCATTCAAAGTCCCAGACCTTTCCTGTTTCTCTTGTAATAGGGATGGAGGCCAATAGACAAGGTTGGCAGTGTCCCCCTGCCACCCATGTGTGAGGTTAAGCCCCAGATGGCAATGCACCTTCTGGGTCTTACACAATCTGGACACACTGATCTTGTGTCCATGATAACAATGCAGCACAGACGTGACTGATACTTGGCCCTATATGCCGGGGCTCTTTATGTGCCTGTTTCCCGGGAGCTGCGATGCGTTCTGTGTGCTCCCTCCCCCTCTTTTCCGCCCTGTTTGGGCGGAGGGAGTGTCGGATCGGCACGGGGGCGGGCGGGTACCCACAACGCATCAGCGCCACGCTCCCTGCATCACGTGTGACGTCACTCTTGGCGCCATCACGTGGAGCATGCGTCATTTCATCTGAGCCGGCCAGCTGAGGAATATGGGCTTCCTCCACAGATGGTTTCACTGCTGATGTTGGAGTCCCTCCTTGTATGTGCCGTGCCTGCGTGACGCTGGTGGAGGTGAGCGTGCACGTATACGGGTGGGTATTTACAGTGCCTCCCCCAACACAGCCTGGTTGCCATAAATTGGAGATGTTACACCTTACTACAGGACTCTTTCTATCTCTGGGATGCATGTAATATATCCAAGGTCTTTTTACTTTACTTTTTGCTTGTTAGCCAGCTATTTTTCTTCACCAATTGGTCTTGGTGATTTGGGACTGTTAACTTCTATCCTATTTATATCATACTTTATGGTTACTTGGTTGTGGTTCACACTCTCTTAATTTCCATCAATGAGCACAGACCCTTCGGTGTGGCCTTCTGCCATGAGGTCTATACTAATACTGTTTATGATCTTTTCAGTTTACTACAATACACTGAATTTGTGTCCCTCTACTCTAGACCTCACTTGGTAATCCCTACTGACGCAGCACTTGGTGCTTTCATGTTTTCCCAGCAACCTGATTCCTGTGTATGGTGGGGGGTCTCTGCATACGCGTCCCGTTGGCATGCTGCCTCTACCCCAGCTCCCGGGAGAGACCATTACCCTGGCCTTGGCCTTTCCAGCCATGAATTCCTACTCCTGTTACCCCATGTAAGTACTTGGGTTGGGCTGTACTGCCTTTCCCTGTTACCCTTAGCACCATCATACTAATTATTTTATTATACTTCATAGATATCTCTGTACATCCGCCCCTGATGAGTGTTCTTTGTACACGAAATGCGTCGGGCAACATGGGATGCAGACATATGTTTACATTATACCATCAACTTTGATATTCTTTTATTCATTATTATGATGTTATTGCTTTTATACAACTGTCCATTTTTCTCGATTGTGCTGCTTTGATGCTATTTGTACATAGATATATCACTGTATGTATCCATTATCAATTCAGACTACTACGTAGCACAAGCTGTTACACATACATGTACTCTTGATGCCCTAGTACACACACACATATATATATAGGTGTGTGGACTACTATGGAAGGATGTTCACTATAATGTCCTTTTTGTGGTGTTTGTTCTATTTGATATGTTCGCTACATTTTTTGTGATTAAGAAATATGCATTTTGATCCACCCACCTCCACTTTGTCCATGGCCTCATTCAAAGTCCCAACCTCCCGCTTGTACTCTCTATCCAGGGATGGAGGCACACCACATATGTGCCTCATTCAAAGTCCCAGACCTTTCCTGTTTCTCTTGTAATAGGGATGGAGGCCAATAGACAAGGTTGGCAGTGTCCCCCTGCCACCCATGTGTGAGGTTAAGCCCCAGATGGCAATGCACCTTCTGGGTCTTACACAATCTGGACACACTGATCTTGTGTCCATGATAACAATGCAGCACAGACGTGACTGATACTTGGCCCTATATGCCGGGGCTCTTTATGTGCCTGTTTCCCGGGAGCTGCGATGCGTTCTGTGTGCTCCCTCCCCCTCTTTTCCGCCCTGTTTGGGCGGAGGGAGTGTCGGATCGGCACGGGGGCGGGCGGGTACCCACAACGCATCAGCGCCACGCTCCCTGCATCACGTGTGACGTCACTCTTGGCGCCATCACGTGGAGCATGCGTCATTTCATCTGAGCCGGCCAGCTGAGGAATATGGGCTTCCTCCACAGATGGTTTCACTGCTGATGTTGGAGTCCCTCCTTGTATGTGCCGTGCCTGCGTGACGCTGGTGGAGGTGAGCGTGCACGTATACGGGTGGGTATTTACAGTGCCTCCCCCAACACAGCCTGGTTGCCATAAATTGGAGATGTTACACCTTACTACAGGACTCTTTCTATCTCTGGGATGCATGTAATATATCCAAGGTCTTTTTACTTTACTTTTTGCTTGTTAGCCAGCTATTTTTCTTCACCAATTGGTCTTGGTGATTTGGGACTGTTAACTTCTATCCTATTTATATCATACTTTATGGTTACTTGGTTGTGGTTCACACTCTCTTTATTTCCATCAATGAGCACAGACCCTTCGGTGTGGCCTTCTCCCATGAGGTCTATACTAATACTGTTCCCACTCCTGTGCCAAACTCTCATCTCCATTTCCCTCCCTACTTATCTCCTACTCCACACATATTTCCACGTATTTACTGGTTTTCTTAAAGTCCATCCACTTTTCCCAAAGTCTAGCAAATTTCTCTGTCCTGTCCTCCTCCCTACTACATAGATACTCCATATTGTGTATATGTACTCCACTTTTTTGAACCATTCCCTTAGGGTCTTTTTGAATCTAGTCTTTTTTGGAATAACTCCCTTTGCCGCATTTAGTAAATATGGCAGCACTGTACTCCTATATTGTTTTATCGTATTGTTTGTACTATGGAATAGGCAACACCACGCTTCATCTAGCATCTCTATGCCTGTAATCTCTTAAATATATTATTCCAATATTCTCATATTTTAGAACATTCCCACCATACAGGTGATACTCGAAAAATTAGAATACCGTGCAAAAGTTCATTTATTTCCCCAACGCAACTTAAAAGGTGATGCAAATCAAGAGAGTTTAAGCCGTTATTTGTCATAATTGTGATAATTATGGCTTACAGCTCATGAAAACCCTAAATCCACAATCTCAGAAAATTAGAATATTGTGAAAAGGTGCAACATTCTAGGCTCAAAGTGTCCCACTCTAATCAGCTAATTAAGCCATAACACCTGCAAAGGGTTCCTGAGCCTTTAAATGATCTCTCAGTCTGGTTCAGTAGGAATCACAATCATGGGAAAGACTGCTGACCTGACAGTTGTGCAGAAAAACATCATTGACACCCTCCATAAGGAGGGAAAGCCTCAAAAGGTAATTGCAAAAGAAGTTGGATGTTCCCAAAGTGCTGTATCAAAGCACATTAATAGAAATTATATGTAAGGGAAAAGTGTGGACAAGCAGCAGGTATGACCGCAGCCTGAAGAGGATTGTCAGGAAAAGGCCATTCAAAAGTGTTGGGGACTTTCACAAGGAGTGGACTGAGGCTGGAGTCAGTGCATCAAGAGCAACCACACACAGACGGATCCTGGATATGGGCTTCAAATGTCGTATTCCTCTTGTCAAGCCACTCCTGAACAACAAAACGTCTTACCTGGGCTAAAGAAAAACAGACCTGGTCTAATGCTCAGTGGTCCAAAGTCCTCTTTTCTGAGAGCAAATTTTGCATCTCCTTTGGAAACCAATGACCCAGAGTATGGAGGAAGAATGGAGAGGCACATACTGCAAGATGCTTGAAGTCCAGTGTGAAGTTTCCACAGTCTGTGTTGATTTGGAGAGCCATGTCATCTGCTGGTGTTGGTCCACTGTGCTTCATTAAGTCCAGGGTCAACACAGCCATCTACCAGGAGATTTTGGAGCATTTCATGCTTCCTTCCGCAGACGAGCTCTATTGGGATGCTGACTTCATTTTCCAGCAGGACTTGGCACCTGCCCACACTGCCAAAAGCACCAAAACCTGGTCACATGACCGTGGGATTACTGTGCTTGATTGGCCAGCAAACTCGCCTGACCTGAACCCCATAGAGAACCTATGGGGCATTGCCAAGAGAAAGATGAGAGACATGAGACCGAACAATGCAGACGAGCTGAAGGCCACTATTGAAGCATCCTGGTCTTCCATAACACCTCAGCAGTACCACAGGCTGATAGCTTCCATGCCACATTGAGAGCAGTAATTGCTGCAAAAGGGGCCCAAACTGAGTACATATGCATGCTTATACTTTTCAGTGGTCCCATATTGTTCTCTGTACAATCCTTGTTTTATTGATTGCATGTAATATTCTAATTTTCTGAGATTGTGGATTTGGGGTTTTCATGAGCTGTATGACACAATGACAAATCACGGCTTGAACTATCTTGCTTTGCATGTAATGAGTCTCATATATTCGTTTCACCTTTTAAGTTGCATTAGTGAAATAAATGAACTTTTGCAGGATATTCAAGTTTCACCTGTATAAACCGGTTTTATAAAAAAATAAATCTTGCAAATAAATAATATTTCTTCATAAATTTAGATCAAATGTATTCTGCTACAGTTCTTAGGTAAAGAGAATCAATGTAGTATATTTAGTCAATGTGAAAGTTAGTCTACAATGATATTAATATTTGAAAATTAATCAATCCCGATGTACTGAAGGTCATTTTTAGAGGCCTTAAAATGCCAGGACAGTATAAATACCCCCCCCCCCCCCACATGACCCTTTTTGGAAAATAGACAGTCTGAGGTATTTAGTAAGAGGCTTAGCGAGTTTTTTTTAAGTTGTAATTTTTTTGCCACAATTTTTTGCATGTCCGTTTTTACGGACTCAGCTTGCTCAGCAGGGATCAATCCATTGATCCCCGCTGTGCAGAAATGGACCCGTCAGTCAGAGCCCCGCTTTCCCCGATGGAGAAATCGGATCCGCCTGTCCGTTTTCATTCGATCCACCAGACGGATGGAAAATAGGATTTCCATCCGTCTGGATTTAGCGGATCAGATGTCAGCGGACATGTCACCGCTGACATCCGTCACTCCATAGAGGTACATGGAACCTCCGTATAAATACGCCTGAAAAACTGACGTGTGAAAGAGCCCTTGAATTAAACTTTTTTTTTTCCCCAATCTTCTTTTACACACTGTCAACAGATCATCATCTGATCACTGTTATAAGCAATCAAGGGCGTGTACTCATGTGATTGGCTACAGCTATTACATGGTACAGGTACGCTGGGATTGGCCCCTGTACTATGTGATCCCTGTGACCAGTCACAGAGATCACAATAAAAGGGCTATGGATGAAAGCCATTGTGCACTATTGATATGTGATCGCTGTGACTTAGGGCCAGCCTGGTACAACAATGGACACAGATCTCGATCACACTGCTCTTACTATATATATTTTTAACGTGAATTGTTAGACAGGATCAATTTGGTTTGTTTGCAGGCTAGCTGGCAAGTATGCTGGGAAATATGTTTGTGCTGTTCTCTGCAACCTTCCTCTTAACCACTTCAGCCCCGGAGGATTTGGCTGCCAAATGACCGGCCACTTTTTGCAAATCGACACTGCGTTGCTTTAACTGACAAATGCACGGTCGTGCGACGTGGCTCCCAAACAAAATTTACGTCCTTTTTTCCCCATAGAGCTTTCTTTGGTGGTATTTGATCACCTCTGCGGTTTTAATTTTTTGCGCTAACAAAAAAAAATAGGATTTTTAAAACAGCTTACCTGTAAAATCCTTTTCTTGGAGTACATCACGGGACACAGAGCGACATAGTCATTACTAATGGGTTATATAGATACCTTCAGGTGCTGGCACTGGCAACTTCCAAAACCGGAAGTACCCTCCCCTATATAAGCCCCTCCCATCCGGGAGCACCTCAGTTTTGTAGCAAAGCAATAAGTGTCCCTAAAGAGGGGTGGGAGCTCTGTGTCCCGTGATGTACTCCAAGAAAAGGATTTTACAGGTAAGCTGTTATAAAAATCCTATTTTCTTTCTCGTACATCACGGGACACAGAGCGACATAGTCATTACTAATGGGATGTCCTAAAGCAATGCCCAACGAGGGGGGGGGATACACCATACATAAGCTGAGCGCTATCAGACATGAGGATCTTTTGCGGCCTGCAACACACTGCGCCCAAAGGCGACATCCTCCTGACTTCTAACGTCCACCTGGTAGAACCTAGTAAACGTGTGTACTGAAGACCATGTTGCGGCCTTACAGATTTGAGCCAGGGAGGCCTGGTGATGCACTGCCCATGAAGTTCCAACTGCTCTCGTGGAGCGCGCTCTAACTTTGAACGGAGGCGGTCTCCTTCTCAAGCCATAGGCTTGCATTATGACCTGTCGAATCCACTTGGCTAAAGTAGATTTTGACGCTGCCTGACCCTTTCTGGGGCCTTCCGGCAGAATAAACAAAGTATCCGTTCTGCGAATCTGAGCAGTGGCTTTTAGATAAGCTTTAACTGCTCTTACTACATCCAAAGAATGCAATAACTTTTCCTCTACCGAAGTAGGTTTGGGGAAAAAAGAAGGAAGAACCACATCTTGGTTCAAATGAAACCTCGATACCACCTTAGGAAGAAAGGCTGGATGAGGGCGTAACACTACTCTATCCTTATGGATAACCAGATATGGCTCCTTACAGGACATAGCTGCTAATTCCGACACTCTTTTAGCCGAACAAATGGCTACTAGAAAAATCAATTTCCTGGTGAGAAGAACCAAAGAAATATGCTGTAATGGTTCAAATGGTTGTTTCTGTAGAACCGACAGAACCAAGTTTAGATCCCATGGACATATGGGAATATTAACCGGAGGACTAATACGCATCACTCCTTGTATAAAGGCTTTGACTAGTGAATGCGAAGCCAAGGGCCTTTGAAAAAATATTGACAAGGCCGAAATCTGACCCTTGATAGTACTCAAGGCAAGCTTCCTATCTACAGCCCATTGTAGGAAGTCCAGAATCCTACCTATTATGTATTTACGTGGATGCCATTTCTTGGCCTCACACCAGGCGATGTACGCCTTCCAGATTCTATAGTAGATCTGCCTGGATACCGGCTTCCTGGCATTGATCATGGTAGATACCACAGAATTAGAGAGCCCTCTCTTTTTTAGAATGTGGGCTTCAATAGCCAGGCCGTCAAACCTAGGGCTGGTAAGGAAGGGTGGTATATCGGTCCTTGCGAAAGCAGGTCCGGATGACGTGGGAGAGTCCAAGGACTCCCGACTGACATTTTACAATCTCCGCGTACCACGCTCTTCGGGGCCACGCTGGAGCCACCAGAATCACTGGTTTCTTTTCTACCCTGATTCTGCGGAGTAATCGAGGTAACCATTGTGGCGGTGTGAATGCATATATCAGCTTGAACTGATCCCAAGGGAACACTAGGGCATCCGAGCCGCAAGCTAGGGGATCCCTTGTCCGAGAGACAAACCTGTCCACCTTTGCGTTGAATCTGGATGCTAGAAGATCTACATCCGATGTTCCCCACCGCTGACATACTGTCCAGAAAACCTCGGGGTGAAGGGACCCTTCCTCTGGGCATAATTGCTGGCGACTTAGAAAGTCCGCCTTCCAATTCTCCACTCCTGGAATGAATACCGCAGATATGGCTGGGACATATCTTTCTGCCCATTTCAGGATGTAATTTACTTCCCTCTGGGCTGCACGACTCCTGGTGCCCCCCTGATGATTGATATATGCCACTGCTGTGGCATTGTCTGATTGAATTCTGACAGGGGACCCTTGGAGTTTGGATGTCCATGCTACTAGGGCATACTGGGCTGCTCGTATCTCTAAGAGATTGATGGGCAGGGCCTTTTCTGCATCCGACCATCTGCCCTGGAGAGACTATTGCTCCAGTACTGCTCCCCAGCCTATAAGGCTGGCATCTGTAGTGACCACCTTCCAAGAAATCGGACTGAAGGATTTCCCTTTTTCCAGATTCTGGGGAACCAACCACCAACGGAGGCTCTTGCCAACGGAAGGGGACAAGGACATTGTAAGTCTAGGGCCTGAACTTTTTTGTTCCAGGCTGACAGTATGGCCCCTTGCAAATTCCTTGAATGGAATTGACCGTAGGGTACTGCTTCGAATGATGCCACCATTTTTCCCAGCAGCCTCATGCACAGGCGTATGGACGGCTGTCTTTTTTGTACCCACTAAGTGGATCAAATCTTTCAAAGACAACACCTTTCCTCGAGGCAAGAATATTTTTCTCTGGCCTGAATCCAACCTTAGCCCCAAGTATTCCAGACTTTTGACTGGTTTTTAGGGCTGACTTGTCTCGGTTGATAATCCAACCGTGAGATTCCAGATACTTGATTGTCTTGTGAACGACCACGTCTAGTTTTTTCACTGAGTGGTCTATCAGCAACAAGTCGTCTAGATATGCCATTATCATTACACCTTGTGTTCTTAGATTGGCCAATAAAGGGCCAGAATTTTTGTAAACACTCGTGGTGCTGTGGCCAAACCGAAGGGTAAGGCTCTGAACTGAAAATGGCGCCCTTATACTGCAAAGCGTAGAAATTTTTGGTGGACTGGAAAGATGGGAATGTGCAAATAAGCATCTTTGATGTCGATCGCGGCTAACCAATCCTCCCCTTGTAGGGCAGTGGCCACCGATCGGATCGACTCCATCGGAAAGTCCTGATATACAGGAATTTGTATAGCCCTTTTTAGAATTAATATGGGCCTCCCGTCCGCGTTTGCTTCGGGACTGTAAAGAGGTTTGAGTAAAACCCGAACCCTCATTCTTCCAGGGGAACCTCCATAATTACTCCTTGGAGCAATAGTTGTTCTAGTGCCAACAGGAGGGACTCTCTCTTCCGGGGATCCCTTGGCACGTTTGACCTCAAAAATGGGAAGGAGGAGAGTCTTTTAACTCCAAACTGTATCCCAAACATACTGCGGAGAGCACCTATCTGTCTTGATCGTGTCCCGCCAGGTCTCTTGCGAACAACTGGAGTCCTCCCCCCACCCGACTGAGTGGGGGCAACCCTTCAATGAATTTAACTTTGGGGGAGGTTTTGTACCTCCCCTGACCCAGGGTTTCTCATTACCCTGCTATTGTCCCTGTTTTTTACCCCCGGGAATTGACCGAGGAGGCCGTCGGAACTGTTACACAGCCGATGCCCCAGGGACTGGAGAAGCAGGCCTCTTAAAGAGGGACCTCTAACTCTGTTTTTAACCGGCAAGAGCGTATTTTTACCGCTGGAAATTTTCTGGATATATTTGTCCAGGTTTTCCCTGAATAAGCGGTCACCATGAAATGGGACGCTAACCAGCCATTTTTTACAGGGAGCTTCAGCAGACCAGTTTTTGAGCCATAGAAGCCTACGCATATGTACTATAGACAGCGTAAGGCGGGAGGCCTGATGGACTGAATCCTTTATGGCGTCAACCGCAAAGCCTAAGGCTCTAGGTAGATCAGCTAGGGCAAGGCCTGCTGATCTGTCAAGTCCCTCAAGACCTGTTTCAACTGATCCTTCACTGGTTAGCAGACCTCACTGCTGGTTGTGTCACCAAGCTTGCTGTAGAAAGAAGCAGACTTTCATAAGGACTCCAATCTTTTATCTATTGGGTTCTTGAACATTTGGACATTATCCATTGGACATGTCAGTGATTTATACATACAAGAGATGGCTGTGTCCACTGTAGGGACCTTCCATTTTTTGATGAACTTATCCTCCATGGGATAGACCACCGGAAATCTCTTGGGGGAATAAATATTTTCTCAGGACGTTCCCAATCCTGGTAAATGAGCCCTTTCAGTAAAGGGTGAAGTGGAAAAAAACAGACAGTCTGGGGGCTTCTAGCGACCCCAACGAGGATACAGTAGTGGTTGATGGTTCCGCAAGGTGCATTTTTAAATGCTGATCGGACCATGTTAGTCAGAGACTGAACCCATAATCTTTCAGCTTGAGATGCTGAGAAAAGGTTCCCCCACTGTTGATTCCTCTATAACAGAATCAACCTCATCCTGATCCCCTTCAGGCAGGTCGATCCCTGTATGGGACTGTTGCTCTGCTAACAGGCACTCTGAAGGAGGAGACGGAGATTGGGCGTGCTTTCCCTGACAGGGAGGCAGCGATCAATGTTGACAATCTCTCTTCTAATCCTCCCAGAGCTGAGGAAAAAACCTCCTCTGTTACATACACAGGAGCAGGTGAACTGAGGACAGCCACAGTACCAAGTACCCCTGCGGGGTCTCTACGGTCACTTACCTCTGAACTTCAGGGGAGACTGGTGCAGCAGAAGCATGCCCAAGATCCTCAGAGCCCGATGAGACCCCCTTCGCTTCCTGGAAAATTCAGTTCCGGAGCTTCTGGACGGCATATTCCTAAGCCTAAAGCTGAGGTATTCCAGCCGTAATACACCACTTTTACTGAGAATAGTCTAGCACAATTGCTGCTATATCACAGTTGGTGTCTACTAAAGTGCCTTTCTAGGGGATGCCTGCATCAACCGCCTCTGTGTGCCTTTATACTGTTGCTAGCTCTGTCTGTGCACTTCAATAGCCAGCTATAATGTGCTTTAAAACACGCTGGACGCCCGCACATGCGCAGTAGCGCCGCGGCGCACACCTGAGCGTCATCCACCCGCTCCGCCCCTTTTTCCCGATCGCCTCTATATATAGAGGTGCGTGCACGCGCCTTCGGCGCCTTTTTTGAAAACAATAAGGAGCTAGATGGGAGCCAGGGTCCCTTTGCCGCAGGGCCCGGGGATGGATGAGCACAGCAACAGGGCAGAGGAGACAGCTTCCCAGCAGAGAACATACCAACTGCCTGGATTTGATTCTGGAAGAAAAAAATCCACATTAAAAGAAAAAGAACCATAGCGGCCTCTAGTGTCTAACACAGGTACCGCGGTCTTACATTTTTTTTTTTTTTTTTTTTTTCCTTGCCTACTATTAAAATGTTTTACATTTTCTCAGTAGTAACAGGCATACACAGAATATTAGCGGGAATACCTTAGGTAACAGGCAGAAAGACCAAATAGGCTTGGGGGTCCCTCAATAGAACCAAGTTCCCGAGGGCCCCCCACTTACCTTTTCCTCGCCGCAGGACTCTGTTTGGTCCACAGAAGCCCAAACTTCACCTATCACGGCAGGCATTGTAATCAAACCTTCAGGGACCGGGTTCCCAAGGATTCCACTCCCCTGGACCTGTAATAGCACCCTGCACAGAAAACATCTTGGTCGTGGGTATGACCAGAGCTCTGGATCCCAGGGTCCAGCCCTCCTAAGAGAGGCATTACAGGCAAAACCTTGCTCTTCTCTGCAAGGCCCGGGTACCGACCGTTTAGCTATGAAGCTTTTTTGGTCGGATCCGGAATAGCTTACTGAGGCCCAAAAGAACCTGTACGCAAGCTCAGTGAAAAACACATGTTACTTCTTGGCCAACACCTTAGACACTGGCAAAAAACTGAGGTGCTCCCAGATGGGAGGGGCTTATATAGGGGAGGGTACTTCCGGTTTTGGAAGTTGCCAGTACCTGAAGGTATCTATATAACCCATTAGTAATGACTATGTCGCTCTGTGTCCCGTGATGTACGAGAAAGAAATACATTTTTTTTTACTATACTAAATATCCCCCCCCCCCCCCCCCAAAAAAAAGCCTACATATTTTTAGTTCTAAAAAAAAAAAAAAAATTTTTGATTGCACAAAAGTTGTAGTGTCAAAAAAAAAAAAAAAAAAAAGCTTTTTTTTTTTTACTAGTAATGGCGTCGATCTGCGATTTTTATTGTGACTGCGATATTGCGGCGGACACTTTTGATGCCATTTTGCAACCAGTGCTTTAAAAATGCACCGTTTACTGTGTAAATGGCAGTGAAGGGGTTAAGCATTAGGGGGCGAGGAAGGGGTAAAGTGTGTCCTAGGGAGTGATTTTCACTAAGGGGGCTGGGCTACCTGTGACACGACACTGATCTCTGCTCCTAATGACAGCAGTAGATCAGTGTCCTGTCACTAGGCAGAACAGGGAGATGCCTTGTTTACAACACCATCCCCCCCCGTTCTGCCGCTCCGTGACAGTCCGCGGGCACAGTCATGGAGGTTGCGCGCTATGCAGCATATTTAAAGCAATGTACATTGCTTTGCCTGCCCGTGCCATTCTGCCGACGTATATCTACGTTAGGCAGTCGGCAAGTGGTTAAACAATGCATGTGTATGCAGGGAGTTTAAACCATGGGTGCTCAACCTGTGGCCCTCCAGCTGTTGTGAAACTACAAGTCCCAGAGACATTGCATGGCTGACAGTTACAAACATGACTCCCAAAGCCAGAGGCATGAAGGGACTTTTAGCTCTGCAACAGCTGGAGGGCCACAGGTTGAGCACTCATGGTTTAGAACGTGGTGCATAAACCAGGAAACTCTGTAGAGTAAAAGTTAGAAAAATGGTAAACAGTGTGACCAACTTTTAATAAAAAAATAAATAACTCTTGAAGAGCTGCCACTGCCTGAAGCGTCTTCAGCATCCTTCTTCCCCTACATTGCAGGACAAACGATTGACATAGGGATGGGTGGATTAAACCAAAGTAAATCCACTTTTTTGGAAACGTTCCTGTATAAACGCAATGTGGCAGGGTTCTTAGGACCTATGTGTGAACATGATCACCTAAAAGCTCTCTGCTATGCATAGTTCTATATGGTCATGGAGGCAGGGTGCGTCTACCAGCCAGGGTCTGAATTAGACATGTGCAGAATGGAAAAAATTTAAGTTTTGGAATAATTCATCAAGTTACTAATTTAATGTTTTTGCATTCGTAACAGAATGTGTTACGTTTAATATTGTTTATTCATTTGACCGGAATTTAATTCAAATCGAAAAATATTGAATTGAGCCGAATTCATTGTTCCTATTCCAATTTTGGAAGACAGCTTAGGATTTGAATTTCGACTACAAATATAGCCATTTTATTATTCTGTTTACAGACATATACGGAACAAAGTTTAGTTTCAGTATTTACATAAAATTTGTTTAGCCAAATTCATTTTTGGAATTTGTATAGTTTCCAATTGAAATCAAATTTATTCTATTCAAAATTCTAATTTCGGAAGATAGTTATAGAAGACGCTATTCACATTTATTCTATTTAAATTTCAGGAGATAGTTATATTTTATTACTTTATTTTCCATCCCATTTTACTATATTCTATGCTATTATATTGTATTCTGTTGCTTTATTTTCTATTTAGAAATTCAAATTCGATTAGAAAACCATTTTGAATTTCATCCAAAATTTGGTTTCGTCATTACGAGTTTGTTTACTATTGAAATTCAGAAACACCTGAATTTCCGGAAAAAAAAAAAAAAAAAAAAAGTCTGCATTTCCATCCTATTTTATTTCCTGATATTCTATTCTTTTTGAAATTCAAAATTTGAAGGGAAGTCTTTGAAGGAAATCAGCAATATGTTCAAATTGAAAACAAAATTTGAATTGTAATAATGTGATTTCAGATGAAATTGTTTAATATTTGTTTCTATTGTAATTCAGAAACATCCAAAACATACATGTCATCCGAATTTTTATTTGGAATAAAAGAAAAATGAACTGCCATTTCCAATGACATGAAACATCCCCAATGTTCCCAAAGACCCAATAGATTAACAGCTTAGTAGTGTTTTTATTCATGAAAAGAAACAGGTACTTTAAACTCAGTATAATAATGCGTTTTATTTATATTTCTCCATTTAGGTGTGAACTATAGCTGGAATACATACAAGAAAAACCACTTACAGTCCACACAGGATTTGGGGGCAATCTCCCCCAAGATGAAACAAACTGCAATAAATTCTTCCCTATTCTACCCAAAACAGTTTGGAATTCTCTTGCAATTTAGACCAAAAGCAGTCATTTTAGAACTCTTTATTTTACACAGTAAAAATAAGAAACGTTGGCTCTCCTAGGAGACTCTCTTGCTGACCCTCTTGTAGACGATGTCCTTTACAGTCATAATCTGAAAGACAATATACAGAGTTTGCTCATGGTCATAAAAATGAAGTACATAGACTCTGAAGCCACTGATTACTTCTAAACAAACCCAACTTGCATCAGAATTATGTCCAATTCTTCGTACACATGACCGGTTTTCCCCCCAGCAGGAAAACTGCCATGAGCGCTTTTGGCCGGGAATCCCAGCCGTGTGTATGCTCCATCGCAGTTTTCCTAACAGGAAAACCGCCGGGAAAAGAAAACATGTTTTTTTTCCCCCGCCGGGATTCCCGGTGTTGAAGCCGGCAGTTTTCCTATGGGGAAAACCTGCGGTGGACCATACACGGCTCGGTTTCCCGACCAAAGCTCTCATGGCAGTTTTCCTGTTGGGAAACAAGCTACCAAGCAGGTTCTCGGTTTTCCCGGCAGCCTTTTACCGCCGGGAATCCCCGATTGTGTGTACAAGGCATTCAAGTTAAAACCCCTTTCAAAACTTTTAATGTGGTCTGACTCCATTGGGGAGATTTCCCAACTGTCTTAATGACACTTGTTCTGCCTCCCCTAAAATGTATTTGTTGAACTGTATCAGGTTACTATTCTTTGATGTATGGCAGGTTTGGACCATTACAACTACAGGCAGTCCCAGACTTACGAACACCCGAGTTACGAATGACGCCTACTTACGGCCTCAATGCCGGCTGCTTGTGCTCCACACTGGTCCTGGATACCTCCGAGTAGCCATCTTGCCACATTCCACACTGCAGTACTACATGGCCAGAAGAGCCCCAGAAGCACCCGGAACATCCCTGCACAGGCGGAAGTTACACTTACAAGCAGCGTTCCGACTTACAAACCTGAAGTCCTTATTGTGTTTGTAACTCTGGGACTGCCTGTAGTTTAAGGATTTGGTTTCTTCCTCTGTCCTCCCTCACCGTTTACAGCTAGTTAGTTCAATCCAAGCCGTTTCTTCCCTGTTCCCTCAGTCAGTGCGAAGGCCCATACACACGATCAGATTTTCCAACAACAAATGTGGGATAGCATGCTTTAAAACAAATCTGTCTTGTCGGATTATCCGATTGTGTGTACACAAGTCCATCGGAATAAAATCCAAAGTACAAACACGCATGCTCTGAACCCATGCACAACATTAGCAGAAGTTGCCCAAAGGGTGATGCTAAAGAGCAGAAAAACCATGTCATTTTGTGTATGTTGGCTGAAAAAGTTCTGCCGTCTATATGCAGAAAAAGTTCACGGCCAACGCTCTTTGCACAAAATTCCACAGATTTGTCCAATGGAAATCCGATCGTATGAGGCTTTAGTTCTTTCAGAGACTGGTCTTAGGCAAGTCATGGTCTTCCACTTCAAAGAACTGAAAAACATCCCATGTACTCCTATTATCTGAACTTAAACTGTGTTTCATTCAAATTCTGTGTCTTATTGTTATAGTTCAGCTGCATGTGAATGGTGTAGCAGGTGAGCATACTGTCCAGACAGAGTCTAAAGGAGGAATGTCAATACATAAAGTGACATTTGAAAACAAAAAACACACCTATGACACTAGAACAAAAATGAGGGCATGGGAATCAGAGCAAAAAAAGTCAGACAGCAATAATATCACTTTATGGACTCAATCCCAGATCGCAAGCAATTGAGCTGCAAGTTTGGAACTGACTTGCCAAGCTTCACAAGTTTGTTGCACAATTGCAGCAAGTCTGCATTGCATGACTCCAGAGGAACTTAGCAAACATTCTGTAAGTTCTGGTTCAGTTATATTATGTAATAGTCATCCCACCACAAGGGTCACTGTGGCTAAAATTCTCATGCTGTAGAATCACCACTGCAACTTTGCTTTTGCTAGAGCCTTACCATGCAAATATGCTACAAATTGGAAAAGCAGCAACTAGAACTTGTGCTTCAAGTGCTCTGCAAGTGTACAATGTGCAGCAAGGTAACAGACTGACAATCCAACACTGACACAAATGTGATCAGCGCAATACGCAACAGTTGGCATATCGACACTGCTGTCATCCCACCCCACATCAACAGCTGCATTCTAATGCAATCGCTGGCTTGAATGAACCATTCATGATATACTGTATTAAAGTGGTTATAAACCCACATTTAGTTCCCCCCCCCCCCACCTGTAAGAGAAAGGCATAATGAGCTAGTATGACTAGCATATTAGCTCATTATGTACCACTTACCTTAGATCGGGGCCCCCGAAGCCGTCCGTGTCCCTCCATCTAGCCGCATCCATCGCTGCGGCGATGGCCGGAAGGTTACTTCCGGCTATCGCCGCTGCAGCCAATCACAGCGCCGCTCCGGCGCTGTGATTGGCCGGAGCGGCGGTGACGTCTCTGCGCATGCGCGCAAGAGCCTTCACAATCGGCTACGCCCAGCTATTGCTGGGAAGTAGCCGATTTTGTGAATGGGATTAACCCCATGAATGCGCCGTTCTCTACGGCGCGCATGGGCCGTAGACACGGAGCAATGTCATTTTTACTAAATATCTCCTAAACCGTGTAGGTTTAGGAGATATTTCTTGCACCTACAGGTAAGCCTTAATCTAGGCTTACCTGTAGGTGCAAGTTGAAAAAGTGGGTTTACAACCACTTTAATGAGCTACAATTTGTCTTTTCTATTTGCCTGGAGGACAGGTATGGACCTTTGCACAAATCTTACATTGGTTAGAAGATCGCCAGAAATTTCGCTGGTGGAGGTCACTCCTTTCAGTTTCACAACAAGCTTGCCATCCTCTAGATGAAAGGTAGACTGAAAATAAATATGATAGAGAATGTAAACACTAAAAAATTCCCCCCCCCCCACCCCCATGAATAAAATATTTGTAAAAATTAAAGAGATGTAAACACATGATGGGAGAAATATGGAGGCAGAGCTTTGTCTGGAAATGCTAGCTTCCCGGCTGCAATGACTGACATCAGAACAAGCATGGAGATCAGGAAGAGTAGTAGTAAGATCATCTGTGTACCTTGTCCAGGTCAATGATACAGAAAGCATTGAAGTCATTGGATGAACATGGTGACCAGGCAATGTGCATTTTCATCAACTGCAGCCTGCATATTGATCCCAGTATAAATGTCATTTAAAAAGCACATCTTATTTTCTTTAGACAGAAATTTCTGTAATGGGAACATCAAACTGTTTCTACAAACAGGAATATATACACACACACACAAACACACACACACGACAAATTTCATTTAACATTTGTGTTTTCATTTTGCCTCTTTATTGTACTGCATTTTGTTGTGCTGTGTTCTTATTAAAAAAAATTACATAAGTCACTCGACATTGCAGTTTGTGGTGGGCACCCAGCTGACCATACACTTTACTCATCTGGTTTGCCAATCTCCAGGATCTATTCTGATTTTGGACAAAGTCACATGCCAAGTAGCAGCCCATTGATTTCTATGGAACCCCTTTAAAGTTATACGACTTTGGTTCCTGCCCTACTTTGATTGGCAGAAAAACAATAGCAAATGCAAGCGCTTGGGAAGCCTGCACAGACAAACACTATTAATCCTAAATGTGTAAAGGATATTATACAAAGGTTGAAAATCAAAAAACAAAAAAAAGTATTGCAATCAGGTGGACATAAAGTTATTATTGTTACCAAGGGATGGCAGGTAGCATACGGTTTTGAAAAACTCTATAGTAACAATTGTGGATAGGAAGTCTTTAATAAAAACTCAGTTGCCCAGGGCAGCTCTTCTCCAAGTTGAAGCCGACTCAAGGAAAATGACATGAAAGGAAAAATAGAAAAGCGCCTCTTAGCAAAACAGATTTATTATGTAGCAGACAATTTGTATCAAACACTTACATCATGGTAAGTATCAGGTGTCATCCAGTAGGATCAATGTTTATATTTCGTCCAGGATCTGACGCTAGTCCACGGATTTCCCAGGTCCCGGTTATGGTGGCCGCAAGTAGCCGGGATGCAGGCTGGCTTGTCCGTGATAGGAGACAGCAGCGAAAGATGGCAACGGTCGGTCCGGAGAGGAGCGTCTGACGTCAGCTGGATGGTGCAGGGAACCACAACGCGTTTCAGAGCATGCGCAGCTCTCGTACAGGGCATGCGCGCTCCTTTCTCAAGTGTACAAGGAGACAGGAAGGACGGATGTTTTAAAAGTAATTCTGCCCGTCAGCGCAGCAGAATTCAATAATTGCTATGACAAGTGTGTTGCATGGAACAAAACGGGAGTTTTAACCCCACTAACTTGGGATAGCTTAAATAGCAGAAAAATAATAATAAAATAGAAAATAATAAAAAAAATTATATATATATATATATATATATATATATATATATATATATATAAATAATAATGGTAATGAAATAATATTGCTCATAATAAAATAATTATGAAGTAATTAAGGCATAACGTTTATAATGGCGAAAAATTATTATTGTATGATAAAAGGTTTTTAAAGGAATGTCTATATAGACATTTTAGTGTTAAAAATTTTTTTTTTTTTTTTTTTAAATTATTAATATATGACAGGGATATGATGCCTGCCAACAAAATGTTTGGGTGCAAGCTCTTAAATGTTACGATAAATACAATCAAAGTAATAGAATATAATGAGTATGATATAGGCACAGTGAATAATCATCAATCACTAGTCATTATAGAGGATTATCAGCGTAGCTGTATACAAAACAGAAGGAAATAATAAGAATAAAATATATATATATATATATATATGCTCGTGTGCCCACACACGTATAAAAAGGGACACACATACACATATATGCTAGTGCACACAAGCGCTCGCCCACACATGCGTGGAGGCTTGCGCTGTGTAACAGAAGAGCTAAAATTAAAAAATGATAATGGTAATAATAGTATTGTATAATTATAATAAATAATAAATGAAGGGTATATATATATATATATATATATATATATGTGTGTAAATATGTAAAAAGAAGAAGCCATAAGATTCCTTAATGGAAAAGCACACACATATAGGTGCTAACACTACAATATGTACATGCACACTTGCAACCGTGCATCATAGGGAGAGGGCAAATAAGAAAAGAGGAACATTTTTTAGAGGATCGTGTTAACCTCTAGTTCCTCGTTTAACCCATTCGGCACAAGGGTATCCAGAGTAAAAATCCAATAAGTTTCGCGCTCACACAGTCTGGAAAAACGCTCGGCCTCAGATAGGCCTTTAGGTATGGCTTCTATCACCCAAACCTGTAGGCCCTCCGTGGACTGGCCATGAAATTCCAAGAAGTGCCGTGGTACACTGTGTTCATCACAACCAGTTTCCACAAAGCGACGATGTTTGCCAAAACGCTGTCTTAGTGGGTTAATAGTGCGACCCACATATAGCATTTTGCATGGGCATGTTAGGCAATAAACGACATAATCACTTGAACAGTTGAAAAAATTGTCAAGTTGATAAGTCTTATCCCTATGAGAGAAGTTTTTTTGTCCATGTTGGACAAAATTGCAAGTTTTGCACAGGGCTTTATTGCATCTATACATCCCTTTAAGGGGGGCCGGACAAATAGCACTAATTGGTTTAGTGTGTTTTAACTTGCTAGGCGCTATTTTGTTTTTTAGAGTCGGTGCCCTTCTGTAGGTAACTTTAGGTTTATCACAAGCAATTGTAGCTAGGTGGGGGTCTTGCTTCAAGATGTTCCAGTGTTTATGAATGATATGTTCCATTTTTCTATACTGTCCATGGAACCCAGTGACAAATCGAACAACCGGTTTTTCTGGCGATTTTATTCTCTTGGGTTTCTTGCCAGAAAGATAGATGGTATGGGCATGGTCTATAATTTTTTCTGGGTATCCTTTATCCAAAAATTTTTGTTTCAAGTGTGCACTTTGTAGTATGTAGTCGCTGTCCCTGGTGCAGTTCTGTCTTAATCTACAGTATTGACCCTTAGGTATATTTTTTACCCAGAGGGGATGGTGACAGCTATCGTAATGGAGGTAAGAGTTACCTGCAGTGGGTTTAGTATAATTACGAGTAAAGATCTTATCTAGCTCATGATTGAGTTCTAAATCAAGGAAGGCCAAACTGTCCCTATTCCAGACAGCGGAAAAGGAGAGTCCCATGTCATTGGTATTGCAGTATGTGACAAAGTCATCAACCTGGGAGGAGGAGCCATCCCAGATGATGACAATATCGTCGATATACCTGCCATAGAATACTATGTGTCTAGCAAAGGGGTTATTTTTCCATATGAGTAGATTCTCCCACAGTCCCATGGTCAGGTTGGCATAGGAGGGGGCAAAATTAGCCCCCATCGCTGTACCATGGGTCTGTAGGTAGAAATCTCCCTCGAAATGGAAATAATTATGCGTAAGGCAAAACAGTAGTGTCCAGAATAAATTCAGCTTGTTTATTGTTGAGCATAGGGTTGGAGGATAGATAATGTTGTACGGCCAAAAGGCCTATATTATGGGGGATGGAGGTATATAGGGAGTTAACATCTAATGACAGCCAAGAATAGCTGTCAAGCCAAGTATATGGAGACAGAAGTTCCATGAGATGTATAGAGTCCCGTATATATGATGGGAGATCCTGAGCGAGCGGTTGTAGAAAAGAATCAATGTATTGTGAGAAGCCACCAGTTACGCTGTTCATAGAGGCAACGATCGGCCTACCGGGAGGGTTCTTTAGATCTTTGTGTACTTTAGGTAAATGATAAAAGTACGGCGTACTGTAGTAGTTTTTTCGTAAAAAGGCTGCTTCTTTTTTGTCGATGACTTGATCTACTAGAGCTTTCTTAACCAATGTCTCTGCTTCTATACGAAACAGAGGTAAAGGATCAGATGGAAGTTTTCTATAAGTGTTTTGATCGGACAGCAGCCTCATGGCCTCAGCCACATAATCTGTTCGATCTTGGATAATGATCCCACCCCCCTTATCTGCAGGCTTAATGATAAGATTGGGGTTGTCAAGGAAGCATTTAAGTGAAGCTCTCACCGGGTTTAAGATTATAATGGCGATGTTTGCCGGCATTTTCTGTAGCTTGGCATAATTTTTGGAGGTCAGCAAACACAACTCTATAGTAAGATTCTAGATAGGGTCCCTTGGATTTGGTAGGGTAAAAAATGGACTTAGGCTGTAAAGGTGTATGTGTAACCGGGGGTGATGTTTGAAAATGTTGAGTGAATAATTCAAGATCAACGTCTAGATCCAGCTCGCCAGGTTCTAGATCATACATGTTAAATTGGCTATCAGGACTATAGGAAGAAGCTTCTGTAATTGCCTCAGCAACAGTGGCAGGAGAAAGTGTGCTGTCAGGATCAGCTAATTTGCCTTTGGTAGATTGTATATTATAAAATCTTTTAAGAGTAAGGTTTCTTATGAATTTGTTAAGATCCTTAAATAATTGGAAGGAATTGGGTTGTATGGTGGGAGAAAAAGTGAGGCCTCTACCCAAAAGGGAGACATCATCAGGTGACAATACATGGGAGGAAAGATTGAACAACTTTATAGTTTCTGTTTTGCATTGCATTTTTTTTTTTATGAGATAGCACTCTAGCTCTTTGCCTTCCTGATCAAGCTCGACTTAGTTCAGCCTATCATTCCTTTAAAATGGAATTGATTAACGAAATTGAATATCACAAATATGATGTACTCGATATATTGTATTCAAGCTTACCCCCTGATCTATTTAGTAACTCAGCGAAACTTAAACGTTCAGACCGATACATTCTTTGTGGAAAGTTCAAAAAACTAGAAAGATTAATTCACTCCACCAACACACAGTGGTGGGATGAGTTTTTTCTAAAAAAATATGCTGAACATAAAATTTCTCCTAGAGGCCTAAGAATCCTTAAAACCTGTTCTTTCCTAGATACTGCCCATAATAAGGAATGGGAAGGGATAGCCGAATTTTGCACCAATAAATTGATAGAGATTATTATTAGTCAGCGGCACATCAAATATAATGAATTGGTGCATCATGTACAAATGCTTTCATTGGAGATTATAGGCTCACAGCAAAAAATTCCATTGACCTGGCTGGACACACTTAAAAGGAACACCAAAACTAAAGAGAATTCACTAATACAGACTAAACTAGGCAAATTTCACAGGGATCTAGATGATTACCGCCAAAAAAAGATTTTTTCTTGGAATAATACAAAAATACCAGCACTCATGTCTATAGTACCCTATGCTAGAGTGATTCCTAATGTCATATCCAGACCCAAGGATAAATTTAGTTTTGTTAACACCAACAATTCACGTACAGCTAGCCCACTACCCCAACGAATTCATTCTAGACGAAGATTTGGAAATAAATGCCAACCACTTAGGGAAATTCCCTCGCCTAGAGATAATGTGGCTTCCGTCCTAGATGAAAACACATTTGGCATAGTTCCTGATGGTAATATGCCGCTTGTATCTATAGATGATATCCCCTCTGGCACTACCTCTGATTCCAATTCCATTGATATACCAACACAATCTTCTATTACCAGTCTTGGTATTGCAGCTCAAATTGTGAGCCAAGATGACTCTTTAATCCCTACCACTCCCCAAGCATCTACCACCTTTGATCTTCTCCTCGGTGATTTTAACATCCATGATATACCAACTAATTCTGCCTCCCTGTCCTTCTCGCCTTTTTTAGAAAAGGGCTCACACCCAAAACACAGATTAAAAAGAAAGCACACAGACGAGGATGTAGGGGAGGACGCAGAAAATCCAAAAATCAATGCAAAACAACAGAAACTATAAAGTTGTTCAATCTTTCCTCCCATGTATTGTCACCTGATGATGTCTCCCTTTTGGGTAGAGGCCTCACTTTTTCTCCCACCATACAACCCAATTCCTTCCAATTATTTAAGGATCTTAACAAATTCATAAGAAACCTTACTCTTAAAAGATTTTATAATATACAATCTACCAAAGGCAAATTAGCTGATCCTGACAGCACACTTTCTCCTGCCACTGTTGCTGAGGCAATTACAGAAGCTTCTTCCTATAGTCCTGATAGCCAATTTAACATGTATGATCTAGAACCTGGCGAGCTGGATCTAGACGTTGATCTTGAATTATTCACTCAACATTTTCAAACATCACCCCCGGTTACACATACACCTTTACAGCCTAAGTCCATTTTTTACCCTACCAAATCCAAGGGACCCTATCTAGAATCTTACTATAGAGTTGTGTTTGCTGACCTCCAAAAATTATGCCAAGCTACAGAAAATGCCGGCAAACATCGCCATTATAATCTTAAACCCGGTGAGAGAGCTTCACTTAAATGCTTCCTTGACAACCCCAATCTTATCATTAAGCCTGCAGATAAGGGGGGTGGGATCATTATCCAAGATCGAACAGATTATGTGGCTGAGGCCATGAGGCTGCTGTCCGATCAAAACACTTATAGAAAACTTCCATCTGATCCTTTACCTCTGTTTCGTATAGAAGCAGAGACATTGGTTAAGAAAGCTCTAGTAGATCAAGTCATCGACAAAAAAGAAGCAGCCTTTTTACGAAAAAACTACTACAGTACGCCGTACTTTTATCATTTACCTAAAGTACACAAAGATCTAAAGAACCCTCCCGGTAGGCCGATCGTTGCCTCTATGAACAGCGTAACTGGTGGCTTCTCACAATACATTGATTCTTTTCTACAACCGCTCGCTCAGGATCTCCCATCATATATACGGGACTCTATACATCTCATGGAACTTCTGTCTCCATATACTTGGCTTGACAGCTATTCTTGGCTGTCATTAGATGTTAACTCCCTATATACCTCCATCCCCCATAATATAGGCCTTTTGGCCGTACAACATTATCTATCCTCCAACCCTATGCTCAACAATAAACAAGCTGAATTTATTCTGGACACTACTGTTTTGCCTTACGCATAATTATTTCCATTTCGAGGGAGATTTCTACCTACAGACCCATGGTACAGCGATGGGGGCTAATTTTGCCCCCTCCTATGCCAACCTGACCATGGGACTGTGGGAGAATCTACTCATATGGAAAAATAACCCCTTTGCTAGACACATAGTATTCTATGGCAGGTATATCGACGATATTGTCATCATCTGGGATGGCTCCTCCTCCCAGGTTGATGACTTTGTCACATACTGCAATACCAATGACATGGGACTCTCCTTTTCCGCTGTCTGGAATAGGGACAGTTTGGCCTTCCTTGATTTAGAACTCAATCATGAGCTAGATAAGATCTTTACTCGTAATTATACTAAACCCACTGCAGGTAACTCTTACCTCCATTACGATAGCTGTCACCATCCCCTCTGGGTAAAAAATATACCTAAGGGTCAATACTGTAGATTAAGACAGAACTGCACCAGGGACAGCGACTACATACTACAAAGTGCACACTTGAAACAAAAATTTTTGGATAAAGGATACCCAGAAAAAATTATAGACCATGCCCATACCATCTATCTTTCTGGCAAGAAACCCAAGAGAATAAAATCGCCAGAAAAACCGGTTGTTCGATTTGTCACTGGGTTCCATGGACAGTATAGAAAAATGGAACATATCATTCATAAACACTGGAACATCTTGAAGCAAGACCCCCACCTAGCTACAATTGCTTGTGATAAACCTAAAGTTACCTACAGAAGGGCACCGACTCTAAAAAACAAAATAGCGCCTAGCAAGTTAAAACACACTAAACCAATTAGTGCTATTTGTCCGGCCCCCCTTAAAGGGATGTATAGATGCAATAAAGCCCTGTGCAAAACTTGCAATTTTGTCCAACATGGACAAAAAAACTTCTCTCATAGGGATAAGACTTATCAACTTGACAATTTTTTCAACTGTTCAAGTGATTATGTCGTTTATTGCCTAACATGCCCATGCAAAATGCTATATGTGGGTCGCACTATTAACCCACTAAGACAGCGTTTTGGCAAACATCGTCGCTTTGTGGAAACTGGTTGTGATGAACACAGTGTACCACGGCACTTCTTGGAATTTCATGGCCAGTCCACGGAGGGCCTACAGGTTTGGGTGATAGAAGCCATACCTAAAGGCCTATCTGAGGCCGAGCGTTTTTCCAGACTGTGTGAGCGCGAAACTTATTGGATTTTTACTCTGGATACCCTTGTGCCGAATGGGTTAAACGAGGAACTAGAGGTTAACACGATCCTCTAAAAAATGTTCCTCTTTTCTTATTTGCCCTCTCCCTATGATGCACGGTTGCAAGTGTGCATGTACATATTGTAGTGTTAGCACCTATATGTGTGTGCTTTTCCATTAAGGAATCTTATGGCTTCTTCTTTTTACATATTTACACACACATATATATATATATATATACCCTTCATTTATTATCATTTATTATAATTATACAATACTATTATTACCATTATCATTTTTTAATTTTAGCTCTTCTGTTACACAGCGCAAGCCTCCACGCATGTGTGGGCGAGCGCTTGTGTGCACTAGCATATATGTGTATGTGTGTCCCTTTATACGTGTGTGGGCACACGAGCATATATATATATAATATATATATATATATATATTTTATTCTTATTATTTCCTTCTGTTTTGTATACAGCTACGCTGATAATCCTCTATAATGACTAGTGATTGATGATTATTCACTGTGCCTATATCATACTCATTATATTCTATTACTTTGATTGTATTTATCGTAACATTTAAGAGCTTGCACCCAAACATTTTGTTGGCAGGCATCATATCCCTGTCATATATTAATAATTTAAAAAAAAAAAAAAAAAATTTTTAACACTAAAATGTCTATATAGACATTCCTTTAAAAACCTTTTATCATACAATAATAATTTTTCGCCATTATAAACGTTATGCCTTAATTACTTCATAATTATTTTATTATGAGCAATATTATTTCATTACCATTATTATTATATATATATATATATATATATATATATTTTTTTTATTAATTTTATTATTTTCTATTTTATTATTATTTTTCTGCTATTTAAGCTATCCCAAGTTAGTGGGGTTAAAACTCCCGTTTTGTTCCATGCAACACACTTGTCATAGCAATTATTGAATTCTGCTGCGCTGACGGGCAGAATTACTTTTAAAACATCCGTCCTTCCTGTCTCCTTGTACACTTGAGAAAGGAGCGCGCATGCCCTGTACGAGAGCTGCGCATGCTCTGAAACGCGTTGTGGTTCCCTGCACCATCCAGCTGACGTCAGACGCTCCTCTCCGGACCGACCGTTGCCATCTTTCGCTGCTGTCTCCTATCACGGACAAGCCAGCCTGCATCCCGGCTACTTGCGGCCACCATAACCGGGACCTGGGAAATCCGTGGACTAGCGTCAGATCCTGGACGCAATATAAACATTGATCCTACTGGATGACACCTGATACTTACCATGATGTAAGTGTTTGATACAAATTGTCTGCTACATAATAAATCTGTTTTGCTAAGAGGCGCTTTTCTATTTTTCCTTTGATTGGCAGAAAGTCACCAGTGTGAATGGAGCCTCGAGGGCCCTTTCACACAGGCTTCCAATTAGGTCCACCTGATCGGAAGCTCCGTGTGTCAATAGGCAGGTGGATGACACACACACACACACACACTTTTGTTTTTCTGGACTTAACATGAGATTGTAGGTTGCCAGATGTAAAACAGACATAAGTTTGTTTACTTCCGGCCACCCCTAGAGGAATCGCTTGTCCACAGTCAAAATGTGGACACAAACCGAACAGGCACGGATGTACAAAACTGACATCTACCCCGTTCTGCTCCAGTTAAGCAAGGGATCTGACCATGGAACACCTACTGAACTGAAGGAATGAAGTCCATGTGAAAAGGGATCATACATTATACAACCTTTAGATTTTAAAATACAACTAAAAAGGCAAAACACTCAACACTCCCCATTAGGAAGATTCACTATTTGTCCTGTTTACCATTGAAAGTAAGAGAAAATCCCAAATTTTGGGTTGTTCTCAGAACAGTAATAGAGGGGAAATCTTCTGAAGGGGACACTAGTTCTGGTGACCCCAATGGATTCCCTTAATTAGCAGGGATTTCTTCTAATTTCCTGTTTTGGCTATGGGACAGGAAGTGAAAATCGCCAATGGGACAGATGATAAAAAAAAAAAAAATAAACCCAACAGGGGTTACAACCCTCCCTTATGCTATCCAAAATGAAAATTTTGCCTATAGTTCTACTTTAAACAAAATGCGTGAGGACAAACCCAAGCAATTCCTTGCATTTGTATCCAATCAGGCACTACATGGTTGATGGAAAGGAGATTATACAATCAGATTTTATACACGATCAGCTTTAGATTTGCCAAAACAATGTGAATTATAAGCAGTATAAACTATAGCTTCTGAATACAGCTTCACATCCATACCTTAACCTTCTCTTCAGTCAGTGTTTCTACATCGGTCTCCTCACCAATAGTGAACACGTTATGTAGGACTTTGGGTCCTGTGGTCACTGTGATCTCAAAGTGATTCCCGGTCTGCTTAATTTCTGTCACGCTCTTGGCATCTTTTCCTTTCTGGATTAACTCTTCAGGAAGACCTGCAAAAACAGAGATCCCGTGATCTTCAGACAAACTGATCTACAGATGTGGGTGACCAAGCTGACCATTTATACCTCTCAGCACCTCCATTATGTCCTAAACGTAGCTACCATTAGGTACACCATCCAGTCCCAGTAGACAGCCTCTCAAAGCCTTTTACAGGCTGCAGTGGGGCTGGACGGTGCCCCTCTACCTCCACCTGTACCCAAACGCTGGAGCCTCATGCACCGGGGCTAAATACCCATGGTACACGAGGCCTACATGCTCATGTGTTTAGATGTGTTCAGAGTATTTTATCTGCACAGAATTCTATGTACTCCAAACACAGCTAAACTGAATGCAACTAAAGACGCAGGTAAAACTACAGTATGCATTATACCAGTTAAAATGCACGCATTTACAGTTTATGAAATGTCCTATACATAATGTCACCCAGTGATGCAAGTAACTGAGTTAGAATAAAAACGGAGTTACGCAACGCAGTTACTTTAGAGGGTAAAGAGTAATCTAACTGATTACTCTTCCCCTCATGGTAACGTGGTTACCATTACTTGGGCGGCGTTACCCCAATTACATCTACCGCCACTAGATGGCAGTAGTGCAATTCCGCCTCTCTATGACCGGGTCTCATGTCCCGACACTGACGGCAGTCACGCTGCTCCCCACGGCCCCTCCTCTCTTCTCGTCCATCCCCATTTGCTTGTGACATCTGGCATGGACAAGATAAAAAGGGGCCGCCGGGGAGTAGCGTGACCGCCGTCACATGAGAGAGAACTTATTACACACGCTTCCTGCACTACTCTGCATGGCTGGTAAACAATGTGCCCTGTGCCACATGCCATCATGTGCTATGCTAAAAAAAAAAGTCAGTTACTTTGCTGAGTAATTACTTTTTCAGTGTAGTAACTGAGTTACTAACGCAATTACTTTTTGGGAGAAGTAATTTGTAACTACCATATTTTCCGGACTATAAGACGCACTTTTTTCCCCCAGAAATATGGGGGAAAAAAAATGTCCCTGCGTCTTATAGTCCGAATACATGACAGGCCCCGCCCCCCGCCGTCACCGCCCCTGCCATCTGCTCTCATTGCTCCTGTAGCCGCTGGAATCCCCTGACCACCGCCACTGGCTCCGCCCCCCCCGCCGCTGGCACCGCCCCTTACACATTGCGGCGAATCCAATTAGAGCCGCTCTCTTTTCTCCCTTCGGGTTACAGAAAGGGAAGGGGGCGGCGGGGGATGTACAGACAGCCCGCAGCTCTCCTGTCACAGCGCCGCTGCCAAGTTCTCTGGCAAATAGAGCAGCGGCGCTGTGACAGGGAGAGGAGAGCTGCGGGCTGTCTGTACATCCCCCGCTGCCCCCCTTCCCTTTCTGTAAGCCGAAGAGAAAGAGAGAGACGCTCTAATTGGATTTGCTGGCCGCCACCCAGCTTACTGCCCACTGTTTCCCTCCCCATGATTGGCCACAGCAGAGGGCCAATCAGAAGACACTGGGGGCATCATGGGAAATAAAGTCCCTGCAGAGTTCTGGCACCAGTTCCTCCAGCATGCAAACACTCTGCTGGGGGGGGTGTTAGAAGAGGAGCAAAAAAGAGTATACTCTGCTGGGGGACACGCTGTACCCCGCACCACCAGAGAGCCACGCTGTTCCTGCACCACCAGAGAGGGAGCCACACTGTTCCCGCACCACCAGAGAGGGAGAAAGACTGAGCCGCTGCCAGGATACAGACATGCTACACTACTGACTAGAGTCACCCCGGGCAACCCAGAGTGAGCGAACGTCCAGCCAGAGGGATCACTGTTGCGATTTCGCTGGGTCTGGTAAGAGGGCCTGTTGGCCATTATCCATTACTATTCCCAGGGTCTGAGCCATTAGGAAGTGCCTAACCTGATATCCTCTAGGCCTTATTGACTGCCACAACGTCCCCCCTCTCTCCTCTTCCCACGGCGTCCCCTCTCTCCTCTTCCCACGGCGTCCCCTCTCTCCTCTTCCCACGGCGTCCCCTCTCTGATGGCATGGTCACTCTACGTTTACTATGACAATGGTCACTCTGCATTTCATGGGCACTGGAAAATATTTTAGTACACCATTTGGTTCAGAATATTTTTTTTCTTGTTTTCCTCCTCTAAAACCTAGGTGCGTCTTATGGTCAGGTGCGTCTTATGGTGCGAAAAACACAGTAACTAATTGCTTTTTTAAAGTAAGATGACCAACACTGGTGTCACCAGGTGTCCATGTGGATAAGCCTAAAGCTCTTTTGACATGGGCACCATCTATTCCATCTTGGTAGGGGATCCTAGACCAATCCTCTGGCGAGTCAGATCGAAAAAGACGAATGTCACAAATATGACATCTGTGTCCATTCCGTTTTTCCTCCACCTTGTGATGGAGGAAGAGCAGACCCATGTAATCCCTATGGCTGGCAGAATGTTAGACTTTCATCTGCCTAAAAATAGGCCACATCTGGTCAGGTCAGCAGTGTTAATTTCGTCAACTAAAATATTGTCAATGAAATTAAACACTATTTTAGCCAACTAAAACCATTTGTGATGACCAAAACTAATACAAAATTGAATTTTGGATGTCAAAATTAACAGTGGTTATCTATGTCTGTAGTGCATGTTCAAACCTTAATTCCATACATAAGAGTCGATTTTTTAATCTAGGAGTATAGCGAGAGTTTGGAAATTTTTAGAGAAAAATTGTAATGCATTATTTAAGCCCAACTATACCCATTAGATTTGTGGGGACTAAAAGTCAACGAAAACTGCATTTTAGTCAAGAGAGGACTAAAATGTAATCGAAATTTTAGTGTCTTAATTCACACAGGTTATACATCAATGGTTAAATCTGTAGTATTGAGTGTATGGGTTTGGAAATTTAGAGAAATGCATTAGAAAACTTTAGCCAACTAAAAATTTTAGGCGAGTAAAACAATTCAGATGACTAAAATACGACTAACTAAAAATCACATTAGCGAAAATACTATGACTAAATCTTGATGTCAAAATTAACAGTGTTATCTATCACAACGGCTATATCTAGGTCTGTAGTGCATGCTTAAACCTTAAGGCTGGGTTCACACTTGTGCGGTGCGAATTCCAGCTCTTATCTCTGCAAAGAGTGTGCTTCAGCAAAAGGACACACACACACAGTCTGTTCACCCATGTGAATTGGATGCATGTTTTCCCCGCATCCAATTTGTATGACAGTAGATCGTGACTGGCTCTGAATGGAGCTGGTTCACACATCTCTGGAGCAGAGGCCTGTGCATCTTTGCCTCATTTTCAGGCCAGATTCATCCCGAGGCTGGGTTCACACCTCCGATGGGTGCAGCTCGCAGCAGGGGTCCAGTGTGTCCCTGTTCTCAGTTTCAGGGATGAATATTTGCCCGAGTTTGTCCCTGAAACTGAGCCAAAGATGCACAGGACATCTGTACAAGCCGCTCCGGTCACAGTGGAGATATGTGAACTGGCTCTATAAAGAGACGGTCACAATCTGTCATGCAAATTTGATGCGGAGAAAACCTGCATAGGTTTGACCTAAATAGTCTATGGTTTTGGTAAATCTAAAAGAGAGGAGAGAAATTGTACAAGAACATTGTAAAAAATGTATGGTCAGCCTTAAAGTGGTTGTAAACCCCTAAAAAAAAAAAAAAAAAAAAAAAAAAAAAAAAAAAGCAGATCGCCGCCATTACTAATAAAAATGCTATAAATCTATCCCCTATTTTGTAGACGCTATAACTTTTGCGCAAACCAATCAATACGTGCTTATTGCGATTTTTTTTTTTACCAAAAATATGTAGAAGAATACGTATCGGCCTAAACTGAGAAAAATATTATTATTAATATATATATATATATATATATATATATATATATATATATATATATATATATATATATATATATATATATATATATATATATATATATATATTTAAGAAAAAGTAAAAAATAGTGTTTTTTTCCCAAACTGGACGCTCTTCTTTTGTTTATAGCGCAAAAAATAAAAACCGCAGAGGTGATCAAATACCACCAAAAGAAAGCTCCATTTGTGGGAAAAAAAGGACGCAAATTTCGTTTGGGAGCCACGTCGCACGACCGCGCAATTGTCATTCAAAGTGTGACAGCGCTGAAAAATGGCTTGGGCAGGAAGGGGGTTTTCGTGCACAGTAGAGAAGTGGTTAAAGGAACCTTTTTAGAAAATAAAAAACGAACCTTTACAACCCCTTTAAGGCTGGGTTCACATATGAGCCGCATGCAGCGCACAGCAGGGGTCTGGTGCATGCTGGTTCACCATTTCAGACCTAAAATAAACCAGAAAAGTTTTTCTGCAAAACGCACCAGACCCACTGCAGAGATATGTGAACCGACTCCATAGAGAGAGTCAATCAAAATCTCCTGCCATTGTGAATTGGATGCACAATGGTGTGAACCCAGCCTTAGAGTGGTCAACAATACGCCCCATTGCATTCCCCTGCTTTTTCATAAACAAAACAAATAGGGAAAAAAAAAAAAAAACCCAAACACCCACCCTGCATAATTACCAGCTGCAACCAAAAAAGATAACAGAAGCTAGCAAACTCCCACAAATGTAGGCCCATGACTTGTCATCTATTGTAATTCTCATGCAACCTAATGAAATTATATAAATAATTGAAGTTGAAGGTCCTGTTGGGATTACCAATGGCTTTCATGAAAGGCTCAAAGTTCTCCTGGGACTGAAGCTCAAAGGTTCCTGCAAAAGCCATCTTAGAATGGTTGCTGATCTTCTGCTCCTGTGGAGAGTCAAAGAGAGAATGTGTCGCCTCTTCCTTCACTTCTCCTTATAAGAACCCCATATTATCTCTATGATCAGCAATCAGGTGATGTAATTACAACGAGGTTCAAACATTAACTGCCGCCTTGCAGTGCATTTGTTATGCTAAGCACAATGTCATCACTTCTTGTGATAAAAATGCTTAGATTGTCACTTGCACACCTTCACAGTATAGAAGCGTAAAGCATAGACGCTAATCATTCAATGCCGGGCGTTTCTGATGACAACTATAGAGACACTAGAGAGAACCGACAAACCATTCAAGGTCAATTCACATTGGAAAGAAAATAAAAGAAAGTGTACCTAACAACATTTTCTAATGCATACAAGCCTTGTGGTAATAGCAAAAGCTTTTCACTATGGGGTTGATTTACTAATGGCTCACTCCTATGCATTTTTTAGTGCATTTTCAGTTTTGCAGAAACACACTACAGTCCATTTAACATGGTTTCCTATGGATCACGTTCACATCTCTACATTTTATGGAATGAGCCAGGGACTTTTTTTCTGGTTTTTGGTTCCATCAACTTCAATGGATCAAAAACGTGTATTGAAAAACGCAAAATTCACCTGGAATATGCAAACTGCAACTTGCTGCATATGTGTGAACCAGGCAAACTGGAGAGTGTAAAATTTGGTGCAGTCGTGCATGGTAGCCAATCAGCTTCTAACTTCAGCTTGTTCAATTAAGCTTTGACAAAAAAAAAAACCAAACAAACCTGGAAGCTGATTGGTTTCTTTGCAGAGCTGCATCAAATTTTTCACTCTCCCGTTTTAAATCAACCCTAATGTTGGTACATACAAAGGATAAAAGATGTATAACAATAAATCACAAAATTCCAAGTTACCGTATATACTCGAGTATAAGCCGACCCGAATATAAGCCGAGGCACCTGATTTTACCACAAAAAAATTGGAAAAAATTATTGACCCGAGTATAAGCCTAGGGTGTCCATCTGCATGCCTCATGTGCCTCACTGTGTCCATGTGCATGCCTCACTGTGCCTCACTGTGTCCATGTGCATGCCTCACTGTGTCCATGTGCATGCCTCACTGTGCCTCACTGTGTCCATGTGCATGCCTCACTGTGTCCATGTGCATGCCTCACTGTGCCCATGCCTCACTGTGCCCATGCCTCATTGTGCCCATGCCTCACTGTGCCCATGCCTCACTGTGTCCATGCCTCACTGTGTCCATGCCTCACTGTGCTCATGCCTCACTGTGCTCATGCCTCACTGTGCCCATGCCTCACTGTGCCCATGCATCACTATGCCCATGCCTCACTGTGCCCATGCCTCACTGTGCCCATGCCTCACTGTGTCCATGCCTCACTGTGTCCATGCCTCACTGTGCCCATGCCTCACTGTGTCCATGACTAGACTGACGTTTAACATGGGAGTCTATGGGAGGGGTGCCCGGCTTTGAAAAATCAGTGCTCCCCGGCCGTAGGTGAGGCCTGTTCTGAGTGGACCTGTCCTATTAGACAGTACATGTTGGCATTGATGGTTCCCTCAATAAACTGTAGCTCCTCAGTGCCGGCAGCACTCATGCAGCCCCAGACCATGACACTCCCACCAACATGCTTGACTGTAGGCAAGACACACTTTGTACTTTGTCTTTTTACTACTCACCTGGTTGCTGCCACACACGCTTGAAACCATCTGAACCAAATAAGTTCATCTTGGTCTCATCAGACCACAGGACATGGTTCCAGTAATCCATGTCCTTAGTCTGCTTGTCTTCAGCAAACTGTTTACGTGCTTTCATGTGCATCAGCCATCCAGACCAATTTTATGCAGTGTGCGGCGTATGGTCTGAGCACTGACAGGCTGACCCCCCACCCCTTCATCCTCTGCAGCAATGCTGGCATCACTCATACGTCTATTTCCCAAAGACAACCTATGGATATGACGCTGAGCATGTGCACTCAACTTATTTGGTTGAGGGAACCATGAACGCCAACATGTACTGTGACATACTGAAGCAGAGAATGATCCCCTCCCTTCAGAGACTGAGCCACAGGGCAGTATTCCAACATGATAACGACCCCAAACACACCTCCAAGACAACCACTGCCTTGCTAAAGAAGCTGAGGGTAAAGGTGGTGGACTGGCCAAGCATGTCTCCAGACCTAAACCCTATTGAGCATCTGTGGGGCATCCTCAAATGGAAGGTGGAGGAGCGCAAGGTCTCTAACATCCACCAGCTCTGTGATGTCGTCATGGAGGAGTGGAAGAGGTCTCTGGTGGCAACCTGTGAAGCTCTGGTGAACTCCATGCCCAAGAGGGTTAATGCAGTGCTGGAAAATAATGGTGGCCACACAAAATATTGACACTTTGCGTCCAATTTGGACATTTTCACATATTTTGAGGGGACAGCAAATTTACACTGTTATACAAGCTGTACACTCACTACTTTACATTGTAGGGAAGTGTCATTTCTTCAGTGTTGTCACGTGCAAAGAAATAATAAAATATTTACAAAAATGTGAGGGGTGTACTCACTTTTGTGAGATACTGTACCATCTTGACATACATTTATAGCAGGGGAGGGCTGGCGGCCTTAGGCCTGGGGGGCAAGTCCAGTCAAGTGGCCCATTGAACCACCGAATCAGTTCACCATCCATGGCCCACCTGGTTTTTCAATGCAGCCTCACCAGTGCCCATCAGTGCAGCTAACTTTAGTGCCCATCAATGCAGCCTGATCACTGGGGCAGGTTACATGGGGTATATGGGGGGGTCAGCTAGGGGTGTCAGGGTCTCTCACCTCAGCGATCTCAGCTCAGCATGTCCTTGCATGCCACGGTCTCCTGGGGGGGTAACGCTCCTGATCCTGGGGTCAAGTTGCAGCCAGCGCCCAGCCCTGCGTCCCGACTCCCTGGCACACCCTGCCTCTGCCTGCTTCCAAGAATCCGGTCCCAGGGAGTTGTAGTTTCCTCTGTGCTGCTGTGTTTTCCACCCACCAGAAGCTTGAGTGCATACTACAACTCCCGGAATGCGACAGCTAGTGGTCGGCCACCATGGCCATGCCCCCGGCCTGACTTCCTAGACCAGAATAAAAAAGAAAATGGTAGCGGGCAGCGGCTGCCGGCCATATTGAACATAAGTTAGGGCGGCCTGGGAGGCAATTGCCACCCTGCCCCCTGGCCCAGCCCTCCCCTGATTTATAGTAAATTTCAATTGTATTTATATCTACCGTCATGCTATGTACTGCTCTCAGTATTTTATTTATTTGCTCCCAATTCCCTTTCCCATTTACCAATGAGTGGAGGGATTTTTGGCTCTGCCAACCCCGTAAGAATTTTATAAATCTGTGCTACAGAATGTTTCACAGTCTCTTGTGAGTTACAAAGATGTTCCATTGAATTTAGATCTTCTTTTGATCCAATTGGCTGTGGGAAGGTTGATACAAAATGTTTTAGCTGCAAATACCTCCATTCATTCAGTCTCATCTGATCTCCATGTGTTTTAATTCCTGAAATGGGCAAATCGTTCCTTTCTTTATTATATCTTTCAACTGTATATTCTTAATCCATTACCCCAAACTGTGTCTCATTACCAGGTAAGAAAAAGTTTGTTCCTGTTAAAGAAATAAGTGGTCAATTATATTCCCCATTTCGCTTTCTTATGTGTTTTATCCCATATCTTAAATACATTTTTAGTTAATTCATGTGTATCTGCATCCAATCTTCTAAATCTATGTGTAATCCACGTATTATTTTCCAATTATGCCTTACTTAAAGAGGAACTGCAGTCTGCTCACATCATTTGTAATAAAAACATCTTTGCCATTCTGAAGCTTCCCTCCAACCGCTTTGCATATTATTGTATATATACTGTGATTCTGTACTTGCCAAATATGCTGCAGAAATCTCCCTCCACTGAGTCAGGCTACAACCATTTTAACTGTGGGCAGCTGAAGCTGCTGCCTGTTCACTTCCTGGATTTACACAGACACACAGAAGCACACCTCCAGGTCTGCAGCCCTACAGCTCTCATTGGCCCTCTTATGAATCATCCCCCCTCCCTTTCTGGAAAACTCTCATGAGAGAGAGACAGGGGGAGAGAGAGAGAGCGCTGTGCATGATGTCATAAGCCTAGGCTAATGACCAGACAAGAAACAGGAAGTGGGCTGTATAAGGTACCGTATTTACTGGCAGAAAAAAAATGTTTTACTACCCAAAGTTAAAACAACAAGGGCAGAAGATTTAATAGATGGAAAGTTGAAAAAATGTCTGAAGAGCCGCTTTAACGTGTTCTCAATCCCCACTCACCTTTTATCTCTGTAGCACACCCCTGAAGGAGCTGCTTTTTTTCATTTGGGCCTTGCACGTTACCTCAGTATTCGTTGTCTAGGGGAAAAAAGTCTGTAAAAACTCCAATGTCCACACATGATGTAAAACCTTAAGCTGTTAGGTTTTATTTCCTTTTGCATAAAACGTATGAAGAATAGTAGAAAGATGAAGGGAAAGGGGTAGGTTCAGGTACACAGTACAGATCACTGGGGAAAACTCCTCAATTATAAAGTCATTCACCACTCCTCCTCGAGTGGGTATTGCTCACCTGGATAGGCCCCTCTCACCTGGCCTAGCAGCCGGAATGATGCACGAACAATGATCAGGACCAGTCTCTGCCACAGACTGGTTGTGCACAAAATTGGATAATCCGGGATCCTCTACCACAGGACTTAATACCCGGACTTCCAGCCAAGCAGTCAAGAGCCTTTAAGCCAACCGGGCAGACTGTACGGTGAACTTTAGCTGCGGTGAATCCGCCAATAGAATTACCAGGCCCTCCTCAAGACACCAGCCTTCCACTCAGTCCTTTCCAGGACAGGTCCTCCCCTGGTTTCCTCCATTGAGTGGCTTCCTGCCGCAGGACGGACAGCACAGGATCACCCTCAAATTGTAGGCCCCAGTCAGGACAACTGGGCCTACTTGGTAAAGTTGCAGCCTCGGACCAACATGGTTCCGAGGCCAAAATCACACAATACACCCCTCGTGCCAGGAGGGCCGTGAGGGGACGAAGGACCCCACCAAGTGGTGTCTGCCCCTTAAGTACCCTTCCCCAGCATGCTCAGCTGGTAGACCACGCCCACTGAACTGTTCCCGGGGGAAGGTACCAAATGCACTCTGGACTGTCAGTCTTCCACATTGGCCTGGGGTGGTAACGCCACCTACAGGGCAGCAAACAGTGGGAAGTCTTAGTGTCAGAAGTTTTTTCACCTTAATGCATAGGATGCATTAAGGTGAAAAATCACGAGGGTTTACAAGCCCTTTAATACTGAGCACTGTATTTTCGGTTTCTTATTTTGCCATGTGAACTTTACAATCCTTGATTTTAACATTCTAATATATGTCTGCAGTAAGGCTATTGGCAACATCTGGAATTTATAAAAAAAATTGGTACTATTACCATCTTTACAATGTTTATTCGTCCGATCCAAGAATGAGGTCTAAAGGCCCGTACACACGGTCGGACTTTTTGCCAACAAACTTCAAAATGAGCAAGTTTTTCAAAAAATCGTACCGTGTGTACGCTCCATCGGACAAACTTTTTCGATTTTCATCGGACAAAAGTTTGCTCTGCAAACGGACAAACTTTTTGGCAACAAAAGTCTGATGGTGCAAAGTCCTATCGTGTGTACAGAAATCCATCGGACTTTTGTCCGAGGTACAAATACGCATGCCCAGAACCAATGTTAAAATCAACCAACAATAGCAGAAGTTGACCAAAGGGTGGCGGTAAAGAGCAGAAAAGAGCAGAAAAACTACGTGATGTTGGGAAAGTTTGCAGAAAAGTCTGAGAGTGTGTATGCTATGGGTGTTCCCTTTGGACAAAAATCCACGGAAAAGTTTGTTTGAAGTCCGACCGTGTGTACAAGGCTTAATAGCTATTTTATTTAAGTTCTGCTTTGGTCTCGTTGAATAGTGGAATATAATTTGATTGATATAATTTTCCTACAGTTGGGGGTCCAACAACAATTCTAACACCCATCAGTACAATTGTACCATTTATAAAGTGCATTTGATTTTCATTGTCTTTCACGAAAGTACAAGTTCAACAATGTTCTGTCATCTGCTGGCAAGGTAGGCTGGAACTTTTCTGTTCCCCACTTCCACCTTCTTCCTCTCTATCCATTCCCTGTACATCTCTCTGTATTCTCATTTTATAATCTTTTACCTTTCATTCACATTCTTCCTGTTTCTGGTATCCAGTTGCCTTCAGCAGTTCAGCTCCTTTACAATAGTTTTATTGACCTGTGAGCTTATAGGACTTTGACAATGAGACAATTATGTGTTTCCCAGCTCAAGCAAACATAATAATTTGATACCTGTGTTAGCTTTTCACATGATTTTTTATTTTTTTTGCTTTGTCTGAAAATTTTGGATAAAAATAACTTATAGATTTTAGGATAAATAGGGCTACTTTAGCCCTATTTGGTATAAGCGATGAATATGTGGAGAGGGTTTCTGGCTTTAAGTTCCTCGGAATTTATTCATTGTCAACAATCGTGAAGGCAGTTATTTAAAAAATCCCAGCAACACCTATATTTTCTTAAAGCGGTTGTAAACCCGCAGATTTTTTTTTTTTAAACCTGTGTAGCGGGTATGTACTTTTCAGAGTGTTTAAATCTGGTGAAGACATCAGTGATGACCAGTTCCTTGCAGCCCAGCAGGTGGCGCTGTCACTTCGGGCTGGGGTTGAACCGTCACTGCAGTGCCGTACTCTTTGTGACCTCTCGCGGCGGTTGTGCGGCGGGGCGGGGAACTCTCTGTGCTTGCTGGGAGAGGGTATAAAGGGGGCAGACATCTTCGCCACAAGGTTCGAGTCCCAGGCACCTTCAGCCTGAGGGCTGTGGTTTGCGGTCGGTGTCCAAGCGGCCTAGGCCTGGACACTTGGAGTTCGTGTTCCATCCCAGGCACCTTCAGCCTGGGGTGAGGTGCTCTGCCGGAGGCCTGGGGCCCAGTACCTTCCACTGGGTCCCGCCGGGGAGGGACTGTCCTAGGGTGCCCCGGGTGTTGGGCATCCGAATCCAGAGGCGTAAGAGACCGGAGGAGGGATTCATCCGAAGACCTGGTGCAGCATATTGCCAGTGACAGGTGAACCTCTGGAGACCGCCCGGAGGGATGTCTTTCTCGAACAGGGGCCAAGTTCATGGAGGAGGGTGGTTCATGTTCAATGACCAGTGGCAGCGGCCCAACTAGTCAGCTCAGGTCAGTGGCAGAGACCTGCTATTAGGCCTGTGGCAGGGGCCTCAATGGTTCACCCGGTCGGTGGCAGCGACCAATCTCACGGTCGTGGCAGAGACCGTGCGTCAGGCCTATTCGCTGACAAAGGAATAGGAGAGTTCATTTGTGCCTGGGCCTACTCGTATCCACACCCCTGTCTGTCTGTTTCAGAAAGTCCAACTGTTATGTTCACCCTGCAATGGAGAAATAAAAGAGTGTTGGACTTTTAATTGATGTGGGGCTCTGTTATTGGCAGACACATCTCCACGGAACAAGTGGAAGCTTCGTATGCAGTGAGCAGATCCGGAGGTAATTTAAGTGACTTTGCTCAACCCTCATACACATACGAGGGGAGAGCTTGGCGTAGTGTTACTGCACTCTCCTCTCCCGGGTACCCCTAGACCACACCAGCCAATAACCAGGAGAAGCGGAGAGGGAGAGTGAGGCTCCGCTACACGTGGGGGTTCGTCCGAGATGTGTTTGTGCTACAATGGAGCTGGAGTTGTTGGAATTTGAATGTGTCTGCCCGGAAGAGTTCCGAGTAGGTCGGCCATATTGGCCACTGCGCCAGGAGGCACACCCTCCCTGCTCAGTTGGTGGGCGTGACCCAGGGAAGGAGAAAGACCGCGAACTGGGGCGCAAGAGGGGAGGAGTCCAATCGTGTGAAGAACTACATGTGGGGACTTTGGCGCCAACAATGCAGTGCACAATGGATCAGCAGAGAGTCGCCATGTTCAGTAATGCATTGTGGATTCCACTTCACCCTACTACCACGAGTCTGACTACTACTGCTGCTCCGGTGACGGATACGGGGATTTGGCTAAAGCCCCGGGGACGATTCGCCCTGTACTCATGCATGGACGTTGAGGCCCTGGGTTTGATTTGTCCCGGCTGTTCGGCACTGGTGTGTCAGCTGAAGCCGTTCGGGCGCTGCGAGGCCTGCGGAGAATTCTTATTTGAGGTGGAACCACCTATCGAGAAACCCAGAACCATCCACCTCAACTGCGCAACAGGCAGCACCACTCAAGAAGGAGGAATCGCTGCTTTGACAGCCATTCCTGTGCGCACTGCAGCGACCGCAGGGGAAGTCGCAATCACAGAGATACGGGAGAAATCCGAGGATGCTGACTCGGTCACCACTGTTTCCCAGCGTCCACCGCCAAAGAGGAAGACCGGCTTGGTTGCCCTGTCCAGTGGTTGCGGTGGATCACCCTGCTCGCCTACGCCCGCCCCGGATGGATCCGGTCGGAAGAGTCCCGGACATCCCTTCTCAACCTTGGGCCTAGGTAAGCCGGGCAGAGGGACTTGGTGTTGGGGCGGAGGTGTCGGGGATTCACGGCCATGTGTGCCCGCGGGGGGTAGCAATTCAGCCTCCACTACAGGCTACCAGCCCGCGGAGGAGTGTGACACCTCCGACCTAGAGTGGCTCTCCGATCTGGGAGACGACGTAATCATAGATGAACTTTTTGCTAAGAAGGGCTGGGACAAGATGCCTCTCTCCTCGTCCCGCAGAGTCAGGGATCCACCCATGTCTACAGGGGATAGTACACCCCGAGTGGAGGCACCAGCGCCTGAGGAGGGATCCCGTCCCTAGTCTGCCCTTCTACCTCCGGTGCCACCTGCATCTAGCACCGGGGAAAAGAGACTGTTGCTGCGGGCGCCTATGCCCAGAATGGAGGTGATCAAGGCACCTCGTCACCCGGACGCCATTGTCCTACCGGGTGAGGGAGACCGGGCCACTATGCCTCCGCTGGCGAGACTACTTCTGCCAAAAAGTTGCTAACGAGTACGGGTGGGAATACCCGTACTTACCCAAGGAACTTTTGTATGAAGTGGAAGTCAGTCGGGAATGCTGGTACAACGATTTTGTGTGGACGCACATTCAGGTCCCATATGTCCACAGGTACCTTTGCGTGTTCCCCCAAAGCCTCTCAACGGTTCAAGGACTGCAAGGCAGAATAGATGTTGGGTTGGCACATCCACGCAGACAAGGTATTGATTCGGCGTAAAGAGGGGGAGGATGTCGAATACCATGTAGAGACAATGGACCAGCACTTAAAACCCCTTGTCTTGCCGCACCCAAAATTCTATTTGTAGGAGAAAAAAAAAAGACTCTGTTCTTGCTTTACCTTGTTGCTGCTGAACTTTTTGGGGGTTGTTTCCCGGAAAACCCAGTGACTGTACCCGAGTTAATGGGTGTTTGTGCTCTCTGGAGGAATTGAAGGACTGTTGGCGTTGTTTGTTCTTCATTCTTCCATCCCACAAAGTGATCATGGACTTTGGGGTAGTTGGAGCTGCAGAAGAAGATGGGAAAAGGAAATCTTTAACAAGTGCAGTTACCATGGCACTGTCACCAGGTGGCAGTGTTGCGCACCGATATTCACTGTTCACTCACTGTTCACTCACACACTTATAGAAGGAAAGGATTTCTCTGCAGAGAAGTTTTTTCGTTCTCACACGAACATATGTGTCAGAGATTTGTGTGTTTAACATTTTTTTTCTTAGCCAGGATGGGTGGGGAAAAATGTTAATGTGAACATGTGATGCAAAATGTTGTTGTTATGTGTTGTTTGCTTCCCTTCCCTTTCATGTCAGGTTCAGGCACAACTGTTTTAGTAAAAAAAAAAAAAAAAAACTTTTTGTATTTTTGGAATTTTTAGTCGGTTTCTGGATCAAGCTATGTCGGCCCCTTTTGGGCATGGTTTGCTCCAGACACTGTCCAATAACCAGGGGGAGAGTGTAGCGGGTATGTACTTTTCAGAGTGTTTAAATCTGGTGAAGACATCAGTGATGACCAGTTCCCTGCAGCCCAGCAGGTGGCGCTGTCACTTCGGGCTGGGGTTGAACCGTCACTGCAGTGCCGTACTCTTTGTGACCTCTCGCGGCGGTTGTGCGGCGGGGAACCCGCTGTGCTTGCTGGGAGAGGGTATAAAGGGGGCAGACATCTTCGCCATGAGGTTCGAGTCCCAGGCACCTTCAGCCTGAGGGCTGCGGTTCGTGGTCGGTGTCCAGGCGGCCTAGGCCTGGACACTTGGAGTTCATGTTCCATCCCAGGCACCTTCAGTCTGGGGTGAGGTACTTTGCCGGAGGCCTGGGGCCCAGTACCTTCCACTGGGTCCCGCTGGGGAGGAACTGTGCTAGGGTGCCCCGGGTGTTGGGCACCCGAATCCAGAGGCGTAAGGGACCGGAGGAGGGATTCATCCAAAGACCTGGTGCAGCATATTGCCAGTGACGGGTGAACCTCTGGAGACCGCCTGGAGGGATGTCTTTCTCGAACAGGGGCCAAGTTCATGTAGGAAGGTGGTTCATGTTCAATGACAGCAGTGGCAGCGGTCCAACTAGTCAGCTCAGGTCAGTGGCAGAGACATGCTATTAGGCCTGTGGCAGGGGCCTCAATGGTTCACCCGGTCGGTGGCAGCGACCAATCTCACGGTCGGTGGTAGAGACCGTGCGTCAGGCCTATTCGCTAACAAAGGAATAGGAGAGTTCATTTGTGCCTGGGCCTACTCGTATCCACACCCCTGTCTGTCTGTTTCAGAAAGTCCAACTGTTATGTTCACCCTGCAATGGAGAAATTTTTTTTTTTTAAAGGTAAATTTTTCTTAATTTTTTTTTCAAAACAAGACATACAATAGACAACAAACAGACACACGTGGAGCGAACATCGCCCAATCCAGTACAGTGCAAAAAATGTTTTTTAGAAAGCTGGTAAACAATTGGCATATATCAGGAAGACAATATTCAGTCACATTTTTAAGGAGCAGGAGAGACAGTGCTCTCAGAATCAACCCAGTAGCCCCAAACCTTCCTGAATTTTTTCGGACACCCTCTAGCCTCTTATGTCAGTTTGTATAATGATACAGCATGGTTAATATTTGTGAGCCAGAAGGCAATAGTGGGCAAGGATGGAGACTTCCAATGGAAGGTTATTGCTTTCTTAGCATAATACAATACTATTCTCAGAAATGTGTGTGTATTCTCGGATATACTATCATCATCAATATAACCCAGTAAACACCTTAAAGGATTACAGACATTAGGTAATTGTGTCAATGAACTAATGAAGGCCGTAACCTCCGACCAGAACTGCCTGATCGGAGCACACTCCCACATTAAATGAAAGAACGTGCCATCAGCCATGCCGCAACGAGAGCATAATGCAGAGGGCAATCTATTCAGTTTAAATAGTAAGCATGGAGTAAAGTAGGATCTGTACAACAATTTAGTTTGTATTACTTTATCACGAGAAGAGATGACAGAGGGAACCTGGAGGGGCAAAAGCTCCTGCCAGATTTCCTCCATCAGCTCAGGAATATCAGCTCTCCATCTGGCAGCCGTCTTGTTCAGCCTTTGAGTCGTGGAATGCAGAAGGGACCTATAATATGTAAAAACTAGCTTGGTGTGAGAGGAGTCGGTCAACATACGTTCCAGTGGGGAGAGTTGAATAGATATGTTGCGAAGACCAAACTGCGTTGCTGCAGTGTGTCGTATCTGTAGCTAGAGGAAGTGAGCTGTGCGTGGTAGATTGTAATCTCTATGAAATTCTTTAAAATAACTAAACACATTGTCTGACCATAAATGAAAAATAGTTTTTACCCCCCTTTTCGACCAGAATCCCCCATCAGATCTGCGGAAGAACTCTGAGTGTTCGGCGAGTAAGTATTACTGTCAGTGAACGACTGTAGTTTTGTTAGCTTAATAAGCCTTATAGTCATTGCCAGGACACTCGTACCCTCCCGCCCTCTGAGGAGTGTTGGACTTTTAATTGGTGTGGGGCTCTGTTACTGGCAGACACATCTCCACGGAACAAGTGGAAGCTTCGTATGCAGTGAACAGACCCGGAGGTAATTTAAGTGACTTTGCTCAACCCTCATACAAATACGAGGGGAGAGCTTGGCGTAGTGTTCCTGCACTCTCTCTCCCAGGTACCCCTAGACCACACCAGCCAATAACCAGGAGAAGCGGAGAGGGAGAGTGAGGCTCCGCTACACCTGTAAGGCAAAAGGCATAATGAGCTAGTGTGCCTGCATACTAGCTCATTATGAAATACTTACCTTAGAACGAGGCGTCGGCAGGTGATCTCGGTCCACGCCGAGGGAGCTGACATTTTCCCTCGGCGTGTCTTCTGGGTCTCGCGGCTGAAGGTCTGCCGGACCTTCAGCCGGGCACTCAGAGCACATACGCCGCTGAAGTCAGCGGCTGCATGCAAAGGGAATATCTCCTAAACCGTACAGGTTTAGGAGATATTCTTTTTACCTACAGGTAAGCCTTATTATAGGCTTCAAGTAACAACAAGGCCTGGGGAATGCCCAGGGAAAAAACAAGCCTACTTACTATATTATAGGCTTACCTGTAGGTAAAAGTGAAAAAGAAGACTTTACTACCGCTTTAAATGTCTCAGGAAAAGAGGTCTAGAGAAGAAATTGCTGGAGATCTTCCACTGGTCAACCATCCAGAATGTACGGAGTATTACATTTCAGTGTGGTACTACAGCTGCTCAATGACTGATAAGGTTGCTCTTTGGAAGGTTGTGTATACTGCACATACAAATTGTGGGGTGCAAACTTCCTTCTTTAACTGAAATGTATCAGTTCCTAGATGGTTTTATCAATTTGTGCAGCTGTACCATGCTCTACAGGTACATGCCCAATTTTCTTTTTCCCTTGTTTGCTTTTCCTCAGTGCCAGTGTTGGATAGAGTAGTTCAAGCAACCTTTACCAAGGACCTAATCTCTGGTACCTGCTGGGTTCTATGAAAGATCACTTTTCATTAATTCCATCTGCCTGCAAGAGCAAAGTGGGAACAGGATATTGGGTAAGGTGACCAGATTTTTTAAATTAAATCCGGGGACATATATTTTTTTAAACTAGAAATGGCGGCAATCAGCGACTCTCTGTCCCCCGCCTCACAGCCTGTCAAGTCTTAGACCCCTTTCACACTGAGGCGCTTTGCAGGTGCTATAGGCGTCTTTCACACTGAGGTGCTTGAAAAGCTGCCAGTAAAACACTGAGCGCTTTTAAAGAGCTTTTCAGGCGCTTTTGAAGAGCTTTCAATTCATTTTAATGGAGAGGGGTGTTTTTTAACCGCTCTGTCAGCGCACTGCCCCAGTGTGAAAGTATTCATTGATTTTAATGGAAATACGTTTTCGTAAGCTTTTCAGGTGCTTTTTTTAGCGTGAAAGTGCTTGAAAAGCGCCTCAATGTGAAAGTGGTCATAGCGCCTGCAAAGTGCCCTGAAACAGCGGCTCCATTCACTCCAGTGTGGAATCCCGAGGGCTTTCACACTGGAGCGGTGCGCTGGCAGGGCGTCAGAAAAAGTCCTGCCAGCAGCTTCTTTGGAGCGCATTAGGAGCAGTGAACTCACCACTCCCAAAGCACCCCTGCCCATTAATGGGCAGCGCCGCCGAACTGTTGGCAAAGCGGCGCTGTAGCTGTGCTTTGCGGGCGCTTTTAACCGTTTTTCGTCCACTAGCGGGGGTTAAAAGAGCCCCTCTAGTGGCCGAAAAACGCCGCAAAAATGACGGTAAAAATTGCGGTGTTTTTCCACCGACGCTCGGGCGCTTTCAGTGTGAAAGCAGCCTTAGTCTCTGGGCCCCAGCTACAACTGGGTGGGGAGCGGAGGACTATCACTCCGCCAGGGAAGGCCCAGACATAAGCAGGCAGGCGGCTGGCTGGGACTTAAGCCAAGGCAGGAGAACATGCAAGCGGAGCTGAATGGGCACCCAAAACTGAAGAAATATTCCCTCCGCTCCGACCAGCACATGTTCATCAGAAAGGGGCACAGGTATTGGAAAAAAAATACACCCCCCTAAGCTAGTAGGTGCGGTGGAGCGGGGGTGTGTAATTCAGATTTATTTATTTTTTAATTCTGCACTGACTGACTTTGAAGTTGCCCCAGCCCCTGTTCATATCCATTCCGGGGACAAAACCGGGGACAGACAGTTTCCTCAATCCGGGGACTGTCCCTGGAAATCGGGGATGTCTGGTCACCCTAATATTGGGCCCATCTCTAATAATGCTTGGGAAGAGATTCTATGGGTACTTCCCTCTGTGTGTCTTTCTCCTTCGCACAGGCTAACTGTTTTTTATTTTGCATAGGATGTATAGGACAATGGAATTTCTGTATGCTATCGGCTTAAGAGCTGATTCGCAAATTCGGGGTCCCTGATACACCTATTACGTCGCTGTCCAGACTAGAGATACTGGGTGGAGGTTGTGGGCACACTTAATGGGATTTTAGATGTGAATCTTCCAGTGGATCCTCTTACATGTTTATCGGGCTATGTTTATTTTTTTCATTGTATAAGCCACCAAGGCGGATTACTCTTATGCGTGCGCTGTTTGTGGCTCGAAGACAAATTGCCCTTAAGTGGACCTCCCCATATGCTCTGACCATATCTGACTGGATATTTGATCTTAAAGGGGTTGTAAAGGTTTGTTTTTTATTTTCTAAATAGGTTCCTTTAAGGTAATGCATTGTTGGTTCACTTACCTTTTCCTTCGATTTCCCTTCTAAATGTTTTTATTCTTTGTTTTCTTTGTCTAAATTTCTCACTTCCTGTTCCTCCTCAGTAAGCTGTTCAGTAAGCTGTACTGGCTGACTAAACACCGCTCGGATGATGGGGGCAAGCTTATTGAGGAGAAACAGGAAGTGAGAAATTCAGACAAAGAAAAAAAACACTTATGCCGCGTACACACGATCATTTTTCCCGTCGGGAAAAATGACATTTTTCCTTTGGACGAGAAAAACGATCGTCTGTGGGCTTTTTGCCGTTTTTCCCAACGGGAAAAACGGCATTAATCACGACGAGAAAAATTAGAACATGCTCTAATTTTTCTCGTCGTGATTCCTGTCATTTTTTTCCGTGGCAGTTTTCCCATAGGGAAACACTGCCACGGAGCCTACACGGTCGTTTTTCTCGCCAAGAGAAAAAATGACGGGAAAAACGGCCGTGTGTGGGGGAACAAGCCGTTCCCTCGTTTTTCCTGTCATGATTCACGGCGGTGTTTTCATTATGCCGTGTACACACGACTGTTTTTAATGACGAGAAAAATGTCATTTTTTAAAATGGTCATTAAAAATGATCGTGTGTGGGCTTCAGAGCATTTTTTACGACGTGAAAAACGGGCATGAAAAAATTGGAACATGCTCTAATTTTTCACGTCGTTTTTTACATCGTCATTTTTCTCGTCATGAAAAACGGCCGTGTGTAGGCTTTAACGACGTGAAAAAAAATGAGCATGCTCAGAATCAAGTATGAGACGGGAGCGCTCGTTCTGGTAAAACTAGCGTAAGTAATGGAGATAGCACATTCGTCACGCTGTAACAGACTGAAAAGCACGAGGCTGAAAGCGTGAATCGTCGCTTAACAAACTTTACTAACATGAAGGGTGGCGCCATCCGAATGGAACTTCCCCTTTATAGTGCCGTTGTACGTCACCACGCTTTGCTCAAGCATTTTTTTTCACGATAGTGTGTAGGCAAGGCAGGCTTGAGAAGAATCACGTAGAGAAAAACAACGTTTTTTTCAATGACATTAAAAACGGTCGTGTGTACACGGCATCAGAAGGGAAATCTAAGGAAAGGTAAGTGAACAAACAATGCACTAGCTTAAAGGAACCTATTTAGAAAATAAAAAAACAAACCTTTACAACCCCTTTAAGGCCTCATGCCCACGGACGTTTTTACAGCCACTTTTATGAGCGTTTTTTGCAGCTTAAAAACGGCTCTCCATGTTAGCCTATGGCCTCATGCCCACCATGACGTTTTTGAGCTGTAAATGGCATAGGCGTTTTTAAGCTGCAAAAACAACCCAGGACCAGTGCGTTCTGAAGCTCCAGCGTTAGAGCTGTAAAGATGTCAGACGCCGGCAAAGGGTGTAAAAACGCGATGTAACGGGGCTTAACGCTGTGTTAAGCCTCGTCCAGCATTTCTTTCTCTATTCCAAATCAATGGTTCCCTATGGGAGCCCATTGATTTGAATAGAGGTCGCACCAGAAGTCTGATCAAGATAATCCGACTTGCAGGGAGAATCTTGATGGGGAACCCCGCAATTTTTTTTTTTAAATTGCGTGAGGTTCCCCCTCAGGACAATACCAGACCCTTCGGTCTGGTATGGATCTTGAGGGGAACCCCCACACCAAAAAAAAATGGTGTGGGGGTTCCCCCCAGGATCCATACCAGACCCTTATCCGAGCACGCAGCACGGCCAGTCAGGAAGGGGGGGCAACCAGGCCCCCCTCCTGAACCGTACCAGGCCGCATGTCCTCAACATGGGGGGTGGGTGCTTTGGGGCAGGGGGGCGCCCTGCGGCCCCCCACCCCAAAGCACCTTGTTCCCATGTTGATGGGGACAAGGGCCTCTTCCCGACAACCCTGGCCGTTGGTTGTCGGGGTCTGCGAGCGGGGGCTTAACGGAATCTGGGAGCCCCTTTTAATAAGGGGGCCCCCAGATCACGGCCCCCACCCTATGTGAATGAGTATGGGGTACATCGTACCCCTACCCATTCACCTGGGGAAAAAGTGTCAATTAAAAAAATACACTAGACAGCTTTTTAAAGTAATTTATTAGTGTGACAGACCTAGCCGGGACAGAGGCTTTTGGAGGGGACTGAATGCAAGCCTCTTGCCTTGCGACCATGGGCCCTGGCATTTGAGGGAACGGTGCTCTTTGTGAGCTGTATGCCTGAGGACCCTTGAGGGGGTGTTACTTTGGATTCAGGTCCATGTCCCCCCGAGACACACAGACTCTGGGGACCCTGTATATGCCATATTAGAGTGACTGATTCATACTGTTGGGACGTTCACACGTTCATTCTAAGGATATGCTAAAGACATCACCTCCAGCCATCTGTCTGTCCTCTGTGCTAATTGACCCTGCTAAGTGTGTGATGTTTACACTTATGATAATGTGTATTGTATAGCAGGTGAGCGAGGAGACGGGATGTCTACCCTGAAAGTCACGTTGGCTGTCTAAAGGATTTAGTTAATTAGCTCATGTTAATTTATGTTCTGGTTACCTCCTCTGTTACTGTATATAAGACTTGATTTTGGTTCTAATAAAGAAGTCTCCTGTTGAACTTACATACAGCCTGCCTGGTGTTTGTTCTGAACGATCACAAATGGATTAGAATGGCACATAGCTGTAGTTTGAATCCTGGAGCACCGGATGATCCAGTAGAGCAGAGGAGTGTCGGGAGAGTGGAACCGAGCGAGCAAAGGGGCTCGTTACATTGGTTGGCAGCGGTGGGATTTGCTCTCCAGCTACTGGGACACTCCAAACCACCACAGTGAATGACCAGCTATGCAGCCTGCAGGAAAGCCACGCTGAAAGACCTACTTGAGAGCCGAGATGGACCAGACGAAGGGTGATGCAGGACCCCGGTCAGTTGAAGATTTGTTTCAGCAATGAGTGCGGCAGCGGTTGGCATTATATGGGGTTAACCCATCAGAGACCGCCATACAGGAAGCCATTGAAGGCATTCAGCTGCAGGATGCCCGACAAGAGAGAGAACGAGATCGACAAAAGAGAGAACTATAACGGCAACATGAGCGGAGAATGGCGGAAATACGGCAATCGGAGACAACGCCTAAAGAACCAGCCGCCATGGAAGAGGAATTCGGAAGGAGGTTGCGAGAGATGCAGATACAACATAGAGGACCAGTATCAGAGGAGGTCCTGCTGGGATGGTCGGATTCGATCCGCTGCGAACTCTGGAAGAAAGTGCTAGCCCTCGAGCAGCAACACCAGGGAAAGATTCTCCCCTCCATCTATGTAAGGTACTGGTCGCAGTATGAAGTACGAATGCTGTTATTGGGGGAACAACCAAAGTAGGGGTGGACAGCTGAGTTAAGCAGGCTGATGCAGTTGGACGAGAGCTACAGAGCCCTCCGGTGGTATGTAGCCCAAGAGTGCCAGTGGTCAGCGGATGACAGCCCCACGGAAGGCTTTGACTATAATGGCCTGGGATTGTTGTATTGGAGGCTGTCCGAGGACCCTGACTTTGGGAGTGATCGGGAGTGGCGTTTGGAGGAAATAATGGAGCACAGAGAACAAAGACTGAATGTCTCGGAAGGGCACTGAGCACAGGAAGATTTGGAGTTTCTGGCCGTTCAGGAATGGGAGCTGGAGATTGCCTACAAACAGCTGCTAGACTCTGCTCAGCAGCAGGGTGGGGCTCCCTTTGCCTGGGACTATCAGGAAATACCAGTTGACAACTCTGAAATCCTGGCTGAAGAATCAGCAGTGGAAAATCTGAAGATTGCCACCCTTAAAGCCGAAGTGGATGATATGGAGTTCCAGAGAGCTAGGGAAGTTGGCTCATCTCCCCAGCCACAGATTACAGAAGGTATGGACTTAAGGGACTGTTCAGAGGATGTTAGGGATTATGCATCGCCTGCCCAAGTACTGGCAGCAGGACAGAGTACTACAGACCCCTGCTCTACACCCGTGGCAGTTTTGGAGGCCCGAGGTGAGAAGGCGATGGTTCCTCTTTCACAGTGGATTTCAGAGATGCAGGGAGGAGAAGCAGGCCATCTCCCCCCCCCAACAGTTAACCAGAGCAGACGGTGTGGAGTCCCCAGCAGAAGTGCTGGCAACAGGGCAGAGTGATACCCACCTCTGCCCAGCACCGGAAACCACTGTGGAGTTTCAGGGAGCCGGGGCAGTTGGCCCCTCTCCCCAGCAACAAGCTGAGGCAGTAAAGCTCTTACTCCCAGCTGAATCACTAGCAGCAGGGCAGAATGCTACTGGCATCGGCACACAACTGCCACATGAGCGGAGATTGGTGGATGGGACTGCGGGTCCCACTCACAGCAACCCAGCAGAAGAGCTGGCAACAGAGCAGAGTGCCACAGGCCTCTGCTCTCAACTAACAGAAGAGGGAGGTCCTGTGGTATTGGATGGGACTTCAGTCCTCACTGACACAACCCCAGAAAATGGTGGGACACTGAGACAGGAGGATGTCAGCTTTGCTTTGCAAGCACTGGGGGATGTTCACCTACCACAAGTGGATGGGACTTCAGTCTCCACTTGTATACCCCAGGGATGCCGGGCAGTCGACCCAGATCCCCAACAGCATGACGGACTGAGCCCAGTCACCCTGTCTTCTCTCCAGCGGCGGAAAGGACTCCAGGGAGAAGGGCCAGTCCAGGCCTCTCCCCAGCGGCGGGTATGTTCTCTGAGAGAGGCAGAGGTTGGCTGGGTAAGTAATGCTCTGTTTGGAGCAATTTATTTGGGGTACTGTGTGGATACCGGCATTGGGGGAATAGAACTATGGACTAACTTTGGAGTCAACCCGTTTGGGGTCTCCTCCTATGTTAGTTTCCTGCCGAAAGGGGAGATGTGTGACAGATCTAGCCGGGACAGAGGCTTTTGGAGGGGACTGAATGCAAGCCTCTTGCCTTGCGACCATGGGCCCTGGCATTTGGGGGAACGGTGCTCTTTGTGAGCTGTATGCCTGGGGACCCTTGAGGGGGTGTTACTTTGGATTCAGGTCCATGTCCCCCCGAGACACACAGACTCTGGGGACCCTGTATATGCCATATTAGAGTGACTGATTCATACTGTTGGGACGTTCACACGTTCACTCTAAGGATATGCTAAAGACATCACCTCCAGCCATCTGTCTACCCTGAAAGTCACCTTGGCTGTCTAAAGGATTTAGTTAATTAGCCCATGTTAATTTATGTTCTGGTTACCTCCTCTGTTACTGTATATAAGACTTGATTTTGGTTCTAATAAAGAAGTCTCCTGTTGAACTTACATACAGCCTGCCTGGTGTTTGTTCTGAACGATCACAAATGGATTAGAATGGCACATAGCTGTAGTTTGAATCCTGGAGCACCGGATGATCCAGTAGAGCAGAGGAGTGTCGGGAGAGTGGAACCGAGCGAGCAAAGGGGCTCGTTACAATTAGGCAATGCCGGGGGTCTTCTACCGACTTCAGGGGTCTTCTTCCGACTTCGGGGGTCTTCTACCGACTTCGGGGGTCTTCTACCGACGTGTTTTTTTAATTGACACTTTTTCCCCAGGTGAATGGATAGGGGTACGATGTACGCCATACTCATTCACATAGGGTGGGGGGCCGGGATCTGGGGCCCCCTTATTAAAAGGGGCTCCCAGATTCCATTAAGCCCCCCGCCCGCAGACCCCAGCAACCAACGGCCAGGGTTGTCGGGAAGAGGCCCTTGTCCCCATCAACATGGGGACAAGGTGCTTTGGGGTGGGGGGGCCGCAGGGTGCCCCCCTGCCCCAAAGCACCCACCCCCCCATGTTGAGGGCATGCGGCCTGGTACGGTTCAGGAGGGGGGGCTCGCTTGCCCCCCCTTCCTGACCGGCCGGGCTGCGTGCTCGGATAAGGGTCTGGTATGGATCCTGGGGGGAAACCCCATGCCATTTTTTTTGGTGTGGGGGTTCCCCTCAAGATCCATACCAGACCGAAGGGTCTGGTATCGTCCTGAGGGGGAACCTTACGCAAATTATTTTTTACATTTTCGCGGTGTTCCCCTTCAAGATTCTCTGCACATGAGTCGCCCCGCAAGTCGGATCATCTTGATCCAACTTCTGGTGCGACCTATATTCAAATCAATGGGCTCCGGTAGGGAACTATTGATTTGAGGAGACTCAGTAAGGAGGGACTCAAACTTTCGCCTGAGAAGTGTCGGTTCTACCAGTCTTCTGTGAACTACCTGGGGCACATAGTGTCTGAATAAGGGGTGGCCACAGACCCTGAGAAATTGGAGGCAGTTACCTCCTGGCCACGACCCATCACAGTAACAGAACTCAGATCCTTCTTAGGGTTCTGCTCCTATTACAGGAAGTCTGTGGAAGGATTCACCCGAATTGCTAGACCATTGAATGAACTGCTCAAGACTGAGGGAGAAGAGGACGACTCAGGGCCCAGGAAGCCGGGAGAGTCAGTCAAAGATCAGTGGAACCAGAAATGTGAAGAGGCCTTCCAGGCATTGAAGAAAAGCCTAACCACTGCTCCAGTCTTGGCCTACGCAGACCCAACCAAACCCTATGAGCTACACATAGATGCTAGTCATGACGGTCTGGGAGGAGTACTTTATCAAGAGCACGAAGGGCAACTACGGCCTGTTGCCTACGTGAGCAGGAGCCTGACCCCCTCTGAGAAAAACTATCCCACTCACAAGCTGGAGTTCCTGGCCCTTAAGTGGGTGGTAGTAGACAAGCTCAAAAACTACCTGTATGGGGCGGAGTTCACTGTGAAGACCGACAACAACCCCCTGACCTATCTATTCACTACAGCAAAGCTGGACGCCACTGGACACAGGTGGCTGGTCGCATTGTCTGGATTCAATTTGAGCCTAAAGTACAGGCCAGGGATTGGGAATCGAGATGCAGACGCTCTGTTCAGAAGATCTCATGGTCCTACCCATGACATGGAAGACTGGACTCAAGTGGCACCAGACGGGGTGCGGGCCCTATGTCAGGGGGCTGAATTGCAAGCTAGAGGGGGCTCAAGGGCGGAAGAGATAGGAGTTACCATGGTAGGAGTCCCCAAACAATACTGTGGAGTAACTCAACTGGAGGAAGACCATCTGCCAAAACTGTCCAAAAAGGAGATCAATTAGAAGATCCAATGGGGAAATTGGTTCTGGAAGCCCTGGAGAATCAGGATCCAAACAGACTTCTGAGTCACTCCTCAAAAGGAAGCTCGCCTGTTGAGGAAAGAGCGGGACAGGTTACAGGTGCATCAGGGAGTGGTCTACCGAAGGGGCCCCTCTGATGACCTGGAAGATAAATGGCAATTGTTTCTTCCGGAAAAACACAGAGAGACTGTTCTGATGGCCCTACATGACAATCATGGCCACTTAGGGGCAGAAAGGACCTTTCAACTTGTCAGAAGTCGGTTCTATTGGCCCTGTATGAGGGTAGAAGTAGAAGAGTACTGCCATTCGTGTGCACGCTGCATCCAGAGGAAGACTTTACCCCATCAAGCTGCCCCAATGGGCCATCTACAGAGTCAAGGCCCAATGGATCTGGTATGCATTGATTTCCTTTGCCTCGAGCCCGACCTTGCGACCATGGGCCCTGGCATTTGGGGGAACGGTGCTCTTTGTGAGCTGTATGCCTGGGGACCCTTGAGGGGGTGTTACTTTGGATTCAGGTCCATGTCCCCCCGAGACACACAGACTCTGGGGACCCTGTATATGCCATATTAGAGTGACTGATTCATACTGTTGGGACGTTCACACGTTCACTCTAAGGATATGCTAAAGACATCACCTCCAGCCATCTGTCTGTCCTCTGTGCTAATTGACCCTGCTAAGTGTGTGATGTTTACACTTATGATAATGTGTATTGTATAGCAGGTGAGCGAGGAGATGGTATGTCTACCCTGAAAGTCACCTTGGCTGTCTAAAGGATTTAGTTAATTAGCTCATGTTAATTTATGTTCTGGTTACCTCCTCTGTTACTGTATATAAGACTTGATTTTGGTTCTAATAAAGAAGTCTCCTGTTGAACTTACATACAGCCTGCCTGGTGTTTGTTCTGAACGATCACAAATGGATTAGAATGGCACATAGCTGTAGTTTGAATCCTGGAGCACCGGATGATCCAGTAGAGCAGAGGAGTGTCGGGAGAGTGGAACCGAGCGAGCAAAGGGGCTCGTTACAATTAGGCAATGCCGGGGGTCTTCTACCGACTTCAGGGGTCTTCTTCCGACTTCGGGGGTCTTCTACCGACTTCGGGGGTCTTCTACCGACGTGTTTTTTTAATTGACACTTTTTCCCCAGGTGAATGGATAGGGGTATGATGTACGCCATACTCATTCACATAGGGTGGGGGGCCGGGATCTGGGGGCCCCCTTATTAAAAGGGGCTCCCAGATTCCATTAAGCCCCCCGCCCGCAGACCCCGGCAACCAACGGCCAGGGTTGTCGGGAAGAGGCCCTTGTCCCCATCAACATGGGGACAAGGTGCTTTGGGGTGGGGGGGCCGCAGGGTGCCCCCCTGCCCCAAAGCACCCACCCCCCCATGTTGAGGGCATGCGGCCTGGTACGGTTCAGGAGGGGGGGCTCGCTTGTCCCCCCTTCCTGACCGGCCGGGCTGCGTGCTCGGATAAGGGTCTGGTATGGATCCTGGGGGGAAACCCCACGCCATTTTTTTTGGTGTGGGGGTTCCCCTCAAGATCCATACCAGACCGAAGGGTCTGGTATCGTCCTGAGGGGGAACCTTACGCAAATTATTTTTTACATTTTCGCGGGGTTCCCCTTCAAGATTCTCTGCACATGAGTCGCCCCGCAAGTCGGATCATCTTGATCCAACTTCTGGTGCGACCTATATTCAAATCAATGGGCTCCCGTAGGGAACTATTGATTTGGAATAGAGAAAGAAAAACGCGGCTGAAAGCTAGCGCGGGGAAACGTGCATTGCATTCAATGCAAAACGCGGGAAAATCGCGTTAAAAACGCCGCTTTTTTTCCTGGCGTCTGTACTAGCTTTACAGCCCGTTTTTTAAAACGTCCATGGACATGAGGCCTAATAAGTGCATCTCCTATGAGAGACAGATTTTCTTTGTTAGAAAGGTTTGACTTAAAGCGGATATTCAGTCATTTTTTCATTTTCAATCTTTTAAATCTTCTGCCCTTGCTGTGTTAACTTTGGATAGTAATTTTTTTTTTCTGCCAGTAAATACCTTATGTAGTTTGCTTCCTCTTTCTTGTATGGCAATTTGCCTAGGCAAGTGACATCCTGTACAGCTTCTCGTGAGAGTTGCCAGCAAGGGAGGGTGGGCAGGAGAGTGGAGGAGTCACAGGAGAGTCCAGGAGAGCTGCAGGGCTGGAGGGGGCTGGATGAGGGCGGAGATAGGAAATGTGCAGGCAAGCAGTGGTGTGTGTGTCTGTGTAAATCCAGGAAGTGAACAGGCAGCAGCTTCAGATGCCCACAATTAAAATGGATGCAGCCAGTGGAGGGAGATTTCTGCAGCATATTTGGCAAGTACAGAATCACAGTATATATAAAATAATATGCAAAGTGGTTGGAGGGAAGCTTTAGAATGGCAAAGATGTTTTTATTACAAATTATGAGAACAGTTCCTCTTTAATTTGGTCACCGTGGTTAGCCCATATGAGTCCAGTATCGAGCTAAGTTACAGGCTTTTTTCAAAATAGCATGATAATTTAGGTCATTAAAAGTAGGCCTTAAAGACAATGTTGGATGTTTTTATTTATTTTTCTTTGCTTTACTATGGTTCTTTGAGATATGCTTTTTTTTTTTTTGTATTTTTTTTGGGGAAAATTTTAAATAAAATCTCAATCAAAAAATAAATGTATCAGTTTCGTTGCCCCAGTGGAACACAAAGAATAGAGAATGATCCTTCTTATGCTGACCATCATATATTTGAATTAATGCCACCAGGTAGGTGTTTCAAAAGGGATTGAAAAGGCTATTTTTTTTAATTAAAATAACAGACTTGCCATACTTACTTGGTTTTGCCTAAGGCAGCCCCGATCCTCCTCTTCTTGGGATCCCTGCCGGAAGCTCCTGGCTCCTCCGCCCCACCGAGTGCCCCCAAAGCAAGCCACTTGCTATGGGTCGCACTTGTGTGCGCCTGCTCCTGAGCCCCGCTCTGTGTATCGATAAGACACAGTGGGGCTCAGCCCATCCCCCTGCTTCCTTGTCACTGGCTGCAGACAGCAGAAGGAGCCAATGGCTCCCACTGCTGTATCTCAGCCAATGAGGAGGGGGAGAGAGCCAAGTGAGCCTCGGCTCTCGTGCACATCACTGGATTGAGATCGGGCTCAGGTATGTATTTAGGGGGGCTGTGGGGGAAGCTGTATGCATATGTAGCGGGGTCCCCTTTAAGACTCTCGGGACTACCTTGCCCAGAACCCCTTTTGGCATGTTTCCACCCCAGAGACTCATGGGAGGGGTTATAAAAGGAGGAGGCGAGGCTGGGCTCAGCCTCTTTGGGACACGAGACTTCAGTGACTGATTCTCCTGTGCGGATGTGCCGGAGTGCAAGGCCTGAGGCCTTGCGCAGCACCAAAGAGCCTTCCACCCCACTGCGAGCCTGGGTGGCATCTGACTTTGCTTGTCTACAACCTTGGTTAGATCGGGGACCCGATCGCTGGAGACACTGTGTGTGTGAGGACACAGTCGGTGGAAGTTCCCGGACTGGGATCGCGTCCGGAGGGGTGAGAGGGCGTATGCTCAGACCATATACTGTTGTTGCTAATGTGCCTATAGACTGCCGGGGCTCACAAGTTTATTTCTGATACTCTCACTGGAGATCCATATCAGAGCGGAACTTAGAGTTCATGAAGTAATGTGTTTAGTTCATCGCAACCTTTCCATTGGATTACAAATATTGTTCTGTTAATGTGCACTGCTCAAGACTGTCTAGCCATGCTACAGGAAGAGTTTGGTCAATTGGAAAAGGTGACAGAGATGGTCTATCAATTTGAACATACTTTCCAACAACCGAAGGAGAAACTTTCAGAATATGTTAGAAGACTGAACAGGTTGCTGTGCAAGATTGTGTTAAAGAAGGGAATGAAGCCCCAAGATACAGATGCGGCAAGAATGAAACAAGTTTTAAAGGGAGCATTACGCTCGGATCCAGTCTGGCTGCACCTGAAGACCTCGGGAGGAGGAACGCTGCTGACCTATGCTGACTTGATAAAAATCATCAGAGATGAGGAGGCGCTACAACAGGACCAGCAAATTACTAAGGCAAATGTTGTACCCGCACAGGTGTTAGTCAATCCAGTGCTGACCCCTGAAAGAGACTCAGAGGTAAACACTCTAAAAGCTCAAATGTCCAAGGTGTTAGAGATGTTGACCTCTCTGATGGCAAAAGACACAGAGGGTCCCAAGAGAGAAATACCAAGGAAGGAATTATTCCCAATTGCCTCAGCACCCGCATCTTTACAAGAATGGGGAGATATAGTCTGCTTTAACTGTGGAGGAATTGGCCATATTGCAGCTACATGTTCCAGTCCCAAGAAGAAGAAGCCAGACAACAGCAAGCCGGCGGGAAACTCCAGAGGGCCCCGGTGAAGGAGTCAACCGGGTGCCCATCACTCTCAGTGAGCTCCAAGCTGAATGCGAAGCAGAAGAAAAGAGGAGATAAAACACCTCAGAGGAAACACAACATTCCTCAACAGAGATACACCCCCGAAAAAGGGGGCAAGACCCCTCAGAAGGGACACAGCACTCCCCAAAGGGGGCGCACACCTAAGCAGAATAATAGTATCCCTCAGCGGGTCCCTACACCCATTGAAAGGAGGGAAATCAATGCATACCAGGCTCAAGAAAGATTAAAGTCCAAAGGGAGTTGGATGAGAGAGAGTCCGGAAGGAAAGGGTTGGAAGAAGGCGACCCCTGCCAGGCCATATCCGGAGAAGCTGGTAGGCCCATCTCCTATAGTGCCCATTCAAGTGGAGGGAGTCTACACCAGAGCCATCTTGGATACTGGGGCACAAGTGACCCTGTTATACCGAGATTTCTACGATAAGCACTTGAGTCACCTGCCCATCCAGAAGATAGAGGGACTAGAGATATGTGGGATTGGAACCCAGAATTTCCCCTAAAATGGCTATTTGCCTGTCAAGATGATCTTTGACCCATCTGTGGCTGGAAAAGCCGAAGTGGTTGACACCCTGGCGGTTGTGTGCCCTCGGCCGTCAGGAGCCAACAAGAGTTCCCTTATAATAGGGACGAACACGGACCTGGTCCGAAGACTTCTGACCCCTCTAGTGAAAGAGAAGGGGTCAGCGGCCACCAAGATCCACCCTATGCTAAAGACGGCTTACCAACGGCTGGTCCTAGAGCAGAAGACCCCTGGAGAGGGGATAGGGAAGGTGTGGAGACTTGGAAGAGAAGGGATAGTGTTGCAGCCCGGTGAAGTAACCTGTCTCAGAGCCACTGTGAAGCTTACTTGAGAGCAACCTGGACCCTTTGTCAGGTTGGAGTCTGACCCAAGGGAAGAGTCCCCCGGTCTGGAAGTGATACCAGAAGTGATTCCGCTAAAGGCCCTGAAGAAGGCCCATTGTAGAGTTCCAGTGAGTGTTAGGAACAATACAGATGGCCCCATGGAAATCCCAGCCAGGATGCTGCTGGGCCAGGTGAGCCCTGCTGCCCCTGTCAACTTGTCAGAAGTAAAGGGGGCGGGCGAAGGAGGAGATGCTTGGGAGAAGCTATCCATGGAAAACCCGAATCTGCCCAGGGCTTGGAAGGAGAGAGCCAAGGCCCAGTTGACCAGATGGGAGAAGATCTTCTCCAAAGATGAGTTCGATGTGGGGTGTGCAAGGAGTGCCACCCATCGGATTCGCCTCCAAGAAGATAAGCCCTTCAGAGAGAGAGTCAGGCGGGTCCCACTAGCGGATCTGGAGGATCTAAGAGAACAACTTGCAGAACTCAAAAGGACTGGTGTTATACGGGAGTCCAGAAGCCCCTATGCCTCCCCGATAGTGGTGGTCAGGAAGAAGAATGGATCGTTGAGGCTCTGTATAGACTACAGGACTCTTAACAGGAGAACCATACCTGACCAGTACACCACTCCGAGGATTGAGGATGCCCTACAGAGCTTGTCTGGAGCCAAGTGGTTCAGCGTTATGGATCTCAAGAGTGGGTACTATCAGATCCCTATGCACTCAGAAGACAAGGAGAAGACAGCTTTCATAACCCCAGTGGGATTCTTTGAATTCGACCGGATGCCCCAAGGTCTGTCTGGAGCCCCAGCTACTTTCCAACATCTCATGGAGAAGACTGTAGGAGACATGAACCTTATTGAAGTCCTTGTATACCTGGACGATGTTATTGTCTTTGGAAGAACCCTGGAGGAACACGAGGAGAGGCTGGAAAAAGTCTTGAGGAGACTCAGTGAGGAGGGACTCAAACTTTCGCCTGAGAAGTGTCGGTTTTACCAGTCTTCTGTGAACTACCTGGGGCACATAGTGTCTGAATAAGGGGTGGCCACAGACCCTGAGAAATTGGAGGCAGTTACCTCCTGGCCACGACCCATCACAGTAACAGAACTCAGATCCTTCTTAGGGTTCTGCTCCTATTACAGGAAGTCTGTGGAAGGATTCGCCCGAATTGCTAGACCATTGAATGAACTGCTCAAGACTGAGGGAGAAGAGGACGACTCAGGGCCCAGGAAGCCGGGAGAGTCAGTCAAAGATCAGTGGAACCAGAAATGTGAAGAGGCCTTCCAGGCATTGAAGAAGAGCCTAACCACTGCTCCAGTCTTGGCCTACGCAGACCCAACCAAACCCTATGAGCTACACGTAGATGCTAGTCATGACGGTCTGGGAGGAGTACTTTATCAAGAGCACGAAGGGCAACTACGGCCTGTTGCCTACGTGAGCAGGAGCCTGACCCCCTCTGAGAAAAACTATCCCACTCACAAGCTGGAGTTCCTGGCCCTTAAGTGGGCGGTAGTAGACAAGCTCAAAGACTACCTGTATGGGGCGGAGTTCACTGTGAAGACCGACAACAACCCCCTGACCTATCTATTCACTACAGCAAAGCTGGACGCCACTGGACACAGGTGGCTGGCCGCATTGTCTGGATTCAATTTCAGCCTAAAGTACAGGCCAGGGATTGGGAATCGAGATGCAGACGCTCTGTCCAGGAGATCCCATGGTCCTACCCATGACATGGAAGACTGGACTCAAGTGGCACCAGACGGGGTGCGGGCCCTATGTCAGGGGACTGAATTGCAAGCTAGAGGGGGCTCAAGGGCGGAAGAGATAGGAGTTACCATGGTAGGAGTCCCCAAACAATACTGTGGAGTAACTCAACTGGAGAAAGACCATCTGCCAAAACGGTCCAAAAAGGAGCTAAGATGTGACCAATTAGAAGATCCAATGGGGAAATTGGTTCTGGAAGCCCTGGAGAATCAGGATCCAAACAGACTTCTGAGTCACTCCTCAAAGGAAGCTCGCCTGTTGAGGAAAGAGCGGGACAGGTTACAGGTGCATCAGGGAGTGGTCTACCGAAGGGGCCCCTCTGATGACCTGGAAGATAAATGGCAATTGTTTCTTCCGGAAAAACACAGAGAGACTGTTCTGATGGCCCTACATGACAATCATGGCCACTTAGGGGCAGAAAGGACCTTTCAACTTGTCAGAAGTCGGTTCTATTGGCCCTGTATGAGGGCAGAAGTAGAAGAGTACTGCCATTCGTGTGCACGCTGCATCCAGAGGAAGACTTTACCCCATCAAGCTGCCTGAATGGGCCATCTACAGAGCCAAGGCCCAATGGATCTGGTATGAATTGATTTCCTTTGCCTCGAGCCCGATCTGAGTGGACTAGGGAATGTTCTGGTGATAACTGATCATTTCACCCGGTATGCCCAAGCTTTCCCAACCAAAGACCAGAAGGCTTCCACAGTAGCCAAGGTACTTATGGAGAAGTACTTTGTCCATTATGGGCTGCCCCAGCGACTTCATTCAGATCAAGGAAGGGACTTTGAGAGTCGATTGATCCGGAAACTCCTGGATTCGTTGGGAATCAAGAAGACTCGAACTACACCTAACCACCCACAGGGGGATGCTCAGCCGGAGAGGTTTAACCAAACCTTGCTCAACATGTTGGGGACTCTGGAAAGTGAGAAGAAACAACATTGGAGCAAACACATAGCAGCCATAGTCCATGCTTACAACTGCACCACCAGTGATGCTACAGGCTACTCCCCATATCGACTCATGTTTGGGAGAGAAGCGAGACTACCTGTAGACTTGGCCTTTGGCACCCCTTTAGACCATTCCTCAGCCACATCCCACAAAGGATATGTGGACAGGCTCAGACACAGCCTGAAAGTAGCCTATGAACAAGCTCAGGCGGCCTCAGATCAAAGGGGAGCTCGAAACAAGAGAAACTTCGACTTGAAGGTCCGGGTACAAGACCTACAGCCCGGGGACCGAGTACTGCTACGCAATCTGGGGGTCCCTGGAAAACATAAACTTGCAGACAAATGGAGATCTGAACCCTATGTCATCTGTAGGAAGCTGCCGGGCCTACCTGTCTACAAGTTGAAGCCAGAAGGAAAGGTAGGCCCACTGAAGACGTGGCATCGAAACCACCTGCTCCCACTTGCTGAAGCAGTCAGGATACCTCCAGTGAGAGACTCTCCTGAACCAGTTTCTATTCTGGATACCCCCAGGCCAAACACCCGGTCCCAGACCTCTCGGACTGAAGATATAAAAGCTTCTGAACTCAGTGAAGATGAGGAGGGGGAGCTTGACTGGCTGTGGCCTTCCCCAAATCAAGGGACCTCTGCTATAGATCTTCCAACTACTGAAGACACTATAGATACACAACTGAATGCAGAAGCCGTTGAATTTTTCCCATATAGTCCTTCATTTGATTACTGGGAAGATGCCCGTGATGTTTACCCTGAACAGGACCCTAGAGACTTTATGTATCCCTCGGCTCCTGAAGCAGATGTTACAGAGCCTGCCGTGTTGCCTGAGCCTGTTACAGAAGAAGAGCCTTTGGCGCCAGAGCCAGAAACCCCAAGGGAACAAAGGGCCCGTAGAGTCATAAGGCCTCCCAGAAAGTTGACCTACCCACAAATGGGGAAGAGCTCAGAAGATTCTGTGATCACTGCTAGGAGGAGTGGAGAGAATGCGGACCCCTCCACCGTACATTTGGTAGAGGGCAACCCCCATTCTCTCTGGCACAGTTAGGCAGGTCACTCAGGATAGTATGACCTGTGGCAAAGGGAATCCAACCCCTCGGTTTTGGTGGGAATTCCCTATGCCAACCTCTTATGCAATGTTGTCTGGGGTTGTACGCAGTGTACGCTAAAGTTTCTTTGGGGACCAAAGAATTTAAGTGGGGGGAGTGTGTAGCGGGGTCCCCTTTAAGACTCTCGGGACTACCTTGCCCAGAACCCCTTTCGGCATGTTTCCACCCCAGAGACTCATGGGAGGGGTTATAAAAGGAGGAGGCGAGGCTGGGCTCGGCCTCTTTGGGACACGAGACTTCAGTGACTGATCCTCCTGTGCGGATGTGCCGGAGTGCAAGGCCTGAAGCCTGAGGCCTTGCGCAGCACCAAAGAGCCTTCCACCCCACTGCGAGCCTGGGTGGCATCTGACTTCGCTTGTCTACAACCTTGGTTAGATCGGGGACCCGATCGCTGGAGAGACTGTGTGTGTGAGGACACAGTCGGTGGAAGTTCCCGGACTGGGATCGCGTCCGGAGGGGTGAGAGGGCGTATGCTCAGACCATATACTGTTGTTGCTAATGTGCCTATAGACTGCCGTGGCCCACAAGTTTATTTCTGATACTCTCACTGGAGATCCATATTAGAGCGGAACTTAGAGTTCATGCAGTAATGTGTTTAGTTCATCGCAACCTTTCCATTGGATTACAAATATTGTTCTGTTAATGTGCACCACCTTTAAAGAATTGCCGGTGAAGAAACCATCATCCCCTATAGACTGAGTTGTAGATATCTGAGCCAGGCCTGGCCAGCTAGTTAGTCCATTTAGTTACTGCGTCACAGGGCGCCTAGTTAACGGTCGCCCATGCGGCGCACCTTTACTGTTCATCTTAAATGCATAGTGTGTTATTGCTGCAGGGCTCTGCAATTTATTATCTGTGAACCGTTACCACTGTTAACTTTTCTTACCAACAACTCAAAGTAAATTTTGATACCCTTTTCATTATTGTCTTGGTGTCTGGGTTTACTCATACAGTATAAGAAAATATTTATTGCTGCCAATACTAACTGTGCCAGTAGGGGGTCGAGTACATTGCTGGGGGTTGACGGAGCTGTTTTCAGGGCCCAAACTAAACTTGCGGCCTTCTTAGTTGAAGGTATCGCTACACATACTTTTTTTTTACCTTACTGCTTAGAATGCAGTAAGATAAAAAAAAAAACTTCTGCCTTTACAACCACTTTAGGGTTTAGACAAATTGATTCTGGGGCCCAAGGACTATTAACGCAATAACTGAAAAAATGTCCCAAGATAGGGTATGGCATGACCTTTTTATAATGATGATTTTGTTTTATTTTTATTTACATCCACTCAAAACATGTTTTGTCTTTTTCTTTTTTTTTTCTTTTTTTAAGGAGGTGTGTGTAACCATTAGTATTTGAAATGTGAGAAGTGTCAATGCAATTTCATTGTAAGTTTACTTTAAAATTACCACAAATGCCTTCCTATCTTGTTTTATCTTATCTTGGTCAGTTGGCACAGTGGCTAGAAGAAATACATAAATGTAGTACAGGGGTGATATTCAGACTATGGCCTCCAGAGAGTTTAAATGATATGCTGAGATATAGAATATTAAGTTATTGGTGGTAACGAACAAATTAGTTGATTTACCAGTTGTTCTGACAGTTTCAAAAGAAATTCATAGAAGCCGGGAGTCAGGACTAGGGATGAGCTCGGTGTTCGAGTCGAACATACGTTCGACTCGAACATCGGCTGTTCGATCGTTCGACGAAGATCGAACGATTTGGGCCGTTCGCGCCTAATTCGAGTGACGCGAACGGCCCACAATGCACTACGCCATCGCAGTGTCATCCAGGCGCTGTGATTGGCCAAGCATGCACTGTGACCCCGCATGCTTGGCCAATCACAGCGCCGGCAGCGAGGAGAGCAATGATTGGCCACAGGCAGGATGCCTGTGGCCAATTATTGCTGAGGGTGTTTAGTACACGCCCCACACTATAAAAGGCCGCCAGCACGGCGGCCTAGTGTAGTGTGTTCCGGAGCAGGGAAAGAGAAGCATAGGCAGGGACAGTGACATTTATTTTTTCTTGCTTAACCTGGATTCCTTTAGTTTAGGGAAAGAGAAGGATAGGTAGGGAGAGTGTCAGTGTGTTTTACTGTGCGAATCCTTGTTTCTAGGGACAGGGAAGGACAGTGAGGGAAATTCTCCTTGTGCTATAGTGTGCTTTAAAAAAACATTTTTTCTAGGGACAGAAAACTATAGGTAGGGAGAGTGTCAGTGTGTTTTACTGTGCGAATCCTTGTTTCTAGGGACAGGGAAGGACAGTGAGGGAAATTCTCCTTGTGCTATAGTGTGCTTTAAAAAAACATTTTTTCTAGGGACAGAAAACTATAGGTAGGAAGAGTGTCAGTTTCTTTCACTGTGATAATCCTTGTTTCTAGGGACAGGGAAGGACAGTGAGGGAAATTCTCCTTGTGCTATAGTGTGCTTTAAAAAAACATTTTTTCTAGGGACAGAAAACTATAGGTAGGAAGAGTGTCAGTTTCTTTCACTGTGATAATCCTTGTTTCTAGGGACAGGGAAGGACAGTGAGGGAAATTCTCCTTGTGCTATAGTGTGCTTTAAAAAAACATTTTTTCTAGGGACAGAAAACTATAGGTAGGAAGAGTGTCAGTTTCTTTCACTGTGATAATCCTTGTTTCTAGGGACAGGGAAGGACAGTGAGGGAAATTCTCCTTGTGCTATAGTGTGCTTTAAAAAAACATTTTTTCTGGGGACAGAAAACTATAGGTAGGAAGAGTGTCAGTTTCTTTCACTGTGATAATCCTTGTTTCTAGGGACAGGGAAGGACAGTGAGGGAAATTCTCCTTGTGCTATAGTGTGCTTTAAAAAAACATTTTTTCTAGGGACAGAAAACTATAGGTAGGAAGAGTGTCAGTTTCTTTCACTGTGATAATCCTTGTTTCTAGGGACAGGGAAGGACAGTGAGGGAAATTCTCCTTGTGCTATAGTGTGCTTTAAAAAAAACATTTTTTCTAGGGACAGAAAACTATAGGTAGGAAGAGTGTCAGTTTCTTTACTGTGATAATCCTTGTTTCTAGGGACAGGGAAGGACAGTGAGGGAAATTCTCCTTGTGCTATAGTGTGCTTTAAAAAAACATTTTTTCTAGGGACAGAAAACTATAGGTAGGAAGAGTGTCAGTTTCTTTCACTGTGATAATCCTTGTTTCTAGGGACAGGGAAGGACAGTGAGGGAAATTCTCCTTGTGCTATAGTGTGCTTTAAAAAAACATTTTTTCTAGGGACAGAAAACTATAGGTAGGAAGAGTGTCAGTTTCTTTCACTGTGATAATCCTTGTTTCTAGGGACAGGGAAGGACAGTGAGGGAAATTCTCCTTGTGCTATAGTGTGCTTTAAAAAAACATTTTTTCTAGGGACAGAAAACTATAGGTAGGAAGAGTGTCAGTTTCTTTCACTGTGATAATCCTTGTTTCTAGGGACAGGGAAGGACAGTGAGGGAAATTCTCCTTGTGCTATAGTGTGCTTTAAAAAAACATTTTTTCTAGGGACAGAAAACTATAGGTAGGAAGAGTGTCAGTTTCTTTCACTGTGATAATCCTTGTTTCTAGGGACAGGGAAGGACAGTGAGGGAAATTCTCCTTGTGCTATAGTGTGCTTTAAAAAAACATTTTTTCTAGGGACAGAAAACTATAGGTAGGAAGAGTGTCAGTTTCTTTCACTGTGATAATCCTTGTTTCTAGGGACAGGGAAGGACAGTGAGGGAAATTCTCCTTGTGCTATAGTGTGCTAAAGCATTCCTCATCAACCATCTTTGAAATCCTTGTTTTTTGGACAGTCAGGGAAATTGTCGTTGTGCTATTCTGTGCAAAAGCAATCATCCTCAACCATATTTAGAAATCCTTAAGTAAAGGGACAGAGAAGGACACCTGAAGGTAGCCCTTATTGCTTTTTTCCCATCTCCCTGCAGGCCATCTATTAGAATGTCTGGAAGGCAAACAAGGAGAGGCAGACAGTCAGGAGGCAATAAAAGAGGGCAAGCAGGCTCTGTGTCTGGGGGCAACAGTGCTGGTCGTGGACGCGGTGCATTGTCATCAGCACATGGCCATGGGACACGCTTGTCCTTCTTTTCGGCAGCTGGACATGTTGAGCCACATCATGCCGAAGACTTGGTAGAGTGGATGACCAAGCCCTCCTCCTCCTCCTCATCCTCTCTCACCCAGGCTCAGGGTACTGGCAAAGCAGCTGCCAAAGCGTCCTCTTCCCTGGTATCAATGTCAGACTCATCATCAGTCACTCCTTCCCTAGACCCACCATGTCCTCCTCCTGAGGAGTCCCCCGAACTGTTTGAGCACAGTGTTGGGTACATGCTCCAGGAGGATGCCCAGCGTTTCGAAGCGTCTGCTGATGAAACCCAGCTACAGGAAGGCAGTAGCGTGAGAGCAGACAGAGGGGATGCTCAAGAAGGACACCAATCTGGCAGTCATGTTCCAGCAGCTGCAGCATACTGCCAGATTGGCTCCAGTGATGAGGAGGGAGGGGATGATGAGGTCACTGACTCCACGTGGGTGCCTAATATGAGAGAGGAGGAGGAGGAGGATGAGGAGGAGGCACATCTCCAACGAGGCAGGATGCCCTTTGGTGGCCAGCGTAAGGGCAGTACACCGACGGAATCACACCGCAGAGCTCCGCCTGTGCAGGGCGCTGCCTCTGCCCGTCATTCAAAAAGTTCTTTGGTGTGGGCCTTTTTTGAGGCTAGTGCATCAGATCGCACAGCTGCTGTTTGCAACATATGTCTCAAGCGTATATCGCGTGGCCAAAACATCAGCCGCTTGGGTACCACATGCCTGACCAGACATATGTTGACCTGCCATGCAGCTCGTTGGCAAGCCTACCTCAAAGACCCACACCAAAGAACAAAGCGGACCTCTCCTTGCACCGCATCAGCTGGGATCTCCAACCCCACTATAACTTCAGTCCTCTCTGAAACATGCACTGAGAGGAATGAAGGTGTAGAATTAGGTGTGTCACAGCCAAGTACTTGCGGCCACTCTGCTAGCAGTACACCGACGTCCGATTCTAGTAGGCAAATTTCCCTGCCCCAGCTGCTGGACCGTCGAAAGAAGTTCACTCCCAGCCATCCACATGCCCAGCGGTTGAATGCTAGCTTGGCTAAATTGCTAGCGCTTCAACTGCTGCCTTTTCAGTTGGTAGACTCGGCCCCCTTCCGTGAGTTTGTGCAATGTGCGGTTCCTCAGTGGCAGGTTCCCAAACGCCACTTTTTCTCACGGAAGGCTATTCCGGCTCTCTACCGGCATGTGGAAGGCAATGTCTTGGCCTCGCTGGACAGGGCGGTCAGCGGTAAGGTGCATATTACCGCTGACTCATGGTCCAGCAGGCATGGACAGGGACGTTACCTTTCTTTCACGGCCCATTGGGTCACTCTTTTGGCAGCTGGGAAGGATGCAGGACAAGGTGCAGTAGTGTTGGAGGTTGTTCCACCGCCACGCCTCCAAAATGCTACTACTGGTTGTGACACACCTCTCTCCTCCACCCCCTCCTCTTCTTCTTCCTCCATGGCCTCTTCCTGTGGTTTGTCCTCGGAACCAGCGGTGCTCCGTAGGCGTTCAAGGGGCTACGCAAGTACGCAGGCAAAAAGATGCCATGCCGTGCTTGCGCTGGTGTGTTTGGGTCGACAGAAGCCACACTGGGGCAGAGGTCCTGTCTGCTCTGCAGGGCCAGGCCGAGAGGTGGTTGACGCCACGCCAGCTTAAGCCAGGAATGGTGGTTTGCGACAATGGCACCAACCTCCTCTCCGCCCTCCGACAGGGACAACTGACCCATGTGCCCTGTGTGGCTCACGTCCTTAACCTGGTGGTGCAGCGGTTCTTGGGCAGGTACCCAGGCTTACAGGATGTCCTGAGGCAGGCCAGGAAAGTCTGTGTGCATTTCCGCAGATCTTATAATGCCAGTGCTCGCCTGGCTGAGCTGCAAAAGGAGTTGAACCTGCCCAAGAACCGCCTTATATGTGACATGCCCACCAGGTGGAACTCAACGTTGGCCATGCTGCAGCGGCTGCACACGCAGCAGAGGGCCATCAATGAGTACCTGTGCGACTACGGCACCAGGACAGGGTCAGGGGAGCTTGGTTTTTTTTCTCCACGCCAGTGGGGCATGATCAGGGATGCATGCACTGTCCTGGCACCATTTGAGGAGGCCACGAGGATGGTGAGCAGTGACAGTGCATGCATCAGTGACACTGTACCTCTTGTCCACCTGTTGGAGCACACGCTGCGTGGAATAATGGACAGGGCACTTGAGGCAGAACAGAGGCAGGAAGAGGAGGACTTCCTTGCCTCTCAAGGCCCCCTTTACCCAGACAGTGTTCCTTCTGTCCCACCCATCGCACAGGAAGAGGAGGAGGAGGAGGAGGAGGAGGAGGATTGTGTCAGCATGGAGGTGGAGGCTGGCACTCAGCATCATCAGCAGCAGTCTTTTAGGGATGATTTACAGTCCCAAGAAACCAGTGGACTTGTACGTGGCTGGGAGGAGGTGGCTGCGGATCATGTCGTCCTTAGTGACCCAGAGGACTCCGGAGCGAATGCCTCAGCAAACCTACGCTGCATGGCCTCCCTGATCCTGCAAAGTCTGCGGAAGGATCCTCGTATTCTTCGGATCAAGGAGAGGGACCATTACTGGCTGGCCACTCTCCTTGATCCACGGTACAAGGGTAAGGTTGCGGACCTTATGTTACCGTCGCAGAGGGAGCAGAGGATGAGACAACTCCGGGAGGCCTTGCAGAAAGGTCTGTGCAACGCGTTCCCAGAGACTGGGAGGTTACAAACTCCTGGTCCTGGACAACGAGTTGCTGAGGCTTCGGCCAGTCAAAGAAGGAGCGGTGGGGAAGGTGGCCGTCTGACCGATGCGTTCAGACAATTCTTTAGTCCGCAGCCCCAAAGTATGATCGGTTCCAGCAACCATCGCCAGCGTCTGATAAACATGGTGCAGGAATATCTAGGGGCAAGGTCAGACTTGGACACCTTCCCCACCGAAAATCCTCTGGCTTACTGGGTCTTGAGGATGGATCACTGGCCAGAGCTTGCACAGTATGCAATTGAGCTACTGGCCTGTCCTGCATCCAGCGTTCTTTCGGAACGCACATTCAGTGCTGCTGGAGGATTTGTCACGGATCAAAGGGTGCGCCTGTCCACCGACTCGGTTGATCGACTGACTTTCATCAAGATGAACCAGTCTTGGATCACCACCAGCTACCACACACCTGATGCTGATATAACAGACTAATTGATTTTAACATGTCACATCCCTTCAAGACTGATGCTGATGCTGAGTGCCTGTGCTGTTATGTTGACTGGCTATCCTCCTCCTCCGAGTCCTCAATGATACGATTGATGATGATAGCTTGGAAGATCATTTTTGTTTATGGGTGCCGCCACCAGTGGCTAAGGCCCAATTTTTCAGCCCCTGTTTTACAGGGGCGTGTAATTACAATTTTTTTAGCAATAATTTGCCATAGGGCTCATTGCTGTGCTCCAAGTACAGTATCTGTGAGGGGTTGGAGTGTTGTGGCACCAGTGCCTAAGGCCCAATTTTTCAGCCCCTGTTTAACAGGGGCGTGTCATTACAATTTTTGAAGCAATACTTTGCAACAGGGCTCATTGCTGTGCTCCAAGTACAGTATCTGTGAGGGGTTGTAGTGTTGTGCCACCAGTGCCTAAGGCCCAATTTTTCAGCCCCTGTTCAACAGGGGCATGTAATTACAATTCTTGATCTAATAATTCACAGCAGGGCCCATTGCTGCACCCACCAAGAGTAACTCTGAGGGCTTACAGTGTTGTGGCAACGCCACCACCACCACCACCACGAAAGGCCCAATTTTTCAGCCCCTGTTCAAAAGGGGCATGTAATTACAATTCTTGATCTAATAATTCACAGCAGGGCCCATTCCTGCACCCACCAAGAGTAACTCTGAGGGCTTACAGTGTTGTGGCAACGCCACCACCACCACCACCACGAAAGGCCCAATTTTTCAGCCCCTGTTCAAAAGGGGCATGTAATTACAATTCTTGATCTAATAATTCACAGCAGGGCCCATTCCTGCACCCACCAAGAGTAACTCTGAGGGCTTACAGTGTTGTGGCAACACCACCACCACCACCACCACCACGAAAGGCCCAATTTTTCAGCCCCTGTTCAACAGGGGCATGCAATTACAATTCTTGATCTAATAATTCACAGCAGGGCCCATTGCTGCACCCACCAAGAGTAACTGTCAGGGCTTACAGTGTTGTGGCACCAGCACCACCATCAAAGGCCCAATTTTTACTACCACTGTTCAACAATTATATGTAATTAAAATTCCTGATATAATAGTTGACAGCAGGGCGTTCCAGCACCAACCAAGAGTAACTGTGAGTGCTTACAGTGTTGTGCCAACACCAACAACTAAGGGGCCTATTTCTGCAGAGTATATACGGCAGGTCCCTACTTTCAAACATCCAACTTACAAACGACTCCTACTTGCAAACGCAAGAAGACAACAGGAAGTGAGAGGAAATCTACCCCATGGAAGGAAAATTCTCTCCTGTAAGAATTAATATGGGAGAAAGGTGTCTCCTCTGTACTGATGCTTTATCAGCAATCCTTGTTTCAAGAAAAACACCACATTTCAAAAACAGTTGTCATTGGGACGGAAAGTGAGGTGAAATGTTCTGAACAGGGGCACAGACAGCAAAACAAATGTTACAGGGGTGATAACCCTTACCTATGTTTTCCAAAAAGTTTAAAAATAGATTTTTGGGCTGGAGCTACACTTAAACAATGTACCTGTTCAAAATTACAAACAGATTCTACATAAGAACAAACCTACAGTCCCTGTCTTGTATGCACCGCCTGTATACGGCTGTTCAGAGTATATAGGGCCTTTTTTATTTTATGTGCGGGGTTCCCCTTAATATCCATACAAGACCCAAAGGGGCTGGTAATGGGCTGGGGTGGGGGGGGGGGGGGGTCATGGGGTAGCTATGCCATTTTTCTTAAAGATTTTCATCCATATTACCGGGACCAGACATTACATTAAAGCCGCAAGCAGTTTTAAATGGCTTTTTTTTCCTTTAGAAGTGTCATTTTGTGCAGGGACAGTTCTAAACACGGGAAACACGAGGCACTTCACAGGCATACTTTAGACACCCCCCAGGTACGAAATTTAAAGGAATATTTGACTTTTTTTTTTTCACTTTATGCATCATTAAAATGACTGCTCCCGAAAAACGACCGTTTTTAAAACTTCTTTTTGCATTGATACATGTCCCCTGGTGCACAACCCGGGTTCCCAAACCCTTTTTAGGACAATAACATGCATAATAGTTGTTATAATTAGCACTTTAGAATTCGAACGTTCGCATCCATTGTATTTAATAGGGTTCTAATGTTCGTATGAACTTTCGGTCCGTTCGCGGGTTCTGGTGCGAACCGAACCCGGGGGTGTTCGGCTCATCACTAGTCAGGACACTCCCCAGGGTAAATGGCTTGTACAAGTCACCTTTACTCTATATCAACACAGACGGCCATAAAAACGAAACTTTACTGTATGTATTAACGTCACTCAAGTGATGGGGAATCATTTACAAGACATGCAACCTTTAACATTGTCAAATTCATCAATGTTAATGGTGCTTAAATGGATTGTAAACCCTTGTATTTATTTTAATAAAACTAACAAACATGTCTATACTTACATGCTCTGTGCACTCTTTTTGCACAGATCAGTCTTGATCCTCTTCTTCTAAGGTGCCCTGTCAGCACTCCAAGCCCCACCTGTTCATCGAGTGCCCCCACAGAAGCCACTTTTCCTGGGGCACCATGGTAGCTCGCTCCTGAGTCCCGCTGCTGCGTCCATTGGCACAGACAGCTGGACTCGGCCCCTCCCCCTGCTCCACTTCCTGTATGCTCTCCCTATACTGACCACGAAAATCAGGGCTACTGAGCCCTGACCACCGTGGCCAGAGTGCGTCCCTGTGTCATACACAGCTGTCCCCTCTGCTCTCCTCTCTCCCCCTCACCCCCTCCTTCCTGCCTGTCAGCTCGTGTCTGTGTGTCTCTGTCTCCCCCCTGCTATTATTAAAATTAAAAATTTGTAAACGTTCACTGCCAGCCCCTCTATTATATCCTGGCATAGCACACTGCATTTGTTTTTTTATAAAAACATGCATTGTAAATAACAATTTAGCGCTGTCTTCAGGCCAGTCACGTGTCTCTCGGACGGTTTTCAGGGCTACTGCATAAGAGGCTGAGTGGCCATGAGATCATGGCCCATCCTGCAGTATCCATCTATCGGAGTCGCTCTCTTGGGACCACGACCTAGATCTGCAAGGGGTGACTCGGACAGTAGATTGTGCTGTGGCCGTTTTGCGGCCTGTGCAAGGAGAGAGAGTCACAGTGAGTGGGTGCATCCGCTGCCAGCAACATCTGATCATTTGGTGTCAGCCTGGAGGCCATCTTCATCACATCCAAGCCAGATCCAGCTGGGCGGTAGTGCAGTGCAATGCGGGGTCGAGCGCTATCCCTAGAGCCAGATGTTGTAGGGGCCTGCTGTGGAGTCTCCACAGGATTCTCTGAAACAGAAGGTCGCTGGGATTGGTGAGTGGGCACTTGCCCATTCTCTTAACACCAAAGGACACTGCATGCAGACACTGTTGCCTTTTTCAATTTACTAAGCCTACAAGGGAACCTGTGCTACACACAGGGGGTTATTTACGAAAGGTAAATCCACTTTGCACTACAAGTGCACTTTAAAGTGCAGTCGCTGTAGATCTGAGGGGGACATGCAAGGAAAATAAAAAACAGCATTTTTGCTTACACATGATTGGATGATAAAATCAGCAGAGCTTCCCCTAATTTCAGAGCTTCCCCTCAGATCTACAGCGATCTACAGCAACTGCACTTACAAGTGCACAGTGGATTTCCCTTTAGTAAATCAACCCCTTTATTTCACATTGAGAGAATCAAGTGTTCATCTTACTTGCCAGGGCACATTGTGCCCATCTTAAAGTGGTTGGAAACCCACTATTTTTTTTTCCCAACGACCTGTAAGAGAAAGGCATAATGAGCTAATATGACTAGCATAATAGCTCAGTATGCATCACTTACCTTAGATCGGGGCCCCCGAAGCCGTCCTCGTCTCCCTCTTCAGCCGCATCCATCGCTGCGGCGATAGCCGGAATGTTACTTCCGGGTATCGCCGCACCAGCCAATCACAGCTGTGATTGGCCGGAGCGACGAAGACGTGACTCCGCGCATGCACACGTGAGCCGTCGAATGCTGCGACCTAGCCGAATTTGTGAATGGGTTTAACCCCATGCCGCTTTTAAATGCAAATATCTCCTTAACCGTGTAGGTTTAGGAGATATTTCTTGCACCTACAGGTAAGCCTTAATCTAGGCTTACCTGTAGGTGTTTGTTTACAAAGTGGGTTTACAACCACTTTAAAGTGGTTGTAAACCCACTTTTTCAACTTGCACCTACAGGTAAGCCTAGATTAAGGCTTACCTGTAGGTGCAAGAAATATCTCCTAAACCTACACGGTTTAGGAGATATTTACTAAAATGACAAGCGCCGCTGTCTACGGCGCATGCGTGTCGTAGACAACGGCGCATTCATGGGGTTAATCCCATTCACAAACTCGGCTACTTCCCAGCAATCGCTGGGCGTAGCCGAGTGGGACGCCTCCCGCGCGCATGCGCAGAGTGACGTCTCCGCCGCTCCTGCCAATCACAGCGCCGGAGCGGCGCTGTGATTGGCTGGTGCGGCGATACCCGGAAGTAACATTCCGGCTATCGCCGCAGTGATGTCTGCGGCTTTACAGAGGGACGAGGACGGCTTCGGGGGCCCCGATCTAAGGTAAGTGGAACATAATGAGCTATTATGCTAGTCATAATAGCTCATTATGCCTTTCTTTTACAGGTTGTAAAAAAAAAAAGTGGGTTTACAACCACTTTAAAGAGCTAGCTGAAGATGCAAGACTCTCACTTCAAAGGACTACAGAATGCCTCACCCCCCCTCACAAGGGATAAGAACTTATGGTGCCTATTTAGGCCCACTCTACCTATTATAGAATAAAGTTAAGGACTCTAAAGTTGTTTTGCTTAATTTGAATTTAGAGTTTATACACTTTATTGGGGGCTGTGGTGTCAGGGGACTAAAGGGAGTGGTCTGACGGGAGCCTAGTTATTTCTCTACCATTTTTTGGCCTGTAGCCATAGATCCTAATAAGGGCTAATTTATGCTGGTTATTGTCTCAGCCATCAAGTTTATTAACCGTATCATACAGTATCTTCTGCATGTTGCAAATTTTCTGCTGGTGAATTAATTTTTACCAATAAATCTTTCAGTAAACAAATCTAACCAGTTTACTTTGAGTCCCTTTGTTTACAAGATTGTCAGAACCCAGAGTGTCAGAGGTCTTGCAAGGTCAAAGCAACCAGTGGGGTACGGAATCTTTGAGTCCCTCACGGAGGTAGTACTACACCTACAAATTTTTATTTTATTTTTGTTGCGATACTCCCAAAGAGAAATCATGTCTAAAGGGATGCAAACCCTGCACTTTCCTCATTGGAGCCCTGAAGATGCAGCAGTTGATTGATAAAATCACTCCCATACAGATTCACTCTACACATGGACACAGACAAACGACCAGCTGTAGAAATCTACAACAAAATCTGTTAAAATCTCTGCAATGTACATAAATCACCCAGAGGGGAATGTTTTATCCTCAAGAGAAGTGGGGTAACCCTTTAAGGACAAGGCAGGGCTTTTGGCTGGGGAGGGGGAACTATACCAGGTTATACCAGGATCATGGCTGCCAATAAACCTGGTACTGTTTTTTCTGCCGACGTTCGCCTTTCTTGTAAAAGGGGGCTTGTTCACCCCCATTGTGATAACATTAACGCTAAATGAAAAAAAAAAAAGATTATTATTTATTATAGGTACTTATATAGTGCCGTCAATTTACACAGTGCTTTTATATACAGTATCTCACAAAAGTGAGTACACCCCTCACATTTTTGTAAATATTTTATTATATTTTTTCATGTGACAACACTGAAGGAAATACACTTTGCTACAATGTAAAGTAGTGAGTGTACAGCTTGTATAACAGTGTAAATTTGCTGTCCCCTCAAAATAACTCAACACAAAGACATTAATGTCTAAACCGCTGGCAACAAAAGTGAGTACACCCCTAAGTGAAAATGTCCAAATTGGGCCCAAAGTGTCAATATTTTGCGTGGCCACCATTATTTTCCAGCACTGCCTTAACCCTCTTGGGCATGGAGTTCACCAGAGCTTCACAGGTTGCCACTGGAGTCCTCTTCCACTCCTCCATGACGACATCACGGAGCTGGTGGATGTTAGAGATCTTGCGCTCCTCCACCTTCCGTTTGAGGATGCCCCACAGATGCTCAATAGGGTTTAGGTCTGGAGACATGCTTGACCAGTCCATCACCTTTACCCTCAGCTTCCTTAGCAAGGCAGTGGTCGTCTTGGAGGTGTGTTTGGGGTCATTATCATGTTGGAATACTGCCCTGCGGCCCAGTCTCCGAAGTGAGGGGATTATGCTCTGCTTCAGTATGTCACAGTACATGTTGGCATTCATGGTTCCCTCAATGAACTGTAGCTCCCCAGTGCCGGCAGCACTCATGCAGCCCCAGACCATGACATTCCCACCACCATGCTTGACTGTAGACAAGACACACTTGTCTTTGTACTCCTCACCTGGTTGCCGCCACACACGCTTGACACCATCTGAACCAAAAAAGTTTATATTGGTCTCATCAGACCACAGGACATGGTTCCAGTAATCCATGTCCTTGGTCTGCTTGTCTTCAGCAAACTGTTTGTGGGCTTTCTTGTGCAACCTCTTTAGATGAGGCTTCTTTCTGGGATGACAGCCAGGCAGCCCAATTTGATGCAGTGTGCGGCGTATGGTCTGAGCACTGACAGGCTGACCCCCCACCCCTTCACCCTCTGCAACAATGCTGGCAGCACTTATACATCTATTTCCCAAAGACAACCTTTGGATATGACGCTGAGCACATGCATTGTACTTCTTTGCTTGATCATGTTGAGGCCTGTTCTGAGTGGAATCTGTCCTGGTAAACCGCTGTATGGTCTTGGCCACCATGCTGCAGCTCAGTTTCAGGGTCTTGGCAATCTTCTTATCGCCTAGACCATCTTTATGTAGAGCAACAATTTTTTTTTCAGATCCTCATGTAGCGGGGTCTCTAAATTTAGGTGGGACACCCAAGTGTGTAAGTATGGGATTGGTGGACCATTTGTGTTCGTGGAGGATTGGATGGTGTAATAATCTCCTTGGCCTCTGGGTGGCGGGGTACCTGGAGGCTCAAGGTAGATTTGCCATTTCAGTGCTAGCCTTTTTGTCCCTTTCCGGAGATGGTACGGCGAGGGCGGGGAACCTGCCGTGGTGTCGATGGGAGGAGATAAAAGGGGGAGACGCCCTAACCACGAGGTCTTCTGGAGGATGTTCTTCACACGCCGAGGCACCTTAGGCCTGGGTGCGGGCGGGTTCTGGATTCCGGCTCAGGTGCCCTAGGCCTGACCGGAATGGAGTTGGAGTCCATCCCAGGCACCTTCAGCCTGGGGTGAGGTACTGAACTAGGAGGCCTGGGGTCCAGTGACTTCGACTGGATCCCGCGAGGGTGGAGACGTCCGAGGGTCCCTGAGGTGGATGGGGCCCATGTCTGAGGTGAGGAGGCCGGGGAGGTTACCCGTCCGGAGAGTCTGGAGCAGCATCAACCCAGTGACGGATGGGCCTCTGGTAACTCCCTTGGAGGGACATCTTCCCCTGATAGGGGCCGCCGCGCAGAGTAGGTACTTCTATCTATGTTCTCTTGAGTCGCTGGTAGAGACTCTCAGATTCTAAGTCCTTTCTAGCTGAATGCTATAGTAACCGCTGGCGAGATCGCAGTGGTTTAGTTGATAACCAGGATAGTGCCTCGACCTGCTCACCCCCGTATCAAAATGTTATCAAGTCGCAACCAGATGGCTACTGAAGCACTGTTTATTGTGAGATGTACAATAAAGCAAGAGTTGGACTGTGATCGGTGTGTGGAACTCTGGTTAATGGGAGCAGAGGGAAGTGTGAACACAGCAGGACTGTATTCTAGAACAAAGCACATAGGCCCGAGGAAATATCTGGTGCTGGCCTTCACCTCACCCACAGCTATGGGGAGGACATGGGCCGTAGCGCATCTCACCCTGTCATGTGACATACCCCTAGACCAAGGAGATGGGGTGAGGCCGCTACACGTGGGGGCTCGTGAGTCCGGGATGATATGTGTTTTAACTTTGGAAGAAAGAATGGCTGTGTCTGGACTTTGCTGCCCAGAGGAGTTCCGAGCAGGTCAGCCATGTGATTGGCCAAAGTGCATCCCTGCTCAAAGTCGTGGAAATGACCCTAGGACGGGAAAGGCCCATGCAGAGGAGCGAGAAGAGGGAGGAGTCCAGCCGTGTGAAGTACTACATGTGGGGGCTTTTATTGCACTGCGCCACGAGGCACCCCGTGACTGTACAGTTCGTGGGCGGAGCTTGAAGGAAGCCCGCGAAAACGTGCAAGTCATGGGAGGAGTCTGGCCATGTGGAGGAACTCACGTGGAGACTTTGGCGCGTGGTCAGTGCGTGATGGAGCAGCAGATAGTCGGGATGGCCTCAAGCTCCCCGTGGATTCCGGTTCCTTACCCCACGAAGATGACTACGTTCGCTGCTCCCCTTACAGACACGGGGATAAGACTCAGGCCCGAGGGCAGTTGGCTTTGTACTCATGCAGAGACACGGAGGCCCTCGTGTGATCTGTCTCGGGTGCTCGGGACTGGTGATCCACCTGAAGCCATTCGGGCGTTGCGAGGCATGCAAAGAGTTCTTGTTCGAGGTGGAGCCATCCACAGTAAGGCCCCGGGCCCTTCGCCTCAACAGCCTCACAGGTACCGCTACTCTAGAAGGAGAGATCCAGGCCTTTGCGGAGGTTCCCGTACGCACTGACCAGGGCGATGTGACTGCCCAATCAGAGACTGAGAGAGAAAAATCAGAGGATGCTGCTTCGGTCACCACAGATTCTCTGCTCCCACCTCTGAAGAGGAAAGTTGGTCTGGTACAGGCCTCCTGTGGTCGTGGTCGAGCTTCACCCCGTCGCTTGCCTGGCCTGGATGGATCCGGTTGGAAGAGTCCTGGACATCCCAGTTCTACAAAAGGTCAAGGTGAGCCAGGGGCTGGAACTGTGGTGGTGGTTGGAGGTGTCGGGGGTCCACAGTCGGTGGAGCCCGCAAGGGAGGGTAGTACCACGTCTACCAGAGACTACCTTCCCGCCGAGATGTATGACACTTCCGACCTAGAGTCGCTGTCAGATTGTGGAGATGACGGGGAGATTGATGAACTGTTTCATCGGAAGGGCTGGGACAAACGCCCATTGCCTGTGTTACGTGTACCGCAGGATTCCCCTATGTCAATAGGAGACAGCACGCCCCGGGTGCAAGCCCCGGAGTCTACGAGGAAGTCTAGTCCTCAGAGTGCCTTCCCACAATCTACAACATTGCCCGTCTTGGTGGCCGGGATGCAGCGAGCCTCACTACGAGCACCGAGAGAAAAGCCATTAGAGGTAGTGAAAGTACCTCGGCACCCGGAGGCCATCGTTCAACCCGGAGAAGGTGAGCGGAAAGCCATGCCTCCTTTGGCCAGATTGCAACGACTTTTCTCACAGAGAGTCGCCCGTGACTATGGGTGGGAATATCTCTACTTGCCTCGGGACTTACTTTTTGAAGTTGAGGTCATACGCCAGAGATGGTATGACGAATTTGTTTGGGAAAAGCTCAAAGTACCCCATGCACGAAGATATTTGTCCTGTTCGCCATCCGTGTTGAAAAAGTTTCGGGACTGCAGAGCAGACTGGATGTGGGGTTGCCATATCCACGCAGATAAGGTGCGCATCTGCAGGAAAGATGGAGATGATGCTGACTATTCAATTGAGGTTTTTGATAAACATCTGAAGCCGTTGTTCTTGCCTGACCCGAAGTTTTACTTGTGAGAAGAGACTCACTTGTTGTTCCTTTCCTACAATCTTCTAAAAGTGTTCCTGCCGGAGCATCCGAACTGTGCCCTAGTTTTTTATTTGGGCTTTTGTTTTCTACTCTTTGGGGGAATGAGAGCAGTTTTTTTTCTTGGTTCTCTCTTCCTCACAGTTCAAAGACAGACTTTGGGGTAGAACTAGTGTAGGGACGCAGGAAGAATGAAGATGGCACCAAGTGTCATTACCGCGGCACTGTCACCAGGTGGCGGTGTTGTGCAACGGCTGTTTGTTTTTTTTCCCACACGCATCACTTTACTCATTGGAGCGAATGGGTCTATTGGTTGATGGACCCATTCATTCCAAATTAACACAAGAGTGTCAGGATGTAGATTTCCTTGTGTGTTGTTTTTTTCCCTCTGCAGGAGATTCATATGTCAAGACTACTGAGTATGGGTTGGTTCTTAGACAGTGATGGGAGGGATTGTATATGTGACATGATAGATGTTTTAAGGAAAAGTTTTATTTTTTTATATTCCCTTTGAGCAGGTCTTGGTATGGTTGAGGTTCAAAATTTTAGGGATTGCCTCTGGGGCTAAGCTTGTGTCCTCACTCCATGGGAGACATGGGTTCGCACCAGACGCTGGGGACCAGCGTCAAATCACAGGGGGGAGTATGTAGCGGGGTCTCTAAATTTAGGTGGGACACCCAAGTGTGTAAGTATGGGATTGGTGGACCATTTGTGTTCGTGGAGGATTGGATGGTGTAATAATCTCCTTGGCCTCGGGGTGGCGGGGTACCTGGAGGCTCAAGGTAGATTTGCCATTTCAGTGCTAGCCTTTTTGTCCCTTTCCGGAGATGGTACGGCGAGGGTGGGGAACCTGCCGTGGTGTCGATGGGAGGAGATAAAAGGGGGAGACTCCCTAACCACGAGGTCTTCTGGAGGAAGTTCTTCACGCGCCCAGGCACCTTAGACCTGGGTGCGGGCGGGTTCTGGATTCCGGCTCAGGTGCCCTAGGCCTGACCGGAATGGAGTTGGAGTCCATCTCAGGCACCTTCAGCCTGGGGTGAGGTACTGAACTAGGAGGCCTGGGGTCCAGTGACTTCGACTGGATCCCACGAGGGTGGAGACGTCCGAGGGTCCCTGAGGTGGATGGGGCCCATGTCTGAGGTGAGGAGGCCGGGGAGGTTACCCGTCCGGAGAGTCTGGAGCAGCATCAACCCAGTGACGGATGGGCCTCTGGTAACTCCCTTGGAGGGACATCTTCCCCTGATAGGGGCCGCAGCGCAGCGAAGGTACTCCTATCTATGTTCTCTTGAGTCGCTGGTAGAGACTCTCAGATTCTCAGAGAAGTCCTTTCTAGCTGAATGCTATAGTAACCGCTGGCGAGATCGCAGTGGTTTAGTTGATAACCAGGATAGTGCCTCGACCTGCTCACCCCCGTATCAAAATGTTATCAAGTCGCAACCAGATGGCTACTGAAGCACTGTTTATTGTGAGATGTACAATAAAGCAAGAGTTGGACTGTGATCGGTGTGTGGAACTCTCGTTAATTTGAGCAGAGGCAAGTGTGAACACAGCAGGACTGTATTCTAGAACAAAGCACATAGGCCCGAGGAAATATCTGGTGCTGGCCTTCACCTCACCCACAGCTATGGGGAGGACATGGGCCGTAGCGCATCTCACCCTGTCATGTGACATACCCCTAGACCAAGGAAATGGGGTGAGGCCGCTACACTCAGATAATTCTTTGCCATGAAGTGCCATGTTGAACTTTCAGTGACCATTATGGGAGAGTGAGAGCGATTACACCAAATTTAACACACCTGCTCCCCATTCACACCTGAGACCTTGTAACACTAACGAGTCACATGACACCAGGGAGGGAAAATGGCTAATTGGGCCCAATTTGGACATTTTCACTTAGGGGTGTACTCACTTTTGTTGCCAGCGGTTTAGACATTAATGGCTGTGTGTTGAGTTATTTTGAGGGGACAGCAAATTTACACTGTTATACAAGCTGTACACTCACTACTTTACATTGTAGCAAAGTGTAATTTCTTCAGTGTTGTCACATGAAAAGATATAATAAAATATTTACAAAAATGTGAGGGGTGTACTCACTTTTGTAAGATACTGTGAAGTGTATATATATATATATTGTATATTCACATCAGTCCCTGCCCTCAAAGGCTTACAGTCTAAGGTCCCTAACTCACATTCATACATACACATACTAGGGCCAGTTTAGACAGGAGCCAATAAACCTACCAGCATGTCATTGGAGTGTGGGAGGAAGCCGGAGTACCCGGAAAAAACTCAGGCACAGGGAGAACATGCAAACTCCAGACAGGTAGTGTTGTGGTTGGGATTTGAACCAGTAACCCCAGTGCTGCTAGGCAGAAGTGCTAAGCACTTTGCCACTGTGCTGCCTAATAATAGTGTCGTTTGTCACAATTTCACAGGCATGCGCAATTTAAATCTTGACATGTTTAGTACCTATTTACTGTACTCGAAGCAACATCATCATTTATATTTGACCAAAAATTGGGTATTATTTTGTGTTTGTGTGCACTAAATTCCATTTAGCTGTATTTTTTTTTGTAAAAATTTGCATTTGATAAATGGCCACGGAAATATCATGTGACATAAAAAAATGCAACAGTCACCATTTTATTCTCCAGGGTCTCTGCTTTCAGAAACTATACAATGTTTGGGGGTTCTAAGTACTTTTCTAGCACAAAATGTTTAAAATGTATGTGAAAAATAAAAAAATTGCCCCAGACAGCAGGGGGTTAAAGAAGGAACTCAGTAACATAAAGCAAATTAGACTTTTTGTCCACCAGGAAACTATATACATAAATTATCTCCCACTTGCCCTTGGTTGTTTACTTCTTCTCCTTCTTGCTTTTTTATTTCTTTATTTCGGACAAAGAAACAGGTGTGTACCTAAATACAATAAGAAAAAAAGGCATGCAATACAATCCTTCAGATATGGCTAAGGGTTCCTTAAGCACAAATTGCAGAAAATTACATAATCAGCAATTAAGAACAGAAGAACAATATCCCTCTCAGGTAACCAATACTTTGCCAGGAATCTGGGGGTTATTATATAACATATCACACAATGCCTGCGCTCTAATTCCTAATAACCCCAAAAAACTTTCTAAAGCTGCTGGATACATTTCTATCCCCAGGATAAATAATAATAATAAAAATAAATAAAATAAACCAGCATCATAAGTGAGATATAATAATATGTGCATCACACAACTAAAAAATATCTGGGACTTGTTGTTTCACCACAGCTGGAAGGCCGAGGTTGCCTATCCCTGCTATACAGTATAATGCAGATGGACAAATGTTCATCAAACATTTGCTGTGAGTATGGCACAACAAATCTTTCATAAATAGACCATACAATCTTTATATACCTTTGTCTGTTTTTCTATTGCCAATGATCACCTTAACCACTTGCCGACTGCCTAACGCACTCATACGTCGGCAGAGTGGCACGGGCAGGCAAAGCAATGTACAGGTACGTTGCTTTGAATCTGCCGCCTAGCGGGCGTGCGCGCGCCGCCGCGATCTCCGTGACTGTGCCCGTGGGACTCGCGGACTGGATGTCCGCCAGAGTCCCGCGATCGTGTCACGGAGAGGCAGAACGGGGGGATGCCTTTGTAAACGAGGCATTTCCCTGTTCTGCCTAGTGACAGGACACTGATCTACTGCTCCCTGTAATCGGGAGCAGTGATCACTGTCATGTCACATGTAGCCCAGCCCCCTTATAGTGAGAATCACTTCCTAGGACACACTTAACCCCTTCCTCGCCCCCTACTGGTTAACCCCTTCACTGCCAGTGTCATTTACACAGTAATCAGTGCATTTTTATAGCACTGATCGCTGTATAAATGTGAATGGTCCCAAAATAGTTTCAAAAGTGTCCGATGTGTCCGCCATAATGTCGCAGTCACAATAAAAATCGCAGATCGCCGCCATAACTAGTAAAAAAATCATTTATAATAAAAAATGCCATAAAACTACCACCTATTTTGTAGATGCCATAACTTTTGCGCATAACAATCAATATACACTTATTGCGATTTTTTTTTTTTTTTTTTACAAAAAATATGGAGAAGAATACATATCGGCCTAAACTGAGGAAAAAAATAGTTTTTTTTATATATGTAGCGCTACCCCCAGCTAAGAGGGCCGCTGGTTTGATTTGTTTCGGGCCCTGTAGCACTCACTGTCAACCACCGGCAATTGGCTCTACCCTCCCCTGGCACAGTCAGTAGGGGATGATGGGATTGTGTAACCTGTGATTCTTGGCAGCACAATCCCACAATAAAGGCATACAACAGTATGGTGTAGCTATCACTAACCATTTCTCCTGCACAGTAAATGACACCAACAACTGATATACTTAATCCTGGTATTTTACTGAAAATAATGGTTAAGCAGGCAAACAGTATACATAGACATATGCAGAGCCCTGCAATGAAAGAGTGTTTTAGCACACAGACAGATATAAAATTCTATAACAAGAAACTAACGGACCCCGCTGCAGCTCGTCTCCCTCGTGGGCAAGATGGCGCCCAGCAATGTCACTACTACTAAGTCAGGCCTGACTATACTAGGTGAGAGTTCTGCAGAGAAAGATCTTCGCTAGCAAACGGTGGTGCACTTCTGGAACGATTTGTAATCCACAAGAACAAAGGAATGTGATAACTTGGTGACCCAGAACAAATCTACTAGCGTTATTCAATGCACTGTCGCTCCGGTGTGTGCAGCTGCAAACACTAACGTTAGTTCCGAACAACAGTTACTGGGTCTAGATCCTATATTATCCTCATGAGCAAGTGCTCTCTCTCACCCAACCGGAACAGTCCGTGTCCGTATCTTCCGTTGCTGTGTCTTGGTACACAGATTCCACTAAACCCGGGTCTTCGGTCCTCCTGGCAGCAACAGAACAGCAGCAGGATGCGACGTCCCTCAGGCTCCTCGGTGGGTACGGAAGGCTCTTTGGAATAATACAGGCCTAGGCTTCAGGCCCTGCATTCTCAGCAGACTCAACACAGAGTTCCACTTGCTGGGCGGGCGGTGTCCAAAGAGAAGAAAGTTCTCCGGCCCGCCCCCTGGTTAAATACCCCGCCCCAGCAGTCCTTGCGTGGGGAAATGCATCCTGGGTATGGTAGTCTCTGGGCCTTAAAGCAAACATCCGCTACATATATTTTTGGGGGATATTTATTTTATAGCAAAAAGTGAAATTTTGCTATAATATTTTTTTCAAAAATGTTGCTCTATTTTTGTTTATAGCGCAAAAAATAAAAACCGCAGAGGTGATCAAATACCACCATAAGAAAGTTCTATTTGTGGGGAAAAAAGGACGTCAATTTTGTTTGGGAGCCATGTCGAACGACCGCGCAATTGTCAGTTAAAGTGACGCAGTGCTGAATTGCAAAAAGTGGCCCGGTCATTTGGCAGCCAAATCCTCCGGGGCTGAAGTGGTTAAAACTTACAGAGAACATTATTATTGATGAATGTTACTATTCATTTTTATTTTAATATTTAATATTATCAATAATCTAGATGGCTAAAGTGTTGTGTTTTTTTTGTATACAGCCCTATTAACATACCCATATTTTCATACAACTAAATCATATGTTAGGTCATGGATAGGACAGATTTGTGCAATGTACTTAAACAAGGTAATTAGCGGTGAAATCTTCTATCAGTAGATAGAGTATGTACTTTGTCTCTTTATCAATCAGTTGTATTATTGTTTGTAGCAATAAAGTGATAATTGGCTGACTTTGATCTTTTACCTGTGTTGACTAATGTGATCTATATTATGTCTTATCGAGTAGTAGAGATCTGACATTTCCATGATGAGAAAACATCTCTATACATATCCATTGTGCAGACATTCCCTTATCTAGTTTCTGCAGTTCTTCATATCCAGGCCAAAGGTAACTTGATTAGCAGTTCAAGGACTTATTATAGCATAGCACAGTTTGGAATAAATTACTCTTTAATATTAGGCTATACTTTATGTAACGATGTCCCGGCCCAGTTAGGGATAGCTGACATCCTTCTGTGTAGAGTGGGTTACGAGGCATGGTGGGTGTACTGCAAGATAGATTCATGGGCACCAGACACTTCTTGAATGCAAAGAGATTTATTGTCTCTTAAACAGAACTGTGGGAGAGAGGGTTTAGGGCCAGGCCGCCCTTTAGTAGTTGCAATGTTAATTGTCAGACTCCGAGACTTCTATAGGTAGACAGCCATGCAAGGAAAGGTACCCAGCCAGACACCACATCTGCATGTGTACACGCTGTCTCCTATGGCAACAATCTTGAACAGTTCCTAACAAAGGTTACAATGAACTCTTTCACTTCCTCTACAATCTCCTCTTGTAGATCTTCACTCAACTGATCTCCCAGTCTCTCTCTCTAGACTTGCAGATCCGCTGCCACCGGATCCCCTGAGCTTTTCCAATCTCCTCACTGAGTATCTTCCTCAAGCATCACCCCCAGGTCCATAGCTTGGCATTTAGAATAATCCTCAAGCATCACCCCGCTGGTCTGCTCGGTCCCTGGCTTGGCACACAAGGCTGCTCTGCAAGCATCTCCTCCGCTGGCTCGATCCCTGGCTTGACACCTGTTGAAGTTTCCCAATTCTTCACCATCCCCGGTTGGTGAGAATACTGCTACGGTACTTGCTTCAGCTACTTACTGTGGTCCCTTGTGATAAAGTGGTTGGTCCCTTAGTGGCGACAGCTTCCCCTCTACCTCCGACCACGACAGGTTCTCTGACAGGCAGAACCATTCTCACCATATTTTCTATGGTTATACTGCCTTCCAAGCACTACTGCCTTCCAAGGGGATATAAGCTTATGCTTACATAAGTGCAGTCTTTTGTGTTAACTAATCCCTATTTTATATCATCATTTATGTGAGTTGTTTTTCTTTCTTGTATGTATATGCAACAGACACAAGCTAAGTTAATACAAATTTCAAGAACAGTTGGAGCAGAAAGCCAAGCTGGATTGTGTGTAGTTGGTGATGGAAACTGCATCTCAACCAATCCTAACTTTCCTTGTGTAACCAAGGGCTCACTCACTGCCTATATAACTAACTTAAAGCGAAGTTCCATCCAAAAGTGGAACTCTCGCTTATACGCTTTCTCCCCACCTCTGGTGCAACATTTGGCACCTTTCAGGGGGAGGGGGGAACAGGGGACCTGTTTTTGACAGGTCCCCTTCTCCACTTCCGGAGATGGGCCATGGCTCGATCTCCCGGGAGTTCGACCCCCTTCTTCTTACCCCGCTGCTGGGCCAATTAGAAACGCAGCGCGCTTCACGCATACGCAGTAGGGAACCCGCTGTGAAGCCGAGATGCTTCACTACCAGCAGGGCTGGTGCAAGGATTTTTGACACGCTAGGCGAAATATTTGGCTCCCCCCCTGACTCCAACCCTTTTGCCCTGCCCATGTATACTCCACCTTTTTAATGAAGCGCCCATCAAATTCAGCCCATCAGCGCCCATCAAATGCAGCCTCACCAGCGCCCATAAAATGCAGCCCACCAGCAGCAATCAAATGCAGCCTCACCAGTGCCCATCAATGCAGCCTCACCAGTGCCCATCAATGCAGCCTCACCAGTGCCCATCAAATGCAGCCTACCAGCGCCCATCAAATGCAGCCTCCCCAGCGCCTATCAAATGCAGCCTCACCAGCGCCCATCAAATGCAGCCTCACCAGCGCCCATCAAATGCAGCCTCACCAGTGCCCATCAATGCAGCCTCACCAGTGCCCATCAATGCAGCCTCACCAGTGCCCATCAATGCAGCCTCACCAGTGCCCATCAATGAAGCCTACCAGCACCCGTCAATGCAGCCTCACCAGCTTCCATCAAATGCAGCCTCACCAGTGCCCATCAATTAATAAATTAATGGTTGTGAACAAGCAAGCTATCGCTTGTGAAAAGCATCAACTGCTGCCTGTATTTGTCTGACTCTTTTATGACAATAAAGATGACATCAAGCTAAGTCGGAGTTCCAGTGTGCGACCATTTCCTTGTTTCGTTCGTCTTCCACAGTGGTGAGCCGAGGTCTGCACCTGTGATCTACCTTTTGCACCTGATTTTGCCTGGAGCGGTGTGCTTCTCCTTGGTCTTTGCCCATCAATGAATGTTTGCTTGCTTCCATTCATTTGGGAGTTGGGGCACAGACACAGTCCTCTGCCACCACTGCACCTCTGACACTATGTGTGAACGGAAGGGTGGCTGCCTGCTGATACTGAGACATGGTTGCTTGCTGCAGAGAGAAGACAGTAGGAACACCACTGGCCGGGTAGCCTAGGCAGAAGTGCGCCTAGACAGCTGCCTAGTGTGCCTAGTGGTAGCACTGGCTCTGACTACCAGGTTACCTTACCAGGAATGGTGGCGGCAGCACCTGGGAGTCAATCCAAAGATCGGCTGGGGTACCGACATCGCAGGCTCCCTGAACAGGTAAGTGCCCTAATATTAAAAGTCAGCAGCTATAGTATATGTAGCTGCTGACTTAATTTTTTTCACCCAGGCTGGACCTCCTCTATAAGTAAATCAGAATAACTTTTATATACATATTGATGTTTGTGTCTATTCACTTGCAATTGTAATATTAATATCATAATTTGGGTCCACCAACTAACGTTTTTGTGTAGAGCAGAGAATTGTAACCCCCTCTGAAGTATTAATGTATAGCTAGTCTGTATGGATAGGTTGTATGTTTGTCTATGTCTTCTTTTAGGAATGCCAGGGATGCGACGACTGTCCATCTCCACGGCGGGAACAGATGAAGACCTGTGGTAGGCAGAGTATTCCTCCTGAGGGAGCAATGCTCTGGCTGCACTTGTATGTATCTAGCTACAGGGACCTGTAGTTAGGATGTCTATGCCAAAATGTACAGTGTAAATATGTGAACAGATTGTGCATATTCTATTTTTGTACCTTATTTATTTGTGCATAGCCCCCCCCCCAAGTTTTCACCCTTTCCCTTATCCAACCAGTTGATATGAGATGCCTTTACTCCTGGGGACCAGCTGTGATTTTGGTGGGGGGTGAATGTAGCACCCTCTACTGTAGGTAGGTGCTAGAGTAGGATTTTTGCAAGGGAAACTGTCAGTGCAGGTAAATTTAGTCAGGCCTATTTTTTCATGCTAGGCCTGCTTGTTTTGATCTGGGAGCAGGGAGTGGTTAGTGTAGCAGTGGGTGTGACCACCTGTGCTCTAGTTCTGGGGCGCCTCCCCTGCTTCCAGGGAGAATGATCTGGAATAGGAGTAGGGCACAGAACTGGAGTGACAGGGAGCTCATTTGAGGAGCCCTGACCAATCCCCAATTGGAATTGGCAGGGGGCAGGTCTCCCATATAAGCTCAGGTCTCAGCCCACTGGGGAGGAGTTGTCGACCGGGAGACTTGAAGAATGGAGCATTAGGCAGCAGCAGGGGCCCCACACCCATCTGGGGGGGGGGGGCGCGACCTAGCGGAAGAGCCCGGGAGAGCTGGGAGGGAGCTACATCCTTACACGGTAAAGGATGGAGTGTCCTGGAACAGAGGGGCTGGAGAAGCTGTCTGAACATGTGTCCAGTTAAAGTTCTTAATCATGGACTCGGGGCAGGAGAAGGTCGGTGAGTGGACCACAGTGGATTACTGGATGAGGCATGCCAGGGGAGCTGGGCGCGAGGAGAGACTGGGGACAGTGTCAAATTGATGCGGCCTGAGGGCGCAGGATTTGCAAGCCGGACTAGCTGGGAACAGTAGTCCACCATGCAACACGTGCTACTAAATTACTAGGCCGCCGGGGAGAGGTACTGCAGACCTCTGGCCTAGTAACAGCATCTATTATAGCCAGCCATTGAGACTGTTCAGAGAGGCCTCTTTTGCACATAGAGGAGAATGTGACAGGAAAGATAATGATCTACAGTAAAGTTTGTCTAGGAGGATAGAAGTCCTGGGAGCAACAGTCTGCAGGAGATACGCAGAGAAGGAGAAATAGTCTGCATGGTGATGCAGGGGTAGTGACTGTAGATATTATCTGTACATCAGTGCTTCAAGGCTCAACCAAATTTCAAGTTCTTTAATATGATGGCAAAGCAACATGTTCTATGGGCATCCCAAAACCTCTTTCCCCCAACCAAGTTATATCCCTGAATAAACAAAACAAAACAACGCAAATGACTGTTCATTGTCTCTGAGGAGCTAGATGGAGGTCTGGCAGCAGGGTGATATGGTGGATGTTAGTAACTAGTAGCAACCATCCGCTACATAATGAGAAAAAAAAAAAAACAAGCTTTAGTAACACAAACGCAATATAACATCATAACACAAAAACACAATTGGTATGGCAACCAATGCCCTAGGGCAAGCAAGTGTGCGCTACCAGAGGCATAAAAATAACATAATTAAAGGATTAGTCCCACAGCGCTTTGAAAGGAGCCTTAACCTGTACCAAGGAAATAACACAAAATTTACTATGGAGACATAGTGACGGAAGCCACTGTCTCCTTAGATTCAGTCCAGATGTCCCATGCCTTGGAGAATTTAGTAGAACATCCTCGAGGCTCAATTGTGTATTTATAGAGTGGTGCCATTTTGTTAACTATGGATTTCTAGAAATGAGATGCAGGAGCCTCTGGGGACTTCAAGTGTAGGAGAATATACTTACAAGCATGGAATAACAGCAATCCCAACAGAGTTCTCATAGCTCTGGATGTGGCCAACAAATGTATGTGTTTTTTTTTTTTCTTCTTCTCAAAAACAGGTTTATTTCAAAAGTCCACCATGTTGTTTGAACATTGGTAACACCAGAATGTTTTTTTTTTTTTAAGACCATTAAGTAGTTTTTTCCATTCTAGCAGTAGACCAGCCATCTGTGCTAACTGGCTGTGAGCTCCAATCTTCTGCTGCAGGTTTGGGAGCTGCTGGGAGCTCAGGACGCTCTGCAGGAAATTGCTGAATGGGCACAGATGGAACTTGTGCTTCTTCTGACCAGTCAGGTATAGGGTGAGCTGAACACCCCCCCGGTTCGGTTCGCACCAGAACTTGCGAACAGGCAAAAAATTAGTTTGAACACGCAAACACTGTTAAAGTCTATGGGACATGAATGTGAAAAAACAAAAGTGCTAATTTTAAAGGCTTATATGCAAGTTATTGTCATAAAAACTATTTGGGAACCCGGGTCCTGCCCCAGGGGACATGTATCAGTGCAAAAAAAGTTTTAAAAACTGAAGTTTTTCGGGAGCAGTGATTTTAATAATGCTTAAAGTGAAACAATAAAAGTGAAATATTCCTTTAAATTTCATACCTGGAGGATGTCTATAGTATGCCTGTAAAGTGGTGCAATTTCCCTGTGTTTTAGAACGGTCCCTGCAGCAAAATAAAATTTCTAAAGGAAAGAAAGTCATTTAAAACTGATTGCAGCTGTAATGAATTGTCGGGTCTCAGCAATACAGATAAAAGTCATTGAAAAAAACGGCATGGGTCCCCGTCCCCCCCCAGTCCATTACCAGGCCCTTTGGGTCTGGTATGAATATTAAGGCGAACCCCCAACCAAAATTAAAAAAAATTGCGTAGGGATCCCACCAAATTCCATACCAGGCACTTCAGGTCTGGTATAGATATTAAGGGGAACCCTGCGCCAATTTTTTTGAAAAAAATGGCGTAGGGGTCCCCCCAAAAATCCATACCAGACCCTTATCCGAGCACGCAACCTGGCAGGCCGCAGGAAAAGAGGGAGGGACGAGAGAGCGCCCCCCTCCTGAACCGTACCAGGCCACATGCCCACAACATAAGGGATGGGTGCTTTGGGGCAGGGGGAGCTCTGAACCCCCCCTGCCCCAAAGCACCTTGTCCCCATGTCAATGGGGACAAGGGCCTCATCACCACAACCCTTGCCCGGTGGTTGTGGGGGTCTGTTTAACAAGGAGAACCCTAGATCCCGGCCCCCCCTATGTTAATTGGTAACGGGTACATTGTACCCCTACCATTTCACCAAAAAGGTGTAACGAAATGGTAAAAAAGACAAGAGACACTTCCTTTATTAAAAAAAAATAGAAAAAAAAGTCCAGCGATGTCCATTCAACTCGCGCCGCCGAAACCCCCCCCTCCAAAAAAAGCTGCAACAGCTCTGCCTCCATGAGCGGCTACCGCTGAGTGACGCGTCTCCCGCTGTGACAGCTGTTATATAGCTGAGGGGGGCCACCCAGTGACCTATACGCGTGAACCCACCCCCCTTTGACGCCACAGGGGTTTCCCCGTGGCGTCAGAGGTGGGGCGGGGTCACCCATTTACGTCAACAGACGAACACCCGATGTTCGAGTCGAACTTCTGTTCGACTCGAACATCGGGCTCATCCCAAGTCAGGAACTTCAGGCTGAGGAAATTCCAGAACATTTGCAGACTATTCACCCTGGTATTCCTTTTGTAGTAGCTTTCTCTGCAGCAGCCTGTTCTTCCTTCTCAATCCCCTCAGGATCCCGGTAAAATTAGAGATCAGGCATGACTTCCCATGGATGTTCACAGGAAATTGTTCCCCTCATGTGCAGAACTTCGCAAGCTAGCATCCACCACACAACAGAATGGGCACCCTTGTTATTACAGAGGATGGCAATATCCACATAACAGAGGTGAATCTGGAATATTGACGTATGATACCTCAGTAAGTGGTTTATGATCAACACGTGGGTCAGTAACAACCAACAGGCATGGTTCATGGAAATCAGCTTGAATCTGATTGGTGAAAGTACCAGGTGTGAAGCGATCAGCTATTGGGGTGGCCCACACAGGCAGAAGCAAATTTCAGAACAGCCCTCTGGCCAGTATTTCTGGAGGAAATCACACAAACATCAGCTGGGTTTTCAATGGATACGATAGCACGTGCAGAAAGAAGAAGCTTCTACCATGTCCGCTTTAGATTTATAATGTAAATACTATCACTTTTCCTTTTGTAGATGTAGCGGCCTCACTCTCTCTCTCTCTCTTTATCAGTTATACGGCTGTTGTCTAGGGGTACCTGGGAGAGAGTGCAGGAACACTACGCCAAGCTCTCACCTCGTATGTGTATGAGGGTTGAGCAAAGTCACTTAAATTACCTTCGGGTCTGTTCTCTGCATACGAAGCCTCTGTTTCTTCGGTGAAGATGTGTCTGCCAGTAATAGAGCCCCACACCATTAAAAGTCCAACACTCTTTTATTTCTCCATTTGCCAGGATGAACATAATCAGTTGAACTCTTGTAACAGACAGACAGGGGTGTGGATACGAGTAGGCCCAGGCACAAATGAACTCTCCTATTCCTTTTGCATGCGAATAGGCTTGGTGCACGGTCTCTGCCACCGACCGTGAAGTTGGTAGCTGCCACCTACCGAGTGAACTGTTGCAGCCCCTGCCACAGGCCTGGATGTAACGGTCTCTGCCACCGACCTTAGAACATGGACCACCTTCCGTGTGAATACAGCCCGTGTTTGGAAAGGACATCCATCCCGACGGTCTCGGGAGGCCCTGTCCCGGCACTGGCAATATGCTGCACCAGATCTACGGGAAGGTCACCTGCACGGGAAGGTCACCTGCACGGTCCTTTACGCCTGGATTCAGGTACCCGATACTGTGGGCACCTTAGGACGATTCCTCCCGGGCGGGACCCAGTGGAAGAAGCTGGGCCCCAGGCCTGAATGATGTACCTCACCCCAGACTGAGGGTGTCTGGGGTGACTCCCAAACTCCACGTGTCCAGGCCTAGGCCGCCTGGACACCGACCGCGGACAGCAGCCCTCAGGCTGAAGGTGCCTGGGGCTCGGACCCCGTGGCAAAGATGTCCGCCCCCTTTATACCCTCTCCCAGCAAGCACGGCGGGTTCCCCGCCCCGCCGTACAACTGCTGCGAGAGGTCACAAAGGGTACGGCACTGCAGTGATGGTTCAACCCCGGCCCAAAGTGACAGCGCCACCTGCTGGGTCGCAGGGAACTAGACATCACTGATATCTTCACCTGAATTAAACATTCTGAAAAGTACATACCCGCTACACTGATATACTGCTCCATTTGAAAGTTGAGGTTGGTGCCACCGACCCGAGTGCGTTCCTGCAGCCACAAACTTGACGACATCTTCCTCTTTCATTTGCAGGACATTCAAACCCCCAGACATTGTTAAACACCCCTGAGGCTCCGATGGGGAAAAAGAGACAACGCCATGTGGACAGTCTCCTGCTGGAACCGAAGCAAAAGAGGGTTTTGTTATTTTTATTGGGCTATTTATTTTTTATCTTATTAATTTTGGCTGGAGTTCTACTTTAATCCTGCACTAATGATCTCATATGTCTGGCCACCTTGGAAGATGTCATTCAATAGTTTATAGACAGTTTTTTCAGACCTGTCTCTTGATAAGATAAAATACACTCATAACCGACGGCAGATAATTCATTTGATAGATCTAAAGACCATACAAGAGATTAGAAATTAACTGAATTATTATTAGAACTGATTATTTCAACGTGGCACAGGAAGAATGAAGGTTGAAGCCAGTCTTCCTGATCTGTTTTTTTTAGAAGACTCTCAATACTTGTCTTACAAGCAACGACTCCCCACGTTACCTCTAGCAGAATCTTTAGCATCTGACACTCCTGTTTACATAGTATGCAGATTTCTAATTGCTATTCCACACCTATGACTCACAGACAAATAATGGCACACAATTCACTCAAATAAAGGACTAGGACCAATTGATTGCACACTGCACTCAACATACATTGCTAGAGATAAGTGATCCATTGCACACACATCTACAAGTGCGTACATACAATGCACCCAGTGTTCATGGTCAGTGGCGTCACTAGGGTTGGTGTCACCTGGTGCGGCAAAACATGGTGTCACCCCCCTCCTGTCTATCCTGCCCAGCGCCCTGCAGGCAGTGCACAGTCACGAGGCGCACCCCCAAATGACCCCTGTAAATTAAAGTATAGGGTGGTATTGGGCCGGCTGGGGCGATATAGGGCAGGTTGGGGTAATATAGGGCAGGTTGCGGTGGTATAGTGCAGTCTGGGGTGGCATAGGGCAGGTTGGGGTTGTATAGGGAAGGCTGGGGTGGTATAGAGCAGGTTGGGGTGGTATAGGGCAGTCTGCAGTGGTATTGGGCAGGTTGGGGTGGTATATGGCAGGCTGGGTGACATTGGGCAGGTTGGGGTTATATAGGGCAGGGTGTGATGGCATAGAGCAGGTTGTGGTGGCATAGGGCAGGTTGGGGTGGTATAGGGAAGGCTGGGGTGGCATAGGGCAGGGTGCGGTGGTATAGGGCAGGCTGGGGTGGTATAGGGCAGGCTGGAGTGGCATAGGGCAGGTTGCGGTGGCAAAGGGCAGGTTGCGGTGGCATAGGGGAGGTTGCAGTGGCATAAGGCAGGTTGCGGTGGCATAGGGCAGGTTGGGGTGGTATATGGCAGGCTGGGTGGCATTGGGCAGGTTGGGGTTATATATGGCAGAGTGTGCTGGCATAGAGCAGGTTGCGGTGGCATAGGGCAGGTTGGGGTGGTATAGGGAAGGCTGGGGTGGCATAGGGCAGGGTGCGGTGGTATAAGGAAGGCTGGGGTGTCATAGGGCAGGGTGCGGTGGCATAGGGGAGGTTGCGGTGTCATAGGAGAGGTTGCGGTGTCATAGGGCAGGGTGCGGTGGCATAAGGCAGGTTGCGGTGGCATAGGCAGGCTGGGGTGGTATGGTGCCAGGTTAGGACTCCATCATGGGGTGCAAGGTGGTCTGCTGCTGCTAGACACAGCTATAGATTATATATATATTGTGAGGGGGTTAGCTCGGCAGCGGGTGTGTGTGACCCCCGGGATGGGCTCCCCACACAAAAACAGGCCCAGCAAACGGAGGTTGTGGTTTTCAAAATCAAAAAAAGGTGCGGTTTATTTTCTATTTACAGTGACAAAACACAGCAAAGCCAAAAGAAACATAAACAAAATAAATCCTGGTCAACTTGACCTCTGACTAAACATACAGGTTTCCTAACTAACAACTGGGATCAGCCTAGTGCTGTCCTAGTCCCTAAGTCCCTGGTTTTAAATGTCCAAGCAAATAGCCACACAGGCTTTGTCTCACCGCACAGGGGTTCACTCTCCCTAGACAGTCCACACAGGTCTGGGTCCAGGCATGAGCAAACACCTAATGAATCTGGGAGTTTTTATAGAGGCCTAAATGAGCTGACAAGCTTCAGCTGGTCTCATCAACTCCCTGTCTGCACGACGCCCCACACTCTCCCTAGAGGTATGAGTCATCCATGAGCCCACTAGCCTCAGCTGGGCTTATACAACACTCCACCTAGTTGTATAAGTCGGCGTAAAGCCTGAATCTGGGCGAAATATATCTACCCCCCTGGATGCAACCAGGTGACTTTACCTTCCTGCTGTCACATACCCCCCCTCTTGTTTTAACCTCGGGGTTGGAACACCAGCAATCAGGCATTCATGTACTCGAGACAAAGCATCCACATTCCCCATTTGAACGCCAGGGCGATGCTTTACTGTGAAGTTGAATTCCTGGAGGGCCAGGAACCACCTATTCACTCTTCTATTTGTTTCCTTGTTTTGAGCCATCCACTTTAACGGAGCGTGATCCGTAACCATGTCAAAGTGCCTACCTAGCAGGAAGTACCGAAGGGAATCTAGAGCCCACTTCACCGCTAAACACTCCTTTTCAACGGTGGCGTAATTTACCTCATGGGACTTCAACTTCCTGCTGAGGTAAATGACTGGGTGCTCTTCCCCGTTCCAGACCTGGGACAATACTGCTCCTAACCCCACATCTGACGCATCACTTTGTACGACAAAGTCTTTAGAGAAGTCGGGTGAGTACAACACTGGCTGGCTACATAAGGCTTGTTTCAAGAATTGGAATGCTGCCTCAGCCTCGGGGGTCCATTTAATCATGACCGACCCTTTCCCCTTCGTTAGGTTGGTTAGGGGCACAGCCTTAGAGGCAAAGTGGGGAATGAATCGCCGATAATACCCAGCGATTCCCAGAAAGGCTCGTACCTGCTTCTTGCTGTTGGGACGTGGCCAACTCTGGATGGCCTCGACTTTGTTGAGTTGGGGTTTTATTACTCCCCTCCCAATGGTGTACCCAAGATATTTGGCCTCCTCCTGCCCAATGGTACACTTCTTGGGGTTAGCCGTAAACCCCGCTTCCCGAACAGAATCCAGGACTGCTTGCACTTTTGGCAGATGTGAGGCCCAATCTGTGCTATGGACAATTACGTCATCCAGGTAAGCCGCAGCATACTTCCGATGGGGCCTCAGCATCTGGTCCATTTTCCGCTGGAATGTGGCCGGCGCATTCTGTAACCCGAACGGCATTCTTTTATATTGGAACGCCCCGTCTGGGGTTACAAATGCGTTTTTCTCTTTGGCCAATTTGGCCAGGGGGATTTGCCAATACCCTTTTGTGAGGTCAAGAGTCGTCATGTATCGGGCTGTTCCCAGCCGGTCGATCAACTCATCTATACGTGGCATGGGGTAGGTGTCAAATTTTGTAACTTTGTTCAACTGACGAAAATCGTTACAAAATCGCCAGCTCCCATCCGGTTTAGGCACCAACACAATGGGACTAGACCAATCACTTTGGGACTCCTCTATCACCCCTAAGTTCAGCATTTTCTGTACTTCCTCCCGTATTGCCTCCCGTCGGGCCTCTGGGATCCGATAGGGTTTTAACTTCACCCTTTCACCGGGCAGGGTAATGATGTCATGCTCTACCCCAGATGTTTGTCCCGGCAGCTCAGAGAATACCTCCTTGTTGCAAAGCACAAACTCCTTAACCTCCTGTTGTTGGGGTTGTGACAAGGTGGCTGCTATTCCAACCTCAGGAATCACGCAACCAGTTTGAGCTGGTGACCAAGTGTCTGCGACTAGGGACTCTCTATCCCTCCAGGCTTTCAACAGATTAACGTGATAGATCTGTTCGGGCTTTCGCCTTCCTGGTTGTCTGACCTTGTAATTCACTTCGCTCACTTTTTCCATTATCTCGTAGGGGCCTTGCCATTTGGCAAGGAATTTACTTTCAACCGTAGGGACAAGTACCAGTATCCTATCCCCCGGGGAAAAGGTACGGGTCTTGGCTCCACGGTTGTACACTCTCTGCTGTGCTAACTGCGCTTGGGCCAAATGTTCCTTCACGATGGGCATTACCTGTGCAATTCGGTCTTGCATCAGGGCGACATGCTCAATCACACTCCTGTGGGGAGAACTCTCACTTTCCCAAGTTTCCTTGGCAATATCCAACAGCCCTCTTGGGTGTCTCCCATACAGTAACTCAAAGGGGGAGAATCCCGTAGAGGATTGGGGCACCTCCCTAATAGCAAACATCAGATAAGGAAGTAGACAGTCCCAATCCTTTCCATCTCTATCCACCACTTTCTTCAACATTTGCTTTAGGGTTTTGTTGAATCTTTCAACCAGCCCATCGGTTTGGGGGTGATACACAGATGTACGTAATTGCGTCACTTTGAACAATTTACACAGCTCCTTCATAACCCGGGACATAAAGGGTGTACCTTGGTCCGTAAGCAGTTCTTTACAAATACCCACCCGGCTAAACACAAGAGATAGCTCTTTGGCTATGGTTTTGGCCGAGGTATTTCGGAGAGGGATCGCTTCTGGATAACGGGTGGCATAGTCCATTATAACTAATATGTACTGGTGCCCCCTAGCGGACTTGATTATAGGACCTACCAAATCCATGGCGATCCTCTCAAACGGGACCTCAATGATGGGTAGAGGGACCAGCGGGCTACGGAAATGTGGCATCGGGGCCGACCTCTGACACACAGGGCAGGAGGAACAATAATTTTCTATGTCCTTCATCACCCCCGGCCAATAGAATCTCTGTAATACCCTCTCTCGGGTTTTCTCTGTCCCCAGATGACCTCCAAGAATGTGCCCATGGGCCAACTCCAACACCAACTTCCTGTAAGGTTTGGGCACCACAAGCTGCTCAACGGTTTCTTCTGCCCTTTTTGCCACCCGATACAGTAGGTCCTTCTCTACGCTGAAGTATGGGTAAGTGCAGGTATTATCTGGGTTCACTAACTCGCCATCTATTTTCACTACGTTTTCCCGTGCCTTTATTAGGGCGGGGTCTTTCAACTGTTCTGTGGCAAAGTTTTCCCTGTGAACCTCAAGATCAGAAAACTCCACAGACGGTAGGTTTTCGTCTGAGGAGGTGGGCTCCTCTCCAGTTTCTTGAGTCTCCCCTGCCAATACTGATAAGGGAAATTCCGGAGAGTCCTCACCACTCTCAGGGGAGTTCTGGCTATCCCATTCCTGGTACATAGGGGCACCAGTGGGGGGCTCAGGATCATCCCACAGTTCCCAGAACTTCGGAAAATCCCTTCCCACAATGGCGTCATGCGGTAACTGAGATACTAAGCCCACTGGATGAGAGAGGGTACCTTTGGGGTTCTCGAAACACACTGTAGTCACTGGATACTCTCGGGTGTCCCCATGCACACAAATAACAGCTACCTTGCTATTCCCAGAGACCTCTGTTTTAACTAACTCAGCCTTTATCAGGGTCACAAGGCTACCTGAATCCAGCAATACCACAACATTTCTACCATTAACACACATTTTGCATAAATGTTTCTCAGTTCCTCGAATGGCAGTGCATGCGACTGTCGCACACAGCGACTGACGTCTGCCCGTCAGAAAGTCACACTGCATGGGTTCCTCCACAACCGGGCAATTGGCTGCAATATGTCCCGCTTGCCGGCAGCGGTAGCAAACGATCCTTCTTGCCGCCTCTTGAGCCGCTGATTTCCCAGGCTGTTCTCGCCAAACTTGGGGTAGAGCTCCCACCCTCTCACTCTCTCCACCCTCACCCCTTGGAATCCTCTTATCCGCCCCTGGGGATGGTCTGGTCTTAGGGTGGAAAGTCCGAGTGTCTCTGGAAGAGGCCGTCAGGTTCTCTGTAGCCAAGTATTTCTCCACACGATCCACAAGACCATCGGCCGTCTCTGGGTCTCCATGGCTTACCCACTTTTGGATGGCAGTAGGAAGAGCTCTCAAAAACCGATCCATTACAACACGTTCCACAATCTTTGGTGCGGACAAAGTCTCTGGCTGTAGCCACTTTCTGCTCAGGTGAATGAGATCATACATTTGAGACCTGGGGGGTTTTCCAAGCTGGAAAGTCCAGTTATGCACACGCTGAGCCCGGACAGCCTGGGTGACACCCAGCCTTGCCAATATTTCAGCTTTTAGCATCACATAGTCTTTTGCTTGGTCAGGCTCTAGGTCATAGTAAGCCTTCTGCGATTCACCAGTTAACAGAGGAGCCACCAGTCCAGCCCACTGCTCCTCAGGCCACTTTTCTCTTTCAGCAGTCCTTTCAAATGTGGTCAAAAATACCTCTGGATCATCCTCTCCAGTCATTTTTGTCAATAAACGACTCACCCCAAAGGACGCGGTATTAGTGGGACGGCTTTCCTCACTGGTCTGCGGACGTTGCTGCATTACTGCTTCCATTTGTTGTAGTCTCTGCTCTTGCTTCTGTAACAGGTCTATGAAGCGGGCCTCAGATTGCTGCTGGGCTTGTTGCTGAGCTTCCAGACTCTGTTGGTGAGCTTGCTGCTGGGCTGCAAGGCTCTGTTGATGAGCTTGCTGCTGGGCTGCGAAGTTCTGTTGTTGAGCTGCAAGGCTCTGTTGATGAGCTGCAAGGCTCTTTTGCAAACCTGCATTTGTCTGCTGTTGATTGGCATTTGCTAGAGCCAGCTGCTTCAGTATCTCCTCCATGCTGGCTTAAAAAAAAACTGCCACTGGTTCTCCACCAACTGTGAGGGGGTTAGCTCGGCAGCGGGTGTGTGTGACCCCCGGGATGGGCTCCCCACACAAAAACAGGCCCAGCAAACGGAGGTTGTGGTTTTCAAAATCAAAAAAAGGTGCGGTTTATTTTCTATTTACAGTGACAAAACACAGCAAAGCCAAAAGAAACATAAACAAAATAAATCCTGGTCAACTTGACCTCTGACTAAACATACAGGTTTCCTAACTAACAACTGGGATCAGCCTAGTGCTGTCCTAGTCCCTAAGTCCCTGGTTTTAAATGTCCAAGCAAATAGCCACACAGGCTTTGTCTCACCGCACAGGGGTTCACTCTCCCTAGACAGTCCACACAGGTCTGGGTCCAGGCATGAGCAAACACCTAATGAATCTGGGAGTTTTTATAGAGGCCTAAATGAGCTGACAAGCTTCAGCTGGTCTCATCAACTCCCTGTCTGCACGACGCCCCACACTCTCCCTAGAGGTATGAGTCATCCATGAGCCCACTAGCCTCAGCTGGGCTTATACAACACTCCACCTAGTTGTATAAGTCGGCGTAAAGCCTGAATCTGGGCGAAATATATCTACCCCCCTGGATGCAACCAGGTGACTTTACCTTCCTGCTGTCACAATATATATAATATATATAGATATTATGTAATATAGCTGGTCCATCCTCCCCTCCCCCCACCAGACCAGCTAACTCAACTACTGTGCCTATTATATGTAATATAATATATCTGTGTCCAGCATCACCCCCCCCCCATCATCATCAGACCAGCTCAGGGTGGGGGTGTCTCAGTCAGCTAATTATATAGTCAGTGTTGTCTGTCTGATAATGTATATATATGTATGTATGTATATATATATGTAAAATCTATAGCTGTGTCTAGCAGCAGACCACCTTGCACCCCCCCCCCCCTTCCTTATCATATCATATACAGGCCAGGCCGTCAGGGGCAGGGCGCCAGACACTGAGACTGAGTCCTCCCACACTAGCTCTCTTACAATGGCAACCGCCCCCCCCTCCCCACACACACACACACACCTACCTCATCTTGTGCTCGGGCCGGCGGTGGAGAGTGGAGAGTGGAGACACCCCCATCATATCATACAGCCAGCAAGGTCAGGGGCAGGGCGCCAGACACTAAGACCTCCCACACTAGCTCTCTTACAATGGCAACCGCTCCCCCCACACACACACTCACAAACCTCATCTTGTGCTCGGGCCGGCGGTGGAGACCCCCCCGCACCTGTTCTTATTCTGGGCGCCCCAGTGCCACCAGCTGGAGCCTCAGTCTGTACTGGAGGGGAGGAGGGCTGGGCAGCGACGGTCACACACAGCGGCGTGCAGCCGCGCCGCCCGGGCGGAGAAAGTTGTGTGTGTGCTGTATTGACGTGTCGTCACATCATCACAGTGCAGAGTGATGATGTGACAGGCTGAGTCCCTCGCTGGCTCTGTAGGGTAGGGAGGAGGAACTTAGGAAGAATAAGGAGCCGTTGTTCCAGGCAACTTCCAGCCCAGCAGGCTGCGCGGGGTGAAGTTAATGAATGGGTCAGCTGTAAAAAAAAAAAAAAAAATTTTTAAATAAAATAAATTCTCACCGTCGGGAGGGTGTCACCCCTGTAGCGGGTGTCACCCGGGGGCAGAACGCACCCCCCGCACCCCCTAGCAATGCCTCTGTTTGCTATTACCTACATTCAGTAATAGAGGTGCCGGAACTGCTTTCCCCCGCGTTCCAGCTGAAAAAAAGCCCTGCCTGTACGTGATTCTGCACTTCTGGGTCTGGGGCATGCCGGAAGCCAATCAGCGGGTCTGGCGGATGTCATGTCCTTTGGGACCCACCGATCGTTTGGGAGACAGGCAGAATGGCGACCTGCTGATGTACACAAGGCAGCCTGCCGTTTTGTGACAAGGGAAGGTAGTGATCTTGTGTTTCTGCTAAGCAGGAACATTGATCTCTGTCTTCCCACAGTACAAGCACCTCTCCCACACAGCAAGCACTCCCTAGGCCCACATTTAACCCTTTGATCGCCCCTGATGTTAACCCCTTCCCAGCCAGTGTCATTAGTACAGTAATAGTGCAATTTTTTTTTAGCACTGACCACTGTATTAGTGTCACTGGTTCTCACAAAGTGTCAAAATTGTCAGTTAGATGCCCGATTTGTCTGCCCCAATATCGCAGTCCCGCTATAAGTCGCTGATTGCCGCCATTACTAGTAAAAAAAAAAAAAAATTCAAAAAATATATCCCATCGTTTGTAGACGCTATAACTTTTGCGCAAACCAATCAATTATTGTTATTGGGATTTTTTTTTACCAAAAATATGTAGCAGAAAACATATTGGCCTAAATTGATAAAGACATATTTTTTTTTTTTATTGGGTATGTTTTATAGCAGAAAGTCATAAATATTTATTGCTATTTTCAAAATTGTCACTTTTTTGTTTTGTTTATAGCGCTAAAAATAAAAGCCGCAGAGGTGATCAAATACCATTTACATTTTATTTGGGTACAGCGTTGCACGATCACGCAATTGTCAGTTAAACTAAAGCAGTGCCATATCGCAAAAAATGGCCTGGTCATGAGGGGGGGGGGGGAGTTGAAGTGGTTAAATTATAAGAAAATAGAAAAAAGTGAACTGAAATGAATGACAATAAACATTTGTTCTTAAAAAAATATAAGTTGGGTTCCGAAGAAGACGCGTCTCATTTTTTTTTTTTTGCCTGTTAGAATACACATTATACAGGTAATTGGAACTGGCCAGTCATACAGTTATGCATCACACTACAATATTTACAGAAAGTCTTTCTTCCTGCACTTAGCATCTGCACAATTTTTTGATAACTCATGACTGAGGTATTGCTGATGCTTTGACTGCCACGACCTTACATCTCTAGTCCATACCCCCGACTACCCCAATTAAGACACAACAACTTACTTTGGATTTAAATGGCCAAAGCAGCCTTTTTATTAACAAAACCATAAATAACATATTAAACCATACTGAATAAACCAACATACTTTTTAACCATATTGTACCTAACTGACTGTCATGCCTTCAGTAAAAAGGCTTGAATTTTTCCTATTTTTTTTGGTTTAATAACATTAATCTATGTTGCCATCTAGTGGCCGTTTTGTATAACTGCACTATCTATTTTAATGAAGCAATTTAGTATAGTTAGCTAATTTTGTCACACGCAAGCCTCCGTACTTTCAATCCCATCAGGCCTTGCGTCACCTTCTTCAGCCATTTCGTTTTTACCCTGGAAGCATGCACATGAACTACTAAGATATAAGCCAGCCTCCAGAGCCATCTCCGGTATGTCTACTATTTATGTCCTTAGATAGAAAGATAGATAGATAGGGAGGCACTAATTGTACTATCTTTTACTAATTGCATTTGTCTGTATCTGTTACAGTTTTACTCTATCTTGTATCAATACAAGTTCAAAAGGATTCTACGCCTACCGGAATGCATTGGTATGAGAGGAGTTATCAGTGTGCCCAAATACACCTCAGCCACGTGTAGTGAGGGGCATAACAGTAAAACGGAGGCTTCTAAGCACAGCTAGCATACAGAACAGCAGTAAAACGGAGGCTTCTAAGCACGGCTAGCATACAGAACAGCAGTAAAACAAAGGCTTCTAAGCATGGCTAGCATACAGAACGCCAGTAAGACAGCAGTGTTATCAGCTTCCATACAGCGAGACACCATGTCACAGACAAAGTCAGAGCACTTCGCGACAAGGTCAGAAGTCTACTCCACGTGCTCAAGGAGGTCAGTGAAAAGCAAAACAATCGGCATTGCCCGCGGAAAGGCGGAATTGACAAAAGTAAAATCTGACTTTGTGGCAAAGGAGGCCGAAGTAAAAGCTGCCTTCGCCGAAAAAGAGATGCAACTTAAATTAGAAAAGTTACGCATGGAAACTCTATTAGAGAAGCTAGCTGCAGAGAAAGAGTCAGCGGCTGCTGCAGCCGAGGCAGACATCTTAGAAGAACTTGCAAAGCCCACCAGTGAGCGGCTCAGCAACGTACTTGGAAAAAATTCCGTTCCTGACGACAGCACAGAGCGTACCTCAGAATATGTGCGGTGACACGCTGAACCAGACAACTGCCCGCTTACAGCACCAAGAGCGGAATCAACCCCCGCCATTCACACGCCTTATATCAAGCAAGAAAGTAAACCCGTACTCAGTCAGTTTTCAGCACATTCTGCATCCAGACTATCAAAATACTACGTCACAGTTGACCAAATCGAAAATGAAAAACGACGGTCTAAAAGATACAGCAACAGTATCCCTGATAACCGCAACTATCCACCAAGTTCCTGGCACAATAGAGCGCCCCCTGGCTACTCACACAACGATCAAGGTATGTCAGATTTCTTCAAGTTCTTAGCACGACCTGAACTGTTTGCAAAGGGACTTGCAAAGTTTAACGATCACCCTGAAAGTTATAGAGCATGGTGTTCGTCCTTCAGAAATGCGACAAGGGATCTTGATTTTAAAGCAAGTGAAGTAGCCGATCTCTTAGTCAATTGGCTGGGGAATGAGTCATCAGAACATGCAAGGAGAATCAGAGACATTAACATTAATTACCCAACCAAAGGGCTGAGCATGATATGGGAGAGGATTGATGAATGTTACGGTTCCCCAGAAGTTATAGAAAACTCTCTTTTTAAAAGAATAGAGGACTTTCCCAAGATTCCTAACAAAGGCTACAAGAAGCTGAGAGACTTGAGTGACCTAGTTACAGAACTACAAATAGCCAAAGCAGAAGGAGACTTGCCAGGCCTTGCCTTTCTGGACACAGCCCGTGGCGTTAACTCTATAGTGCAAAAGCTACCTTACAACCTTCAAGAAACCTGGGTTACACGAGGCTCCGACTACAAGCAAAAGCACAACGTCCCCTTCCCACCATTCTCTTATTTTGTGGACTTTATTTGCCATCAAGCGAAGGTTAAAAATGACCCTAGTTTTGACATCTCATCATCTGACTCTGCCTTCCCTAGGTCAAGTAAGCCTGCTCCAACCCGCAACTTCAAAGACGCACCTGTTGCAGTACGCAAAACAAGTGTATCTCCAGCTCAGAATCCAAGCAGAGAGTGTCCTCTTCACAAGAAGCCTCATTCGTTGTTAAAGTGCAGAGGTTTTAGAGAAAAGACTCCCCAAGATCGCAGAACCTTCCTCAAAGAAAACAGAATTTGTTACAGGTGCTGCACATCAACTTCTCACCTTGGGAGAGACTGCAAGGTGAGCATCAACTGCTCTGAGTGCAACAGCACAGAGCACAACACAGCTCTGCATCCAGGGCCAGCGCCATGGACTCTTACCCCCTCACCCCAGGTGGAAGAGCACGGCGGGGAGCAACAAGACACAGTACCTCCTGTAGTTACACCCCAGTGCACCCAAATCTGTGGAGAAAGTCTGTCTAACAAATCCTGCTCTAAGATTTGTCTTGCTACAGTTTACCCCATGGGTGGCAGAGAAAAAGCAGTGAAGCTATACGTGATCTTGGACGATCAAAGCAACAGATCACTCGCCAGCTCAGCCTTCTTCGACACCTTCAAAATCAAGGAAGCCGGCTCGTCATACTTACTCAAGACTTGTACAGGGGTAAGTGAAGAAACTGAGAGAAGAGACGTTGGTTACCAAATCGAATCCTTTGATGGTCAGACAACCCTGCCTCTGCCAACTCTAATCGAGTGCAATCAGTTCCCAATGGACAGAGAGGAGATCCCTACGCCAGAGGTGGCACTTCATCATGGACATCTGAAGGGCATAGCACATCTCATCCCTGAACTGGATCCCCAGGCTGAGATAGCGCTTCTCCTTGGGAGGGACATCATCAGAGTTCACAAGGTGAGAAAACAAATCAATGGTCCCCACAACTCCCCCTATGCCCAGAAGCTAGATCTAGGATGGGTCATCATAGGCAATGTATGCCTAGGGAGTGTTCACAAACCAACCAGCGTGAACTCTCTCTTTACAAAGACACTAGAAGGCGGGCGTCCATCCCTATTTCAGCCTTGCACCAACAGATTCCTCATAAGAGAGAAGTCTGCCAGTGTAATTCATTCAAACCCTTACACCGCTAATCTTCTTTGTGATGAAGACAGAGATCATTTAGGGTGCTCAGTTTTCCAAAATACTAAAGAAGATCACAAAATTGGCCCATCTATTTTATGATCATATCTTCTTGGAGATAATGAGACAGGGATTCTACAAAACCAATGAAAACAGCTGGGTGGCACCCCTGCCTTTCAAAGCACAGAGACCCTGTCTTGCTAATAACAGAGAACAAGCTTTGAAACACTTTTCTTCCCTCAGATCCAATTTCCAAAAGAAACCAGAAATAAAAAGGACATTTCTTCTCATTCATGAGTAAGATGTTTGAGAATGACCATGCTGAGATAGCTCCACCTTTAAAAGACGATGAAGAGTGCTGGTACCTGCCAATCTTCGGCATCTACCACCCCAAGAAGCCAGGTAAAATCCGGGTAGTGTTTGACTCCAGCTCTCGGCATCAAGGAATCTCATTAAATGATGTCCTTCTAAAGGGACCAGACCTCAACAACACACTTCTTGGTGTCCTCATCAGATTCCGCAAGGAAGCAGTTGCCATAGTTGCAGACATTCAGCAAATGTTTCACAGCTTCCAAGTCAAGGAAGAACACAGGAACTTCTTGAGATTCCTATGGTTCAAAGACAGTGACCCTACTAAAAACATTACAGCAGGGCTTAAAATTTCAAGTCTAGACCTACTAGCCAGGCAAAAACCTTACTCTCCACCAGTTGCCCCACCAAACCTTTCCCAGGTCCGTCCCCCAACCCCCGCCCCTAAAGCCACGCCCATTAAAGTCCCGCCCCCTTAAAGCTTATGAAATTACATTTTTCTTTAGAATAAAGAGTCCAAAAGATAAAAAAATCAGTGTCCCCAGAGAGCCTCCCCTTGCATCAGTGTCCCCAGAGAGCCCCCCCCCCTTACATCAGTGTCCCCAGAGAGCCCCCACTTACATCAGTGTCCCCAGAGAGCCCCCCTTTACATCAGTGTCCCCAGAGAGCCTCCCCTTACATCAGTGTCCCCAGAGAGCCTCCCCTTACATCAGTGTCCCCAGAGAGCCTCCCCTTTACATCAGTGTCCCCAGAGAGCCTCCCCTTTACATCGGCGTCCCCAGAGAGCCTCCCCTTACCTCAGTGTCCCCAGAGAGCCTCCCCTTACCTCAGTGTCCCCAGAGAGCCTCCCCTTACCTCGGTGTCCCCAGAGAGCCTCCCCTTACATCAGGGTCCCCAGAGAGCCCCCCTTTACATCAGTGTCCCCAGAGAGAACCCCCATAATTCAGTGTCCCCAGAGAGCCTCCCTTTACCTCAGTGTCCCCAGAGAGCCTCCCTTACATCAGGGTCCCCAGAGAGCCCCCTTTACATCAGTGTCCCCAGAGAGCACCCCCATACATCAGTGTCCCCAGAGAGCCTCCCCTTACCTCAGTGTCCCCAGAGAGCCTCCCCTTACCTCAGTGTCCCCAGAGAGCCCCCCCTTACATCAGTGTCCTCCAGAGAGCCCCTGCTTACATCAGTGTCCCCAGAGAGCCTCCCCATACACCAGTGTCCCCAGAGAGCCCCCCTTACATCAGTGTCCCCCAGAGAGCCCCCGCTTACATCAGTGTCCCCAGAGAGCCCCCCCATACATCAGTGTCCCCAGAGAGCCCCCCCCTTACATTAGTGTCCCCCAGATTGCCTCCCTCTAAATAAGTGTCCTCAGATGGCTCCCCATCTTACCTTTAGCTGGTGGGTGTAGGGATGTGCACCGTTGGCAGGCGGCCTCTTCTTGTGTCCTCCACGGCGGTGGAGAGCAGACCTCTCCTCGTGCCCCCCGTGGTTGTGGAGAGTGGACCTCTCCTTGTTTCTCCCTCAGCGGTGGAGAGCGGAACTCTCCTGCACCTGTCCCCTGTAATGGTGCTGCCGAAGAAGAAGCCGCAAACCGGAAGTCGGAAACCGGAAGTCGGCTTCAAAATGAGGCTTGGAGCGCAGGTGCACAGCAAATCGTTCCCTGGGGCCTGGGGATAACATTGCGCTCTGTTACTGCACTCGCCCAACGGTAATTTATGCTCGCATTTGGCGAGCAGGCGAGTGCATTTTTCAAGCCCTGCATTACAGAATACCGCATGAAGGTGCACGTTTTTGGTAACAGTCCATCTCCTGCTGTTGCCATCTATGGACTTAAGCTATCTGCCCAAGAAGGTGAGAAAGACGTTAAACAGTTTATTGAAAGAGACTTTTATGTAGATGATGGTCTGAAATTAGGGATGAGCTTCGAGTTCGAGTCGAACTCATGTTCGACTCGAACATTGCCTGTTCGCCCGTTCGCCGAACAGCGAACAAATTGGGGTGTTCGCGGCAAATTCGAAAAGTCTATGGGAGAAATCTAAAGTGCTAATTATAAAGGCTTATATGCAAGTTATTGTCATAAAAAGTGTTTGGGGACCCGGGTCCTGCCCCAGGGGACATGTATCAATGCAAAAAAAAGTTTTAAAAACGGCCGTTTTTTTGGGGAGCAGTGATTTTAATAATGCTTAAAGTGAAACAATAAAAGTGAAATATTCCTTTAAATTTCGT